>OZ038483.1:46737556-46975056 GCA_964036315.1 Acanthosepion esculentum
ATGGGTTAAAGTACTCATTGCGTCTAGCATGAAACTGACTGTTACCTCTAGGGGTTGACTTCAATTTTACACTTTGTGTGTGTGCTTGTGTGTGTGTGATTTATTTGCTATGCATAAAAAATAAAATTTTGCTTATACTTTTGGACTGACCCATTTTTCCAAAAGTAATTGTTTAAGCTATCTAGAAAATGAGAATAACATGCAAAAATTTTGATTAAAATAGATCTAAACATTATGAAATTCCTATATATACATTGATTTTTAAAAACACAAAATTGTATGGTAAAGTCATAATACTTTTTAATTATCTTACTATAAAAGATATTAAATGTGTTAATCAAAATAAATTACATAAGTTCAATTAAAAAACTTATTTTATCAAATATAGAGACTAGAGTTTTTAGTTTTTAATTTTTCAAAACACTTATTTAGGAACAAAAAAATATTACCTTTTTTAAATTCATTTAAATAAATTTAATTCTGTTCATATGATTATTAAAATATTTTCAATATTTTTAGTCAATCCTCTGTAAGGAATTTAATTTATATACGTCAGAAATGTATTTTCCTAAATTTTGTTTTTCATTAATTAATCTATCAAAATGTATTAAAGATATAAGCTTTTGATCTTCTCAAAATTAAAACTAATATTGGTTCAAGTGCATTTTCTTTCAAATGTTACTTGGAAATGTGAAGCTATATAAAAAAAGTATAAAATTTAAATTGTAATTTCCGTAAAATCATGCATATTCAAAAATACTAAGAAGTTTTTTTTTAAAGATTACTGAAAAACTATGCTGCAAAATCTGATTCATACATTTGTTTTCAGTTAAAAAAATATAAGGCATAATTTACTTTTATCTAATATATGTAAATATTTTATGTAAGTGTTTCTGCTTGTGAATTTATTTATGATTCAAACCACCTGCTAATGAATACAATACATCTGCATGTTTGTAAAATCAGTATCGTTTACATGTGGCTATACATTAGCACACTCTCACTTTCTAGCAATTTAATCAGATACATTTACGTATATTTCACTTATCCACAGTGCAAGGGACATAACTCATAAAAAATGTGGATAAAAAAATCTTTAGCTTTTTTTTTTCTCATTTTTAAAATGACTGATATGTATGTAACAAGTGTTTTGTTTCTTGGCTACTCACGTTTTCCTATCTATTTTTAACTCATCACTACTTTCTGCCCCTCTAATTTAAACAAAGAGATGCATTTTGTAGGCTGTACTTACTTACTTATAAATATCTAAATTTTTTCACCTTACACTTTAACTAAGACTTGAAATCCAAAAGAAACTTTAAATATATAAAGAAACATTTTGTTTTAAAATGCTTCCTGATAATTAAAAGTATATTTTTCATACTTAAGTATAAATACAATTTGATTATGAAATCTAAAAAATACAAGAATTACTGTAGTTTTTAAATTCATGTTAAAACTTTTTTGAAGTTAAAAGTTTAACAATAATGAGAATGTCTCTTTAAATGTAACAACACCAAAATAAAAAAAGAAATTTAAGAGATATTATTTTATATTTGTACTATGCCATATAAATAAACATTAATGTTACATATAAAAATATTCTGAGTAATAAAAGTAATGGCATAACATTATTATTAATTTTATCATCGTAGTTTTATTAGAGATAATTAATACTTATTAATACTGAACCAACTTTTTCTTTTAATTCGAGGCTTCATTTCTAATCTACTGTTACATAGCTATAGAGTAATTTTTATTTTTTTTTTATTTTAGTTGAATTATCTTTGAAAACATTAACTTGCCTTTTCCTCTGTTCTGTCCCATACCCAATTGTTTTAATTTTGCTCATTTACAGATAACTTCGGAAGAGGAAGAACAATACTAACAAATTTACCTCATTAAAATATAAAACAGTTTTAGTACATGTGAAAGTAGATTAGGATAATACTTGAAAATAAATTCATCTGTATGTAATTTTTTTTTTTAAGTACACATATTCTATATAAAATACCTAACAATCTATTTTTTTTTAGCATACTTTCAAATTTATTCTGATTTTAGTGTTCAGGAAAGAAGTTGAGAATTCATGAGTGAAGAAAATTAATTTTTTTCTTTAAATGTTACTTATTCAGTATCAAGTACTAAATTATTTTTTTTACTATAATGTCTTAAATTAACTGCATATTTAAACATATTTTTGCTATATTTTCTTTATAAACTTAGTTACAATAAACATTTAATTTAGCTGGAAGCTATTTTGAATGCTTCTTTAAAAATATTACAATTCCTATTTTGCTAAAACTACTAAAAAGGATAAATTTTAACAATCTTAAAGCTAGAAAGAACTTTAAATTATTTTATCAATTCAACAGCAGAAATATTCCCAATTCTAAAATTTATCATTTGTATACTTAATGAAATTGTTGAAAAATAGATTTTTATACTTTCATTGATATCAATATGAAGTTTTAAATAATATGTAATTAGAAATGTAGTAGTTAAATCAAAATTGATATAATTTTCATTTATTTTATCTCGTTTTGGGGTTTTTCTTTTGGTACAAATTAATATAACACTACAATATTTTGAACTCTCCTGAATAGAATATGTGAGCTCTTGATTCCAGTAAATGGTGAGACAAAATTTTTTATTTTTTTAATTCATTGCAGAGAAGAAGAAAAATAAAAACTTTTTCTGCTTATTTTACATTATCTAATTTTGTTTTATTTAAAGGCTTCTTTTCCCTAAACACAAACCTAATATTTTTATAAGTACAGTTAGGACTTACTTGATTATTTCTTACTGTTTATAATAGAATTCATGTAGTACTGAGCTCCTCAAAATAATCCATCTACATTGTAGCATATAATTTATTTTCAGTTAAGAACTTTTAGAGATGCACTTAACTTTTACTTTTAAAAGTCTATATTTTGAAAGTATCTTTCTGTTGTGTCAGTTTATGTATAAACAATTTTTAATCAGTTTATACAAGATACTAAAAGATTTTCAAACTTACATTCATGGTAATAAATTCAATATAAAGAATCAGAAGAAAAAGTAAAAATATTATTTAATAATTTTTTTTTTTTAATCAAGTTCTATTACTGAGTTTTATTCTGATTAGAATTTTTTCCTTAATCATTTATAGTTTTGTTTTGTAATGAAATAATACTTTAACAATTCTTGTTATATGAAAAGAATCAATTTTAAATTTAATCTCTATGAGTTTTCATATACTTGTTTTTATGAACTAATTCAAAATTTATATTTAAATTTCATTTAGACTAGTTCTCCTACTGTGATAGCATATTATTTTCAAGATGTGATTTATATCTTAGAATTTTCTTCTTTAATCATTCTCTTTCCTAAATCCTCAAAATATATTTCTCTCAAAGTGTCTGAGAAGATTAAGATCATTTGTCAAAATGCACTTTAACTCTTTAAAATGGATGACTATTTTAAATCAGTCTTTCCATTAATTGGTCTTGTCTTAGTTATAGCCCTTCTCTTTTATCTGTCCCACTGTATCCTCTAATATAAACATTTTGCACCCCCCAATTCTATTGTGCTTGCTGCCTCATAGATATCCTATTCTGCCAACTACATTTATCATTTATGATTTTCTCTCCTTTGCTCAATATCTCCACTCTTATTTCAGCTGAATCTGCCTTCCTGAATTCTTCCTATCACCATTGTCAACAGCCAGCCTTTGTCTTTTACACCTGTTTCTTCTTTTTTTTTTTTTTTTTTTTTTTCCTTATTCCTATTTCTTTGTTTTTACCATTTGTATTTCTCAGTCAGATGAAAGGAAGAAATCAGCTCTTTGTTTATTCGAAATAAGAAAAGGTCAGCTCTGTTCATCAGATATTTGCCTCTGGTAAAGGACATGATATATTTACACTGTATGACCTATATAGGTGTTAATGTGCTGGAAAAATCCCACTCAGATAGCATGATTCCTTTTGTTAAAAAAAAGAAAGATTTCCTATAATTAATTTTAGACTCTTCAGTACCACAAAAACCAAGAATTAAACCAAAGTCAAATTTATTACCAATAATTTAAGTTTGAGAACCTTATAGGTCTATAATAATAAACTATTAGTAAAATCTGATGGTCTATGCTTATAAACTACTTATCCCAGTTTACATATTTTTCTGTAATTATAATGAAGTACTTGCTGGTTACTCAGGCATGGAAATAAAAATACAATTTTTAAACTTAAATTTTTAATATTGCAGTTTTGCTTTCAAGTTTCTGGTTTGGTTCCTCCAACAGCAAGAAGGTTTGGAATGTCATCAGATAAAGAAAGGAAAAGAAGACCTTTTTACTGAAGACATCATAAAGAAAAATGACCTTTTTGTCTAGTTTGTTTTCCTTTACCAATACTGAATACTTAGTCCATATTGGCTTTTGCTATTTTTTTTTTATTCCTCTCCATATTTCACTAACCTTTTAACCAACTTTTTTAGCTTTCAGCTATTTCTTTCTTATCAACAAAGTATTTTCTTGAACAAATCTTTCTACTTCCTCACTATTTAATACCTTGTTTTCTACCTACATTATGTTACGTCCTTTATTTATTTATTTAAATTTTACTTCTGTTCCCTTTCTCTTTTTCCTATTATTATCTTTATTCACTAAATAATACCTGTTTGCATCTGTCTATCTTTCTGTCTTTCATTACATCACCAACCTCCTCCTGTGTTCATCTCCTTTATTCAATAGACATGCCTCCGGTTCATGTTTGCAGTGACCCTTTTGATCTGTGTCATCACAGACATGTCTAGAAGACTCCTACCCTTTCAATATACATTTACAATGGAAGGAGGAGGTCACTAAGTGTGGACTATTCTTTGCTACCTTCTCTTCTATGCTTTCTTTTTCTTCCCCAACCTTTACCTCTTTGCTTTAAGTTACCTACAAAAACATTCAGAGAATTTTACTTTTTCTTCAGTTATATATATATATATATATATATACTCTTATTAAAAAAAGAGGGGTCCTTCAAAATAACTGACAAACAGAAACCTTCGTTAACATTGTTGATTACCTAAATAATAGACTTGAAAATGTTCCTTAAATGCTTAACATCTGGTGTATAATTTTCAAAAAGTCTTAACCAGAAATCAAATGAGATTAAAAAAAAAATCACTAAAACAATATTTTGCTGTCAGACTTTAGGAAACACTTGGAAACTTATGAAGAATTTTCAGCATTATATTTAGAAATTTAGAACTATTCATAAATTTTATCTGTGTATAGATAAATGTGTAATAAAATTTAAGCAAAATAAATTTATTTCAGTGTTTTATAATATCACTTGGTTAAGATGGTAATTACAATAGCTTAAATTATATTTTTTTTAACAATAATTTATTAGTTTCAGTTGTGAAAACAATATTAGGTAATATCAATGATTTTGAACTGCAAGGGAGATAACATATCAGAAGAAATAATGTACAACATTAATCATATAGAATTTACCCTATCAAATTACATACTCTTAATAATATTGATCAGAAAGGATTTGCTTTAGATGTATGACAATATTGTATCAATAATATTGATTAAGATTTCCTTTATCATTATACAATAATATTTTGTCAATAATAATGTGTAGGTGGTTGCTTAAAATACTGATATTCGATATCAAAAAAAAGTTCTTAAATACAATGTGGGTGTGTAAAAAAAAATATGAACAAAAAGAAGTCGCAGAAATTGTTTACTTGGGATTAATTTATAAATAATTTTCTCAACATTTGTGATTTTTCTGCTCTCATATTGGTTGATTTCACTAATTCTATTTAATGCCTATTGAAAATTTTAAGTTTAGGGAAGTAGTTATACAAATGTTTAAAATATCCTTGCTGTTAGAAATAAAACTTGTTTGGAAATAATTCTATGATAAAAAGTAGCCTTTTCTTCAATGAAGTTATAATAGACTTGAAATTTGTCATTTGTACTTACAAAAATTAAGTTAGTACAGTGTAACCCGGATATAAGAGAGTTGTCGGGACTGGAGAAGAAGTCTCTTATATCCGGGTTTGGTCTATTTTGTTTTATTAACACAGGCTCTAATTTGAGACCAGATAAAACCTCTCTTATATCCGGGTTTCTCTTATATCCGGGTTACACTGTATCACTCTGGAATAAATATGTCAGATATTTTAAGTGAGAGGGCCAAGAACAATTTTAAAAGAGAAAAAAAGATCTCCTTGTATCATTCGTACTCAGCCGTTTTTCAAACTTATAAGCACTTTGGAATATGTTACTTGATTTTCTAAAGAGAACAAGATATAAAGAAAAACATGAAACATCTCAATTCTTTTATTGTCCTTAATGTTTTTAACATTAGTTTTTTTAGATAATTCAGCAGTAATGTTTGCACATCCTGCAAGCTAGTTTTTTTGCTTCATATCCTTAAAGAGAGAATTAATAATTGTTTTTAATGCTAATATTTATTCATTCAATGCTTGAAAATTAGACTAAACATTGTAATTATCTGATTTATTATAAACTACCAATATTAATTAAAAAATAAACAGCATTTTTCAAAATTAGTAAACAGAAGAAGTAAACAAACTGAACTGACCCTTTGACCAAATGAAAATAAAAAAAAAATTGAAAAACTCAAGAAACAAAGTTAGAGACAGTATTTGATTAGATCTGAAAAAGCACTAGATACTTGTAGTAAATGATAGTATCAATTAGCAAGGGAAACAATAGTAAACAAAAGCAATAGTAATTACTAAGAAGAGCCACTGGCCTTTTAGTCTCATAGATTACATTCAAGATTCTAGTGTGAGAGGTAATTTTGATATAAGCAACTTGAGACACAGGTTAGCTGAATGTTCATAAATAGAAATAGGTTTCTGATTTGTTGAATAATTATGGCTTCTTTTAATCTACAAAATTAGATGTAGAAAGAGAAATAACATTTTGATAAATACTTGCTGTTCTTTAGACTAACATCGTCATCTTTGTTGTTTTGAGGTTTGAATAACCCCAATGGTCTCCAAGCATTATACTTAGTTTTCATTTTATATATTTTTTCTCTCTGATTAGTGACCTCAATGCTCTAACCTTTTGTTATAGTTAATTTTACTTTTTTTTCTCAGTTGCTTTGTAGCTTATCTCCCTTATATATCTTTTAGATAATTAGACTCAAATGAGATTCCCTTTAGCTATTTGGTATTCAGTTCTATAATGGGAAAAACATCAACAGCATTATTTTCTCAATGTCATATTTATTTAAATACTAGTTGGAATTCTTGCAGAAGCATAGAAGTAGTTGGTTTCTTTTATTGCTACCAAGTGATATGAATTTGATTTTTGGCAAAATGGACATGAAATTAAATTATAAAGAATATATATATATATATATATATATATATATATATATATATATATATATTGTTTAATGCTAACAAGAATGTCAAATGTCCCAAATTAAAATACCTGAATAGATTCACACTTTCTTGGGTTAAAAATAATTTTAAAAATTCCCCAAAAAATAAAGTCCCACCTCACTTTTCTTGTCAGAAATACTTGAAAATTCCAATTTTTAAAATCTTTTTCATCATGCCTCCATTTGATCAAAAGGTCTACTAATATTGAAAGTCCTATTATCAATATTATTATTTTAGTTGTTTTTTTATCTCACAAATTTCTTTCACCTGCCTATTATATCTAGATATTATGAGAAGAATACATGGACAATCTTTCTTTACTAGCACACGCACACACATATATAGATACATACATATATATATATATATATATATATATATATATATACATACATACATATATATATATATATATATATATATATATATATATCGTGTATATTTTTGTCTTATGTGTGTAACTTTTGGCTGTACTAGATTTATCTCTGCAGCGCTATTCTAGGTAGTAGTTTCTTTGTTATGACAACAGAAAGCCATTTGAAGACAAAGGGAAGAAATAAAAAGATTCACTCCACTCCACGAAGGAGCCAAGTATAACAATATTAATTTCAAAAAACATTTAAAGACTAGCATGTGAAAACCTCATAAAAATAGTTAGGCCTATATTTCATATATACTGTCATTTATTTTTGCTATGAGTGAACTAGTTTTATTAAAATGCCAAAGGTATGCTTATTAAACAAATTTTGGTTGATTAATTTGTTTTCTATAACCCATCAACCCTTTGCAGATTATTTAAAGTTAGAAAATAGTTTCTTTTTAAACTGTAAGAATTTTTGAGAGATATTTACTGAAACAATTTCTACTAATTAACCCATAGCTGGGGGGAGGAGGTGGATTCATACCTTTCGCAAGAGTATTTGTACATTAGTGAATATAATGAACTTGACTGGAATTGGAACTAGACTCTTTGATTTCCAATTCTAAGCTGTTATCCATTATATCACCTGTGCATCCAAACTTACAGCACCTGGTATTCCCAAGAGTTCACCCATGTAGGTACTGATCAGGTTTGATGTTGCTCAACTGCAGTGATAATACAGGAACCCATGTTTCAACATGATATGGCAGTAAGATTTTTCAACTTTAGTATCAGGTAACCATCTACTCAAAAACAAAAGTTAAGTGGTAAAAGGCTTTGCTTTATTTTTCCTTTTTCAAATGTTAAAACAAATTTATAT
Organism: Acanthosepion esculentum; assembly: GCA_964036315.1. Classification (NCBI taxonomy): domain Eukaryota; kingdom Metazoa; phylum Mollusca; class Cephalopoda; order Sepiida; family Sepiidae; genus Acanthosepion; species Acanthosepion esculentum. The sequence goes on from OZ038483.1 coordinate 46,746,211, forward strand.
TTATTATCTTTAACAAATACACAACCCACTTTGAACTTTTGTCCACTATCAAATATATATATATCAGCTTCTGTCATAATAACATGTAACCTGATTGAAGAACCCAGCATAGATAGTTTATTTGTACTATAATTTTTCAAACTGTAAATGAATATTTTAAAGTTTCAACTTTTAATAATCTAGATAGAAATATTTACAAAGAAAATGGTCATTATATATTAAACAATTATCATCTAAATCTTTGATTAAATGTTTGCCTATTAAAACTAATGTTTAGGTAACTGGGAAGAGCTGTGTCAGTAAAATATGCATAGTAAAGTTTTCTGAGATTGTTAAAGAAAAAAAAAACCTTTCATTTTATCTGTTGCCACTATTACAAGTACAAAGCAATAGGCATCTTCAAATAGCTGCAAAAAATGAAAAAGTTTTTGTATTTTTCTCTTAAAATGCAGTAGGGGTGACTCTTCACTCAGAAAAAATTGCATCAAAGACATTCTTGACAAGAGGACAATACAGATTTAGATGACACTTACAAAATCACAGAACTACCTGTTTGGAATGCTAAATAATATCTAAGCAGATATCACCAAGATGAAGAGATGTATATTTGAATGGCAACTGAGAGAAGAATGGGATACTCCTTGTTTTATGTTTCAATGATCTCAAAAGTATAAACACTTGAAATGATTGGTAAAAGTTTCCCTTTAAGCATACAGATGAATTGGAGTAAGATGAAAATTACTTGGATCATTAAATCAATGTTGACAGATACCAATACAACCAATACTGGATAATGCTATGGGTGGGAATGTGTTTATAGCCAGAATGATCTCTTTAATGACTTCAATAGCAAATGTTAAGAGAAGGTAGTGGTTGTTGTTGCTGCTGTCTAACTTTCTACAACAATGTATCTCTTTGTAAATAGGTTCTTTTCTGATTCTATGCTTTAAATTTGCAATGACCAGAAGTGGCTCCAATGATGTGTCAATGAATTTCTTATTGTATTGGCCTTCTTGTTCAGATTTCCATCAATCATTCATGTGGTAAAATTGTTATTAAACTAAAAGATGCTGACACTCAACAACCAATTTACAAAAATTACTAGAAAGAATGACATCAGCATATGCCATTATTATTTTTCTTTGATTCTCTTGTAACTTCTCTTCAATCATCATTTAGAAAAAAAGAAATGATTGATCTCTTAAAAAAACTGATTGAAAGATTGTGCTGGTTGTTATATTGCAATTTTATGCTAAAATAATAGCTTAGACATATCAACATATCCTTGTCTTTTCTCTTAAAATCTAATACATGTCTCTCATGTAGAAATTGATAAGGATTTAGGAATAGACTGCTGATTTGCAAAAAAAAAAAAAAAAAAAAATTATAAAGCTGATTTTTTAGCTTTGACACAAATCCCAACTGCTAATCACAAACTCTCTTTAGTTATTCCCACAAAGACAACAGTGTTTCATTTTACTTTATAAGATACTATCCCAAATTTCAGAGAATTCTATCTTAGGAAAATAAAAACATTTACCCCAAGACTTTGTTTTCACCTCCTTCAAAGTAATCTCCTTCATGGTCATATTTTCCAAACAGTTTAAATGATCTTTAATTAAGGTGCTTCAAGTCACATATTCATTATATAATGACTAATTTTATATAATCCTAATGTCAAAAACATCATCAATGTAGGATGACTCAATTATTTCAAGATTAAAATAGAAGAATTAATGAATTTACTGGAATGTCTACATCTACACATGTAATTATTTTGCCAGATAGGGTGTTCTTATTTGTTAGACTGCCTGAAGCATCTGGTAAATCCATCCTCCTACTCTCTCAGATCTCTTTAGCTATTTCTAATCACATGACTATATTACTTTCTCATTTACATGTTTTTATTCTTTTTGTTATTCACTGTTCTTCATAACATAAAAATTCACAAAACAGAAAATCAGTTCTCTATAAATTCCATAAGAAAGAAAAGTATATATATATATATATATATATATATATATATACTTGATTTATTATTCTTTCTTCTTTCCAAAATTTTAAAAATCTATATAGAAGATTTTAAAGAGTAGCTTAAAATTATTAACATTGGAGAACGTTGCTAGACTTTTTATCATGTCTTAAAAGCTTCAAAAAACTTTTATAAAGAAAATCATCTGAAGATGGGCCAAAGGTTTTTAATTCTTCTAGTTCAACTTTTTTGCATGCGTCTAAAGATAAAAAATATGAATTGACAGAAAAAAATGGGAAAAAATTAATTGAATGTACTTTTTAAAACAATAATAATTTATTAATATAGTTTAATTATTAAATAAATTCCTAATCTTTATAATTCAACTGAAGTCAAATAATAACAATATATAAATATTATTGACAGTTATATTTCACAAAAATATGTACATGAAAAAATAATTTAAGAAAGAAAAAAATTTAATATAGAAGAAACATCTATTTTTCTTTTTGATTATATGAAGAAAAACAGAAGAAACAGTCTTTTCATAAAACAAGTTTTGGATTCCTATATTGAAACTGATACATTCCTGAAATTTCTTGCAAAAGTCTGAGATCTGTTACCAGATACTCTTTGACTTTAATTTTATATGTCTAACTATAAATGTTATTTTTAGTGGATATAAATGTTTAAATGCATGATTTATTTTTTTATAAACAATTTAGAATTTTGACCAGTACTTTGGTTGCTTAATTATTCTGCAAGAATTAATAATAAAGTTGTTTAAATGGCTGCTTAAATCTTTTTTTATGCTTGGATCTAATAAATAGAAAAGAAAAAGCATTTCAATGTAACTCAACTAGAAGAAATGATAGATTTTTTGAATACAGTATAAAACAATATATTCAGTAACTGCTTTTAACTTGCCAGGATAAGAGAATGCAGGTTCAATCCCTGATAAGAGGTACATTTAATTTAATAAGACTTTCTATATCTAGGCTGTTCATGATTAATTTCAAATGTTTGAAAAAAAGAGGGAAGTCTACTCAAATACATGTATCCACAAAAAATAATGTTGGATTAAAAAATCCATTAGTTACTTCAATATATATATATATATATATATATATATATATATATATATATATATATATATATATATATAAGCATATTTGTTGCTGATCCCCTTTTACAATGTCAGGACTAATTTTAACTGAATTAATGTTAAATTTGGATTTCTCCTGAAAATAATCACAATGATTAGATACCTTGTAGCTAATAAATAAGTAATGTTCTCAAACAAAGTCATATAGATAAACACTGAAATATTAGGAATATCAATCAAACTTCTTTGTTAATCAGATACTGATTACCTACAAGCATTTTTTCTGAGTTATCTTTATCTTTTGTGGCAAAAATTTTATCTTCATTTTTATAAAATTGTTTCTTAAAAGTATGTCATGAATTACATTTAAGAACTAATTCTATTCTTTACGATTTAAAACTGCCTGAGAGACAAAGTTCTTCTCAGAAGGATAGACTACTTTTAAATAAGAGAAGAATGTTGTCAATAAAACTGGTCTTAAAAGCCATGCATGAGAGACCTTATCTTTGATTTATAAATCATGTTTACTATATGAGCTTCAGCAATTCTTTCTTCCAGTTTTCATAAAATCTATAGTTGATTCAATAGCATCATTTTTTTCAGCTAAAGCTAACAGCAAAGTAATTATACAAAATGAAACTTTTAAAATGCTCATATTTCTTTACATTTCTTGAATCTAGTCACTAGAGCAAATATAATTTAGTACTATTGATAACTAAATAGTAGAAGACTATTTAAATTGACCAAGGGATTTTTACATGCAATTAAAATTATTTCACTTGTCTTTTTCCATGTTTGTTTAAATTTCATTGTCTTTTGTCAACTTGGAAATATAGCTCAAGGGTAGAGCATTAAATTAATGTTCAATGCATGCTCCTCAAATAATTGAAATAAAAATTGTCAATTAAAACAGAAGTCATTTTTATAAAGTATTATCTAAGAAGTGGTTGTGATTTAAGTGGTAATAAGTTGATGTAGCTTTAGGGTCAGTGTTTACTGACTCATATTCTTTTGAAAAAGAAAAATAAGATTCAACCATGCAAAAATATCTTAGAGGTTAAAATAAATTAATACTTAATTATTTACAAACATTTATTGTACATTTATTTAAGCCATCTGTTTTCTAAGAGAGCTTTTAGCAGACATAAATGACATTGAATACATCAATATCTTCTGAGATTTTTGGTGAGGGGGACAATTGAATGATTGCACTCAATTTTTGAATAAACAGAATAATCATTAACCCTACATGCAAGCTGCTGATGACAATGACAGCGGTCCCCTGGTGGAAGCCACTGCAGGTCACTGGTGGACTTCTAGCAGTCTGCCAAAGGTGACATTGCTGAGAGGAACATTTCAGTGGTCTGACAGCACGCCATCAGTGGTAAACACCAATGGTAGATTAGTGGCTTGCATGTAGGGATGTTTTGAATGCAATCAAAATCACCTTGAAATTAAATAATTAATAACATTCAAACATAAATAAAATTTACTCATAACTCTTTTAGTTCAAATTAGGTTCATTCTTGATTGTGATTTATGCTTATTAAATGTTACTTTTTTTTATATAATCGTATTCTTTTCATCAAAATTTGCTATCAAGCTTGTACCTGTACATCTCAGTGTAAGGTTTTTCTTTTAAGCAAATAAGAACTTGCCATACTACAGAACTTATTATAACCAAATATACAGTCAAAATAATTTCTTCAGTGATAAGATGATAGTTTTAAAAATGTTTCATATACACTGTGTAAAGTAATTAAGACATTTGAAATCAAAAATAGAAGAAAAGCAGAATGAGATTAAAACAAAATTTTCTTTTTATTAACAAATCAAACAATAAGGAAAATATTTTTGTGGGCTGTGAACCATATTCAGAAACAATTGGTAAATGTCTCTCATGCTAAAAGGTAAATATTTGGATAAGCTTGTCATCAGTAAGAGTTTACAGACCTTACTTTATTGGTGGAAACTTTACAGGTAAAACCTACATCAACATGTTGGACAATTGTTTTTCTTTTTTGTTCACAACTCTCCAGAAATGCTTTGCAAACAACAATCTTTGATCAGGACTGTGCACCATCAAATTCTCACATGTCATCATATTGTTTTTGGACAAAATATTACCAAACTGATGGCAGGAACACAGATTTGTGCAGTAAAGCTCCCTCATATCACATAGATAGTTATTTTTGTCTGGGATCATAGTAATAATGTAATTTAGTAAAGAGAACTCAAAATACTTCAGGATTTAATAAATTTACTTCAATAACACATGGAATGTTTCAAATCCTCTTCAAAGTTTTTATCAACAATTTCATATTTCCATTGACATTAGTGACTCATTTGTTGAGAAATATAAATTTTACTTTAATTTTTTATTAAATCAAACAATATCTCAATTTGCTTTTTTTCTATTTAGGCTTCAAATATAGTTTATTTTTTACGTCCTATATAAGAATGGAATCATTCAGTCTTTTAGTAGACTGAGCATTTTACTTCTGGACATCATGTCTTATTGCTTTCTTTAGAAGACACTCATAATAGAAAACATTCAACTGAATGAACTTGGCTAAGAGAGAAGTTTGTTGGGTCAAAGAGATGTTTTCTTTCATTTATTTGGATGAATACAAACAATAATGCTTAACTTCTTGGTGTTTTTGCTTATAAATAAAACTATTTGGCAGAGTGATAACAGATCTCTTAAAAATTATAATTTCTCATATATATATGATTTTTTTATGATAGCAAAAACCATTGTAGTTGCTTTTCCCTAAAAAGATTACAGTTTTTTCATTTTCATCTGTTATTGACAGTGGAGCTTATAAAAATATTTTTAAGAGAATATATATGTTTCACTTTATGTTAAAAATATAAATTGTTTAGACTGAAATTATCATTATTATTTTTAATCATACAATTATTACAATATATTTACACCAAAGTACATGCAAAACAATTCATAAAATAATTAAATAAAACACTGCAGGGATTACCTTTTTGCTTCTTTTCATGCTGAACATGTTGGTATTACCTTATGAATGGCAACAATATAGTAACTAATATTACAAAAGGTAAAGTATTCCACATTTTGCATTTCAAGTAAATAATGAATGACTGCAACTTTCTGAACAGAAAAGCTGATGGTTTATATTTAAAATATTTTAGAGAGGTTCTTAATTTTATTTACAGTATTTGAACATTTCCTAAATTTTCACAGCTGCTTACAGAATTTAGACAATAGAACCTACACAGAAATTCTACCTGAAAAGTTATCTTCAATTTATCAAGTTTCATAGACCATGTATTCAGTTTTGAATTTTTTTAAAAATCTAAAAAGGAAATATGAGCATGTTTTCCTTTTTACAGAGTTGTTATTACTTTACAGAAGTTCCTCCTCCTTTTTAAATAATTTTGCATGTAAAATGTTTTTGATGTTAAAACATATTTAAAAAAATGATGGTAGCATTATTTGTGCTAATTCAATTTTTAAAAAAGATGAAAATGAACACAATACTTAAGAGACAAATAAAATTTGAAAATAAATGTGGTTTCAGTGAACTTGTATTTGTGTAAGCATGTTTCATAGTTTTGACACCTCATAAAAATCATAGCATGAAGAATATTGGAAAGAGATTATCCTGATGCTTTTATACAAATTCTTTTCAGTTGAGTTTTTCTAAAGTAGATAACATTTAAAAAAAAAACGAAAAGAAGCAATATTTACACACTATGTAAGTAAATTGCTTGTGGAGCAACTTAGCTCAATGGTTATCAAACAACTATTTTGACACCTACTCCATTATTTGACTTGTTTATGCCATCCATTGTTTTATTTTTTTCTTTATCTACTTATCTACCCTCTTCACTTCTTTGTAGATTTTCTTTTTTTAATCTGAAAAAGCATTTGTAATTTCACAGCATGAATACAAAATCAGGACAATGGAAAGTGTTCTTTATAAATCAGAATAATATTTTTGATATGCTAATCTAGCAAACTGCTTTCTAATATTTTTTAATCATAAAATCACCCCCACTTATTTTGGCTTGAAAATAACAGCTCCAGGTTAGAAAATTTTTTTTTAAAGGGACTTATGTACATTTTCTTGTAACCAAGCATTATTTAACATTATCTTTAGTCATGTACAGCTTCCACTGATAGAGACAACGAAGATCTACTATCTATTCTGTGAATGTGATCTGAAAACTTACAAGAATATTTTAGAAATTATTTTAAAGCTGCAAAGTAGTAATTGTTTTATTTTCCTTTATGCACCATGTCTCTTCTGGACGTGGGCGATTATGGCTCCACAATTTCCTGTCCTTTGTAGCTATTATTAAAGTTTGTCTCTTTCCTAATCCCTGTTTTGTCAACCCTTTTTTTAATGAACTTTTATTTGGGTAAAATATAACTATTTTAGGAAAGTGAAGTTACATGCATACATTGCTGATTCTTTTAACTTTTTGCAAAATTATTTATCACAAGCAAAACTCATATCTTTTGAGCTGCAGGTTTTTCACAATCTCAAATATCGTAAACCAATTAAGTTGATTGATTGATTCATTCATTCATTCATTCATTTTCTATAGTTTATCAACCCTTTTGCAGGTTATTTAAAGACAGAAAATATTTTTAGATTGTAAAAATTATGATTTAATAAGTCTTACTAATTAACCCATAGATGGAGGGAGAAGTGAATTCATATTTCCCATGGGTGTTTGAGCATAAGTGAATGTAATAAATCCAACTGGAATTGGAACTTGTCTCACTGATTAACAATTCTAATCCATTATCCATTACACCAGCTGCACATCCAAGTTTACAGCACCTGGTATTCCCAAGCAGTCACTCATCTAGGTAATGATCTGGTTTGATTTTGCTTAACTTCAGTGATTGGACAGAAACCAGTTTTAACGTGATGTAGCTGTAAGTCCCATAAGCCATTTCAGTCATTGGGGCGTCAAATGTAGAGCAATAGTAGCATTAGTAATTGTGTGAATGGTAAAATAATCCCTTCTTCTTCAGGCTACAGATTTTTAATACAGCTAAATAAAATTATTTTGATATTGTTTTTATATACATTTTCAGTTGACAAGCATCAGGTTTTTTTGTCTTTTTTTGTTTTCTGTCAGCATGAATTTCTTCTTAAGCATTATTTATAATTTATTGTACTTTGACAGGAATTTGAAGCTCAAATTGAACAGAATAAAGATTAAAATTCCATATTTTCAGCAGAGACTGAAATCTGGGTTGATCTCATTTAAATTATTTAAAATTTATTACAATAATATTTTAATAGAGATAAGAGCACATCAATAGTGACTTCTTATCCATTAGAAATCAACTTCCAAGCTCTGATTTCACAGACTGTCTAGATTTGATAGAGGAAATATATAGATTTAAAAGTCTTACATGTCTGATGAAGACCCCAATACTAAAACATTTCATATATCATCAGGAGTACAACAAGTAGGAAATTAGAGTCCTAATCTATTTAACTTCTTTCTAGACTATACTATATACAAGCACATATATGAAGAAATGGGCAGTCAGTTATGTGCCATGCTTAGGTGATCATGTATCTTTCGTTACATTACCTACGAGGCAGATTTTTACCACAGTAGGTTGCCATTTCTTTTTGTGGTAGACCAGTTGCCATCCAAGGCTATAGAACCTGGTCTGTCCTGCTATTTATCCATAGCTGGGGGGAGAAGAAGAGGATTCATACCTTTCCCAAGGGTATTAGCACATAACTGATCATTTAAGCATACCACACCACATTTCAAATGAATCTACTATTAGAAAACAGTGTTCCTTCTTCCACTCCTGAGGTCAGTGTATTGATGATGGGGAAGGAGCTATGTTAATGATATAGGTATTCACAGTTGAGATATGAATGACCTTGAACAAAAAATGAACATTCCCTCATCAAGTGTTTCAAGAAGTCAATTGGACTCAAGATAAATCTTTCCAAAAACAAACAGAAATGATCTGGAATTGGAATGAAAACAGCGATGACACCTAACCTGAATCCATCATAAAAATTCAGGATATAAAATTAGTAAATACTAAACACTTCAAATACATCAGTATATGTATCAGTTATAACAAATTTAGTATAGGAGATAAGGAAATTGAATATAGAATGGTCTGCACTAAGGACAGTTTTGCACAACGCCACAAGTTGCTACAAAACCAAAACAGTGCTACTATAGTATGATATCTACTAATCATTTTCTACTATGGTATGATATTTACCAACTGTTGGAAATATGAAATATGTTAGGGTTAGGAGTTGGGGTTAAAGGCAGTGAACTGGTTATGTATTAAAAACTATTAATAATTTTTTATACAAAAAAATTTAAAAAATAATTTGTAAACTGATTTGATGTCATTTAAAAAAAACAAAACAGTAAATAGGTCATCATTTTACCTGAGCATTTTCCCACAATAATGAATGCATCATCATTTATGGTAGGTCACAAATGCCTTAGTAGATATACTATAGTAGCACCACCAAAACTTTAACTTAAAGATTTGAGTCAAGTTCTTAAATAACCTTGTCAGATCGAGATTTTCATATGGATGTCATGGTGCCAAACCCATTCAGAAATATCTAAACTGTCAGCTGTATACAACCACTTTCTCAAATCAATGGTTAAATGTGGCTTTGAGTGAATGAATGCTGTAGGGCTTAGCAAGGACTATCCTTCTTCGAACTTTGTGTACTGTTTCTACAGAATCATAAACAAAGAACTTTACCAATTAGCAGAAACCATACCACTTGAGGACTTTCAGCAGCAGCAACAACTAAAATAGATAGCACTTATAACTGAAAGAGAAAATAATGACGTAATCAAGATGTTGATGTTATACACTGCTTCAAATAAAGGGCTAGAAAGGAAACACACATAAATACTGGAAATAGCAATAACTGGACTTGAGAAACTTATTTTCCTTTAAATATTTTATAAATTAGAAAAAGGAAAACTGGTTTATTGATCAATGAATGCTAAATAATTCCTTATCAGGAATGGCTAATAGTATCCTTACCATGTATGTTGATAATTTGCAGTTTATGAAATCTATTTAGGTTTTGTCTGAAACAGCTCCTATCTCAATCATCCCATTTCTTTGCAAATCCTATTTTCTTTGTCAATTTCATTTTTGTATTAAAAATTATGATCATACTAATGAGTAATTATCTCATGAAATAAACTATTTATGACCAATATTTTTTTTTTTTATTTATTTATATTTTTTTTTACAGAAAAGCTCTCAGTTTTTGTCATTCAATCTTCTGAGCACAATAATTTTATTTTCAAAGATCAAAATATTATACCAAGTATTATTACCTATAATGTTATGTATGTTTATATATATTTTTATCTAAGTCTGAGATATAGCCTAGTTAAAATGGAGCCTCATTGTAATATTTATGATGAAATTCTTGTAAAGAAAGCAACTTAAGCTTGTAAAAATAGATTATTTATCAGAGTACTTGTAATTGTTTATTTTATTAATAACAATGAATGACATTAATTTGCCATGGTAGAAAAACCATGAGACCTCCTGCAGTGATGAGATTACTTGACAACTGATTTTATATTTGATAATATCAGTTTCTCAAATATGTGTTTGGTATCACAAAATCTTTATAGAGAATAAAAATCTATTTTTAATAAATTTTATTCATAGTTATCATTTGTCTGTTTTTGAGTCATCTTTAAGATAGTGAAATGACTGAGCACACTTTAAGAATGAGTGGGATTATATTGGAATATTCAAGTGTTACATTTCTTTGCAAATAGAAATTTAGTCTGTATTTTCATTTGTACTAATTCAGAATAATTTACCATACATTTTTTAAACCATTTTACCTATGTAGAATAAGTACATATGATTACATGCAACTGACAATGTTTTCAATAGATCATTGGCAAAATTAAGTTAAATTGAGAAAATTCTCAGTTAACAATAATAAGCAGAGGAAACAGGAAAAAGAACAGGGGAAAATAATACTAGGCTATATATATATATAGTTTTAGGAAATGGATTAAATAATTTGTTATTTTTAATTTATTTTGTTTAAACATTCTTTTTGATGGAACCTCATATTGAAGTAGAAGCTCTGTTTTTTAATTAAACAGTATTTTTTATCTAACTACATCTACTGGCTTGAATATTCGAGAAATCTTTTCCTCCACATGAGTATCCATCAAAAATAACGTTTAAACAAAATAAATTAGAAATTATATATACATATAATTATAATGCAAGTCAAAAGCAAAGCAACATTAAGACAGTAACAAAGCAAATGGAGACACCAAATTCAAACAAATACAAAACTTTCAATATCTAGGAAGTGTTTTAACAGTGGACGGAAATCCAAAGATGAATTGGGATAGCTAAAGATTAGATTCCAAATGATAAGCAGAATATTAAGAAATAGAAAAGTTTTCCCAGAAACAAGAAAAATGCACCAATTTTGTAAGCAACAATAAAGTTTTAGAGAAAATGGAAACTTATACTTAACGTCAGGAAGATATAGTTGAAATTTCTAGGGCACATAATGAGGAAAGAGAGCTTGGAAAATTTGGAACTCACAGGCCAGATTGAAGGCAAAGGACAGAGGAAAACAATGCATAACATACTTAGTGTGTGTGTGAGTGAATAGATGGCAGAACAGGATTTAAGAGAATAACAAAAAGACAAAATTTATTAAGAGCTACAAAAGACAGGAAGTTGTGGAGAGCCACGATCGTCTCCATACTGAGGGGACATGTCACATAAAGAAGAAGATCCCATGCAAAATGGATGCAGTCAAGTGGTCATAGCCTTTTGTCTTCAAGACAAGAAAGAGCAAAAATGTTGGGGTAAGACCGAGAATTGTCCACAAATTTGAAGGAGGAAGGTTTTTAGCATTAATTTCCCTGATTGTAACCAACAACCTAACAAAACAAAATATTTTTAATGATCAGTGTTTCTGTCTTAAAAAAATCTAATAAACATTCATTTACAAGCAAATTGAAAGGAGAAAAGGTTTAATCAAATGAAAGGAGATGTCTGTTTCATGCCTCAATGCAATCTTCAAGCCATAAGTGGTTAGTTTTCTTTATGGCATTCAAGCATGAAACAGACTGTCGCCACTCGGTGTCAATCTCACTGTTCATTTTTATATTTACACATGCTTTATCCCTTATACAGAGCATTTTTGTCCATAAATATAGAATACCTCTTAATGTTTCTCAAATCTCTTTTTGTGAAATTCTTAAAACCAATTTATTTTATATAAATCTAAGCATATACTGAAAGTTTTGCTAAAATCAGTTGGTTAATATCAGTTTTATTTTGAAAACATTAACTTGCATAATAAAATCTACCCAGGTGTATACTGTTTTTCTAAGTGTATATTAAGGGTCATTGTTAGCATAAGTTTTGGTCTTTTCACCTATATTACAGCAAGTTATGACATGTTCACCAACATATACATTTAAATATATACTGACTACTTACCATGATATTTGCTTTTTCATCTGGAGAATTAAATTTTAGTTTTGGTTATATTATTACCTTCTGAGTCTGGGTTATTATGTATAAATCAATGTGGATGAGGGGGTGAAACATTTAAACAATGAAAACATAAAAACTCTGCATATTTATATACACTTTTTTATTTATTCTTGTACATGTTAAAATTTATGATAAAATTAAACATTTTTGCAATGAAGTAATTTCACATTGAATTTGGTTTTAACAGGAATGCATGGTCCAATAAGTGCCTTTAATGTTCAATTTAAGATTATAAAAAAACAATCTTACTGAATGACATTTAAAAAATTTTAACAAAGGAATTTATTGATAACAAAAATCTTACCAAAAGTATTAATAGACCTCATTAAGTAATTTGCTTTTCATTCATTGATTTCAAAAGTTAAGTACTGACTATTTACTCAATCTGATTGAAATGAGAAATCATCAAGATGAACATAAGAAACTGAGCTCTAAAGTAAAATTTATCCTTATTTTAAGAACAGGGCTAAATATATAATTTTGAGAAATCTCATTAGATCTTATGGAGTTCTGAAAGTGTATAGATATTTATTAAGCTTAGCTTCATACAGTACAAATTGATTGATTTTTTTGCCATCTATCAACCTTTTTCAAGTTATTTAAAACCAGAAAATATTTTTCAAGTGTAAGAATATTTGAGATAATAATGATTTACTGATAGAAGTCCTACTAATTAACCCATAGCTGAAGGGAGAATAGGTGGCTTCATACCTTTCTTAAGGGTGTTTGCACATAAGTGAATATAACAAACCCAACTGGAAGTTGGTTTGATTTCCAAGTTGTTATCCATTACACCACCTGCACATCCAAACTTTAAACAACTGGTATTCCCAAGCAGTCACCCATCTAGGTGCTTGATGTTGCTTAACTTCAGTGATTGAATGAGAACCAGTGTTTCAATGTGATATGGCTCTAAGCACAAGATCAAATAGAAAAATAATGCGAGTAAGAAGTTTGCATTCTGTTAATCCTTTAAGTGCTGAAAACTTGTTTGCCTTGAACATTAACAATCCTGGCTTTTCACCCAAGCTTAAGTCACCAGAGGGAAATATGAAACTAGCTGAAACAAGAGACCCCAAATTTTGGTAGTGTATTTACTTTCTATAAGGGAACATTATATATATATATATTCCTACAGATAACTTAAATTCCTATTTCATCCTTAGTACTAAATCAGCTGATTTACAAGTATGCAAAATATCTGTGTAGGAAGAAATCACTTTTGGCAATATCTTCCTGGATGCAATCCAAACCTTTTAGCAGCTTGAGTTTGATTTGAATGGACATTATGTTTGTGCTGATGTTAGCGTCTTTGTCTTAATATCTACCACATCAGAATATATTATATGGTCAACTCTGTGATGGCCCTATCAAAATTATTACAATGTACCAATAACATATGTATAGATGTAGACCTTTCTAGACTGATGGATTGTGTGTAAGTTACCTCATCACAATCTTTCCTTTCTTTCTGCCCCAACTAGTTTCTTTTCTACCTGGTTGTCTTGACACTCTTACTGGCATCAGGCTCCAGGCTAAAGGCATCAGAATTGGCCTTTAGTTGTTCTAGAGTTTTGTCCTGTTGTCATTTCAAATTGTTTTCCCACAGTCACTAAGCAGAAATAGAAAGTAGAACATAGTGGCATCCTCTCAAGTTTAGTTGCATTTCCTTTACCAAGCACAAAACTATTTTCTCAACATGGCTCCCTATTCCCAGGGGCAGTAAAAACAAAGACACAACTGCAGTTTTGTCTCTTTCTCTATTAATTGTTAAGTAGTCTATTCTGTTCTTATTTCTACTGATGTCATTCACATCATTCATCTACTTACATTTCTTCATCTCTTTCTGTTCATCTCTTTCTGTCCAGGCCTGAATTTATCTTCTAGAAAACAACAAACTAATCTCACTCTCTGCTACTGAATGCATTAATTTAACCTATTTATTGTCTGCTAAGTTTTTTTGCCTATATTATTTTTTTTTTTTGAGAGGAGAGGGGAGTATTTTCACCTGCACTTTTTGCTAGGGATACTTTGAGCATGGTCTTTATTATTGCTTATTTGCCCTAAAAGGCAACTATAAAAATCCTATTCTCCAATCTTCTCTATTCTTCTGCTGTATCAAATTATCCATTCTTTTCCAATCTATTTTGTAAGAAGCCAGTTCAGATCACTTATGCCTATGCTTTTCTGTAACTAAGCTATTTGCTTCTTATTACAATGTATGGCCTTACTTATATATCACATACGACAAGAAGTTTCATAGTATACATTTACAGAAGTACATTGTTTTTACTGATTGCACATATATGGAAGGGGGGTGTGTGAAAAGCTCTCAACCTGATCAAGAAGCCTTTCCTCAAAATATTTGATGTTTGGTCAAATCTTATAAAATGAGTTAAGCTGATAACTTTTCAGTAGCAAAAAAATTAGACTAACATGTTTTAAAATTTACAAAATATCCCTAAAAAATAAAATTATATTGCAGTTTATATAATAGATATTTATCAATATTGACTTCCAAACTTGTTTTCCAATTTCTTTTCTATGAGGTTTATTAGGAGTAGGATGCTATGATTGATTGCTTATATCATAGTACAGCAGAACCACTTTTTTTTTCAAAAAACTTTAAATATTTTTTTATTTTTTGTCTTTTTTTTTGTTTTCCTTCTAGAATTTCTACTGTTGTTTTTTTTAGTCATTTTTTTATTTTTACATACACAGAGCTATACCATGCATTTGTGTGGCTTGTGTGGGATTCTGGGTTGTAAAATGGACTTGTGTACCAAATGACACACTGGTTGGTCATGGGTAATAAATGATATGATATCCTTGCCTCATATATGAAACAATGTTAAAAATAGTCGCTTGTTCAAAAATTAATCAAGATATAGTGCTAGGATTACAAAGGAAATGAGCCAACGTGTTAAATTTAATAATAGTTACTTAAATTCAGCAACAAATGATATTAACATTTTGCTACTTTAACTGTTAAATATCAAGTTAATTATGTAAATGGGGGGCATTTACTTTTTGAAATTCATGCTTCATCTTCATTTTGTCCATCACGTTGCGTCACTGGTTTACACATGTCAGCCAAAAAATGTTGTCATTGAAGGTATTAATTAAATTTTTTTTAAATATTTGAAATTTTGAGAAAACTTTATTTTAAATATATTTTTATTTAATTATTTGAGTTTTTTCTGGCATTAAATATATCAAGATAGCAATGTATGTAAGATCATTCAAACATTTCATGAACTTAAAGAAAATGGTTTCTTCAAATGAAGAAAAATTGATAAAATATGAAGTTCTCCATTTCCCAAGGGGGTGATTTCCATCTATGTGTAAAGTATCTAACAGGACACAGGAAATACTGATGAACAATGAATAAATTGATAAATTTGTTCAAATTCCTGAAGCCTTTTGATAGAACATTGTATATTATTTCATAATAAATTCTAAGTTTATCTATTAAATTTTCTAAGTAGATTTACAGAAAGAGAATTGTTTACCTTATTTCCATGAGTGTTTTATTTTTTCATCAGAAAATTTCTGTAAATAATATATATAAAAAACTATTTAGAAAATATTTTATAACATTCATATAAAATATGAAAAATTAAAAAAAAAAGCTTTTAATGGGCATAATTTTTAAAGAAGGGTAATTAGAAATGAGAAAGTGAGTGTGTCTTCGTTTTGCTATGAACCTTATCAGCTACTTGTGAAGTTTTATGTTATGAATTAACACAAAGAGACCAGATAAAAAAAAATTACTGTAAGAAGGAACATATGCATATGCACAAGGGAGGCCATAAATAATCAGGTAGTTATCGCTTACATCTTTAACATGAGATATTTCTGAAACCAAACTAATATATCCACATATAGATAATGTCCAAATAGTATCCAGCTATTTTGTATATTTTTAGAATTGGTTATACAGCTTTGATATAACTTCAATCAGAGGAGACCTTACTGTGTATGCAAGAACAGACGTACTCCCATGGGTTTATTCAGTTGGTAAAGGTGACACCTTTGAGTGAGATTGTGTATTATCTGACCATTGTAATGGTGTTCACTGTGAATATGCATCAAGTATTGCTTAAAATATTGATATTCATCCATAAACTATTTGAATGATTAAAAAGCTTTTGGGGATGATTCAGTGAGCAGATCTCGCATAAGGACGACCTTCAACATGCAGATCACCTGAAAATATTAACTGTACATTGGTTGCATTCAAAGAAAATTGGCAGAGCAAGAATTAAGAGAAGAGCTGAAGATTCTACAGACTGCCTGAAAAATATCCAATCATTCTGAATATCTTGACTGTATATTTTTCGTGTATTTTGTAGGGTTTTCTTTTTTTTAATCAAACTATCACATCATCCAGATCTGTCATCTCCTCTCTCCAATCTATGTGATTTCTAGGTTTTCCCAAACTTAAAGTCAACATTGACAAGGAAGAGTTATCAAACTGTGGAAAGAAATTAAGGAGAATGTAATACATCACTTGATAGTGATAAATAAAGATGATTTTGAAGTTTGTTTTGAAAAGTGGAAGGAATGCTGGTAGCATATTAAGTGTTTAGATCATTGCCAGATAGATTTTGCATGTAAGTACAAAAAAAAACAAAAAAAAACGACCATAGTTGGGATCATCAAGTCAATGCAAACAATCCTTTCCTTAGTTGCATAGTACATGCTTTGCCAAGGCTACATACAGTTTTCAATTCAGTTTTCCTTCTCTTAGACTGGTTGTCACCCAAGGTTATAGAACCCAGTCTGTCCTACTATTTACCGATAGCTGGATTTAATAATTACTAAGTTTCATACCTTCTTTGTTTTAATTAAGTCCTACTAAACTAAGATGGTGAAACTATTTAACTCATAAGTGCATTTTTGAGAGGGGGTTACCTAATATTTAAAATCTGACAGACATAAGAGTAACATAGATCAGGTAAAAAGTTAAAATTTTGAAAGAAACTGTAATGGAGTAATTTCATTATCATTATTATTGAATATATGATTAAAACCTTCAGGAAGAGAAAGTCTCACTGGTTTAAAGTGAGTTGGTAAATTAGTTTTGAAAAAGGCTCACAAGCTTCAATTTTTAGGCAATTCTTTTATATCTTGAGGGTAGCCCAAAACTTAGGGCCTGTAGTGTACATTATACATGCATGCATACAAAGGTATTTGAATATCACATATACTAAACAAGATGAAAAAGATTGTACGTTTTTCTGGTTGTTTAATTGAAATTGTATTATATATATTTAGAATTTATATGTCACTATGATCAAAATATTTTAACATGTTGAAAAAAAATCTGAACTGAATTAGTTTTGTACATTACTTTTGGTATTCTCTCCACTTATGTGATTGATAGAAATATTTAACTTGTCCAATTTGTGATGAAATAATTGTGCATATCAAGGTGACTGAGTCAGAATAAAATATGAAAGATTTCTCAGTAAAAAAAATTATTTGCTCTGCATCATTTTAATGTGAGTCTTAAACTTTTTTCCACAAGAAATACTATCAGCACTGTACAAAATTCCTCAAAACTTCTATATATTTGTATACAATACTTATATTTTAATAGGAATAATAGAAAGATTAAAACACTAAAATGAAAAATAAAAGTAATGACGTTTCAACTCAAATGAGACATTTTTGATTTTCTTCCATTTTTGTCATTCAAGTGGCCAAGCTATTGACATTGCTTTTCTGCTTTAAAACACACATTAATGACCACACATACATGCATACATACACACACATACACACATTAGAACCAGACATCAGGCTCAGTTAAGCAACTTTTCTGGGAAAAACTTTTGTAAAGAAAGATGGTTTCCAATGAAGCATGAAGATTCATTTATTGACCTATAAAATGCTCTTTGGTGATATCAGGTCAAGATGCGCCCTCTTCAGCCTGCCCAAACATAAAAGGAGACACACTCACTGGATGCTTGCTTATTAGTTCATCATTGTCTGCCATGGCAGATGGATTTAGTAACTTGATAGACTTGACATTTCTACAAAACTGGATGATTTTAATATATATTTGAGATAAAAACAACTGTTGACATTTTCCATGAGATGTTTTTGTCAAGGAGTTCATTCAAAGTTATCTTCATCAATAATATAACAATGTGGGAAGGTAGTGATACTTGGATGTGATTGCATCTTTCATTTGAATGCATAGTTTAACTCCCTTTCTTTATTCAGTCATAAATTAACTGCCTTTCTATTACTCTACAACAGTCATATAATTTTTCAAAAGTCTATCTCTTAAATAGTCATGCAACATGTTTAGCATGTCAGTAATATTTTTTGAAAAATATTGTACTCCCAATTTATAACAATTAGTAAATCATACAATTCAGTCATGTTCTCTTTAGAAATCATTCAGGTAACAATACTAATCCAAAGTAGTATTTGTATTTTATTACTATTTTATGTCTTTTATTATAAAGTGCTGGTCATATTACTTCTTGAAAATAATCCGGCATAGCTACAAAAACCAGTGTTCTTAATAAAAAAATTTCTTGATGGAAAATCTTCAACAATATTCTTCTAGGCACTGAAGTTACATCTACTTATTAGGTCATAAGCAAAACTATAGTTCCTTTCATGTAAAGTTACATGTATTCCTCTGTTATAAATTAATCCAATTTCTTGCTGATACTTTTCAAAATTCTTGCAGATACTGTCACTCTGAGAGGAAACATATGTTTCTGTTTCTTAATTTTCTGGAGTCATGCATGTATATTTATTTCATAATGAAAAAAGATATATACATTCATGTAAAAGTAGTGTAAGCCAACCCAAATTAGTAAGTTGAGAAGCTAACCAGAATCTTAAATATATGATGGAAAACAATTGTGTTACATGTATTTTTTATCAGCTAAATTTTAAAAATTTAAGTCATGTCCATTTTGAAACTCACTTGTGATTATATCAAAATAACAGGAACTGAGAACAAATGAAAGCACATGATAAATAAAAGAAGCTAGTGGTGTTTAAAATGGAACTAAGTGCTGTGTTCTGTGATTTTTCTCCATGCTGTTATGCATCTGTTGATGGGGGACATTAAGAGGTTATTGGAACCAGTCTCAAAAAGAAAAAAAAAAGGCAAAAGACAATGCTATTTTTTAATGTTTACACAATTCCAGAGTATGTTTCTAATCTCAAATCATAGATATTTGGGTAGATTGACTGTTGTTTCTTTTGTGTTAAATGTTTTTTATATCTTTTAATTAAACAAAGGATAAGTGACACTACTAAGCCTAATTCAGCCCGTGAAGATGCAAATTAAAAACATTTTGTTTTTCATGTAGGCTCTTTGGTAAAGAGGATTATTTGCTCTTTTGAGTCTGTCATGTACTTTTGCATTTCTATATACATAGAAAAATGGTTGCTGAGAAGTACATGCCTAGGAGAGCATGGGAACTAAATGGGAGAAAGTGTTTGATCAGACTGATAACCAAAACATAAAATATCAAAGATATTAAGAAAAACAATTTACTCAGATGCATTGATGCCTCATTTAATAAACACCAAAATCTGACCCAAAGGTTACTTTTTGTGTTTTAGTTCTCTTCTATTAGTTTACTTTTATCATTATAGGCAAGAGGTTAATATAAGTACTCTATTTTGTTCAACATTCAGCATCTTAGCAAAGAAATAAAAATGCAAATGTAAAACACTGAAATTATTTTTATATATTTTTTGAAACAAACATTAGTGGGAACAACCAAAGCAACACTGAACCCCTCAACTATTTTCTTCCTGACTTCTTTGCTCAGACTAAACTTGTTATATGATGGGATCTGTCTGCTACTGTAATGTTCCTTAACTTACAAGAAGTCCATTTGGCAGCCATTTTTTTTTTTTGTTTCTTCTGTCAGATTATGTTTTCCTCATCTTAGTTATTTCCTCCCTTATACTTGGTGAAAGAGACAAGAAAACAAGCCTAGAACTTTTCTTCATTCTGCTTCTTTTTCTTTTCTTTTTTTGTGTTGATGGGGAACATAAGGTATTGAGTTTTCTGACAGGTGTTTTGTCTTTAGATATTTATGATGAAAGCAATTTCTTGTGCAAGTGGAGGAGGAGAAACAAAGTATTTTGCAGATTCAATGTTCTATGGAAGTAAAAACAAACAGAAGGAATTGTTATATTCTTTTGCAATCTACCCAATTATATCATTGTTTTGATTAAGTAAAGTTTTCATTAGCCCAAAACCTATATTAAATCAAAGAACGTGACGATTCACAACTGTACACTAATTGTGAGGCTTTTAATCACTGATGATCTAAAAAATTTTTATGAGTAATTGAGTTTTTATCAAAGTTAATAATGAATCAATGTTGGCTTTATTTTACTTGAGCATTACTGAAGAGTCAAAACCACCTTCTCTAATTCTAAATTTTATTGCTATAGAAAAAAAGTGCATATTTTTTTTCTTAAAAATTACCTTTTTAAACACAAAGCATTAATGTTTCAAAAAGCTAAATAAAGCATTTTTGTACATCAGATTTTTCTGTGTTGCTTTCTTAAAACCAAGCAAGACACATCCAACAAAATTAGAATATACATTTTGTTCCAGGTTAAAAATGACAAATAACTGCTGTGTTTGTCAGCTTATGAGATGCACAGTTTATAAGAGGATTTGAAAAACTATCACTCATTCAAGTTTTATGTATGTCTATTTTTGGTCTCAAAAGTTATCAAATCTAGTTATAATAAGATACAGCATAACATTTACATAATTTTGTTTTCACTTTAAATTTAAATGTACATCTTATAGACTGGCAAATATGGTAAATCTGTTTAATTCAACTCATTCTGACTGGTTTCTTCACATGTACATACATTTTACAATTTTGTGTGGATCTATCAACACATGTTCTTTTAAGTTTAATGGAATTTTGTACCTGATTCATGGGTTTAATCTTGGGATACAGGTTCAAATCAGTATTGGTTTTATTTTAGATAATAAATATACTTTATCTTTAATCATAATAAATTCTATACAGCCTCTCAAATTTTGCACATAAATTTCACTATATATGCCTTTTTCTGTTTGAATGGCTACATAGTTACTTTCCCTTTATTTGTTTTTGTACATAAAAATGTTTTTTTTTTTTCAAACAGGTGAAACCCTAGACTTTTTTGGTCCATCAGTGTGTAAAATAAAAATATTTTTTTCAGTTGTAACATTTCAGTCTCCACAAATCTATATGCTAAAAAAATTATTTTTAATCATTTCACCAAGCAAATTATATAAAATATTACAAGAAAAAAAAAGCAGCAAAAATTTTAATGCACCTTTAGGTTGAGTTGACACAAAATGGAAAACTATATAAAAATAGATGTTTTGCTAATTCTTCCAAATATGCAGAGAATTTTAAATTACTTTCTTTAACTTAAACCCTGTGCCATACCTGATGTGGAGTTGATATTTACTCAATTAATCTGACTATGATACAAGGACAAATTGAAATTGTATTAGGAAGATTGTATTGCATCAATCTTACAAGTTGAGAGAGAATATGTTTGCTTCCATGAAAATCAGATTTCAAGTATATGAATTTTAACCCTATCCTAAACTGTTACAATTATCAGTGATAAATATGCAATTATCTGAGTCAGAAAGCAAATCTATTATTTATTAAGTTTAGGTGAGAATAGCTGAAGATCAAATGGTGAAACAAAGATTACATTGCTGTAAATGAGAAAGTCATTCCTGTTTTGAAAATCAACATTTTAAACCCCAACCACTAGTTTTGGTGAGAAATCTGCAAATACTTATTTTTGGTAGAGATCACCTAATAAGGATGAACACACTACAGTAGTAATGTTTTTGAGTTTACATTGCTAACCTTTATGCTTCATATTAACTGACAAATTTCAGACACTTGTATTTCATTATTCACTGAGCACAAAGAATAATTTGATTATTTATGTTTGTATATTATAGGGCATTTTTCTTACTATTTTGTGAATTAGGTACAATTTTATGAATGTTT
The DNA here is from genome assembly GCA_964036315.1 of Acanthosepion esculentum. Classification (NCBI taxonomy): domain Eukaryota; kingdom Metazoa; phylum Mollusca; class Cephalopoda; order Sepiida; family Sepiidae; genus Acanthosepion; species Acanthosepion esculentum. The sequence continues at coordinate 46,768,899 of OZ038483.1, forward strand.
TGAAGTCAATTAAGGATACATTTGAAATATATTTCTTTTTTGTCAAAGAAAGACAGCATGCTAATTTTAATGTTTCTAAAAATTTAACTAGCCATCCAAATCAGAGGCAATGTTTTAAAAAATCTGTTATAATCAATTAGCTTCCTTGATAAAATTTTAAAGTTTCTATTTTGTTATTTTGCTATGTTTTCTTGATGAATATTTTCCAAATTTTCACATCCAATGAAATAACATTACTGGTACATTTATTTTTATAGGTTAAATCCTTTATAATGAACAAAACTTGTGATTACGTTCAAATCATTATTTTAACTGCTTTTCACTTGCCAAGCATCTATTAAGTGTTTTGTTCAGTTGAAAGTTTTCAAATTGAACAAAAAAATAACTTCTTTGCCTAAACACATTATAATTGACTTGTTAATGAAGCATTAGCTTTAATATAATGTCTACTCACCTTCAACATTATTTTTTATAGCACACATTCAGACTATGTTCTCTAAGATATTTAAATTATATTTGCATTTTATTAATATTTGTATATATAAAAGTTTTGTTGATTTTTTTTCCAAAACTTCTCTTTTTACTTCATCTCATCATAATCAAAACTGTGGCTTCTCTGTTAAATTTATGCTTGGCAATATATCACTTGCAAAAGTACAACTGAGAACATATTCTTGCAAAAATATTGATAGGTAAGTAATGAAAAGTGGAGTCATTTTGAGAAACATTTTCAAGAGTTTTATTGTTATATTGTTGAATTAAATTTTGAGTATCTCCAAATTGTTAAATATCTAGCCATGTAAACTTCTAAAATTGACTCAACTCTAGCCAAGTGCTTATAGTTTATAATAAATCAACTTCCATAGTCTTACATCTTACATGGAAACTATCTTGTAATTGCAATATACTGTTATAGATTACTGTATATACTCATGTCTAAGTCTACTTCCTGTATGGTGTGGCTCCTGAATTTCTTTGTGAAAAACTTGAATGTTTTTTTCATATAGCTTTTCTATATTGCAAGCCCATCTTCTGAGCAATACTAGTAGGCCTAACATGGTTCAATTTTGCAGTACTGGGCATCATTCTAAACATATTTCATAGCAGATAGTCTTCATTATTCTTTGTACAAAGCTTCACCAAAATAGTGAGAAAAATCACTTACCATAAAACATCTGATATAAAGATTTAGATACCATACTTTTGTTTCCATCTATGCCTTACTATGGTAGCTCCTTTATCTTGAGCCTGTCTCCTTCACAGCCTAAATTTCTTCATTTTTGTTACTACATGAAGAGCAAAACCTCATCTACTTAAAATCAACAAACACCTTATATAAATAAAGAATTAATAGATTTTTCCTATCTCAAATTTGCATTTATCTTTGTTTTGCAAGTGTTTACATTGCTAAGGTATTGCCTTTCCAATGATAACCTTTTTGTTAAAATTACCAGTACATAATGCAGGGTGTACCATGAGTTGAGGTATATACTTCAGGTTATGATAGATAATTCAAGTCATTCTAAATAAAAAGTACTCTATAGACATTGTTTTTTTGTTTCATTTTGTGAGAAACTGAGGTTGTTTAAAATGTGTGTTGCCAGAGTGGCTCTCTGCTGCTGGCCAGCAGGTATTGATTAACCTATAGTGATGAACATTTATCTGAACAATCTTGGCAATCAAATCTTCACAGAAAGCACTTATTAAATGACTGATTAAAGGAGCTTACCTGTACCATTAAGGTTAGGTATTCTGAGAATGTAGGCCTACCAGGTAGGTTACAGTCACTGAAAATGCATGAATTTTTACCACACCCAGAAAAAAAATTACCTGTGTATAGTGAAACTGGTGACAGAAAAGTATTGCTTTTTAAGCTTTTCAGAAAAATTACCTGTGTAGAGTGCAACCCTTGTGTAAAAAAAAATGATCATAAAAATTAACACTATACTCAAAAATATATGGTACCCCAAAGCATCTGTCAAATTTTACAGTAATGTGAACAGCTCATTGTAACAACTTAATATTAAAAGATACTTGACTTGTGAGACTGCTCCGAATGCTTGGGGACAAAAGGCTGATACTATTTTATTATCACTATATTTATAAATTTTTAAGAAGGAAAAAAAGAATAAAGAGAATTGAAATATATTAAATACTTTTCATGATAAAATAACTTCTTTCATGAAATTTGTCAACTCCTCTTCCCCAGCTAAAAGTGCATTTTTCAATTTAATGGATTCCATTGGGTTTGGTTAGGTAGGGAAATAGACATATATAAATTTAAATCTGATGTTCTTATAATAAATCACATTTTTATATGCTTTATTGTTCAAACCAACATGCTCATCTTAATTGTCATACTCACACTCTTTCAGCTGTTGTACCTTCTGACCTTCTCCAGCTATTTGTCATTGTATTTGGTAAACTTTTCAGAGTTTTGAACCAAACTCTTTATTCAAACCACCAGAAGCAAATTGTTCATATTCTATTTTCCATGATCAGGTGAGGTAACTTATATCAGTTAATACTCACCAGACTTATTCAATTTTGTGTCACGTGTCTGTTTAATTTACTGAAACAGCTTGTCTAACTTTTCCAATCCAGAGATAGAACCAGATATATTTTAATTCAATTCCTGGGACTGGTAGTGCTGAAAAGTCATATACTTTGGTTCAGTGGAAGAAATGGACAAGCAACACATAGGTAAATAAAACCAGTGAGTATTAACTGATATGAAATCATCCCTGAAGCATAGAAAGCAGAATGAGAACAATCTATTCTCATGAACTGGATAAAATGTTTGGTTCAAATTCTAAGAAGGTTACCAAATATGACAACTGACACCTGAAGAAGGTCAGAGGGTACAATAGTTGAAATGTTGTGATTATAACAACCAAGATGAGCATGCTTGTCTGAATAATAAAGCATATAAGAATAATTCCTCACTTACAAGATTTCAATATAATTAGATATTTATATAATTTATATTCTTAATTAACAAAAAGAAATTTATATAAATTTGTTCATTGAATCTGATTGTTTCATTTACTCGGTGCTTAAATTTTTCTCATTATCCTCCATAAGTTAGTATTTGGTAATTAGTTTTCTTATCTAAGTTTAGCTCTTACTTTTAAAGAAAATAAATTCTATTCATCCTGAATCTACTGCATCAGCATCTGAATCTTGTAGCATCAAAAAATACAAACTCCAACTTTTATTGATTTTTATCCACATAATATGTCAATATGAGGGAAGCATATTTACCAAACTGTACAGAATAACTACAAGAGTAAAACTGAGTTACATCTAGAGACTTTGTAAAACTCAACACATTTTAAATACAATGTGAATGATGTAAATTTTCTTCAAATCCCTACATTTCAATCAGATTGTTGAGTATATGCTTAATAGATTTTTTTAAACAGATTTATTTTCATTTCATTTTCTACAAGTATGTTTCAGTTGACATGTGCCAGGAGTTCCACTGTGTGTCAATCTCATTGACTTGATTTCGGAAATTTACAGTCGTAAATCAAACAGAAGATATTATTGCTACTTTAGATAAGGGAAAAAGAAAATGTGTAAATATGAATGTGTACAAAAATAAAATCATGTTTCTCTAAACTAATTGCAGTTCCATATTTGATGCACACAATAAAATGTTAATAAATTAGTTTTAGTTCATTAACCTTTTAACCCTCTTATTTGTTTTTTTCATAAATAACTATATTTATCTAGTGTTTTTATAGTTTTTGCATTAAGATACAATCTTTGTTTTCTTTTTATAATGATTAAAAATGAAAATGTAGCATGGTATTTTGATTACTAAAGAATTCCTTATTGGTTTCATTTTAATGATTCCCAGTGAACGCTCTCCTATTGGCCCATATCTTCTGGATATTTGCCCAAATTTGCTTCTTGCATGCTTCTGAGAATCTTAGTAGTTTTCTACTTTTGGCTGTGTATGGAAAGGTTGTGTTTTTAATCTTTCATATCTGCTATTCTTGCCTGTTATTGATGGAAGGAAACTGGAAACAAAATGGCCACTTGAGAAATAAAGCAGAGTTAACAAAAGATAGGATCAGCAAAGCCGGCCTACTTTGTTTCATGGCTGTTGGTCAGTTTAGTGTTGCTTGAAGCTCTGGCATTAACTGAACTGCTGTGCTAAAGAAACTATATATAAAGTGATATAAACACACCAAACTTGCAAGGGAATTGATGGATCTTCATGCCTTGGGGTGGCATCTCTGCATTCATATTCAGATGCATCACTTTATACGGCTTTTCTTTAACTTTATTTCTTCTTCTCATTCAGTAATAAATGCAAATAACACTGAAGTCATTCACAATAAATAAACACTGACCTCAAGCTTGTTTAAATCTCTGGTATTAAAGTACCCCAAGAACTGCTACAATTTCTTTTGATATAACTGCAAAATTCTTTGTTTACTGTCAAATGTGAAAAAACAATATAATTGTTTCCACAACTTTTACTCAAAGAAGACTATTCACACAACGCTTTTTAGAATTGAAATTTGTTTTTCTTCTTATCTGTTTTATTTTTCCAGAGTGATCTTTCTTTCAGGAAGAAGATCAATGTTATGTATGTGGACATGCTGAAAAGTTCTCAGCCTAACCCATTTCTTAATATCTGACCAAATATCTGAGTTTTTTTAAAAACCCATCTTGAACAGACTGATAACTTTTCAGTACCTATCGTATATTTATGCATGGCAGCAGTGATAGGTAAAATTTAAAGGAAGGCAAAAGTTATTTTCACGGAGAAATTTTATCATCATTGAAATCTACTTTTTATCAGTTTTAAGAAAATTATAAACACCACTTTATTCTTTTGAATACATCTAAAATCATTCAATCCCTCCATATAAATCAAACATTTAATGAAATTGTAATAATTCTTCTTTTTAACATTTTAATTAAGTTGTTACTGATCTCATATATGTTCTTTTTATAGGAGACAATTTATTTGATTTAACTTCTCTTTTGAAATCTTGTTACATTAATTTCTCTTTATACAAGTATTCACCACAGTTTTGAAAGATCACTTTATGCCACTTCACTATTTTTTAAACACCTACTCTTAGGGGCTCAATAGACTGTGGGGGTGGATTTTTTTTTTTTTGAGAAAATTTTCAAACACCAACTTCAAGCTTACTCAGACCATCCAGTTTATTAATTTTGCACTTTTTAACCCTTTAAATGATTTTCCAACTTCTATTTTTATAAAGACACCCACTCTTGATTAATATATATTGAGAAGAATTCCAATCTCCCCAATTATTAACCTCCACCCTTTGTATTAGGCCCCTAAGATCAGGGCCGGATTATGACCTTTTGAAGCTTCTAGGCTAATGAAATTATGCTCCCCCACCCCAGATGAAGCCACTCTCTTACTTGCCTGCACCTGTCTTCAATACTTCTTTTTATCTATGATATATTTTAGCAATACATAGCTTGAAGTAAACTCATTGCAAATTATTTCAATAAACTAGAATAACTATCTTTTGTTTCTCAATAGAAATATTCTTTAATACCACCATTTTACTATTTATGGCAAAGCAAATTAGCACATATTTCAACACAACTGTAGTGTAAAAAAAAAATATATTGTTTTTATAACCAGCATTATAATAAAACAATGAAAATAGATTGAGTTTGTCATGTTAATATAATTTCAATTTATGAAAGTATTTAGAAGTTATATCATCTTAACAAATTAAAATCACTGCTTTATAAAAAAGTTTAAGATTTAAACATTCTGAACTAAAATCAAACATGTTATCTACTTGAAACACAAACTTTTCCTTGTTTTGTTTCCTACAAATCAAATATTGATACATTTAACTTTATGAAACTATTTAAAATTTATTGCATAGAGAAAATTAAAATCATTGCTTTATAAAAGCTTGGAGGGCCCTAGGCTTCAGCCTTTACTAGCCTAAAGGATAATCCAGCCTTGCCGGAGAGTACATTAGTACAGGTGTCCTCCACTAACCAAAGTGGCATAAAGTGAAGAAACAATTACCATTAATTTATAAAGGAATTTTTTTTAGCATTCTAAGACTGCAAAACTAACCTTCTATGTCTGTGTGCCTCTATTTTGAACGTTGAGGTTCACTGTCTGCAGTGGCTGATGTGGAAGTCTTGAAATATGACAGGATGCTTGATTGCTTTGTCTCACACATTTTTCTCTCATAGGTATTCACAACATTGTGCAAAACTGCCCTAAACCTACATGGCCTTTTAAAATTAAAGTCACACTTTTCTGTAATCATCATCACACTGTCAATTGTAGGAAAAATCTCATGCAAAGTTAGGAGGGGCAGGTAAAAACCCATATAAATTAATGGTAATTGCTTTTTGCAATTTTGGCTTACAAAATGTTTCATGGAGTATTCTTATTTTGAATAAGGAGAGAAATCTGTATATGAATAAAAAATGATATCTATTATTTTTATTTTATTTGCTTTTTAGTGGCATAATATCAAACTAGATATGCCACAATTTTTAAACTATTTCATGATGAAATGGTCTTAAGAATATAAAAATTATTTTTCTTTACCTTTTTATGAGGTGGTGCACAAAAGTTCTCAACCTGACCAAGAAAGAACTTCATAACTTTAGAAAAAAAAAGAAAATTGATATTTGGTCAGACTTTTGGAAATAGGTCAGGTCAAGAACTTTTCAGTACCTCCACATATTCTAATTTGCATATTTAAAGAATGTTAAATTTGTTACTTAACATGGAACAAATTATTTTTCTGTTTTGGTGCAAAACAGATTTTCATTCTGATGATCTTCTACAGAATAAGCTAACTACCACATTTAATCTATTTTCATAGTAATAATTGGATTTTTTTTTTTTTTTTTTTAAAAATCATTTTACCTGAAGCAAGACAATAAGATGCAAGGGGTTACTGAGTGTGAGATAATATGAGGAAAAAAACCCTTTTAAGGAGAGAGAACAACAAAAGAACAAGAATTAAGAATACAATTAAATATATATTTTAAAAAACCTTTTTATTCATACTTGCATCATTATTTATAAAATAAAAATTAGGGTTCTAGATAAGAAGGTATTTTGTTTCAAAGAAAATTATACAAGCAAAGATTAATTTGAAAGAGAAATTAGAGAACCAAATTTTTGCAGACAATTATCAGTTCTCTTCTTGGAATACTAAAAAAAATAATTAAAAACTTAACAACCATGGGATTTAAAAAAATTAATTCTTTAATCAGTGTGCATGATGATCATTTTCAGCTGTTATGCTACTAACTGGCAACTTAATTTTCCCAAACTGAACTGAATGATTGGAGGTTGAGAGAATAGAAAAATTATAATTGTAACACAAAAGGTTAAAAAAAAAAGGGAGAAATGGTATGGCCTATTCAGGAAATTGGTCCCTTCACATGCTCTTTTTCTAAAACAAGTTTCATAGATAGAACCATGAACAGGTGTCATTGAAGAAGTGAGACACCATCTGTTACTGTTAGATCTTGCTACCTCTTTGATGTTTAAATAGAAAGGATCATGTATAGATGTAAGCATGTGCTAGTATTGTTGATTATGTGCTATATACATATATCTGCTTTGCATGTTGTGTGTGATGTGTGCATGTGTCTGTATTATCTAGAAAGATTTAAAGATTTGTTAAGCCATTGATCTTTTCTTTTCCTATAAATTTTGTCATATTAGTCTACTATTGTATGTAAACATATCACAAATATAAAATGAAAAATTATGTTTTGTAAATAAAAATAAATAGAAAAGAATACTTTAACAGCTTAACCTCACACAAATATAAGACATAGACATTGATTTTAAACTTGAACAAATTTAGCAATTAATTGATACTAATATAAAAATGTATATTTTTGCTGCAAATCTGAGGCCCAATTAAATGTTATCTTTCACCTAAGGTCATGAACTAGATACAGGAAAAAACCTGGCAGTCTGGTATTATTACACACTCATTTCTTGTTTGTTTTTTTTGTCTTTATTTTGTACCTTGCAAATTTGCTTGTTAGACTTATTCTTAGTAGTTAAATTACAACATTGGCAAAGAACTTACTTCTAAGAGGTCAGAGATTCCATCTTATTTGCAGTTCCATGAAAGCTTGTTTGTTACAAACAAAACTGAGAAAGAGGAAATTTTACTCCATTTTTATACTGTAGAAATTTTCATGATTCATTTTCATGGTTATCTTAGCAGTTTTAGATTAATTGGAAGATTGGTAAACTATTGCTCAAGAGGTTAAATTCAGATACAGGTATTGTCACATGCAACAGAAAAAATATCTCAAATAAAGTGTTTTATGTACATGAACATGTATTAACCAATGATATTTTAGCAATTATAAATGGTTTTCAGAAGTAAATTTAAGGTCTCACACAGTTTTCATTAACTTTAACTGATGTCCTATTTATATTACAGCCATATTTAGGCTTGCTTGTGTATAAGTTGATTTCAGTTACATTTTTTAAGAATTCTAGTTTAAACAGAAGAAAGAAAGACTGTCCTTTTATCTTTTAGGCTTACTTTTTTGTGCATTAGATTAAAAATTTAGAAGATTATTTTCAAAACCATATATATTTTTGAAATATTCATATTGCAGATTTTTGAAAATCTAACAATTACCAGTATTTACAATATAAGTGTGGGTAGTGTCATATCAGTATGGAAAACGAAACTGAGAAGCTGAGTTCAAATTCTGGACTTGTCTGTTGCATTCATTGTTGCACTAATACCCTTGGGAAAGGCTTGAATCTATTTTCCCCCACCTGTGGGTTAAATAGTAGAGAAAACTAGGCTCTCTAGCTTTAAATAACAATAGTCTAAGAGAAGAAAAACAGAATTTCAAATTATGGAGAATGCAAAAGTAAAACACTATGTTTGTCAAGGATACAAGGCAGTTTACAGATAATCAAGAAAAACAATCTCTGGAGAGTCACAATCAACTACGTCCTGAAGGGACATGACATTTAAAAAAAGAAAATACTTATGAGAATGTGATTCATAAATGTATATAACATAAAAATGAATGCATGAGCAAAAATTATATATATATATATATATATATATATATGATATACAACATGTATATTTTTTGTTTGCGAGACAAAACTATTTAGGAATGCCAGGCAAATAAGAAAAAAAATTAATAGATGAAGAAATTAAAATTAATTATAGTTTTACAAAACTAATATACTTAATTTTGAGTTTGTTCATTATAATAGCAATAAATACATTGGGGTTTTGAAAATTTCTAAAGGGAACAGAGAGATCAGAAAAATCTTAGTTTCTTAATTTAATTTTTGCAGCTTTTCTTTTATATTATGCTAAGCATTTAATGATAAAACTGTCATTTTGGGATCTGCCTGCTATCTGAGTTAGTTTAATATTAGCTATCACTGCCAGTTATTTGTATCCAAGTTGAGAGGGAAAGAAAACAATATTTCTGAAATTCCTTTTGGAATGATTAGAACTAAATATTTGTAAAATGTCCTAAGTGATTAGGAAGCAGCATTAAAATATGCGATGGTTAGTGTTTATGATTTGTTTCTCATGCAGTAAGCAATTACTAAATGAGTTATGCAGAAAGATCTTATAATTTTCTTTTAAAAGATACTTTACAATATATTATAAACATTTACCAAAATAATTACCTTTTTCAACTGTGATCATAGTCCTTTAGTTTAAGACACACATACATATATATCTAACTTAATCCATCCTCAAATATGGATAGTGCAAATGTGGATTTTTACTCCTGCTAGAGACTTATTTTGTCATGCACAGATGTGGCAACATTGGGTGTCTTTTGCAGTTGTTGTTACATAAATGTCACATAACACGTAATGAATAAATTCTCTCTGTGCATAGCATCTTTGATGATTTTTGAGGCCTGCCCAACTTAGACAGATGTCACCACATTCATTATACATTATATCAAATTTTGTAGTAGCATTTTCAGGAAAATTAATATCAAGACTCTTACCAATATCTTTCAAGTTTTCTTGTGCAACACAATTCTGTTAAAAGTCTCTTGTATATGCATTACTTTCCTCCAGATAATCTGGAGTTAGGTTTTCCCAGTCATTTTGCATGATGTTAGCCTTCTTATATACACACATAGATGCAAAAGGATGCTGAAAGGTTCTCAGCTTGAGAATTTTTAAAATTGTTAAAATATTTGGAAGTGACATGGATTGGAAACTTTTCAACACCCTCTCATATATATATATATATATATATATGTGTGTGTGTGTGTGTGTGTGTGTGTGTGTGTGTGTGTGTGTGTGTGTGTGTGTGTGTACACCAGTTATTATCTTCAGCTGGTGATAAATGGAAAATAACCTAACATAATGTTACGCAACATGTGCTAAAATTTTATATTCTCAGATGTATCAAGAGCATTAACATGTTTCCAATCTGATACTCTTAACACTAACCATCAACCATAGTGACTCAGACATAGTAAAAGTGATCAAGAGGACCCATGATGCATACTAAATTCATATTGTCTTCCACAGTCTGGGGTTTTTATATGGCCCTACTTCTTCCTAGAAGGGTTCGGGGTCAAATGGCACTACCTACATGAAGATGCAAAAGACAGTGTTCAGATGTTGGTTTGAGGAGTAGTCAAACATGTTCCAACGGAATTTTACTCTCTTTCACATAACTCACAATTGGCTGGCCTTGAATTTTTTTTAAATTATGTCACCTTCAACATGTGACCGCTAGCTCACCTAATTTGGATCACATGGTCTACATCTAGGACATTACCTAGAAAGACCAACCAGCAACCTCACAATACCATAAACATTGATGGTTACCATCATGTATGAATCACCTGTTCCAAACACTGAGGTTGTGCTGGGACAGTCATCAAGTCTGAGTGTGGTTATATTGAATAATTTGTTTCTCTATTTCTAAGTTTAACATGAAGAATTTCAGATTGCCAGTTATATTTTCCCTGCTAATAACTACAACACCACCAACACGTGTATATATATAAAAAAAATTGATTTACTTTTGGAACTAGTAGGATTGTATTAGTAAGAGATAAAAAGCTAAACAATTTATTAAGAAATAAAAAAATTTCAATAGAAACAAAGAGTGCTGAATTGCTATAAGATATCAATCCTCTTGTATGGCAGTGAATGCTTGACAATCTCCCCACAGATGAAGAGGAAACTGGAGAACAGAAATGTAATTCTACAGAAGGATGCTGAGATTTCTATGAAGGGAGTGAGTAAGCAACAGAGAAGTCTTGTTAACAAAAAACACATACTCAGAATCAGAAAAAAATAGCTGAAATTTCTTGGACACACAATGAGGAAGGAGGGCTTGGAAAACTTAACTCTCAAAGGGTATATCAAGGACAAGAGAGATAAGAGGAAGACAGTGGGCCACCTACCTGACAACAGTGTGTGATTGGATGGCAGAATGGGTGGCATGAAACTTAGCAAAGGGAGAAATGCTGCTAAGGGCTATGAAGGCCAAGAAGTTGTGGGGAGCCATGCTCACTCATGTCCTGAACATACATGGCACATGTAAGTAAAAAAACAAAAAAAACACACACACACATTAATTTCAAAATTCAAAATGTAACACTTGTGGATAGTTGATCCACATAGATCTGAATATGTATGTCTGAATAAAATATTCTCACACATTTTTTTCTAAAGTTTATTTCTTCAGACTCCTATACTACTAATTTTAATATATACTATTATATGTGCATAGTGTTTACTTTTATAATTCCTACTTCTTTTACATAATAAATGGAGCTGTTTATACAAACTGGTTTATGAGTCTTCTGAGTATGCATTATTACTTGAGACCTTGACTGCTGTTGGAATGACAGTCATTCACTAATTTTAAAAAAGTACTTAAAGAAATGAGGTTTATATCAAAGAAGTAGCAATAAGTGTTCTTGTCCTCATCTTTATTGTTACACTATTCCTTAGCAAATATAAATGCTGAATTTCACAATTAATTCTATGGATTCAGAAGATCAAAACTTTAATTTTATAAATAAGTACATTTCTAAGAGAGATTCAGTAATCTTCAATGCAACTGATTACATTGCTCTAACTGGGATATTACAAGAAAGCCTAACATGAACACTGGAGAACAAGTGTTTTGTGGTTGTTTTTAATGATTATTTTGAATAGTAAAAAAAAGATCTGCAATAAAATTTCAGTAATCAAGCTGAGAATGTACTCTTAACAGTTGACAGCCCTAAATTTTGATGCTGCCAAATATTCGTGATTAGAACGATCAAACAATGCTGTTGCTGAATCTGATTATTCTTTGAAATTCTTTGAACTGTCAATGGATTGTTTGCTTAATTATTCACCACCCCAGCACATTTTGTTTGCCTGAGAGCAGTGGATAATTTGCAGCTGCATTCAAAAGTTGAAACCTGACACACTCATTAACTGCTAATGCAGTCATCCTTTGAGATTTCATTTGCAAGGCAGAAATCTCAGTTGCTGACTGCTGCAATTGTTGGTTAAATCTGGAAATTGTAAATTATCTTGGATTAATAATTTCCCTAACCTGAATTCTTTGGATCTCATGCCATTCACAAAAGTAGCACACATTTCAAATGGGGTGTTCTTTGTTTGTGTGTGTGTGTGTGCATGTGTGTGTGTGTGTGTATGTGTATATATATATATATATATATTGCTGCATGCATATAGTAGGTGAAATTCTAAGATAATATTAAAAAAATTTATCTCTTTTTTCCAGATAATCAACAAATCTTAATTAAACTAAATATTCATTAAGAAAAACCATTATTAAATGAAATACAACCACTGTCAAAAAATTTTTATCAAGCTGGAATAAAAATATTAATTAAGAATTAAGATGTGCAAAAATAAGTGAACCCTCTCTTCTCGGACAATTTTTTTTCAGAAAATGAAACAAATTATGGATTAATAAAATGTATATGCAAAAATGGATATTTATTCAGCTAATCTGACACAAGGCCACAACTGTGGGATCTCTCATTTAGATCAAACTTACAATAGATTTTGAAGCAATCTTTTAACCTGACACTCTTAGCTGGTAGCTCTATTATAAAGAAGTAAGACTAAATACAGTCAATCTTATATGACCTACAACTGCCCGTTATTTGATTCTAGACAATGGAGTTGGGTTTTATTATCATTTTGATATAATAAATATAAGTCTCTTCTGACATTAGGATATTATCAGCCAAATTATCTTTGTTTTCATTTTCATGTAATAAATCTTAAAAAAGGGAAATATTTTTTGTCGTTTAGTGCATATTTAATAAAGCTGGTTCACTGAAACAATTTTCATTTATCTCTGTTGTAAGGCAAATGTATGCCTTAAAGTTTTGCAAGGTCAGGGAATTCAGCATCATTAGACACTCTTGTTAATCAACACAGCCAATATATTTGATTCTTAATTTATTTTACTTCTAAACCGGATTAATGACTGTAACACATTTGCTTATCTTCTTTTATTAAGTCCTACCCTGCCATTTAAAGACACCTTTCACTGAGTTGCATCAGATAAAGTATCCTGATAAAGAATCTGTGACTATTTCACTCCTTATATAATTTTATCTTAATATCATTATTTTTCTAGATTGATATTTTAATTATATATGTAAGGGTTTTTTTGTTCAAATTTTTCAGGTAATTCTTAGTTCATACATGGATGTCTTGTATAATATCAAAGTTTATTCTTATTTTTGTTGGTTGCATGTTTATATGAAGCATTCCCAAAAGATATTTTAGAAATTTTTTTTTTTTTATTATTAAATTTGGGGATGTGTTCAAACTGCCAAACTAGCACACAGTTCTTGTATTCAAGTGTTGAATAAGATAAAAATCTCCTCTCTACCATCAGATAGATATGAGATTTGGTCCAGAAACTGTTTATTTTTTCTTATTGTTCACTTATGCATAGATAGGAAAATGAGTATGAGTGAAATCCACTGATCATACACAATCTCACATCACTCAATTCTCCAAACTTGATTTATCCTAAGTCACTCTTGTATAAAAGTCACATCACAAACTTTAAATTAAATATTTTCATTGAAAATCATGATGTCTGGTTAAATTGTACATGTTAGAAAACAAGGTGCCATGTTGCTACAGTTTTATTGATTGGTAAAAGAAATTGCAAACAAGAGCACATGGTATTGTTATTGAAAATCTAAAGTTCATTTAAATGTAAAACAAGAAATGAATGAATGATATACATATATATTAAAATGTGTGTTTGTAAGTATATGTAATCTAAAAAAGATCTAATTAATTTAAATATAAAATTATATATAGCTTGTATCAAATATATTTTTCCTTTTTTTTATTTAAATTTAATATAACAAAATATGTTTCTTGATAATGTATATGAAATGGATATTTTTTTTCTCAAATGTAAAAGTTCTATCTTGCCTATTATAAATTTGAATACAAAATAGTGTAATATATTTATGAATATATATCATTTCAGTGTATGTGTGTCTATATGTAAAATTGGGAGCTAAACAAGAAGGAGAGAGGAAAGTCGTGACATTATTAACAAGAAACAGCTATGTAAACTATAGTTATAACTTTGGTTATTAGTAATACTAATACTATGTTTTCCATTTCAAAGTTTGTTCAAAATTATGAAACTAAGTAAAAGTTAATTTATTTTTTGTTTTTAATTTTCAGGTGGGTAGAAGCCCTCCAGATTGCAGCCCATAGTTCACACAGGGTAAGTTGGCTTTTTAATTTTATTAAAAAAGATTTTTTATATGTAACAATTAGGCAATTTTAGAGATTTTTTTGTTGTTGAGCATTTAGTATTTTTTTTTATTACTGTATTAGAATTTGAAATAAATCTGATAAGGAAGAGTAAATTGATAAAAATGATTTCTGTGGGAATACTTGCATTTGCAAGTTGCATTTAAAAAAAATCTTTGATATTAAAGTAAGTTTCATTGTATCATTCTGGTTATCTCATTCTTATTGTTAAAGAAGAAACTGGCATAGAATATATTCTGAAACATTACAATGACAGTCAGAATCCATGACAATATTGAATTGTAAATAGTTGGGAAAATAGAACATCTGAAGAAAAAGATGAATAACTGAACAATAGCCACAAACAACACAAATCCTTGTAAATGAATGATATTCATTCAAAATGCATGAGAAAATGAAAAGAAAGATATTTAAGCAAACTGATTTACAGCTTGACATAAGAAACAATAACATATCATCAGGCCACTGGAGAATAACAAAAATAAGAAAGGTATATTAATGCTTTTGGAAGGTGTGTGTATATTTAACCAGTTATTTTCCTTGGTGAAATCTTTTAAGTTTAGCTTTGGTAAATTATTATAAAAAACTGTGTGATAGTTATAATAGATGGCTGTATTTATATATAAAAGTGTATAGATGTATATAAATATATCCATACACACTGTTTTATAATCTAGTAATTCAGAAGGTTGAGTTAAATATTTGTTTGATTAAGCCAATATTTTGATAAGGCATCCCAATAAAGAATAAACTCACTAGAAATAGATTGTGAGACTAAACAATGACCTTCATTATTAAGCAGCTGGTCTCACAAGATCAGATTCTTACGGTTCTATCAGAGCAAAATTCAACTTCCCTAATCTTTAATGTTTTTGCATCATTGTAAACTTGTTCTACAA
The DNA here is from genome assembly GCA_964036315.1 of Acanthosepion esculentum. Classification (NCBI taxonomy): domain Eukaryota; kingdom Metazoa; phylum Mollusca; class Cephalopoda; order Sepiida; family Sepiidae; genus Acanthosepion; species Acanthosepion esculentum. Next base: position 46,784,622 of record OZ038483.1, read on the forward strand.
CACTTTGGTTTAAAAAAAACAAAAAACTCTTAAACCTTCAGTAAATTTATGTCTAAATGACATAACTTATTTTAGATTTCATATATATATATATATATATATATATATATATATATATATATCTGATACAAGTTATATCACTATCACTATTAATACAGTAAGAAATTATTTTGCAAAATATTTTTATGAAGGATGGATCACCGTATCAAAATGGATAAAAAGAGAACAAAGAGGCTTGAAAGAGTGAGAAGCTAAGTAATGCAAAGCTTTCTATTATTTAATATCATTGTACTAATAAGTATCATAACATTCGAAGTATTCTTTTAAAAAATGTAAGGTTTTGTGTGTATCAATTTTTGCCTGTTAACTATGGATGACAGGAATATCTGTATTTACAATTCTATGGCTGAACTGCAAATTATGCTTTTGTGTAAAAATTAATTTTACAAATTTTGCATAATCATTCATAATTGCATATTGTATTTAATCACTAGTCTTACTTTGAAAATAAAATAAATATAACTAAATAAAAATAAGCAACAATGTCTTGAAGTAATTCACTAAAAAGCATGGACAATACTGTATAACCTTGCTGTATTATCTTTATTACAGTACTTGAACAATGATCTTGAACTCAAGGAATCTTTCCTATTAGATCATGTTGTGACAGTTGCAGCATGAAGATTAGTATTGTACTGTGTGAACACCTGACAGATGCCCATAGTAGCCTTTGGTAGCTGATTCTATAGAATAAATGTTTAAACCACTGGCACAATATGTGAACTCAGGGACAAGAATCCAAAAATAGTTAAACAAAGAGAATTTCTGAAATAGGTACAAAGAACTGAAAAACAAAGGAAATTTTCTCTCACAAATTTGCTCTGGAATGAGCAACGATAACAAAAGGAAATATAGATCAAGAAGACCCAGTCAAAAAAAGGAGGAGAAAGTTATAAAGAAGGAAGATTAAATTGAAGAACAAATAGAAAGATTATTGGGGCAGAATGATGTTGGGCAAAGATTGATAGAAAAGTAAAGCAAACAAGCTAGACATTAATAAACAGATTTAGAGTTTTCTTATATTGTACTGGAGATTGGTCCAGCCAGGAAAGCACATGTGACAGCTGAATTTGTTATAGTCAGTATTTCAGTAATCCTCAGATTTGGGATCTTTGTATCTGGCCACAAACAAAATCTTAGTAACTCAGTTTGGATCAGCCAAATAAAAAAGTGATGATACTTGTTTTTGTATCATTTCAATAATGTAATAAACAAGAAACCAAATTCCATGTTCTATAAGCAGATGAGGTTTCTCATGCAAATTATTCTGTCTTGAGAAAGATTTCCAAAAAGAAATATCTACTGTTATCTGGAAAATCAATTCAAATTTAATCAAAATGCTTAGCAATGATCATCTTTTTTTTTCTTTCTCTCACCTAACATAAAATTGGGCATCATTAGGTTTTTTTTCCACATTCTAATTAATGCCATGAAGAATGCCATGAATACTATGGACTAAACATGCAAGCAAGTTTAAGTAAAATGGCAATTAAAAGGACACACAATTAGAATCAGAAAGAGACAGGACACATTTTGAGGACACATAATAAGGAAAGAGGGCTTAGAGAACTAATAGGACATATTGAATGCAAGAGAACAGAAAGACCCAACAAGTAACCTACAATCTAACAAGCTTGTGTAAATGGATGTCAGAGTAGGAAGTTGGTTTGATTGGTTGATTGTTTTTTTATAGCTTATCAACCTTTTACAGGTTATTTAATGCCAGAAAATATTTTTAGATTTTAATAACTTTTTTGAGATAATAATTATTTACTGATACTTCTAATTAACCTATAGCTAGGGGAAGAAGAGGTGGATTCATACCATTCCCAAGGGTATTTGTGCATAAGTGAGTGCAATTGAAACTCGACTCTCCAATTTCCAATTCTGAGCCTTATCCATAACACCACTCACAAATCCAATCTTACAGTATCAGATATTCCCAAGCAGTTACTCATCTAAGTACTGACCAGGCTCAATGTTGCTTAACTTTGGTGATTGTATGAGAACTGGCATTTCAACATAAGCTGAACAGAGTAGGATAGATAGTAACAAACATTATTAAGAGCTACAAATGATAGAAACTTGTGAAGAGCAATGATCGACCACATCCTGAAGAGACAGTATATAAAATAACTTCTTTTGATAAGCAATATAGGAATTTATGCTTCAAGAAGCAACTTTAGTAACAGGATTTAAAAGAAACATGATATCTGTAGTATCATAATTTAAAACAAAGTAACTTTAGTACCATGATTTAACAATGTTTTGTTCTTGAGATGTACGTACCATGACTCAAGATGATTTTTTTTGAGAAAGAGAGAAAGGGCAAACCCATGCGGCTTAGCAGTGTTTGTTATTTTTATAGTTTCCTCTTGAATTTATTTCTATATCACTATAGATATTATCTTCAAGAAATTAACAAAACTGTTGACTTCAGCTATAAATTTTGGTTTCTAACACTGCTTACATGTCTGCATTGATGTTGGTTAATGAATGTGAATTCTTAAAATTATTGGATTATTTCAGCTTGCTCAGTGCTTTGCTCTGAAAATCATTAGATCTGCATGCTAGTAATACACAGATGAGAGTTTCTGATCTTAATTACTAACCCACTAAATTATTTGAGCACATTCTCAAAAATGGCCACTTCAAACAATCTTTCAAGTTTATCTCAAATGATCTGCCACAAGCTGTTGCACTTGCTTGTTGCCACACACCTGTTGTCATTGATGTTTTTTTATTTTGTTACATTTTTTTTTTTTTTTTGCAGAAGGATTCCTGGCTTGATGTTACAAGTCACAATGTAGGAATACCAGCCCTGGAGATCAAGCGGCCAGACTGCAGTGGCTATCTCTACAAAATGGGATTGAACCGAAAAGTGTGGCGTAGGCGGTACTGCATCCTCAAAGATGCGTGTGTCTATTACTATAAAAATATTGAGTCAATCAGTGCCAAGGGTAAGTATATTCAGATTAAATTTGTATACATTTTATTATTTTGAATTTCAGATATAAATTTAAAAAATATGCTCTTCAAACTAATTAGTTTTTTAATTAAGAGAGAGGTACAGAAGTTAACCTAGAATTTCATATTAAAAAAATTGAGTATGTGAATTCAAGAAAGGTTCTTTATGATGAGAAAAGATGGTTTGGAGAATTTGACACTGACAGGCTACATTGAAAGCAAGAGGAAAACAGCAAGTAAATGACTGGCAGAACAGAGACTGCAAGGGATGGTGAAAAGACAAATCTTACTAAAAGCTACAAATTATAGGAAGTTGTGGAAAGCCACGTTCACCCATATCCTGAAGAGACAATGTGTATAGATGGTGAACTAGTCTATATTAAGAAAAATGAACTGAGAACCACAAATCAAAAAATCTCTATCTCTAAAAGGCAGGATGTGTGTGTGTGTGTGTGTCTCTGTGTGTAACGAATACACAGCCACAATTTTCGACAGATTTGCACCAAAATTTGCATGCACATGCTCCAAGTTAGTGGGAAGGCCAAGAGCAACTTTGCATTTCCCAACTCCCATCAATAGTAGAAATAATCGATTTTTTCATGCTTCTACGGCAGTTTTCATGTAGTTTGCAGCCATTTTCTATTGGCCAGCGTGAGAGCCAACAGCTGACTGACATTAATGTTAACTAGCATGCTAGCATGCAAAAAACATCGATAGCTGCATTCGTCACAAGTGGGAAAAATTTAAATCTGCATGGCACTTTACTCCAATTGGCTCATTCTCTTGCTTAAACTCAACGTTGATTCTGATTCTGCAGAACTGGGTTGGGTGTGAAAAAGTATTTGTTAACATTCTTTTTTCATTCGGTTTTTCCAGTTACGATTCCTTTTTTAATGCTGATCATTTTGTGTTCATTTTGTTTAGTTCTTTTTTTGTAACAGATTTAATGTTTAGTATAGAGCTTAGAAAAAATTTGCAGTGTGAGATAGGCAAGAAGTAAGGCATGGAGCAACATTAGCACGGCAAAGGGCACTCCTTTAAAGGCAAGTAAGGACAAAAATATTTTAAGTCAAGTGATAGCGGTTGCTGTATGAGTCGTACGATTTTTGAATCAAGCATGGGCAACGCCGGGCCATGCTGCTAGTATCATATAAGAAAAACAACCGTTAATCTTAGATATTCATTAAAAATAAAACAATAATTATATAATGCACATGATGCAAACTTGAAAAAACCCTTATCCTGACTATAATGGTAATTGTGTGTGTGTGTGTATGTATGTATATATATATATATATATATATATATATATATATATATAGATAGAGAGAGAGAGAGGTCCAAGAATTTCTCAGCCTAACCAAGAAGCCCTCCCACAAAAAATTATAAGGATTGATCCCTTGGTCAGATTTTAGGAAATGGATCAGGCCAATAACATATCAGTACCTCTTTGTATGTGCATATGTACACACATTTACAGCGTAAAAACGATCAGTGCATTGGAAACAAAATTTTCAACAATATACTGATAAAATCCATAGACAGACAGTTCTGTTTTCTGCAAATCAATGCTTTTAAAAGTTTAGATTTGTTTGAAATATTCTGCTATATAATGTACAATCCAAAATTTTGCTAAATTTGACCCTTGAAAAAAATTACTATGCACATAATAAACAACCTAGTTTCCATATAGGAAAATTTCCAAGATATATTTACGTGAACAATTTGTATGTTTGCTTCAGTAATATTTATCTTGGTTTAAAATAAAAAATAATGTTTTGGAAGTGTCAAATTTTGTTATGCAAACAAAGTACAATGTAATTTTTTATTTATAAATAGATCCCAAAGATATATTTGATTAAAACAGTATCTTATATTATTATTCTTCTATGAGATGTGTCCCTTCAGTACATGGGTGATCATGGTTCTCCACAACTTCCTGTTCTTTGTAGCTCTTAGCTGTGTTTGTCATTATACTATTTCTCCTAATCCTCATTCTGCCAACAACCTCATTAAGTAGGTTATTTGCATCTTTCTCCTGTCAATTTTGCCTTCAACATGTCCTCTGAGTGTTAAATTTTCATTATGTACCCTTGAAATTTCAAATGTCTCTTTCTGATTCTAAGTATTGTTGCTCATGTGTTTAATCCATGGTATTCTCAGCATGCTCCTGTAGAACCACATTTCTTTTTTTTTAGTCTCAAGTCTCTTTTTCATCTGTGTGCATTCACTGCTATATAGGAGGACTGATATTACATAAGAGTACTCTATTCTTTGTTTCTAACAAAATTTTCCTTTTTCTTAATGCTTTGCTTAACTTTTAGAAGGCATATTTTTTTATTCCAATACACTAAGATTTTGGTGTCATATTTTCTGTCCTCTGTTAAAACACTTACAAGATATTTACATTTTTGTACTTGCTTAATGTTGCTGTCTCCAATTCATAGTTCACATCTTTTTCTGACAACCATACAGTCTATCTTCTTACAATTGATATCTCATACTTCAATAAATTATTATTTTACCTCTTGTTACGAGTTTGATATTTTCTAACCTTCATCAATCTCCTATACATTGATTTTATTAACTTTCCTACTATTCTGATTTTAACATTATTTCTAGCATTTTTTATTGCTTCCCAGAGATCTTTACTTGAATATATTTTTCCATTCTTATATACATATTTTATAATGGTTGACCACAAATTTCCTATTTTATTAATGTCTGTAACAACTGAGGACAATTTCAATGAATTGGCAGGGAATAGGAAGATTTGAAGAATGAATGAACATCACCTTTCAGAAATATACCATATTTGATGGCATAAAACTATGCACAGGTATATTAGACATCCTTCATTTCAGCAGGACATATTCATGAAAATATTTTACTGTATTAAAGCATGTTATGTTTAAGACAAGGTATAAGTACATTACCAAAACACTTTAACTATAGCAGAAAAAAAACATTACTGTATGTAATAAGCAAGCTAGTAGTTCTGCTGAACATAAGGCAAGAAATTACAATGGAAAAAAATATCCTCTATGATTACAGTTGTGCAAGAGAAACAAAATAGGAAACATTTTATAAAAGACAAGCTACCACTACAGTTGAGCATCAACCAAAATATAGTTTTATCATTAATGTTATTTTCATTCAGTTACATCTCTTCTGTAGTTTCCACATGGTTTATGGTAGTGTGTCGAGGCATATTCAGGTATAATGGATCAGCTGGTACCAACAAATATTGCCAGTACTTTGTTACAATAATTTCTTTTACAATACCAATAATAATAATAATGTTGCTTTAGTAAATAATAGTATGGATTTGGGCTAGGTAGAAGTGACTGAGATAAAATTATTGCATATGAGAGTAATGAATTGGGGATAAAAAAAAATAGCTCATGGGAGGCCTAAGCTTTGCACATGATACAGGATAATTTTTTGAGCCATTTTGTGGGTGATCAAGTTTGTCTTATCTGCCATCAAATATGTTACTCTTTAGCTTAAAACTTGTTAGTTGTTACCTGGACCACACAAAAGTGTCTTGTTCAAAATCCACAATATTTACCTACATGTATCTTGATACTATCAAATTTTGAAGGGATCTATAATTATACTTCTGACAATAAATGCCTCAGACATTACTCTACCTCCTACCCCTGTTGTCTTCTAAGTCATGCTGATTTATTATTTCTATGGAGAACCAAATCTCTAACCCAACCATCAAGTCAATCCTATGTAGCTCTACATTTATCAGTAATAATTACTGTTTAGAAATGTATTTTTGTGTATTTCTACATCCAAGTTGCACGTTTCTTTTTGTTATTTTTATTTAAATGGTAGTTTTATTGCTTTCCCATCTTCTTAATATTCTGCATCTCTTCTCTTTGTTTATATCCACAACATCAGCTTCTCCAAAAATTTTCTTGCTCGTCAATCTGCTTTACTTGTTATTGTTTTTGTAACAGTTTTTAAAACCAGTTTTTTTCTTTTTGTTAACTTAATTGTGTGTAATTTCATTTTTATTCTTCTTCGATCTCACTAAACTTTTTCACTATTTTCAAAGTTGTGTTCCTATTACTCAATATTTTACAACACTTCATTTCTATTTTAAGATTATATCTTTGTTAGGGCCTATGACAATCATTATAAATCAGAAATTAAAAAATAAATATTATTAACTATACTATTACATATATTCATAAACAGCCCTTAAGCTAAATAATATAATCTCATGCCTCCAAATTATTGTAAATATTTCAAATAAAAACAAATAAGCTGAAATTCATATAAAATATTTATTATATAAGTATATTCTGAAAGTTTTACTGGCATCAGTTGGTTGATATCAGTTTTATTGTGGAAACATTGACTTGCATAATAAAGATCTGATTTAATGTATAAATATATGCAATTTTTATGTCACTCTTTTGAATAGTAGTAGAATAAATGAAATTTTATTAATACTACGTGAAACTATCCTGTCTATGTTGTATGAATAATATAAAATGAGCAGCAGCAAGTCACTTTCTCTAACAATGGTCTGGACTCTCTCAGACAGAAGTTGTGACTTTATCTATTCTTTTGCCAATATGTAACCAGTCTATTGTCATTTTACTTCATCCAGTTAGTTTTTTCACACTTTAGCAAGCTCACACCTGAGCTCTCTCCCACTAGCTCTTGGGAGATTAACAGATGTGGATCTCTTATACAATATATATATTTATTTAGGTGTGTGTGTGCACATGTATGCATCTAGTACACGCACATTTAAATACTTGTGCTACCAAGGACGAATATATAAAAAGGTTTTAATAAAAAGAGAACACATGAAATTATATTACTTATTTGCAAAAGTTACCAGCCCTTTTTCTTTAAAAATTTGAGCCTAAATACACAGTTGAAAATATTTTTGGTATAAAATTTTGTACACTGAATACTTATGTTTTATAGATTATGCAAAATCATTTGACAAGGTACAGCACAAGGATCTATTTGAACTGTTGGGAAAACTAGATCTATTTGGAAAAGGACTTATACATCGGGAAAACCATCTGCATACAAATAGAAAATAGAGCAGCTACATAAAAATAGAAAGGAGCGTGAGACAAGGATGTCTCTTCTCCCCAGATTTACTCAACATCTACAGTGATGCTATCCTAATGCAACTGGAGACTTATTTATTATTGGTGGGCATAATTTTAACAAAATAAGATACACAGATGACTGTGTTGATGGCCAACTCAGAAAGGAAACTACAAGACCACCTAGATAGAATGGTAGAAGTAAAAAAAAAAAAAAAAAGAATGAAACATCAACTGCAAGAAGACAGAAAGTATTGTCCTCAAAAAGAGAAAAAGCCCAAGATATGACTTACGAATTGGAGATGCCAACATCAAGTAGATGCAGAAGTTCAAATATCGGAGAAGTGTTCTACCAATGGATGGAAAATATGACACTAAGATCTGAACACCCATTAGACTAGTAATAGAAGCATTTCAAAAGTTAAAGTACTGAGAAACAGAAAAGATTTATTAGAAACAAAGGAAAGAGTTCTGGATTGCTATGTAATATCCAACCTCTTATATGGTAGTGAATTTGGGACAATTTTCCCACAGATTAGTAAAAAAAATTATAGGCAGCAGAAATCCATAGAAGGGTACAGAAAATTCCCTGGATGGAGCGAATAAACATCAGGAAGATGTAAAGAAAATGGCAACAGAATGAACACTTACACTCAGAATCAGGTAAAGCTGACATTCCTTGGACACATAATGAGGAAGGAGGTCTTGGAAAACTTAACTCTCACAGGGCATATTGAGGTCAAGAGAGATAGGGGAAAGAAACAAGCCACTTACTTGATGAAGGGGGCATAGCAAAGGGAGAAAAAATTAAAAGCGACATAAGACAGAAAGTTGTGGACAGTCATAGTCACCTGTCTTAAAGAGATGTGACACATAGAAGAATATATGTATGTGTATTTGCATACACACATTTGCTTATATATATATATATATATATATATATATATATATATTACACCAAAAGATTACAAATTTTTTATACAACCAACAAAAAAAAATTATAAAAAAATTTACAAATAAAAACCAAGAAAACCTGTGTCTAGGTTATTAGGACAGCAAAAATGCTTCACCATATAACCCCTCAGAAAAGGCAACATTTGAATCACTACTGAAGTTTCATGCTCCTGCAATTGTCAGGTGACCAGAACATATTTTATATATATATATATATATATATATATATGATGAAAATGTGGAAAAGACAAAGCAAAATCCGAATATGTGAGTTTACTGTTTTTTTATTTTTATTTTTGTTTTTTTCTGTCGTCAGATGTTTCGGTCTAATAGACCATCTTCAAGACATGGTTAATGGAGACATATTTATATTAAATTTAAGTTAAATGAATCTCTTTCCTGGGAGCACGTTTTCGCAGTGCCGCCCACACGGCGCCAGCGTAACCGAATCCAAGAAAGAGAACTCCAACTTTAGAATTTCAGTTTTTCTGTTTCTGACTAGTCCTGTATATATCGTCTCTTCATTTAACTTAAATTTAATATAAATATGTCTCCATTAACCATGTCCTGAAGATGGTCTATTAGACCGAAACGTCTGACGTTGACAGAAAAAAACAAAATAAAAAAACAGTGAACTCACATATTCGGATTTTGCTTTGTCTTTTCCACATTTTCATCATACCGTCGGATCTACATCCACATATTTGCTTATATTATATATATATATATATATATATAGAGAGAGAGAGAGAGAGAGAGAGACACACACTCACATGGGATCCTTGACTTCTGTCAGAGATCCATTCCTACAGTGCGATGTAACCTGATTTTTGATGTAGGTCAGAACTCACCTACATAGGCACCCATGAGTCTGCCTTACACTTGGGAGCCATAATGAAGGTCAAAAAGTTTTTTAAAAAATCCAAAAAACAGACACAAATAAGAGATAGTGAATGTAACAAATCCAATATGCCATACAGCCAGTGAAGAAACAATGCCATCTTCCTCATATAGCATCACGTGATGATGTATTATATTATGGGAGGTGGTGCCATAACCATGAAACATTGTTATGTCAGGTCCAACATAATCTGAGGACCGTGTATGTGTATGTGTATATATATATATATATATATATATATATATATAGAAGAGAGAGAGAGAAATAAATAAAAGAGAAATTGTGTATTTATAGAACTTTAGCCTTTTGAAATTTTAACATTAGAATGTTTTTGCAGAATAAATTTCTCACATATTATGTTTACATCTATTGTTAATTCCAGTTTAAACATATAACAGAATCAAGGAGAAAAAGAATGTACAACATACAGTGATTGTATATGTGTGAAGATAAGCCATATTTTACCAAGTCAGTCTTTGAAATTGTGACTATTCAACCATTTCCAAAACCACACTTTCTTCCAATTCTATTACTGACTTAAAGAAATTTTCCCTTGGTGAAGCATATATTTGTCATATCAGCACTAGAGACAGGACCTCATAGCTCAGTATTGTTTGTCTTCTAATTCTGTCTTTGTGATATATTTACTTATGTATCTTACTGACAAGTGTTAAATATGTTCAAAATGTTATATCAAGAAAAGTATTTAAAAACCCTACAGTCATTGACAATGGCAGAGTATCAAAATAAATTTTACAACTAAAAGTCTCAGTAAAACAGTAGACATTTGACCTGGTGTATATTGTCAGTTACATTAAAAGGCATAATTTGTTTGAATGAAAATATCATTTACTCTGTAATGCCTTGTATTGATAATTAACTCTAGATTATTTAAGTCACAATTTTGTTTCTTTCCCTATTTTCAGACATTTTCTTGGAGCTTTTGAATATTTCCTAACATATATCTATATATTCTATTCATCCTCACCTGCAAATCAATGGAACAACTTGAAAAAAAAAAATTAGTAAACTTGTTTACTTGCTACAAAACTGAAAAAATGTTAAGAAAACTAAGTTTTGTAAAAAATTGACAACATAATTCTGACAAAAAAAAAAATAGCAGTTTAAACAAGCTGACTTGTTTGTTGAAGAATTACTGTCAACTCATATCTAAATGTGATAAGTTATCAAGCTGAGAACCAACCATGTGGCTTGTGTTTAGTAGGCCTCAATGATTTGCATGTTTAAATAAACAAAGACTTCGAAAGAAGCAACATAGGGTAAAAAAGGTTATTTTTAAAATCAGTCTAAATTTCATTTTTAATGCATGCAGTGAGGTTCTGACACATGTTCAAGAATTTAGTTCCTGTTTTCTCATAATTTAAAGGAGGACAAGAAAAGATAAGAGAAACTCTAACAAAAGGTCACCTGCTTATTCTATTTGTACAAAAGCAAGATATTTTGTTTATATTTTTGCAAAAATAAAACCACATCTCAGATATTTTTTCATACAGAATCAGTTGCAATATGCCACAAAGATATCTTAACAATGTCTAGAATGAAATGTTAATACTGAATTATTTAGCTTAGGGCTGATGCCTACTTGAGGTGTCCATTCTATTTCATTAATGTTTTTTTTCACTTTTTTTTGTTCTGATGCGTATCTCAGAGATTTTTCTACAGCTAGCAGCCCTTTAAAATATCTCCATTTTGAATAGCACAGCTGTACTACAGTTCCCTTTCACACTGATTCATATCAGTTCTTTTGCTTAGCTGCTTTTTCTTTTTTCTTTAAAGAAGCTGAGTGTTCCTTCCACTAGAAAAAAAATGGTGCCAATCACCAAAGCTGTGGAATTGAATAAAAAAACAAAACACGAAGATTGGATTCCAGCCATGCAGTACAAATCTTGCTCAGATCAATGATTAGTGAATCGCAAATTGCTGTATTCAGCAATGAAGATCATTCCCTCATGCTGACCTATTTTATATGAGTTTTGCTCATATTCCACTGTCACAATCTGACAGGTCCTCACATAATTGTGCTTGGACATATGCTGCCTTTTGACTAAACCAACTACTGTCAAACATGCCAACTTTGGTCTCGCTGTCCTATGAGACATCTGATTATTTTTTTTAAGAATGGATAATGTAAGGAATAAACAATAAAACAAACTTTATGCAGTCTTCAAAATTAACAAATATGTAAATATCTGCTAACATTGACAATATGCACAATTTTTAAATGGAAAGGAGAAAATGCCTAGCATATGATAAACTTAGATTTTTCAAAGTCAAATCAGAATGTATAATGCTGTTCAAAGTAAACAGTCAACCAAAATTAATGTTTTTGGACTTGTGTATCAAATAGCATATTTTATCTTTCTCTAAAAGTTCAGAATGCAAACACTGGTATGAGAACAAATGATTTTTGGATGATTTTTGATAACTTCCATTTTTTTTAACATTTGTACCATTTGGTATTTTATCTTTATATTCCATTTTTTTTTTAATCAGTATCATCCCATGCAAGGCAGTAAAGCCACTAAGACACAAGTGGTTACAGGGTGTGCAGGAATTAGGAACAAAAACATTAATAATAAGCAGGAAGAGGAAAGAGTAATCAGGAGGACAGTAGACAGCTATTGACATTGCATTTAAATTTTTGTAGATGAAAGTTAACTGAAAAGCATGGAGCCGGAAGGGAGTTCCACAAGCGAGAAGTGTGAGAAAAGAAATTGTTAGTATAGAATTTACAGTTACATCTAGCCAGCTCAACTGTCAATTGATGAGATCTTGCCACCAGTCTAGTAATGTGCTTGAATTCATAAAGTCTAGGTACCATAGCGAACAACTCATCTGACCAATTAGCATGAAAGTATTTATAGAAAAGGCACAGAGAGGCAACTTTACAGTGGTGGGAAAGTGACTGAAGCTGAGCCACCAGATCAGGATGAATAATGTTGCTGGTTCTTCTTTGGATTTTATCAAAGAGCTCAAGGTAAATAGCAGGAGCACTGGATCATATGTGGCAGCAATATTTTAAGCATGGACAAATGGTAGATTTATAGATGGAGATAAAATTTGTCTAGCACAACACAGTGAACTAAATTTCTTAGCAGCTGATCTAGCAATGTATTCAATATAGTCTTTCCACGTCATGTCAGCTGAGAATGTTAGCCCAAGAAAGTGCAATGAGTCACTTTCCTGATGGAAGCCAGAGAAGGGTCTATCAGATTATTAATGGAGAGAAGTTTAAAATTAATAAGCCATCTTTTGCCCCAGTTAACGATGGACTTGAAGTCATTTTGGACATCAGCTACCATTTTGACCATGGACTGATCAGCTATGGACTATTGAGGTAAGAGTAAATGGTTGTGTCATCAGCATAGATACCAAGTTGAGAGCTGATTTCATCAGGAAGGTCATTAATGAAAATTAAAAACAGGGTAGATGGAGTCCTGCGGGACACCCATGTTAGTATGAAAGGATCTAGATGAGTGGCCATTCAGGATAACCTTCATTTCATGATTTAATAGAAAAAATAGATAAAAATATTATTTAAATTTTTAAGGTGAATTATTATTTAACAATTTATTCAGATTAGCATATTTAACTTTGTTATTTTAGACATAACATTGTGACTGGTGGGATCTCCAGTTTTCCTCAGCTATACTTAATATACAAAAATCTTTATAAAAATTTACTGGCAATTGGATCTTTTTTGTTTGCCGAGTTAGAAGATGAAGAATGGAAAGAAAAAAAAGATTATCAGATGCAAAGTACACTTGAAGAAGCCTAGGGAGTCAACTATGAACTGACAGAAATACATTGATCAAAAATTGTCATTCAGATTTCATCCCAAAATTCACTAAAAGCTGACATTTTATTCTTTTATATATTCATAACATATTTAGATGAATCAGTGTGATGCCAGCTGTATCTAAAAGCTGCTATTCTTTAGAGCATCAGTTTAAGACATCATTATTGCTATTTATTAGGCTTAGTTTAGTACAAAGCTAGACTAAAGGAAATAGAAATAGAATAATTGTCTTATGCCAATCTTCCAAGTGATAAAGACCTACCTACCTTGAAAAACCAACATTTAAAATATTTTTTTTAAAAATTGACTCATCTTGAACAATGATCACTAGAACTGATAAGAAATATAATTATACTACCTACTAAACACCTTAGCTTAGTTTAATCTAGGCTTACGGAATATATCACTTTGAAACACCAGTTCCTATACAAACACAAAAATTAAGCAACATTGAACCTGGTCAGTATCTAGATGGGTGACTGCTTGGGAATACCAGGGGCTGTAAGCATGGATGTGTGGGTAGTATAATGGATAATGGCTCAGAATTTATAATCAGAGAGCCAAGTTCCAATTTCAGTTGTGTTTGTTATGTGAAAATACTCCTGTGAAAGGTAGGAGTCCACTACTTCTCTCCACTAGCTACAGGGTTAATTATTAAGACTTGTATCACTAAAATCATTATTATCTCAAAAAAAAAAAAATTCCTACAATTTAAAAATATTTTCTGGCTTAAAATAACCTGCATGGGTTTCATAAACCATAGAAAATGAATGAGTGAACCAAGTAGTTAATCTGATTCTGGCCCACAAAGTGATGTTACATCTTCAGATAAAAAAAATCTCATTTTCCTGGAATATGCAAAGGGCACTTTTTTTTACTGAGAAAGATAAAATTACTGGAAAGATGGAATTATGAAATTGCCTGAAAAAATAGCAGATGATAGCAGAACAAAATAGTAAATATATTATTCAATAAAGTTAATTTCTCTCTAAATCTGGTGACATAATAATTTTGTGTTCATTCCCTGGTAGTACAGACAATGGAAACAGAGTGAACAATAACTGAATAGTAATAAATAAGAACAAGATGTTATCTCTCAATATAGACAGAGGTATGATAAAAAGCTTCCTCCAAAGCTTAAATAAAGGGTTCAGTTCAAAATTCCCTGAAGGTTTCCCGGATGGACAGACATCTAAAGAAGGTCAGATGTTGCAAATGCTGTAATGTTATGATAACAAATAACAAAGATGCAGGCAGTAGCCCAAATGTAAACAATTTAATAAAGTTAATGTAAAGAAAGAAAATAAACAGAGCAATCATTTTGAGTAGGCCAATGCTTTTGCAAAATATATTAACATGAACTATCCCACACAATTATTATTAGGTTTCAAACTATAATGCGTTAGAAGCCAATTATTCAAAATTGTCTTTCTATGTGGAATTTGTAGTACAGTTACAAATCTAATATCAACCAATTTATTCATTTACTCATAGGGAACTGAAAAAAGCAGACATTCCAAAACTGACAATTATTCAAATGCACAACTCTACATAAAAAAATGATACCACAAGGAAAGGTTCATTTAAAAAAGAAATGAAGGTGATAATCTCTTGAGGTTTATAAAGAATACTTACGTATGTTAGTTTTAAGATGTTAATATCAAGAAAAGGTTCTGAAGAATGCTAGTTTTCTTACATAACTTTATTTAGAAGGAATAGATATTACACTTTGATCTTAATCAGTTACTGACCAGGAAAAATGTGTGTGTTAAAGTTATGATCTAACTGACTGAAATCATCAACTCTTATGACTGAATATGTTGGTCAATTCTTTCTAAATTTATTTGTCCAAATTAAATATGGCGTAGACAAAATAAAGTTGTGCAACAATGATTTTCATTGCAGAAGTTATTTAACTGAAACAATATTAGATAATCTTTCTAGATTTAGGAAAAAGAAATTCACTTGGCATTTATTTTTCTGAAGACAAAACTGTAATATTCAATGAAGTATCACAAGAAGCTTGTAAAAATTGTTTTCTTTGCTCCCTTTGTTAGGTTAATTTTTATTTTAAGCATTATCCATGAAAATTTTTGCTTCACAAAGGTTTTGCTATATTTTCAGTGTTAACCAGTGTAGACCATAACCATATTTTCCACAAACTTTTTAAGCACATTCCTTTTTTGCTCAGGTCGGAAACTACTTAGAAAAGAATAATTTTGATACTTTTTTTTTTTTTTTTTTATTAACCATGCATTCAAAGAGATTTTTAAGTGTTTTTTTTATGGTGGAGAGTATATTTAGTGCTCATTACTGCTGCAAATACAGTAGGAAATTGAATATTTCCTACATATAGTAACATTATACTAATCTTTTAAAAAAAATAAAAGCAATCTTAAAATTTCACAGCATCTCAAAAGAAATACACTTAAATCAATAATCAGTGGTTCATGCACTTTGGTTTGTTGTTACTCAGAACAAATTACCATCTTGTGCTTAAATCATTTTTTTACCATTTCTTTAAGACTCAAAATCTTTTAATTTGACCAGTATAGAAATACGTATTAATGAATATGGCAAAGGAATTGCATAACTCAACAGAAGGAACTGGAACCCCAATACTATACAAAAAATAAACATCTACTCCTGTACAAACGAACAAGGAGGTGTGTGAATCAGACGATAGGTGAACCTATAAGAGGGTGTATCATCAGCTGCACTTTTTTCTTTTTTATAATGAAACAACATTATTCTTTATTTAGATCTCAATGCTATTATGAACTTATGATAATCAGTCTTGTTCTTTTTCTTTTTAAATTTCAATAATAATAAAGTAAGGCAATAAAATTCAAGATACATTGAAACTGCTTAAACCCCCTAATATTCCTATGCATAAAAAACTCCATAATTCATAAAGACAACTTAATCTGTGTTTTCTACAGAAAGAAAGACTATATTGTATTCACTGTTAGGTATGCTAAGAAAGTTGGTTCACTGTGTCATGCTAGATCATTTTTCTCTCCAGAATATATCTTACATATTTATAAGTTTACCATTCATCCATGATTTAAATTTTGCTTCTACATCTGGTATTTAGAGATTCTTGATAAAATCCAAACAAAAATCAGCAATATTATTGGTCCTGATCTGATGTTTCAGCCTCAGTTAGTCCCACTGTGTCTTCCCTGTACCTTTTCTATCAATTACTTTCATAGTAATTGTGTGGATAAATTCTTCACTATGGTACCTAGACTTTATGAATTTAAGCACAGTACTAGATTGGCAAAAAGGTTTCATCATTTTACAGTTGTACAGTTTAGATGTAACTGTAAGTTCTATGCTAAGAATTTCTTTTCTTGCACTTCTTGCTTGTGGAACACTTTTCTGGCTCCAAGCTTTCCAGTCAATTTCAATTTGCAAAAATTTAAATGCAATGTCATTTATTATCTACTGACTTTTTGATTACTCTTCTATTGTTCTCACTCCCTAATAATGTTTCTTTTTTCTTATTCTTTCACTCAGTAAACCCTTGTTTCTTCCCTGTTAATTTTGTTATTTTTTATCAAATACAGAATTAAAAGCAATATTTTTAAAATGTATCATTACTTTTTCCAACTCAAGCTACAAATTAGAATTTGCGAATGGATTTTCCCTGTTTGATGATAAGTGTCAGTTCTCTGTCAGTAGTCTTCTAGCACTCTGCTAGTGATAAATCAACTTGTGGAAGTCCATAATGCTGAGAGGAATATGCTGGAAGTCTGACAGTGGGCCACCAGTGGTAAATGCCAGTGGTCCTCTGGTGGTTTGTGTTTAGAGTTAGTGGCTTTACTGTCTTGCATAGGGTGAAATAATTAAAATAAAAAAGTATTAAAATTTATATGTTAATAAAATTGTAGGATTAATAAGTTTTTTTTTGTGTGCCTTTTGCTTTTCAGACATAAAATTCTAACTCCTTTTATGAAAATAAATGTAAAAACTGAGTCCAAATTAGACATTCATATTAGATTTTCAATTTTTTTCCTAATTACATTATGAAAGCATTTTAAAAGTGAATTTTATATAAACAAAAAAAAATAACCACCACCCAAAAATGTGCCCTTAGTCAAAAGAACTTAATCAGCCATACAAGACAAACCTCCTGACTGTATTATTGTGTCATTAACTTCCTATGTTCAAAAACTTTAGAAAATACAAGGGTTGTTCACTTAGAATTTCAAGAGGAAGAGACTTTCTTCTGACTATCCCAGAAGTATCTCCAGTGTTGTGTATTTTAATCCAATGAGGCACACCAGTGTATGTATATTTCTGTATGTGCAAGGTAATGTAATTAATAACAATTTAGAAAATGCAATCAGTAAGCCAAATGCAAATGTTTGTTCATGCTCATGCAACTATAAAGTATTTTTATGAATTTAACCAATCTTTTACCCCATCCGCCTACAAGTCAATTCGACTATGGCATCATGAGAAGAATGCCGTTTAGATCTCTCTCTAATGTTTATAAATGAAGGTTGACATCATAACAGAAGCTATTGACTTAACATAAACCAATAACTTCTGTTAGCTAGTATGTAAATTATTCTCTCGAGTAGTTTGTAACACCCTATTTATCATCTCTCAGTTGTGTGTCTGTCTTTGGGCAGAGTGTGCTCAGGAGCAGTTCTGTCAAAGGACAGAATTGCAACTGAGAAAAATTTTGCTGAGAGGTGCCCAGTCCTGGGGAACAGTTGCCCAAGGACATGCCTTCTCATTGTACCAGAGGGAGGGATCAGTGCTCGCATCGAGGCCAGTGCAACTGACAGTTGCAGAGGCTTAGTCAATTTTTGTTCCTCGTCCAAGTGTATGCGCTCAGATTCCCCATATTAAACTGACCTTGTGTCACAACCTGACCTTGTGGTTGAGTAAATACAAAAAAAATTGACTCAACATAAACACCTACCAGAAATTATTTAGCCTTTCACTATTCTAACTTTTATAGATAGAGTCTAAGCATAAATTGAGTATTGCATTCCTTTTATATATCATTTGAGGTATGGTAAATTTTTTCAAAAATGAAAATGATTTTCTTGATGTGAGCTTGTCTAATATATTTACATAATTATTCAAGGTGCCCTTATTTGTTTTAATTTCATAACCCCACGCTCTATTTAATTTCTGAAACTTCAATAAAGCCTATGCGGCATTTATTAATTAACATCATAACCTAATTATAATTATAGTAAATGACCTAATGTTCCTGTTTGCAGGAGTGGCTCACTTCCATGGCTATGAAGTTGATGAAAATGCTCTCCCAGAAAAGAAGTATGGGTTTGTGGTTAACCCACCAGAGAAATCACTTCGAACTTTTTATTTTAACGCTGAGAATGAAACCGACAAAAAAAGGTAAGTCATCTTTATTGTAGTCTTTTTTAGATTAATCCAGTCAGATTTAAATTATGAAGAAATTATATCAAACCCTTTTTGTCTTGGAAGTTAAATTCATTTTACAGTAAATATTTAAAGAGAAATGACATCTGATTTAAAAGTAAAATGACTTGAAAAGTGTGCACAGATTTAAAAAATATATATTCTACATATTCAAAACTAAAAAATGTTGGATTAGAGAATTTTAAATTACTTAGTAAGAAAATGCAATTTTATATTAAAAATATCTTAAGAATCAAATGTTTTCGAGAAATGAACTTCAAAAGGATCAGTATTATTCTCAAATTTTATTTTTGATAGTTTGGTTGATGTTCCAAGTGTTTTGCTTTGAAATCTTAACATCATTTTAACTTAACCACATTTGTCAACATATGGATTGTTGAATATTGAAAAATCTAAAGAATCATCCATAATTGAAGTTTTAATCACTTTACAAAGATGTTGTTATTGGTTTAGTAGAGATATTCAATTTTTTTCAATTCTTTGTGTACTTGTAAAAATTATGACTCTGTAATTCCTATGGATGTTAATCACTTTCCATTAATTGGTTTGGACAAAAACTAATCAGAAACTCTTTGTTATTGTCAGAAATACTCCTAAAATGTTTCAGCAAATAAAATTCTTCTAAAGCAACTCAAGTTTATATCCCAGGTATCCAAATGACCTGAGAATCTGCAACTGTTCATACCGTCATGTTTTATTCCCTCAACCATAATTACTTTCTAATTTAGTACATACCAATTTATTTATTCCTTTTGAAACAGTGATGGATTGATTGGTTGTTTTATTTTATGGCATATCAACCTCAGTGGGTCATTTAATGCCAACAAAACTTTTTAAATAGATTCATAGCAATAGTTTGGAAAAAAAGATGTGTATGTATACATGTATATCTGAACCATTTTTCAATTACTCATATTTTTGAGTGCAATCCAACTTCTTAAGAATGTATAGCTTTTTGTATTACTAGTATTTTTTTTAAGTATTGCTGATGATAATTTTTCCTTCAAAAATTATTGCCAGTAATAATTTTTTTATTACAAAGTATTTCTGTTATTAAACCTATTTTTACACAAGTTTGGGTATTAACTATTTGCCCATAGCTGGGACCCTAACAGGTGCTACCACCCTGGGTCAGGGTGTTCCACACCCTTCAAAACCTCCTGATCAGAAGTCTTGCTGTTGGACATAGTTTATTGTCTTACCCAGGACGAGAAACAGTGAAGGATGAAAAGAAAACAAAATTTAAAGAACAAACAATAATTCTTTATATTTAATATCATTATAATAATAGTAAAAATTTCTATGGTACAAATATTGTTCCTACTGGGATTATATAAATTTAAAGATTGTTTTTCTAACAGGTTTATGGCCATATGATGTTGAAATACCAGTTCCCATGCAATCACAAAAGTTAAGCAACATTGAGCTTAGTCAGTACATAGATTGGTGATCACTTGGGAATACTTGGTGCTTTATGTTTTGGTGATGTAATGGATGTTGGCTTGGAATTGTTAACCAGAGAGCCAATTTCCAATTCCAGTGGGGTTTGTTATATTCACTTACATATAAGTATCCTTGGGAAAGGTGTGAATCAACCTCTTATCCCCCAGCTATGAGTTAATTACTAAGACTTGTATCACTAAAACCATTATGATGTCCTCAAAATATAAAATTGCATACAAAATATTTAGATTTCGGCATTAAGTAACCCATAGAGGTGTTGATATGCTATTAAACAAAAGCAACCAACCTAACAGATAATATTAATAGTAAAGAAAAATTACTAATCTCACATTCATGTAAACTATGTCATAGAATCAACTCAGTTGTTGTTCTCTCATCTTGTCTGCAAAAACTAAGGACCTAAAAGTGTAAAGAAATTAATGAAAGGCAAAAAAATGTCACAGTATAATGAGAAATAAGTTCTTGAAAAAATAAATATTTTTGCTGTTATTAAAATTTATTCAGAGTCTTTTTAATCAGACATCTGATGAATATTTTTTCTGTGATTAAATTAAAATAAAAAAATAATATCAAAAAATATCTGCCCAAAGAATTTTCTCTAAGTCTATATATTCTCATTTGTAATTTTATGTCTGCACTTCTGCTGCAACCCTTATCTGATATTTCTGAATAAGCATTCTCTGAGAGGGGGTGCTGGAAAGTTCTCACAGAATCCCACTCCCATTAAATCTAATGTATGATCAGATTTTGGAAAGTAGGTCATGTTGAGAATTTTTCAGTATTGCTTCTACTTATTAAAACCTACTTTAATATTTAATGTTTCTGATCTTTGAAATTACATCAAGTTATTCTTAAATTATTAAGAAAACTTTGAGAATGATCAACTTTTAAAAAAAAATATCAACAGAGTCATTTATATTCTAAGAATGATGCAAAAATTTCATCACTCAACTATAAAGCCACAGATCTGTTTAATAAAATTAACAAAAGTAATTTTTTCTTTTTTCATAAAACCAAAAATATAATACTCTTGTTTTGTGCAACAGTTAAGAATATAAGCACAAAATACTTTACTCAAAGTTTGATCTTCAGCAATTTAATATTTGGATACAAGTAGTGTCTTGCAATAAAGCCAAAGTTAGTCACACAGGCCATTACTACTGTTACAAATTTGTTCCTCACTAGTTGCTCCAGAGATCTATCCTTATGGATTTGAATAAAAGATTCTATAAACTTTTTCTCCAGACTGTCTGTGAAAACTGAGTTGAAATCTATTTTTACTTTTAACAGATTGTGACATCTATCAGAGTGATGAAATTTAAATTTTTATTATTGTATTATTCCAAAATTTTAACACATCAACAGATAACTATTAATGTCAACAAAGAGTTATTAATTAAAAAATTAGTAATTAATGTGTAATAATATCCATAACTACATGTACAAGAATATCATTTTAAGATGAAAGTTAAAAAATAACCATAAATACATAAAAAATGCATATATTGTTGAAAATTCCTTTTTCCACAATTTAGCTATTTGTGCTATGTTATAATGCTTTATTACCTAAACAATAATAATAATAATACTGAATAAACTATTTTTAAACATTAAAGTATATTTCATCACATCTTCCTAATAGCTGTCATGATCTGTAAGTATATTTATTGTTGTTACAATAGATTATCTGAATTTAAGTCATTTTTTCATATGTACAAATTTTCAATTCCTTTCACTCTAACATGTTGACTTGAATAGTAAGTTATTTAAACAAAAACAACTTTTCAATAAATTACCTTGCACTCTTTTCTTATTTCATTATTTTGAAGGTTTCTGTAAAGTTTCAAAAGATAATCAATCCCAAAATTTGAAGATAATTCCATACATGATTATTTCACAGGTTCAGGATTCTTGCTAACAGTTTTGTAATTATTATGATTTAAAACTAATGTTTTAAAATGTTGTATTATAAAAATAGGATGCAGCTCATACTGAACACTAAACCTAGTAAAGTCAAATTAATCTCAGTATTTATACATTTATAAATGACTTTTCCTCATAGTAGTTTTTGTTGACTTGAGATCAAGAGGGTAATGTTTATGAAATAGAAAACCTTAATATTTTTATTTAACCCTTTTAAGTGAAACCAAACCCATTGTCAATCTATTTTTTACTGCATTTTCAACATAAAACACAGATTGAGAACTGAAAGTGACTAAAACATTTTTTTTTTAAATTATAAATTTAGTCTTTACTAAATGATTTTTTCTTCTTCTCCACCACTAGAAATATTTAATGTGTTAATGTAAAAAATGTCTGTAGCTAAATGATGGATTAGAGAAATGTAAAGTCAGTTGGTAGTTATGAAATGAAAACCTTAACTTTTTTTTGTAGCAAATTTAAATGAACTTGACACTAATTTAATACAATCCTAATTATTGTTTCATTTTTTACCATATCATCAGAATTTACAGTGTCACAATATATGTAATCATAGAAAGAAAGTTTTCATGTATTTGCTTAACAAATCCTACCTGTGGTAACTAAGTACTTTAATAGAAATTAATGATTTGTTTTTAAAAAAGTACACTGGAACAAAAAAAATCTACTTGCTGTAATATTACATCATCAATAAAATTAGTAGGTAAAATGAACCATCATTACCACTGAGCAAAATGTGTATTTTTCTTTAGCCTGTTAATAACCAGTATCATTAGAATTTCAAAAGAAGAATTGTATTGTATCAGTCATGTTTAGGAACATGAA
Source organism: Acanthosepion esculentum (assembly GCA_964036315.1). Taxonomy (NCBI): domain Eukaryota; kingdom Metazoa; phylum Mollusca; class Cephalopoda; order Sepiida; family Sepiidae; genus Acanthosepion; species Acanthosepion esculentum. The sequence continues at coordinate 46,808,068 of OZ038483.1, forward strand.
AACACATTTTTTAATTTGCCTTTATCATCCACCACCCATTGGGATTTTATTTCTTTAGTTTATCTGGGCTGATCTGAAATTATGAAGCTATTACTCCAAATATTAACCACTCCAAAATACATGTAATTGATTTTGAGGGGTGTTTTTCTTCTTTTTTTGTTTTTTTTAAAAGTATTTTTGTATTAGCATTGAAATTACAACTTGTATTATGCTCCCTAGACCCTAACTCATCAATTATCAAAATGCTTTCTTTCTGAAATTATTTCTTTCCTTTAAAGTGAAATTCAGCAAATTTTTTATTTATCTAACATTTATGAATTTATTTTGAATTTTGTTAAAGTTCTGTTTCACTGGCAATTCTTGATTCCAAATTTTATGGATTTTTAAAGCTTATATGATGTATTTTATAATAATTTCCTCTGAGAAATGTTCATCATTTTTTTCAGTAACCTAAAATTTTAAAATTAGTTATAAATTGTTCAGCCTACACATCTGTTACATTTGTAATAAGTCTACTTGGCAACCGGCCTCATTTCTATTCTATATTTTAAATAAATAATAAAAAAACAGTGATAATAACAGTTATATTGGCCATTTTGATAATAATGCAAGAGCATTTTTTTCTCTCTCTATGTTGGAAACCTTCAATTTGTACTCATCTGAAAGGTTTGTTGATAGGTTTCATCAGTCTTGTTTTAAAAAATACAGCTTTTCTTTTTCATGTCAGGCATCATATTAGCAGAGAAAGGTGATTGAATCCTTGAAATTGAAAAGAACATTACTAGCTATGAAAAGAAAAAATAAGTTTAAGAAGCATTCTTTTTTTTTTTTGTCTTACTGATAAAAGGTTCAACATATTCAAAACTTTTTCTTTTTTAATTCACTTTGACTTCAATGGCCTCAATAAGATTTAAATACAAGCTTTTATTGTTCATGAGATGATCCACCGTTCTACCTGCTGCCACATCTTAAAACTATAATGATAGAATGGTTTTAATAAAAGAAGGACTTGTTTTGAAAGTAATGTGAGAATCTTATATCAGAAATAGTTTTCTGACAAGGTCAGTAGCAAAAGGAATACTCCGAGAAGCAAAAAAAAAAAAAATAACTTGGGAGTTATCAGAAAGTGTTAAAGGATAATGAAAAGAACTTTTTTTATATTAATGTCTTTTACATAAAAACTATTTCCATTTTAGCAGCAATTTTATTTTCAACAAAGTAATCTTGTCTTAGTATCAATCATATTAATAAAAAGGCAGTGGTCATGTACAAGAATTCACAAATTTCAAATGAATCTCAAGATTGGATGTTTGAAGAGATTTTTTTTTAAATCTCTTGACTATGTTGATGTTCTGGTCCTTATTTTTAAAATATTGTATGAAAAGAATTCAATAAGTACAAAACAAATTGAATTTAAAAGTAATTCAGTTGAAATCTTTGATGTTCTCCAAGTAATATTGAACCAAGGGTTTGATGCAAATAGCTTTCCTCTCAAGTGAAACATGTCTGTTTGAAAAGCCTTTGTAAATGCACAGTTTTATCACTTTTCATTCAGATAGCCTAAATTTATTACTTACATAAAAATAGGTTTAACCAAATATTTTTAACAAGCTACAAGTACCATTTTTTAAGAATATATAATCTAAATTTTTGATTTTACATCACTGAACATACTTTGATAAATAATATTAAAGACAACATATGAACAGATAGTAATTTGTCTGAATAATGGACCACAAGTTCAATTTCTACTGGATCTTTAAACCCCCAAAGTATTGCAAATTTTACAAGGATGAGACAAGTTAAGAGACAAGTGTTTTAAGTTACTTTATAGTCACTTCACTAACTCATTAACCAGGATCACTTGTTGCTGCCCAGCACTCACTTTCCAGTTCTGAGTCCAAGAGCATCTCTGTGTCCTTGTGGGGACAAATTATGTTTCACCCTGCAACCTCTCTCTCACAGACAAGATGTTGCAAGTCTCTCACTGCTCTATTACTGTTCCCATGGATAGTGCTCAGATGAACTACATTGCTTATTTCCAATAGTTCTAACCTTCATATCTAGGACCCACCGTACTATGCACATTCCCCCTGTATTCCATTGTTGAGAACTAAGTTCCACTTGAGCTGCTTCTTCCCACAGACCACTGCGCTGTGGAACTGATTCCCAAGAGGATGATTTCTCTGATCACTACAATCTTAACCTGTTCAAGTCTAGGATTAACTGTGATCTCTCCCCGACATACAATTCTAGAGATGCCAATATCAAGCAAGTACAAAAATTGAAATACCTGGGAAGTGTTTTAACAGATGGCAGAAATGTGACACTGAAATCTGAAGGTGCATTGGAATAGCAAAAATGCCTTCCAAAAGTTAAGCAACATATTAAAAAACAGAAAATTGTTAGAAACAAAGAAAAGAGTACTGAACTGTTTTGTAATAACAGTCTTCCTATATGGCAGTAAATGTTGGACACACTCATCACAGATGAAGTCAAGACTTGAGACAACAGAGATGATGTTCTATAGAAGAATGCTGAGAACACAACTGAATGTGCGATCAATGAGAAAGTTTTAAGGGAAATGGAAACCAATTGGAGGCTTGCATTTAAAATTAGGATGAGACAGTTGAAATTTCTAGGATACATAATGAGGAAAGAGGGCTTTGAGAATCTGACACTCATAGGACAAATTGTAAGCTAGAAAGACAGAGAGAAACAGCAAGTAACATACTTTACAAGCTCATGAAAATGAATGGAAGAGTGGGAGGGATGGTGAAAAGACAAAACTTTCTCAGAGCTGCAAAGGATAGAAAATTATTGAAAACCATGATATATATTTTTAAGAAATAGATTAAATCTGACACAGTTATTTTTAATTTTTATATATATATATATATATATATATATATATATATATATATATATATGTGTGTGTGTGTGTGTGTGTGTAGCAACATCATTAAAAGAGAAAATTACCTGGTCCTTTTTAGAATTTTTTTTTTTATGTATAGTGACTGAAGCAGTTGATGAACCAGATCTCGAATTAACTGTATATATTTAAATTTTGCCATATTTAGCTAAAAAACTATTTCAACTTTCTTGTCTATAACATTTACCTCTTTATACCTTATGAATTATTTTGTTAAATGTGATTAGAATCAGTTAACAATATTCATATTGGAAGCTATTTTAAATGAACCTATTAAATTTGTTCATTTACAGGTGTATCAGAGGATTTTTTATAAAACTATTATGCATAAAATTGTGTATGTGCAGTCTTATGATTTCCTATTAATTCTTTTCTCTTAAATCAATCCCATTTATTTAAAATATCACACAGAATCTCTGTATAAAGTTTAAACAATGGAGATGGTTTTCTGTTTTTGTAGACAATATGATTAATTTCGTTTGTATCTGAATTCTCTTGTTGCTAAAGAAAGGAAACAAATTAGCTTTTTGGTCTGATAATTTAAATTGCTGACTTATATAAATCACTACATTTACTTCTGAGAATTAATTTTTCATAAAACAAATGCATTTCAAAACTTTGGCTTACACACGTTTTGACAAAGGATAAAGTATTCACTTAAAATGCCAACAGATGTACAAATATATATTAAAAGAAACAGATTTATAAAAAATATTTAGAAAAGAATGAAACTGAATATACATGAATATATACAGCAGTGCTGAAAAGTTCTCAGCCTATCAAAGAAATCCTTTGAAAAAAAAATTAAATAAAAAAATTTGATGTTTGGTCAGATTTTTATTCTATATTTGTTTCATATTTATTGATATTTAGAGGAAAATGTTATTCTTCTATGTACCTTGTCCCTTCAAGAGGTGGAGGATCATGGCTCTCCCCAATTTCTTCTCCTTTGTAGCTCTTAGCAAAGTTTTGTCTTTTTGCTATCTGTCCTATTCTCTCTGTTCTACTAGTAAGCTTGTTAGGAATGTTATGTATTGTTTTCCTCTGTCCCTCTTGTTTTCAGTATCCTATGAGTGTCAAATTTTCTAAAGAAATATCAACTCTTTCTGATTCTTTTTGTGTCCTTTTCTCTAAAACTTCATTATTGCTCACATGACCAATCCATGATATTCTCAGCATCCTACTATAGAACCACATTTCTATCGCCTCAAGTCTCTTCTTCATTTATGAGGAGTTTTTCCAGCAACCACTGCAATATAGGTGGACTGATATTACATAACAGTTCAGCACTCTTTTTTTTTGTTTATAATTAAATTTTCTTGTTTCATAATATTTTCCTTAGCTTTTGGAGGACAGCTTTTGCTATCCCAATGTATCTTCAGATTTTGGGGTCACATTTTTCATCCTCTGTTAAAACACTTCCAACATATTTAAATTTTAATGCTTGCTTAATTTTGGTATCTACAACTTGTAATTTACATGTTGGGCTGTTCCTCTTGTTGACATAAATTCTGTCTTCTTAAATGCAGAACTGTTATTTTCTTTTAAGATCTGTATTCTTTCACATCTAATATACACTCATTGACATATATATATATATATATATATATATATATATATATATATTTGCAGGCATGTTAAATACACAAATGTATTCAGTGTGTTAAATATACAACTTTATCCAATATGCAGGCATATATATATATATATATATATATATATTTATATATATATATATATAATTAGTATCACCTCATGCAAGGCAGTAAAGCCACTAAAATGTGTGGGGTTACAGAATGTGGAGGAATTAGGAACAGAAGCATTAATAATGAGTGGAAAGAGAAAAGAGTAATCAGGAGGACAGTAGATAGTGATTGACATCACATTTAAATTTCTGCAGATAAAAGTTGGCTGGAAAGCATAGAGCCAGAAGAGAGTTCCCCAAATGAAAAGTGCAAGAAAAGAAACTGTTAGCATAGAACTTACGGCTACATCTAGCCAGCTCAACTGTCAACTGATGAAACCTTGATGCCAGTCTAGTACTGTGCTTAAATTCATAGGTACTATAGCAAAGAGCTCATCCAAACAATTACCATGAAAGTATTTATAGAAAAGGCATAGAGAGGCAACCTTACTGTGGTATGTAAGTGACTAAAGCCGAGTCACCAGATCAGGAACAATAATATTGTAGAGTCTTGTAGGATCTTATCAAGGGGCTCAAGATAAATAGCAGGGGCACCAGACCATATGTGACAGTAATATTCTAAGCATGGATGAATGCTAGACTTATAGATATGGAAGATAGATTCTGGAGAGAAAAATTGTCTCACATAACACAGGGAACCAACTTTCTTGGCAGCTGACCTAGCAATGGATTCAATATAGACTTTCTACTTCATGTCATCTGAGAATGTTAGCCCGAGAAAGCATATTGAATCACTTTCCTAGAAGTTAGCATCAGTTATGCTGTCAGTTTAGCTAAAATTAACAAGCCTTCATTTGCCCCAGTTAACAAAGGACTTGAGGTTATTTTGAACATTGGCTATATATATATATATATATATATATATATATATATATTACACAAATACATATGGCACTGTCACATGTATTTCCATTCCCAAATGGTATAAGTTACTTAAAAATTGTAACTACTACCATTTTCTATCATGTACCTATACAATCAATTTTAGAGATTTAAGTTATGCACTGGATATATGTGCCTAATTTTAAGAAATTCAAGAAATATGTTTATCAGCATTAGTACATATAAAATTCATATCAATTCAGAGAATAGGGTCTTGCTAGCCCATTAAATATAAAATCTACAATACCCAGACAGAAATTTCATTTTTTACAGGTTATCAACACTTTGTGAGTTATTTAAAGTTAAAACATATTTGGGATTGTAAGGAGAATTCTTTTTATTTTTCTGACAGAATTTTGTATTACCAGTTTTTACAGAAAAACAATGTTCTTTTATCAATAGTAGATACAAGTCCAACTTGGGGTGGAAGAGATGGATTCACACCTTTACCAAGAGTATTTTCTTATAAGTGAATGTCACAAACTCAACGGATTTGAACTCAGCTGTCTGATTTCTCATTCTGAGTCACTATCCATTACGCCACCAGCACGTCTGAAAAACTTTTCAATTTATTCAGTCAGTGCTTGAGACAACAAAATAAATTGTACTGTAAAGTCCTTGGCCCAACCATAAAAAGTTTTTAAAAAAATTCTGATGTTTTATCATTTGATCAGATTTTGGAAAGTGGCCTTTCAGCACACACACATATGTGTGTGTGTCTATCTGAGTGAGAAAGATATATCAAACACTCAACATCAGGGATTCTTAGACAACCTTTATCAACAGTAAGAAGCTGTGGCCATGCTATTTTTAAGGGAACACTCTGGTAATACTAAATTCTACATATCATGAAGATATAAAGTTGTTTGGTAAGAAGTAATGAATAACTATGACTCACTCGAGACATCATTGCTCAGTGATCATTCTCCACACAGTCATTTCCCATAAATGATGGTGAATCTCAGAAAATGCTTATAACAGAAAAATTATACTTAGTAAAAAATGTGAATTCCCTGATACTTCCTACTCACAAAGACTTGTTTATCAGTATTGACTCAGCTGCTTAGAGGAGTCCACCCACAAGTGCTATAAACAACAGGGTGCAAAATGTCTGCACAATATATAACCTACTTGGCATACTGCACATTCCAATTTGTGCATATTCTGCAAATGATATATTAATGCCAGCAGTTTAGCTGCATATCTCGTAAAATGCTGTTTATTGCGTTTATCAGTTAAATTTGGAGTGATGATGAGCCATTTTGAAACATAAACAAAGATCTTGATCATTTATCCTTTGTGATTAACAGTTGTGACTTTGCCAATTTTCTAATCTTCAACAAGATTGTACAAACAGAAAATATTTGTGCTGTACAGACTGAATAATTCTAAATGAGATTCTAAACAAATGCATCTGCCTTCTAAAATTAAGGAAAAGTAGGCAAAAGATTTTCAAACTTCAATTGATATATCCTGGTTAAGCAATGAGAATATCAATTCTTTTAATCTAGAATAATCTACTTCTATGGTTAGGTGATTATTAAAAATACTAGAACTTTGTTATGAGATTACGGATTTTTAAAAATCAAAATACAAGTCTGATAGAGACCAAACAGGTTGACTTTTCTAAAGTACATCATTTGAGAATAACAAAAATATATCCAGTTGAAAATCAATCATCTAGTTAGATTTCAAAACTGTAATATAACCACAATGACAATGGTGGTAGTAATTATTCTCATACCAATGAGATACAAATACAAAAATACACTTGGTCTCTGGCCACTCAGCTGTTTATATAACACCGGTGGGGATAACTTCTGTACTCTAGTGTCTGCCTGTAGACCTCCCCCATTATCTAATGAGACCTTCTGTTTCTACTCTACAGAAACCTATAGCTGAGCTTTTAAAATTAACTCAAAAATCAGAAAAATATAAACCACTTCTCATGAATTCTGAAACATGTAAAGTAATTATTCAATCAAAACTAGACTTTGTAGGGGAAAAATATCATAGATTCAACATTAGAGAGTCATTCACAAGATATAACAAGTTTTCTCTTAAGTCAACTGCTAAGATAAGCCATAAAATTTCATGAAACATGTAAATTACTTCTGTTGCTCCTTGATTAAAAATGATGTGGGTCAACAACTGTATAAATAACTGATTTTAAAATTCTTCTAAAAATCCGGAGGCATTTTCTTTTTTTGTTTTTCTTAAATTGCTTTACAGCCAATGTTTTGCTACTACCTTTTATTGCTAAGTAATGTGTGTATGCTGGAAAAAAAAACAAGAATTAATCCAAATTAACTCCTTAAAATGTTATTCGGTAGTTGTCCTGTTTTTAGAGATTCCATTTTATTTTTATGTTTTGGTTCTTTGGGAAAAAATCTTCCTTCATTCTTTTACTATTAAAAACATAAATAGCATCAGAACTTTTACACATAAACATTAACTGGATGATTGATTCTCTCTCTCTCTCTCTCTCACTCTCCCCCCCCCTCAAATTTCAACCAGTTTTTATTCAAAGGGCAAACGATTTTTCCAGTATCTGTTTACCATAATAGTTGTGAAGATTGCATAAATGAATGTGATTTTATGACATATCAACTGTTTCATCAGTCATAAGTTGTCATGAAAAGTAAGTACTTAAACAGATTGGTTACTATTTTGTTAGTGTTCTGATCCACAATGTCATTACAAAGATAACCACAAAAGCTACTAGACAAAGCTGTTCAATTCCTGGATGCATTTCTAAGATTCTTAAAAAAATAAAGAAACTGAAAATTGCCAAGATGGCTGATTTTGACAATGAAAATATTTAATCCATAGCCAATGTAAACCATTAAAATGTAAATCCTTTACATTTTTTAAAATCACTATTAATATTCTGAAAATTAAAATAATTTCTTTTTTTTAACAGTTTCAATGCATCATATGCTGTCTTACAGTCTTTTCTGTTGCATGTTCATTGTTTGTTTACTACAATAGTTTTAGCACAGTATTTTATTCATGATATCTGACACCTTTCTTTACATCAGTTGACAGGTTTAATGTTTTGTTTTTATGGCTCTGAACATGTAACTGTAAGCCATTTTTTGAGATTTTGATTTGTACAATATGACACAGACATTTTTCTATAATTATACTATTCCTAAGTTATGACTACTTCAATATGCTACTGTTGCTTATTGTCAACTAAGTTGTTATCCTTGATACCAGATTATAAAGTAAATTTCAGATTAATGGGATTCACCAACCTGGCATTCAAGATTAAAACACAAAATTTATACCTTATATTCCAACACTGTATCTATTGAATCCTTACACATTTAACTAAATCTTGAGTATAACTCTGAAAGAAAGCTGAGAAAAAAAATAGTTATTTCATTTTTGCATACTATTATGCTTCAAATGAGAGAGAGAGTGAGTGAAAGAGAAATTAATGTTTTCTAATATATTTTCTCTTGAAAGTTGTAAGGAAATTCATATGAATAAAGAAGAGAATGTGAGAAACATCTTTTCTTGCAAGCAGCATCAATTGCATTGCTTTGTTCTCAGGAGATTTTGCCTTTATATATTTAAAAAGAATAAATAAATCTCCTTCATTTCAATTTAGACACTAATATTAGTTAGAACTATTCCCAGCTCTTTTAAATCCTTTAATTTTTTTAAAATCAATTTTCACAAAGAATGATATGGTTGTTCCAAAAATTTCTTTTTTGATCATAATCCTTTTCATATCGAAAGGACAGTTTCTAAAGAAAATTAAATTAATCTCCTGTTTTGTCTATTATGCTTTTAGCATCTGCAAGAATTCCAGTGGCCACTTTAGTCTTGTCATGAGGTTTAGTAAAAATTCCATTTTCTGATTTCAATAGAAGAATTGATTCCTTTTCAAAATTGCCGTTAGGTTTGTATGATATCTCTTGAGAAAGCAAGTACCTTATTTATTTATGTAGAATTAACTTATTTTCATCAAATGTAGCTGGACATAGCAAAACAACTCTAACCATTTTTTGCATAAAAAAGTGTTCTTTTCCAACTTGCATAGTTACTTTTAAACTCATTGATTAAATAATCAGTTTTTCATTTAATCTTTATCTTTTTTAAAGTTCATTCAGTCATAATAGATTGAGTGTATTTCTCATAAATATTTTGAGCAATTCTTACTAATACAAATAACATTTTTGTAGTTTACTGATACAAACTTCCGACAAAGAATAATTTTTAAATCTTACAACAGTTATTCCAAAAATAAATGCTACTTCTCAGAATTTTGTTTATTAATCAGACAAATCCTCAATATCAAAATCAATAACAAGGAATACAAAAATTAGGTAATAACTCTCATATTATACAACTGATATGACAATTATTCCCTAAATATCATTTTCCTTCACTGTAAAATGGATGGTAGTTAAAAATTAGGAATAAAAAAATATAATAATGATGCCTACTTCAAACAGCGTTATTGAGAATTTAATCATTTCTTCCAACAAGAGTATGCCATTAAAGATGTTCTAACAATGATATTGGACAAGATTACACATTTTGTTAAAAGTAATGATTTGAATTTAACACTCTTTCTGAAAATGTATCCTAATAACTGTTAAAAAAAAGTTAACTGAATTATTTATATACTAGTTTAAGTTATACTTTAAATAACACATTATTGATTTAAAGAATTCAAATTGCCTTTATCTCACAGATACTGAAAGCAAGAACAGGTTTACACAACAATAGTAAGCTTGTCTTGCAAATTCTTGTGAATGAGTTCAGCCATTATGGCCTTGTGTCAGTCTAAGCTAACTTTAGGCAATATTTATAACAAAAGACAGAAAATTTAGCATGTAACTGGCTATTGTAGAGTTTGAGTACAAAACTGATGACTGGGTCTGTGAAACCACATGACTCAAGCTAAACATTGGGATGTTTTTCTTCTGAATTAAACACACAAATAAAAATACTGCTCTTGTTAATTGTCTTATTCAATAGCCAACAGTTTGATCTGGCATTAGCTCTGAAATACTGCATGTAAATAATATAAGGCAAGGTAACTTTTAAAAACAAAACAAAAAACAAGTGTGTTTTCTAAGTGATAGATTTTTCACATTATAAAATAGTAAGAAAAATGTCACTCATTCTATGTTTAAATAGAATAAAATCTGCTTGATAGTTTTAAATCAATATTATATCTACTTTTTCATTCAACAACCATTTTATTACTCTGCACGAAAATGTAACTCCATACCTATTCCAAATGAAACTGCAACTAAACACTTTTTACTTTTAATGTCAAGATGCATCCGAAGTTCTAAGCTTGCATTTTTCTTTTATATTCTTCTTTAACTTGTCATTTCTCAAGAATATTAAAATATTTTAAAACACAGGCAAAGATAGTTTAATTTACTTCAAGTAATTTATTAAGTCTTAAATATTTATACACTTCAATTTTTTTAAAGTTTATTGTATGAAATAGAATTTATATTTGCACCATCAAAATATCAATAAATGTACATAAATTACATTAAAAGTTTTAAAAACTTTCAAATTTTTTAATCGGCATTATGGGAATGCTATGCACTCCTGGTTACAAAGACGTAAAGTTTTTTGTTTTTATTTTAATGTATTTAATTTTTGTTCTATTGCTATTCACATCTTTTCATTGATCTGGATAAAATCATATTGATGTATGTAAATGATATGTCATCTTTAACTCTTTTCATAACTCAGATATATTACACTCCTGTCTACTGTTATACGCCTTTTTTCTTTTTAAACTGCTTTTGTCCAGTGAATTTATGTTTTTAAAATCATTTTAAAAGCATATAAAACATTGAATATTATATATATATATATATATATATATATATATATATATATATATATATATATATATATATATATGAGTTTTTCATAAAAAAACTAACATATATAAAAAGTATTTAGTTTATATGCATATATTATTTGTATACATTGGTGAAACAACTACAACACTTTCCTGTCAACTAACATGTCTTTTATCAGACAGTAGTCACATAGAACATATTAATTTCTATCATATCCCTACCAATGTTAGACTTCAAACACAACACAAGAATATTACACAACTGTATAAAAAAAGGGAAATATTGAAGCCATAAACATAAAAATAAAAAAATAGAATATCTTTCATATGTGCAACTAATGGATTAAATATAATCAATAATTAATAGACACATGCCAAATCTATATAATACTGCATGCAGCCTTACATTTATTGTAAGCCATCTACAGATGACATCATAATCATGACATAAAATTATTATGTTCTAAATACCAAATGCCATGGATCAAAAAAAAAATAATACATCAAAATTTTCTTTAATTACAAAACCATAACATATTCCATTCTTGACATAGTTTTTACAAAAATCAAATCAGCAATCAAATATGTTAGCTTGTACAAAAACATAAGAAAAATCATTAAAAAACTAAAATTGCTGGTAAAATGTGTATTATATTATACATAGGCATACATCTGTAAAGACAGTACTATTCTCATTAATATTTAGAAATTTACATAAAGATGATTTTTTTTCTCTTTGTAATAATTCCATACTTTGTGGTAAATGTAGAAAACCATTTGACTGTTTTGTATGCTAAATCAGTAGTTTTAGAATATGTAGGTAAACAGTTACATTTATTGTGTTCTACTGATAATTTTTTGAAGTTATAGTCTACCAATGTCAACAAATTATAAACCATTGGAGAAGTATATAAACACTATTTTTTAACCTGTTTTACAGTCTGACATTATAAAATTGTTTTTAAATAGACAGGTCTATTGATAAGATATAAACAGTAAAGTTATCCAGGTATTTACTGTAATATTTGAAAATGTAGAACTCAGAAAATATTTTATTTCCAGAAAAGGTGTTTTAAATGAGCAGAGCCATAACTGATTACATTTTCAACATATGCACAAAATAGGGAAAATGTTTACATTTACAGTTTTCAGTTGTAAAACACTTCAAAAGGTTTAATTCTGATTTCTCAAGTAATATAAACAGTGAACACACTAGCAATGCTGGATGCAAATAGTTTATGGAAAATAGACTTCAACTGTGATGATGATAATTTTTTTGTAATCATTTCATCCCAAGCAAGGTGATAAAGCCATTAAAATATAAGGTGTTGTTGATAGTGAAAGAGTCTGAGAAAAAGCATTATTAAGGAGAGAGAACAATAAAAGAAGGCAATTCAAAGAGACAGAAGATAACAATTGACATTGCATTTAAATTTCTGAAGATCAAAGTTGACTGGAATATATTCATACATTATCATTTTCAGTGGTCAAGTCAATGAATAATTTATTCATACTGAGTGGATAGTTTTGGAAATTAAAAATTAAAATAAGAGTATCTTGGTTAAGGTACATTCACAATGTGGTAATATAATAATAAAAAAAGTCAACATTCAAATTAACCTCAAAATTACAGGAAAATATTTATTTTGTTTGATAAACTAAAATTATATAGAAATGGGCATTTTTTTTAAATGATTGTATTTTTTTACTGTTAGGGTGATTACAAAAAATAATTACAATTCTGTATAGAACTGAATATGCTTTTGGAGAAAATGTTATTTTAAAAAAATCAGATCAGTTGAAACTATGTCTTACAGCTTTCTAGTGCATAGATTGAAATAGATACAAAATGTTTAATGTCATTGCTGCTATGTCAGCAAGTAAGTAAAAATAGATTTCTCAAAGTTTACATGGTAATTTATACATAAAGCATATTATATATAATATAAATTTGGTTTCAGGTTTTTTTTTCTTCCAGAATATAGGTAACTCTGTTAGTTAAAATTTGAAGCATTTTTCTTTAAAATGTTATCATAACTAAATAGCAATAAATGCTATGATTAATAGAAATTTATAGAAATAGGGTTAAAAAAAATTTAATTTTCAATCTAATATTAAATGATTATGATCAGTAATCATGTGATTATTCAATTACAAAATATATTTATAAAAAAAATTTTTCATAGAAAAAAGCAGACATTGAATTTAGATATAATTATTTGGATTCCATATTTATTAGATCATTGCAAAAGTCTATGCCCAATTAGAAGATTAAAAACAAAATTTTACATACTCACAAAAAAAATTTATAAGTACATAGTCTCCATTGTTTTTAACAACTGTCTCTCATTGTTCTACAAGCTTGTTGATGCCATTTTTTGGAGAAACTTTATGACTTTTGTTGGAAGAAGCGTAGTTTTCAACTGACTGTACAGAGTCAAATTTTTGTCATGTAAATTGTTATCAAGAGTCTAGAACAAATGAAAATCCGAAAGAGCCAAGTCAGGAGAATACAGTGAGTGTTAGAAGGTTTCCCATTTCAACTCTGTAAACTTCTGCAAAGTCTATTTTGAAAAATGCGGTCTTGCATTGTCATGGTAGAAAATGACCCCTTTTTGATTTGCCAAAATCAGCCATTTTTTTTTTACCCAAGTCTCTTCAAGTGGTGAAAAGACAGTTGAGATATCAATTTTCAAACTTTTAGCAATCTCTTCCATCAAAATCTTCAGTTTATTCTTCATGATGGCAAGCAAAGCATCTTCACTGATTGATACAAGTTGAGCAATGATTTTTATGAAATGACTTTGCATTCACCTATATAATATGTATGCATCTGTTTGTGTTGTGCCTTGAAAGTCTTATATTTACCTGTACCATTTAAGGTACACACGCACATACAAAATTTGACTGAGATTGAAATATGATGTTAAAATAATACATTCCCTTCTGATTCAATCTGGACAACTTCTATTCTACAGGAGAAGTCATAAAAATGACATCAACAAGCTTTACTCAAGGGTTGTTTCTAGACAGAAAGGGAAAATTGCCCTCATGGCACAGATATATATTTCAGGTTCATCCTGTAGAAATGGTCACAAAGTAAATATCCAGTTTATTTCTTCTGAATTGTGGTTAAACTTTAAGATTAATTTGAAAAGAGAATTCAGATAAAAAAATATGTCACAATTGAAATGAGAGGGAAAAATATGCATGACTAATTTCTTGGTGAAAAAACAATTAGTTTAAAAGCATAAAAAAGATAATTATAACATGTTTCTTAACATTTCAGGAATTATTTGGCTACAAATAAAATTATTTTTTCACTTTAAAAAAAAACTGTATAAATATTTTTAGGTCTGTTATTGAATTAAAATATACACATGCATACAAAAAGCTACACACACACAGTTTGAGTCAAATTAAAATGGACATCTATGCCATGAAGAGTAATTTCCCTTTCTGTTTGGCAACACCTCTTTGGTAATAGGAACAAACTATAAGCCAAAATGTGCAGCCCTTTGAAGGCATCAATATGTATTTAAACTAAATATATTTTCTAATAAATGTTGCCTTTTAAATAGACAAACAATTTAGAGTTGAAATTTGATCATCTTGCCATTAAGAAGTGATGGTGACCAAACTAATTGTTATTACTTTTAAATTAAGAAATTACAAAAATATTTTTTTCCTTTCTTGATGGAATAGAAAAACAAACATATTTCATATTACAAATTTATTATCATTATTGTTATTTCAGAATTTTTGATCAGCTGGAATTTTAAGTTATTTTCTGAGCAAATTATGATTTTTAATTATTTCCATAATGCAGCTCATTGCTTCCCATCCTTTTGATTGAGATCAGTAGTATCTTATTTTTGGGTATGAAAGAACACAATTGAGTATCCTTCTAACTCAAAAACAGTACACCCTCATTGCAGTAAATATGGAGGATGATAGGTTTTTCTGACACCTTTGCAACAATTTCTTTTGTTTTTACCCACATGTGTATGTGATAACTTACAATTTAAACCAGCGTTGTGTTGTATTTTCCCTAATAAGGGGTTAAAATAAAAATTGTCAGAATTGATTTTAATTCCCATTATTTTTATCCTGCATGCGTTAAAAAAAATGTTCTTTCTTTTTCTTTCATTTTTAAAAAATTTTAATTTATTCAATTTTGGCATTTTTGTAAATGTGACTAATCATTTGAAAATGTAATTCATTCTCATTTATAGCAACTAAGAATGAATTTTTTATTCTTGATATACTATCATCAGACACAAAGTGACTACAGTTGTGCATTACTTGTAGTTTTTATTTCCACAGTTTCAGTTACCTACAGACAGCCCCTTAGAAATAAGAAATCCCAAAATTTTATTTAATAATGGTCCCAAAGTGCAAGAGGAGCGATGCTGGCAATTGAGACATTCTAAACAGAAAACAAAGGGCTTCTTTTCAGTGAATATGTCAAAGTTCTTAATTTAATAAGTAACAAAAAATATATTGTATGTTGAAATTAAAATCTATGATAAAAATGAATCATCTGTCACAATTTTTATTATATTACTATATTTTTATAAATCTCTCATTGTCCCTAATTTGTTAAAATTTATCATAAATATGTATGCATAGGAAAAAAAATTGTGTGTGTGTATGTGTATATATATATATATATATATATATATATATATATATATATATATATATATATATATATATATATATATATATATATATATGATTAATATGAGTAGATGTTCATCAACTAGCTGATTGATGTTACCTTCAGCATCCCAACTCCAAAGTTTTGTAGGCAGACCTGTCCATCCACTCTTCAGTGGGTATCAGCAATCTACAGCTTATATTTTTTTGATTTTTTACCTTTTTATCTATTTGGTATGTCTTTTCTAGAGTAAAAATTTCAGAGAGAATATATCTGTAAAAGGAATGCTCATAAATATTCAGTTTTTTTAACATTTTTGTAGTCATGCATCTTGGTTTGGGAAAGGAGTAATTCTTTCAAGAATGGAGATATTGGAAAAAATCCTGGGTACAAATATATATTTTGATAAAAATCGGTAGTGACACTCTCAAGAATTTCCCTTCTAAGTTACTCTTTTAATAAATGTAGCAGTCTTTAGATCAAAGTTGTGGTTGAAATTATTTCAAAATATATAACACATAAATTTATCCCAAACTAAAATAATTAAAATACTAATTTGCATAAATAAAACTGGCAAAACATCACTTACTCACTTTTGTTTATTAGACATTGAATTGTGTCATGTTGTGTCCTCCATACTTTGCCTGACTTTTCAGTTAACCTGATGCTTAATTATGAGCATCCCTAAACTTTAAATTTTGAAAAAACATTAACATTCTTGCTCTTGTAAATAAATACTTGTTAAAAAATAATATCCTTGCATTTGTCTTGATAAAGTTCTTTCAGAGGACAAAATATGTTGCCTAAGATAAATTTTCTTTTTTTCTTTATTCATATATAAGAGTGCACACTGAGGGTCAACATCAAGTGGTAACAGTCTGTTTCATGCTTCAAAGCAATTTTCAGGCCTGTTTACTTATGAAACAGACTGTCACCACTTGGTATTGACCTCAGCGTCCACTCTTATATTTACAAACATACTATAACTGATGTTGAACACTTTTACCTGCAAATATAGCATACTGTAAAGCTATTTTATATATATATATATATATATATATGGTTTGGTATGATGCACAGCTTTAAGTACATGCTGGGGTTTTCATGAAATATATTCCTAGATAAGGGGTGACTAATGTATGGTGATTAACTCTGGTAATAATACAAAGAATATAATAGAGTTCATGCTTCCTGCACAAATAATAATTCAACTTTCTTTCAATCTTTTTCTGATTTGCCATTCTCTAAGCTAGTTTGTGCATAGAATGCCCACCTGCTATAGATAGACGATTAGGTCAGACAAAGGTCTGTAAATATTTAGAGATCTGTTTATATCTTCACTATAAACTGTGTAAAATGCAATAATTAGTGGATTATTTGCAAATCATATATTAAAAATATGCTTTGATCACACTATTATTGTATTGTTTTATAAAAAATAAATAAAGTAAAAAAAATCATGCAACAGTTCAGTCAGCAGATAACAAGTATAAATGAACTTAATATGTCATTCCAAATTTCAATCAAGTCTTGGGTTTTCAATCACTGACAAAATCCTCTTGGTAATTTTGAATTTTCTATTTTTTTCACATTTCTTGTTAACATTTTTGTTATTTTTTCTTTTACAATTTAAATGCATCACCACCAGCAATGTCAACCATCTTAATGGGACCAATTAAACAGTCCTAATTGTCTAGAAACTAAATCGAGAGAATTAAGTAGTTACCCTATTTGTATCCCCTGAATATTAGAATAGAGAAAAACCCAGGTAGCTCCTTGGGCCTGATTCTCTAAGTTGCTGGCATTACATTTTTTGCATTGGTTTCAACATTGGGAGTCCAGTTCTTGAACTAGACTGGGGTTTTAATTCAAAACTGAAAACATAGATAGTAGACTTGCCTGTAGACAGATTCCTTGAGAACTCAATCAGGATTAATTGCTTTCTGATTGGATGTTCTTATCTTGCTGTTAAAATAACTATGATGATGTATTTATTCATTCCTCAACTTAATGGTTTGCCTTGGGTTTTAAATTATTGAGAAACCTCATCTCATTTTGTGTTTGTAGAATTTAATTCCTCCAAGATAGATACTAACAGATTAGTTATGTCTGACTAAGCTGGCCAACAACATCATGACTGCTGGCATACTTTAAATAATTCTCTCTGGATTGCTAGATTATTTTGTTTTTGCTCTTGTCTCTTTTTTCTTTTCATGATAGAGTTCATTTTATTGCTAAATAAAACCTCAAAATATTTCAGAAGAAAACAAAAAACATTTTCTGTGTGTGTATACTTTTTTTCTTTTTTTAATTAGCAGTAGGTTAGCAAGTCAACTACTTTTGGACTCTGTTTCTGGCATCTTCTTTAGGGTCAGACAAAGTTCATCTGTAGCATCCTTCCATGTTGGGCATGTAATTTTTTTTCTTTTTGCAAAGTTAATGCTCAATGAGATTTACTATTAAAAAAAAAATTAAAAAATTAAACTTTTAACTCACGCACACACAGATGCACATACAAAACAAATAATTAAAATTCTAAAAATCAGCAAAAAAAAAGTTTTTCAACTGCACATTAACTATTTACCACCTTGATATAAAAATCTATACAGACATTTCAGGAAATTAGCTATTTCATATTTTACTGATAATGAAATGTTTCTCCAAATCTTTTCCTCATCAATTCATCTAAACCTTTTAAACAATATTTTTTCATTAAATACTTACCTTTTATTAGCATCCTTTAATTTAGTCAAGTAATTTTCAAAAATTAATTACTAAATCTATGTTGCATAATTATAAGATATTACTTAAAATTTGAACCTAAGAAAGTCAATTTTGTGCTGAAAGATTGAATTGAAAAATGCCTGCTCTGAAGTAAGATGTTGGTTGTAGAAGCAATGGTTTATGAGTTGAGTTTTGAGTAGGCACCTTACAAATGTGCACTTAAATGTAAATGCTTTCTTACTGTGTCAGAATGTGCAATCCACACAAATGAATAATTTCAGTCACTCTGCATTTTCATGGTCCAATTCATCCCCACAAATGGCCCAGTCTTGCTGGGTGATGGGTGATTTTATTGAGTCACCATTTCTAGAATGATTGCCAACCAAGACTATAGAATAAAGTCTGTCCTCTTACTTAACCCATAGCTGGGGGAGCAAAGATGGATTCATCCTTTCCCAAGGGTATTTGCATGTAAGTGAATGTAAAAAATTTTGCTAGAATATGATCTCGGTTCTCCAATTTCTCATTCTGAGCTGCAATCCATGACACCACCCACATATCCATTACATCTTCTACTTTATTAAATCAGAGAAACACCAAAATGGATTTCACAAACTTAATCTTCTTACATTAAGACAGAAGGCATACTAAAGATTTTAGGATAGAAAAATGACATCATGGCTGGTAATAGTGTGAAGAAGATTTTCTACACATTTTTCATAATCTCTTTAGTGTCTCATCCACACACTTGGCAGAAGGCAATTTATGAGATTTTAGCTTATATTATCTTCACATGTCTACCTTCTCATAGTTCTTTTTTGCTTTTTATTCTTTTCACCCCAAGGAAGTTGATAAAAGTTACTAGGATACAAGGTTAGTGAGAGGAAAAGAAACAAAGAGGACAATAAAAAAACAAAGGATTCAAAGAGAAAGAAGATGAAGATTGACAAGTAAGTAGTTATGTCATCAGTATAGATACTTAGTCAATAACTGATGATATCAGGAATGTTGTTGATGAAAATAAGGAACAAAGTAGGTCCAAGAATAGATCCCTAGAAGACACCCACATTAATGCAAAAATATTTAGATGGGTGGTTATTCAAAACAACTTTCATTACACAAGTTGATAAAGATTAAATTAAATAAAAAAAAAATTGGCCAGAAATACAATAACCCTTTGACTTGTAAAGAAGACCAGCATGTCAAATGCCTTCAAGATATATAAAGCAACAGCCTATGAACTACAGAAAAGGATTTCCAACAATCTGGAAACCAAGAAACAGCAAGGCATCTATAATGTAGAACTTAGAGAGAACAGGGGCCAGTTCATGAATGTATTTCTAGTACATTTGCAGGAATAATATCATTGAATCCACATACACAGGGATAAAGTTTGGAGATGACAAGAGAAATCATGTATGGAGTTGTATGGAGTTATATGCATTTCACACAATAGACTCTGTTCTAAGTGGAAAGTCAGGCAAAGATACTTCTGATGAGTCAAGAGTAGAACTGGAAAATAATTTATCATCAAAAGATGAAAACACTTCAGATTGATTGAGGAAAGAGGGATTGATGACTTACCCTTATTTAGCACATTCTTACAGAGTTACTAGTAGTCACAAAAACTCACCATGTGAGAGGTTATATGATACCTCACTCTATCAGTGAATAATGTGCTTTACTTTGTTTTATTTAAGATTTCAGCTAACAAAACCACTTGTAAATGAGTACCAAATACACGGTTTCATTTATTCTTTATTTGAAATTAAAAATGATGGAAATTCGAAAATACAGTATAACAAAATAGGCATAATTAACAGTTTCTGAAAAACATTCATTACATTTGGAATCCCTGACAAGTTGGCCTCTGATGGTGGTCCAGATTTTACAGCAACTGACACTAGAAATTTTTAATGACCTTTGTGTGTACATCATCAACTCTAATCTGTTGCTTTCCCTCACAGTAATTGTAAAGCTGAGATCAGTGAGAATATCTGTCAACAATAACAAGGTAATTCACACCATAATGGAAAAAGTTAGCACAGATTGAAATGGGTACAAGGGGTACACAAAAGATGTCAGAGGAGCACTGGGTTGTGAGGGGGCCATGCGATTGCAGTGGTTACACTTGTTTCTCATACTCATTACATCAGCTGTGATTTTTGGCCAGAAACAGATGTCTCTGCTTTTGAAATCACAGAATTTATACCTGATGAGCTGAGTGCAGCAATGTAAGGAAGCTGGAACAATGATCCGATCCTTGTAGACTGTGACACCATCAACTGTAGAAAAATATTCCCAAAATGAATGGTATTCTACACATAGATATTCCTCTATCTTGTTTTTATTCAACCTTTAACAGGAATCAGCATCCTTACATAATCAAAGATAGTTTTCTTTTTAAATTGTTTTTTCTTCATGACATTGGTGTTTGCAGATATTGAGTAAGCTAACTCTCATCTTGCATAAAGCCACAATAGTGACATCCACTGAGACTCAAGTTCTCCAACAATTAACTGCTACATTAGTTTGCTAACTATCAATCAGTAACAGATACTCAAAACAGATTTGTCTGTTAGAGACACTATACTTACTGGTGTTAGTCTTTCTGACTTAGACATTCATGGATCTATAGTATCACTTGCCTAAGTCCCATTGGTATTCATGTTAAATTAACAGAGTCCATTGCATTTTATCTTTCTGTATATTCAAATAAGACTACCATGTCTACTGCCTCATCTGCCTTCCCTATTTCCTCTCTTTCCCTTCTTGCTTCTAAACTTAGCTCATTGTGTTGCGTCTACTATGTCTCATCTATTCCAGTCATCATTTCTAACATTACGTTATGTCAGATTTTATTACGTAAATCAATGCTTTCACAAAGTTGGTCATTTTTTTCAGGATATAGTATACAATAAATATGCCATCTGAATTTTACCTTATAATGATTTTTTAATTTGAAATATTTACAATAACTCATTTGGCTAGTGCGATTTTATTATGCAATGTAAGGTTTATACTTTATATTAGAAATGTACATAAAAGGATAGTCATTGATGTTTTTTATTTCAGATATATAAAGTGTGCCATAAGAAAGATCTAACCTCAAAAGAGGAACAAAATATTGTAAAGTAATCGGGACAAGACAATGGAAAAAATGTATCAAAATGAAATTGGAAATATTAGCAATATAAGAAAAAACTGGCTTCAAGAATGTGAAAACATTGAAAGGATAATAATTAAGAAAAGTGGATTGACCATTAAGAAAATGGTGTTGCAAAAGTAAACAGGGGAAAGATTCAGAATATTAAGAATATTGACTAAAGATATGAAGTCAACCAAAATACCACCTTCAAATAAATACAAGTAAACATCACTAAGAGAAATGTGTGAAATCAAGTGATGAGTTACAAGACACCTAATTTCTTAATAGTAATTTTTAGTAATGAATGTCAAGTCACATTGTATGAATCTAATGGCTAAGCTAGAGTTTGGGTTATTTATGCAAATAATCAGCCAACTGTGGGGGTGGTAAATGTTACAGGCAAGTATTGTAGGCTGTAAAATTAAAGGAACCTTCCAAGTTGTTGATGATATCAAAATAAATACAGCCAAGTCCTTCAACAAATGTTTTTGAGTGGAACAGGTCACAACCAAGAAACTGTCAGCTGAAGAGACTATGCATGGAATATAATACTCCTTTGCATTCTACTAAGCTGATGATTGCCCACCTTGCCAAAAAAAGATTTCAAAGACACAACATTAATGTAAAAACCTCTGCTCCCAACCACCCAAATTAAAAACTTGTGATTGTATCATTAGAAAAGACGTATATGAGAATGGATAACACTATCCAAGTGAGGAATATCTCTGGAAAGCTATAAAATCTGCTGCAAGTAATGATAAATTGAAGATGATAGAAAAGTTAATAAAATCAGTGAATAGAAAACTAAAGCTTATAGAATGTCAAGGATCCCATATTAACATATGAAATTATAAAGAAAATAATTTAATTAGGTATACTGAATATTATGTTGTTCAAAGATGTTTCTTTTGCCATTGTTGTGTGGAATTATTTATACAAGATAATTTATATTGAAGTTTGTTTACATAATAAAACCTTCAAAACAAGCCACTATCAGTATTTGTAATGAGAATGAATGTTATAAGCTGAAACATGTATTGTTCATATAAGCATATCCTAAAATTTATACCAACACCAGTTAGTAAATACTATTTTTTGTGGAAATATTCATTTACATAATAAAATATGACAGCATATACTCTGCCAACACACTTATACAACTTTATGAAATATTTGGTTCCTGTGTAGCCCTTCAAAACCATTTGGACAGTATAATTCTTATGACAATATTGGCATAAAATTACCATATATACTAACCCATAACAATTTATATGCTTCATAGAAAGGAGACATGAATGCAAAATAATTTAAAACTGTGTTTATTGATAAATTTCACAAAGCTAATGAATTGTTTAGATTTTACTTAAATATAAAATTAAATGAACGCAAAATGGTCAGTATTTTAATTTGATTATTGCTAACATTTGGTACATATGGCTACAACTGGTCTGTCTTGTACCCTTAATAATTTACTAAACAGAAAATCAAAAGGACATTTGTGCTGACATACATTAGGGGATTTAGGCAGGAAAGGGAGAGTCTTGAAGATGACCCAAGACCTGGATATCCTGCAACTGTCCTCAGTTTTTTGGGATGCAAAAAGTATTGTGTTTATTGAATATCTTCAAAAGGGCAACACCATCAATGGAGAGTACAATATCAAATTTCTGAGGTAGTTACAAAAGGTTATCAAGACCAAATGCCCAGGAAATAAAGAAAGGTATCTTGATTCATCAGGACAATGCTCTAGAATACAAGTCATTGGTTTCAATGGTTGCTGTGTGTTATTGTGGCTTATTCTCTTGATTTGACTATAATCTGTTCCCAACATGAAAAACCACTTGGCTGGGAACTAGTATTGCAGTGATGATGCCATCATATCTGCTGTTTATGACTTTTTTTGGTCAGAATGGTCATCTTTGAACAGGCAACACTTTTGCTTTATGAAAGGCAGAAGCACCAAAAATTCTTCATTTACACTAAATCCATTTTAAACGTCTTCAACCTGCCAGGAAATGCCAGTAAAACCTTTAACACAGATCAAATTATAATATTTAAATAAAAATTATCCTTTGAAGTGCTTGTGTTTAAAATTTTTCTGCATTATGCAATGAATGTTTTTGTTTTAAATAAAGATAAAAATACAGGCATTTTAGCTTCACAATATCAAAGATTTTCATCCATCATGTTGCATAGTTTATGAATCCACAGAAGAAATATTTTAGGTGAGCTATTCTCTTGGCAAGTTTACAAATTTTGAAGTGATTTTACAATGACTACACTAATGTTCCTAGGTTGCATGATTAGTATTGCTTATAAAAGTAAAATCTTTACACTCAAAAAGATATCTTAATAATATTAATATCATTGTGTTAAAGACTATAATTTAGATCTCATCTTAAAAGTTGGTTTGTTATAGATTGTATCTTTAAATGGTAAACAGTACTGCTAAAAAGGATTAAGTATCTAGAAAGCCTATATACAAATGGAAACTTGTATCTTATTCATCTTGCCATAATTGTGACTGCTACATAACATTCAAGGATTGCTTCCATAATTATAGAAAATACTTTTTAATAGCCTTTGTATAAAATATATTTTATTGCCTACTTTCAAATGATATTACTTCACCATTTTTAATATTGCTATATTCAACCAATTATAATATTTTGTAAAAATATCTACAATAAACTTTTAAAGATATTTTTATTGTCAGTATTTTACTTAACAATTTCAGCAATCCAAATATTAAAAAAGTATCTGGTGATGGAAATGTCAAATTAGAAAAAAACAGAAAACAAGAAACATTTTATTCTTCATTAATTATTTCTTTTACCTGACCCTCACCTACTAACTTTGCAGTCTTAAAGCTCCAGGATATTTTGATATGTAATCAATCTACTCAAAGATTTCTTACCTTTTTTCATTTGCTTAAACAGAATACATCAATTTCTACTTAAATGATAAAATGTGAATATGATGTCATATAGAATGAACAAAAATTTGTGGTTAAATGTCAAAAATGATAGCTCATTTATGTGCAGAAATTTGGTTGCCATAAGATTGAGGGCACAAGCACTAAAGCTTGATAGGTGAGCCATATTACAATTGGCACAAATTTGAGACAAAGGCTGAATGTTTTGGAATTGTGAAATATGTTATATAAAGTGCACTTCTAGGATTGGGTCCACAAGTTAATGCACTGGAATTAGAAATCACAAACTATTTTCTGATGTTTTGTCTTTGCCTGGCATAATTATAGATATATTGACTAAAGACCTTTATCTACACATACTAGGTATTTTTCAGCCATGTGTTGCTTTGTTATGGACTACAATTGTCACAGCTGTAAAACGACAGTACTTAAATTTATCTGCTACATAAATATAGTATATAGCAGATTCTTTTTATACTCCTTGTGTCCCAAATCTTTCAGTGCAATTGAGAGATACAACTCATGGGAAATATCCTTGGTGCAAATGTAGTTAATTTCAAACCTTTTCTTTTATATTACTTAAAGACTGCAGATGTACCAAAAGTAATGGCTATTTATCCCCATGAAAACTACAACAGATATGGAGAACACAATAACATCCCTCAACAGAGAAAAATTTAAGACAAAAAACATTATTTTTCTATGTCGTCATCAAAACTGGTTATGAATTTTCAGTAGCAATTTCATGGGTTGACAGCTGTACAAAGACATGTAGAACATGACTTGTCATACACATTGCTGTCACTTGCTGAAAGATTACTTTTGTGATGTCAATGAACACTCTCGTTTGACACTTTTGTAATGTCAACGAATACTCGTTGTCACTTTTGAAATGCTCATTGTAGTGGAGACTTTGTAATTGCAGATACAACTATGGTACGCCGTTGGACAATACTGGTGTCAGACACCTTCGAATAACACTCATACTAATAGTATTTGCTCGATAATACTTACTTGAATAGTAATCACTGTATAGTGATCTGAATAGAGAAATAGTATAGTGAATAGGGTAAAGAATAGCAGTTTGTATAGTAATAGAGGATAGAAGAGAAATAGCAATCCAAATAGTATAGTGGAGAGACTAGAATGGCGATTGTTTAGATGTCACACTATTTTCTACTTATGGTCACATGGTCTACTTAATTCAATAATGGGATCGCCTGTGTTTGCTCATTGACAACCTATGTTCAAACTCAAGTGTCAGCAGTGACACTTTATTTCTATATAACAATTACTTATTATATAATTGTGCTCATGCCTACTATTTAGTCACCATAAACATTCAGTAAGTGTTGATAAGGGTCAGTGGTTGCAAATTTTTCTGTTTGAAGGAATTAAGTAACATACCTCTGATTCATTGGCACTTTTATGTCAGACATCATTTTTCCAGACTTCAGACAAGGCAGAAAAAAATTGTTGGTTATTGGTTGGAAGGTTCAGTCTCTACTAGCATACCATGAGCGGACCAATATAATAAAGTAAAATTACTTTCAGAACAACCCTTCTATTATCCCTATGTTGCAATTGTAGGTAATATATCTTAGTAGGTTGTAGCAGGTGACTGGTGGAGAGTTTGCTACAACAGAAAATCATACAATTCTAAGGAGGGGGGGAAGATTTTTTTTTCTTTCTGCAAATGACAAAATTTCAACAATGCTAATAGCTTGAGAGAAAAAAAAGAAAACTTTCATTACATATTTTTTTTTGCTTTTCACATGTAATATTACTTTGTGACAGGTTGATGATGCTCTTTATCACAAACATCTTTCTTTTGCAATCAATCTAACATATACAAAAACATCAATGTTCACATTTCATAAATATTAATATAATTTTTTATTGTCTTACTAACTTCTAGACCATTGTTGATTGATTATTTTTCTTTTAAATGCTGCAAATGTAAAATCCTGAGAAGTGGATAACAATAGATGAAATTGTTACATAAATGCTAATTCTTCACTTATGTGCTGTGAATAATACAAAAGAGAAAAACCCAAGTTAAATCTTTTCTTTCTCTTAATTGATATTTTACTTTTAAATATGAAATTAAAATCCTGCTACTCTGAGAAAATTGCCCGACTAACAGATCTTTCAATACATTCCTTAGTCAATAAATATCCATTGACAGCCATATTGAGTGCAAATTACATGACTAAACACTTGTCTACAGGCACAAGACCATTACAGAAAATGGAAGTATTCTGTACAGAGTCAGGTGATGAAATGAATCTCTCCCAGTGCATCAAGTACTTGTATACATTTTACAAACTCTTAAAATATAATTTTTTTTAAAAAAGCATTTACTGATCCTTATAAGCAATTCTCATAATTGATTCACTTGTTAATTAACTGTCACTCAACATACTTACCAAAATCTATCTTCAAGTCTTATCTGAACAATTTCTATTGCTCTACCAAAACCCTTTTATTAAAACTCAATATTGGTTGAAATAACTCTTCTCTTAAACTCTGCTTTCATCTTAATATCTTTGCATATAAATTCTTTATAAGTTCTTTTGAAGTATTTGTTCAATGGTAATAGCTTTATGCTATAGTATTGGATAAGTGACCAAAAATCTCTGGTTCAAGGTTAAGGTTATTGTGGCCCATCGTGGTAATCACTTAAAAAGAAGAAAAAAAGAGAAATAAAGTTCTTTCTAAACAGGAATTCTTTTCCCAAAACATTCTATAATTGCCAAAGCATAGAGATCTGCATAATTAGTTGTAATTGATATATGGGCTATTAGTTCAGTGCTTAAATGACAATGCAGAGGATTTATGAATATTTACATGTTACAAGATTATTATCATAAGATCAATAAAAAAAGATCATAACAAGAAATTTCAAACAAAGAAACATTATACAGTGAAATAAAACTTATTTTACATATTCACAAATCTCTATGGCTATTGAAGTAATTCAAATAACCTATAGAATTTAGAAATAAAACAAATTCATATTATAATCAAACAAAAATACAATATTTATATGCGGTTGAAAAATCATTATTCTTTTTTTTTAAGAAAAAAGAAAAAAACAGAAATAAAAAGTTCACAAACCACAATCCTTGTAATATTTCCAATGCTTAGCTTTCTCAGGCATTAAACTGAATGGCAAGAATGAAGGTAGGAAAATTATATTTTGCTAATCTTCTTAGAAAATTAGCACCACTTTCCAGCAGAGCTTGAAAAATTAGCATTTGAGGTCCTGGGTTTGAGAACTAACTGTTGGCAGTGAAATATGCAACAATCTAACATACTAAATAAGCCAAAGACAGTCATTATAAAAATGGCTTCTCTTAATTTTACTCTTAAATTGTGTCTTATTCTTGCAATAAAAAGATAAATTTTCCTGTGGTTGAATATACTGGTTGTAGTAAGTTTAAAACAAAGACATATTTTTATTGAATAGTATATTTTTTTTCTTTTCATTCCAATAAAATCATTGATAAATTATAGTTATTCATCACAGCACAAATTAAATTATTTTGGAAGACTAATGAAATGAATAATAGAAATGTTGTATTAAGGCAGGTAGATAAGTAATTAATACAGGTATGTTAAATATCTAAACCTGAGATGCACTTAACTTGTTTTTACCCTCATTTCTAAATTCAAAAACAAGATACCAAATTTATGCATTTGAATTCTTTCTTGATTAACAAGAATTAAATCATCTGTGGAGCATGAGTAATGGAAATATTGAAATGAAAAGCATTTCCTATGTGATTTTTCTTGTTTTGTTCCATATTGCCAATTTCCTTTATATACATACATAAATTTGCAAGTGGATCAATAAATATATAATATCCCACAAATTTTCAAGTTATGTGATCTATACAGACACACTAGGTTAAGTGCATTGACAAGGAGGATTATATTGAAAAATAAACATTTGTCTTGTCAAATCAATGTTTCTTTTTCATGATTAGGCTACAGACCTATTGATGCATCTAAATACGAGTGAAAATTGTTATATTAAGTTAGGATATCATAAGGCAGCAAGTCTTATCTTAAAAATCTTAAGAAATCTATTATATATGTTTAACACTTTTAGCACTATTCTAATAACTTGCATCTTGGGGAGCACAAAAAATCATGCAATGATTCTGTAAGGTTACCTCTCTGTGCTTTTTCATGGTAATTGTTTGGATAAGCTCTTCTCTGTGATACCTAGACTTTTTGAATTTAAGTGCAGTATTAGACTGGCATTGAGATGTCATCAATTTACAGTTGTGCTGGCTTGATGTAACTGTAAATTCTATGCTAACATTTACTCTTCTCGCACTTCTTACTTGTAGAACATCCTTCTGGCTCCATGCTTTACAACCAATTTTAATCTGCAAAAATGTAAATGCCATGTCAATCACTATCTACTGTCATCCTGATTACACTTTTCTCTTCCTGCTCATTATTAATGTTTCTGTTCCTAATTCTTCCATACCCTGTAACCTCTTGTGTTTTAGTGGCTTTACTGCCTTGCATGGGGTGAAGCCAAGAAAAAAAACAAAAAAACAGACAAGCATGATTTTGTTTTAGAATTGAAATTTAAAAGGAACAACCCTAATTTATCTTGTAACAATTTTTTGGGTTTTATTATATGAGAATTATAGACATATTTTAATTCATGTCTAAATAGCTGAGAGGATTAAAGCATTAGTTCACAAATTTGATCACACGGTAATTTTGAGTTCAATTCCTGGGCTGGGTAGTACAGTGGAAATGATGAGCAATGACTGAGCAGTACTAAATAAGAACAAAATGACATATCGCTAGACATGAACAGCAGAACAAGAACAAGCTACATCCATAGATTAAATAAAGGGTTCAGTTCTAAATTTCCTGATTGACAGACACCTGAAGAAAGACGGAAGGCACAATCAGCAGAACATTTTGACAACAACAAAAATGAGGACATTAGTCCAAGCTTAATATATATTTTAATAATTCTTAAGAATTGTTTCATATTAATACACAATTATTCCCTATATCTTGGTGAGATTTAATGAGAAATGGATCAATTAGGAAATCCTTATTTATCCATTTCATGGACTTACAAGTAATTGAATGAGAAAATGGAAAAAATCCAATATAATGTGTTTTGTCCTTCAACAGGAGTTCTTCCATCTACATAATGTTTTTATTAATGGAATCATATATATATGTAAAGGGTGTGAATGAAAATATAACCAATGTCAGTTATAATTAAACATCAAGAGAAATGTTGAAGATACAGGGACATCTACCTTTAAATTTTAAATTTCTGGCTTTTGTGTCTCAAAAAGAAAACCATGGATGTATATGAGATAGTGCTGAAAAGTTCTTGGCCCAAACATCCTATCAAAATCAATGTTTCAAGAACCAAACACCAGAAGATTGATTTTAGGGTGAGAAATTTCTGTCATTTCTTTACATGTAAAAACCTGTCAGTCTTTCTATTAAACAAAACCATTATAACAATTCAAAATCTTAGATATTTGATCAGAATATGATTATCTTGTTACAAATATTTTCAGTACACTTTGACCATTATATTGGGAGGGTAGAAATATACCATGAAACAGCATTCATATTTCTAACCATTCTTTTTACTATAATTACTGCTATTGCATGTTTACAGTATGTTTTATTTGTATATCTCTTGTTACCATTAGGGCAACAAATTAATATTACAAGTACACTCTTTGGGAGACTAGCACAATATACAGTCTTCAAATAGTAAGGATCAATTTTTATGTAAGTTAGATTTTGAAACAGTCATAGTGATCTTAGGTTCAATCTCAGTTTGAAATTATGATTGTCATTATTTAAAACTTTCCTTTGAATTATTCACTTCAGTCTTGTGCCTAAGAAAAGAAAATGAAGGAAAAAATGCATGATACCTTGCAGCATAGATAATTGCATTCATTTAATACCGTAATCAATCTATTTCTAATTATATTCAAAGACACATGTTAAAACACAGGTGAGGACTTTCTCTTAATATGCTATTTAAAAAGAAATGAGAGCACATCTGGTTTGATATCAGTCTCCAGTTTCTAAGTAGAGTGTGCTGTTAAGCACTTCCTTGTCAGCCTTTCATGGTGTTGATGTTTGATTCTAACAGCTGGTTAAGAGAATGTGTTGCATTTTAATTATTCCAATGCTGTTTACTGAATTACACACTCATGCACATAAACATGCATAACAGATTGTTTAGTTGCCAGTTGAATAAACTCATCACCTTTGTCTATTGACTTTTGAAAATTTGTCACATGAATATCAAGAGAATGCAATAAAATGAAGAATTGCACAGAACTCATCACTACTATGTAACTGCCAAATTGTTTTGTGCTAATTGATTCCAGCATTTAAGAAGAAAGAAAAATCTTTAAAAGAAATAGTTTTGCTTTTTGTTTCTCTAATTACTCAGTTTTCTCTACTACAGTTTGATAAACATAATGGATAACAAGTTAAATGTTTACTTTAATAGCTGTCAGAAAGAAAGCTGTTATGTGTGAACAGTATGCAAAAGTAGTGATGAGAAAATTCCTAATTGTTTAAATTCCAAACTAGGTAACTATACCAGAATAAAGACAGTGGAAGACTCATAATCTACTGATTATTTGTTTGAAAACAATTGGTTTTAGTAAAATGTCCAGTAAGACACAAAACAGTTACTTAACAAATCTGAAAGGAGAAACCACAGTCTTGTGTGCTTTGACCACTCAGCTACCATAAGCTTCACAGTCAAGCTTTCTGTAGCTGAGTGGTCAAAGCACACTAGATCAGATGATGGTTGCTCCTGCAAAAGGGAATGCAGGTTCAAATCCTGCCAGTGTGCACATTCTCTTTAATTTTTCTCAAGTGCACAGGTCAGTGGATGAAATAAAGACTGTATTTAAAAAAAAATTTTTTAAAAAAGGATCATCTAATAAATATGGGCATCCACTAAAAAATAATGTTTGAAGTAATAAAAATATGTTGAAATAAAAAAAAAATCAATTACTTCGTTCTTTATATATATATATATATATATATATATATATATATATATATATATTCGTGAATATGAAAGGATTATGATAAAAATAAGCTGACATAATGTTTGTAATTTATTCAATCAGACATGTTTAAAAGAGAATTTGCTGCCTAAATACACACACACTATATATATATATATATATATATATATAAAATTCTTAAATTATAGAAATGTTTTTAATAGTAGTTGGCATGGGGGGGGGGGCTAATATTACAACCAGTTATTTATATAAGACATATTTAATTGCATATTAAAAAGAGGAAAAATAGAATAAAAATAAAATTTTAAAAAGTAAAGGTAAGAACTTGAAGATTGAGTGACCCAGTAAGGATTTGTATGTCATCAAATTTGCTAATTATACATTAGTTCTTGTGTATCATATGTTAAAGAATAAAAACAAATGAATTTTCAGTCATTAATATTTACCTATATTTAGTCACCATATTTTTGTATATTCTCTTTTAACCTTTGTAAAAAGTCAATCAAATTTTTAAGGCAAAATGAATAGGAATTTTGTAATCAGTGAAAATACATAGATAACAATCAAGTAATTATTGTTTCATTACAATGATATCCAACGTCAAGTTTGTTTTTTCAATGAAAACTGGTTATGAAAGCTGTTTATAAATCAAAAGATATTTCATTATAAATCTTTGAACCAATTATCTTACTATTTTCACACATAACACCCATTTATTTCCTTAACTCAAGTGAGGCCTTGTGCCCTGAATTTTATATTCCAATTATTACAAATCAATTATGGTTAATTAAAAATTCATCTATTTTAAGAACAGTTTTTTCTGAGGTACTTTTAATATTGCTGATTATACTAAAATATTTTCTCAAAATCAGCTTCCAAAGCTGAAATAATCAACTTCAAACTGCAGTTTTAAAAATTAAGCTCAGAGATTAGGTGTTTGGCATAATCTCAATCTAAACTCTCATCGCAGCAACAGGAAACCTGACAGTCAGCTGTCATAATTAAAGTTCATTTCTAGTGCACACAATTTAAAGTTTAAAGTTTCAAATTATGTTTCAATCCCCGATTCAAAATTCCTGTTGATTCAAATATAGGGTTTGGCATGCCGGCCTTCTTCGCAAACTTCAGGGTTATGGAATTACAGGTCGATTGTTCGACTTGATACAATCATTCCTGTTGAACCATACATTAAAGGTCGTTCTCAATGAATTCTCCTCCAGCTCCTATCCCACGAATGCAGGTGTTCCCCAGTGCTCTATCCTAGGCCCTACTCTGTTCCTTATCTTCATTAATTATCTTCATGATACCAGGTTCCCAAGTAGGCATCTATGCAGACGACACTACTATTTATTCCTGCCTCAAAAACAAATCTAGTGTCACCGACAAAACTAACCTGGCCATTTGTCTCGAAAAGGACCTCCAATCGGTTGTGGACTGGGGCAGGAATTGGCTGGTTAACTTGAATGCCTAAAAAACAAAACTGCTCTCTATTACTCACCAGAGAGAACCATCCCTGCCTCCCATTAGAATGTCTGATACTCAACTCCACGAGAGCACCTCTTTGTGACTGCTCGGTCTCACATTGTTTGCTGACCTGAGATGGAACGAATACATTGAGTCAATAGCTTCATCCACCACTAGGAAAGTTGGCTCCCTATGCCGCACCTGGAAATTTTTCTCGCCAGAGTCAATCCTTCAAATCTACAAATCAGCCATTCACCCTTGCATGGAGTATTGCTGCCATATATGGCCTGAAGCCTCTTCTAATTGTCTCAAGGTCCTTGATAAAATCTAAAGACAGATATGCAATGTAACTGGCAGCCACTCTCTCACGGATGTGCCGTTGCCTTCCTCTGTCTTTTTTACAAATACTTTCACAGTAACTGCTCCAATGAGCTGCTTTCGCTGGTTCCCACACTTCATGAATTTAAGCATTCAACTAGGCTGGCATCTCACTCTCACCCTTTCACTGTCGTAACTGTTAAATGTAGCCATCTCTTTTACTCCAATAGCTTCATGTCTCACACTTCTTGCCTGTGGAACTCCCTCCCCATTTCTTGTTTCCCTAATAGTTATAATCTCCAACTATTCAAATGTAATGTCAATCGACGTGTCCAGATGCCCTGATCTATCCCCTAACTATATCTTCATCCTTTCCTCTATCACTCATCTTTGTTCTAACTCCAACTCTGTAACCCCTTGTGTGCTAGTGGCTTTCTGCCTTGCTTGGGGTTGAATGCTTAAAAAAAAAAAAAATATCCTTAAGTTTTAAAAATGACTCCACCTGAGTAATTTTTGTCAAAGGTCTCATCTCAGAAAATATATTTTTTTACAGTCATAGCTCAGAGTTAAAAAAATTTCCTCATAGTTTTTTTTTGTTTATTTTATAGCTTACAGAATAAATCCAAACTGAGAAATAATTTAAACATTTCCCTTATAGTTAATATCTCAATACAAAAAAGCTAGAGAAATTTAAAAGAATAAAAACACTTTAAGAATTTTCTAAAATATCATTTATGAAGAAAATCAAATAAGAAATATCATTTTTTTTAATCATTTCATTCCAAGCTAAGCAGTAAAGCCACTAAGATGCAAGGGGTACTGAATGTGAAAGAATATTAGAAAAAGAAAACCATTATTAAGGAGAGAGAACAATAAAAGAACAGGAATTTAGAATACAGAAGATAATGATTGATATTGCATTTAAATTTTTGAAAATCAAAGTTGACTTGAATGCAAAAAACTAGAAGAAAGTTCCACAAATGAGAAATGCGAGTGAAAAAATTGTTAGCATAGAACTTACAGTTCATCGAGCAATTTCAACTGTAAAATGATGAGACCTAAATCATTTGAGATATATATATATATACTGGGGTTGGACAAAATAATTGGGACAGGTGCAAATTCCACTCCTATATTTCAAAGACCTATTATATTAAGAACTTTAACTAAAACTTCGTAATTGCAGGTTAGATCTATTGTAAATACGTTTATTTATCTAATTTACTGTCTTTGTCTTATTTATTTTTAGAATTTAGTAAAATTTATGCTAAATGCGTGACCTCTCCGAGTTAGAAAAAGGGCAAATTGTTAGAGCTTGCATTGCAGGAGCCTCAATAATAAAGAGTGCTGAACTGTTTGGTTTTTCAAGAGCTACTATATCAAGAACTATGACGCAATTCGAGAAACAGGGCAAAATCTCTAGCAACCGTAGCAATTTAGGCTGGACTTGCAAACTTATTGACAGGGACCGACGTGCATTGAAACGCAATGTGGCAAAAAATCATTGGACTACTGCAGCCAGAGTGACTGCTGAGTTGAATAATCATCTGAATAGTCCAGTTTCTACTAAAACTGTTCATCGTGAGCTCCATAAGGCTGGATATCATGGAAGAGCCGCTGTAAGGAAACTTATTCTCTTCACTCGCAACATTCAGAAGAGGTTGAAGTGGTGCAGAGATCACAATGCCTGGTCTGCAGACCAATGGAAGCAAGTCATATTCTCAGACGAGTCCAGTTTTTCTCTTTTCCCACGGAGAGTTTATGTGTGGAGGCAGCCCAAAGAAGCTTACAACCCTGACTGCTTTCTTCCAACAGTGAAGCATGGAGGTGGATCAGTGATAGTTTGGGCCACCATATCATTGAAATATCTCATTCCAATAGTTGCCCTGCATGGTAGAATCAACAGCAAAGATTACCTGAACATTTTGGGAGATCATGTTCATGCAATGGCCAAGACTTTATTCCCTGATGGTGACTCCAATACATACTGCTCAAGTGGTGAAGAATTGGTATGAAGAGCATGAAAGTGAGCTAGAACACATAGAGTGGACACCCCAATCTCCAGATATCTATTATTGAACATTTGTGGTGCATTTTGGAGCAACAAGTTAGGAGCCACTACCTTCACCGTCGTGTCTTAAAGAGCTAGAGCAGGTGTTAATGGAAGAATGGCTGAAAATTCCTCTGGATGAAGTCAGGAAGCTGTATGATTCCATTCCTAGACATATTAAAGCTGTCTGTGAGGCTAAAGGAGGACCAACTCCATATTAAAAAATTTTCTTTGAATTTAACAAGTGTTTCATAATAAAAAAGTTAAGTGTATTTGCATTAAACAAACAGGGTGCAATGGATAGATTGTGGTCGAAATTATGCAAAAATGAAAATAACATTGACATCTCATTTTAAAAGATATATTTACTAAAATGACACAAAATTATCTCGAAGTACAAAAGAGTGAATTTATTCAATAAAATTGCCATTGGCCTCAACCATAGCCGTCCAGACGACTTCGGAATCTCCTGCAACTCTTCTGGACAGTCTCCTTGTTTAAGTTGGTGAATGCTGCCATAATCTTTGCTTTCAGTTCATCTTTGGTGTCATGAAGAGTCTTTTGTTCTTTCAACAGCATCCCACATAATAATCAAGGGGGTTTCAGTCTGGGGAATTAGGTGGTCAGATGTAAGGGGTTATGTGTTTAGAGAAATTGTTTGACAGCCATGACTGAGTTCTCTTGCTTGTGTGGCATGGTGCAGAGTCCTGTTGCCAGACATATGGTTTTCCAGGAGCCATCCTCTTGACCCAGAGCAGTACTACCTCCTCAAGGAACTTGATGTAGACTTCCATGTTGAGGCTGAGACTTTCACCAACAAATTCAGGAGTTCATTTTGTAGCAGAACGATCAAAGTGAGTTTTCTGAGTTACTGGCATACCTTCATAATTACCATTGGATTCATTCAAGCTTTGTCTGAGTTCTCTGCACTATCCTCAGATTGACACCCAAATACTCTGAAATGTTCATAGAGCTTCTGGCATAAATGCCAAAAAGTACAGCATGCCATTTTCAAATTTCTTGTGTAGTGATTTGAGTCATGGTTCTCTTTTTCTAACAGATGGTGCCCAACCGACCCTACTATGCTGTGTAGTTGACAAAATCAAAAACAAACAATGTGCATGTGTGAAATTAAAAATATAAAATGGTGACAATTTACACATCGCACCTTATATCATAGCTTTATTCCGCCAGTAATGCTTGCTTTTATTTCTGATCACTAAGAATTATTTTTGTCATGATTTTAAGTGTACAATATACAGACTGAATGCTGAAACCTTTTAAGTAAAAAAAAATTCAAATTTTAGTGGTTAAAGTGGAACATTTCCCACACTAATGTTGTTAAAGTGACTTTCATTCAGTCATAGACCTGCAAATAATTTTCAATTGTTCATTATCCCCAAATCAATGCTCACTAAAACTGAACAATTACAAATTCTTCTCAAAGAAGAAGAAAAGCAAATTCTCATGTCAAGGCAAAGTTAATATTTTACAAATGTTTTCTAGCCGAAGATAAATATTAAATACATAATCTGAAAAGTAAATGAAATTTTTGGCATATATCCTACTGAATATACAGGTAGTGTAATGACAATCAGGACAAAAGGTAAAATTGTTGAAAGAGTTCCAATCTTGACCTTGTCTGTGTTCTATTCACACTAATGTCCTTGGGAAAGGCATGAATTCATTTCTTCTCCTCTCAATTATGGGTTAAATAGTAGGATAGATGGGTTGACTGCTTTGAGTGGCAGCCAGTCTTAGAGAATGACAACTGTGAATTCAAAACCATAAAAAAAACAGGAAACAAATATTTTTCTCAAGAAGTCATAGCAATTCACAGATAAAGAAAAACTATCTATGAAAAGCCATGATCACTTGTATCCTGAAGGGACATGATATCTTGAGGAAAACAATTACTGTATATTGCATATACAATTAGCTGTGAATGCAATGTGTAAGATATTTTTCATTTCAATATGATCATGTAGCTATGTCCAAACAACTACAATTCCTGGGGGTAGCTGGGTTATTTTTTAATTAAAATAATTACATAAATTCAAAAAAATGGATTTGATAAAATTATATATATATATATATATATATATATATATATATATATATATATATATATAGAGAGAGAGAGAGAGAGAGAGAGAGAGTCAACTCCATAGAAGAGAATAGTAGAAAGTGTGAAGAAAATTATGTACAATTTTAATTTACAAAATAATTGCAAACTACTTAAATTATGCTCTAAGACTTTATTCGACCAATGTTGCACAATCAGACAAATATACTGACTGAATAGACACTTTCTTTTTTCTTTTTTGACTGATTTGATATCAGAAGTGTAAAATTTGGTGTAAAGGTGTTCATCAGCACCTACTACGAAGCATTTACTGAAAAGTAAATATGAACATTTTTAACAATAACATTACTACAATCATACTTGTGTAACACATCCATAACTTGTATATATTTTGTCTTTACAGTCTTAGGTAACACAATTAAGCACACACATACATTTGTGTGTGTGTATATATATATATATATATATATATATATATATATATATATATTTCTTTTACCACTTTTGATACTCTTTGAAGTGGCTTAGCTTTCTACCTGTCAAAGAAACCAGACAAGAAAATCACCATGTTTTACACAAAACACAAAAAGTAAACCCAATCTCGGACAGATCTACCAGCTATATTTGTATATTTCCATTTTTGTGCATAAATATTAGTTTTTGTGTGCATTTGCACCTGCAATTATATCGGTGTGGATTTAAAAATATGTACATAGTTATGAAGGCATTTGTGTATGTATGCAAGCATAGATATGTATATTATCAATGTCTTGTTATGCTTGATGACTTATGTAAACCATGTATGGAGTAGACACTCTCATAATAGCTTTTTGTACTTGCTGCTAAATACAGAACAAGGGCATTCGTTTCCCTAGACGAATAGTAAAGAAGATACCAATGTGTGTGTATGCTTCTAAGTAACTATACAGATAGAAATTCTGAACAAAATTATAGATTAAGATACACACTGTTCTTCCTGTGGACCAGTTTTCATTCATTTGAAACACCTGTACAGCTGCTATTAAGTCTTTCTGTGTCAAAAGCACACTCACTAAAATAATCCTGCAGCAAAATGTGCCACTTGTACCAGTCATGGTAGAAATATCAACAAAACAAAAACTAGCTAAATAATGTGTAGGAAAAAAAAAAATGGAAGAAAAAAAAAGAAGAGTATTTTATTGTTTGGGGAAGCCCACCTGATCTCAACTCAGATGGAAATATTTGTGACAGTTTCCATATCATATCTCTTGGGTAAGCTATAGCCTGTTAGTTCCAGGAGCTTTTATGTTGGCCTTTTCTTTTTGAATTTTTCTTTCTTTATCTTTTCATTTCCTCCCCACTGACACCAGTGTAGCATTACAGTTGGCTGTAAACACTCATAAGCTGACTATAAAGGAAATCTTCCAATGTAGAATTTCAACCCCAGAAACTTCCTTGTTATGACTACAGCATCTCTTGCAGCCTCATTGTTACAGACCCCAACACACACCCTGGCCTGCTCAGTCTGCAACTTCTACTCCCATCTTTACTACTTCCACTGCTTTTGGCATCTCATTTAAATATTCTACTGTCAGCAGAATCTGTCTTCAGTCTTAGAGACAAAGCATATTCAGCTGCTCTGCAGTGTTGTCATCAGAGCCATTACTAAGCTGTCTGCCATGAGGGTCGTGGGTGTTGATTCTATGGATCTCCTCCCATCACACACACACACACACACACCCTCTTTCACATTCAATTTACTGGTTTGGCAGTGCAAGACAATCATCAGTGAGACTGTGCTAACCCCCACATGTAAAGTGTCTTTGCTGGAAGACCACTTGTGTAAAAGCACACAATTCATTTCAACTGACTCAGAAAATGAGAGAATACAAGGAAATTTCCTGCTGTACATGGCTCATATGTTCAAACAAAGGAGCCCCTAATGCAACAAGAAAGAAAAGTGTATGTCAAGTTTGCCATTACCAATCAGTGTGCTGACGCTAAGGTATTGATTTCTAACCTATTCTTTCTGAGATCAGGAGACGAATGTTCCCTCAAAAATCTACTTTAACCATGACTCAGGTTTCAGGGATGAAACTCTAGGCTGGTTCATTTTCATACGACATTTTGACAGCACTTGACAGTTGACAGTTTGATCTACAGGCTGCTGGCTGATCAGATTGTAAAGAGGTTGGGGTTGGCAAAAGTATTCAAGCAAAATCCACATGACACACACACACAACTTCTAATGGTCATGTGACAGCAGAACAACTTTGTCACTGCTTTTGACACTAGTTGACAATCTGACTATATTTTCTAATAATGGAATGTCTCATGTCAGATCTTATGAGCAGAATATTTGCAATAAAAGTTATCAGCTATTTTTCTTATGGGAAAAATGTTAAGAAATTTTAAAACTTAATGGCTAGATAATTAAAACAAATTCTATTATTTATATTCATTTTAAGAAAAATTTGTTTCTATTTATATAATCTATTTCAGACCAAACTGAGATGTGCATCTTCTGGAAAAATGTTTAACTAATATTTATTGTACTAGTAAATATCTCCCCAGATTTTTTTTTTACCCAAATGTCCATTTTAGAATGTATTTTTTTACTTTATACATTCAGAATATATAAGAAATATTTTTAATCAAATATTTTTTATCTCTAAATACACAGAACAAGCATCTGTAATTTGTTTGATTCTATCTCTAAAGCTAGAATGATATAGTGTCAAAATACAACTAAAATCCTCCAAAACAAGTAGAGAAAAACTATTTCTACTTTCTAACAGCTATGAAAACACTACATTTAGCTTAGAAATTGCTAAAATTGTAACTCTGGTTGTTGTCACTGATCTTGTAAAATTAGTGCTGCAATGCAATTCAGGATAGATCCATTCTTTCTCTAAAATGTAGTAAAATGTCAAAGTATTTTTGCTTCTTTTAAAAATATATTTTTTTTTATATAAACAAGTTAACTTGTGATGCTATGAAAAGAATAAACTACTTAAAAATGTCTTTACTTGAAACAACTTATTTAGGGTTTAATGTAGTTAGGGATCTTTTCATTTTTCTTTATCTTTCTAAAAAATATTCTTAGAATTAGGAAAAATTAGGTTATTTTTATGGTACATTTACTGATATAATTATAAGTTTTTAAAATTTTTACTGGCACAATCCACTTAAAAGAAAAAATTTGATCAAATGACCAAACATCAATTTACACTATTTACATTGTGCAAACTGTTGTCCTCATCTTGTCATATTGACAACATTTCGGCCATTGTATGCTCCGGCTTTCTTCAGTTGATATACAATGGAATTTTTAACTGAACCTTTTATTTAGTCCACTGGGGTAGATTGTTCTAGATCCACACGCCATGCCTTTTCTGGATATTTCACTTTCAGTTATTTCCCTTTAGTAATTCAACTTTCCAAGTTTCTGTTCACCTCTGCTGTGACCAGGTATTGAACTCTCAACTTCTTGAGGACACATGGCCCAGTGGATAAAAGTGTTGGTTGAAGGAATCCAGTGACTTGACCCAAAGAGTTGTGAGTTCAATACCTGGCCACAGCTGAGGTGAACAAAAACTTGGAGAGTTGAGTTACTAAAGGAACATAAATGAAACTTAAATATTCAGAAAAGGCATGGCACGTGGAACTAAATCAGTTTACCCTGGCGGACGAAATAAAGGGTTTGGTTTGAAATTTCAATGTATATCACCTGAAGTAGGCCAGAGGGTACAACAGCTGAAATGTGAATATAACAATAAAGATGAGGACAACAGTCCAAATAGTGTAAATAGTTACAATATCTCATCTCAGAATAAGCCAGACAAACATCAATCGTTTTTAATTCCTTCTTGGTTGGTCTGAGAACTTTTCAGCACCACCTCACCAATGAAAATTTTTTTTCTCAATTAGAATGCATAACATAACTATTTTATCATGGAAATTTACTAAAATTTTCAATCAAAGTCTGTAAAAATTTGTTAAATATTTTTTCATAACTTAAGGAAGTTTGTTAGAGCAGAAAATGACCGAAGTAAAACGCGTAATGGAGTAGTTGTAAAGTCTATGCACAACAATAAAAAAAAACTTAAATCTTACCTATATATGTAGGTCTTTCAATAATTCCATAGTCTAATATTGAAAAAAGCATTTATTTATTTTTCTACAATATTCTTCATCAATGCACTTAACTCAATGATTATAGATGACATCAACTGAACAGGCTACAGACTTATTGATTCTGTCTTGTTTACTAGATTCAGTTATTAAAACACAATTCTGACTACTGTTTCATTTTTTTCTCCCCTTATTGTTACAATTTGTTGTGTCACTCAGAGTAAAAGGAATTTTTTTTCTTTAATCATTTCACTGCAAGCAAGGTAATAAATAATGCCATGATGGCATCAGGGTTTACTGAGAGTGAAAGAGAATGAGAAGCCTTTAGTGATAAAAAAGGACTAGATTCAGGAAAACAGAAGATAGTAATTTATATTGCATTTAAATTTTAGAAGATTGTTGGTAGCAGAGAATCAAGAAAACAGAATAGAGTTCCACAGGCAATAAAAGAAACTATTAGAATAGAACTTATGGCTACACCTAGCTATTTCAACAATGAGACCTAGTTACTAATCTGGTAATATGCTTAAATTCATACAGTTGATGTACTAAAACAACTCACTAGAACAATTCCAAATGAAAATATTTATATAAAAACAGAGGGAATTAACATTGTGACAGTGGAAAGTAATTGATTGAGTTACGAGGTCAGGACTGATAACATTAGACCTTACATTGGATTTTGTTGAGAATCTTGACATATATTACAGGAGCACCAGATGCCAGCAATATTCAATGTGCAGACAAATGGTAGATTTATAAATGTGCAAGATGGATTCTGGCAAAAAAATTATCTGGCAGAATACAGTGTACCAACTTTCCTAGCAATTGATTCAATATAATCATTCAACTTCATGTCAGTAGAAAATGTGTTGCTCTCTTGGAGGTTAGCATCGGTCATGCTGATGGGAAGCAAAAATGGTTCTTTATGATGATTAAAAGATAGGTTCTTTTTGGAGGTTTTAAAATTTACAAGCCATTTTTTGCTCCAGTTAACAACTGACTGGAGATCATTTTCATGAGCAGCTACTAGTATTACTTTCTCAGACCTATCGAACTTACTATTTAGACAAGAATAAATAGTTGTATCATCAGCTTAAATACCTAGCTAGAAATTGATGACAGGAAGGTCATTGATAAAGAAAAAAAAAGTTTGGTCCAAAGATAGATCTCTGTACCCCTTGCACATTAATCTGAAAGGATCTATAAGTGTGGCCATTCAATTACACAGTTTATTAAAAATGTTAGATTAAGTCAAGTTTTTGTGAGAGACATCAAAACCCTTGAGCTTGTGAAGAAGGCCAACATTCCAAACTCTGTCAAACACCTATGAGATATATAAAAAACACAGCCAGAGCCTTGCCATTCTTATCTCATGTTTTATAGACAAATTTAGTAATAACTGTTAACATATCAGCTGTTGACCTATAGAAACAAAAGCCATATTATCTTAAGAAGGCCATGTGAAGTGAGATCCTTATTCAATTTAAAGTTGATTAGAACCTCTAGTACTTTGCCAAAAAGAGAGGTACTCATTTAATAAAACTTACTGATGAAACCACAAGTGACATAACTAGTAATGAAACAATTTTTCATCTCTGGCTTCATTCACTTCATGAGTCATTAATAAGTTAGCCAAATGTAAAATGAATTACATTTCCAAATGAGTTTTCCCCCCCAAATGACAAACATGGATTAACAAATAGTAATTATTTTCATGCAATTAGGAATTAAATTGCAGTCTACTCTCCAGGGGAAATTTTCTCTGTATATATTTTTTTCTTTTTATAAAATTCCATTTCAATTTTTTCTATTTAAAACAGATTTAAGTTTTGTTTTATTCCTTTCATTAACTTGCTCCCTAGCCCAATTACCACAAATTTTAGAATTTATGTCTAGACACAATGACAAAAATGTTTTACTTTCTTCATGGATATTAGAATTTGTGACAGTCACCCACATAGATATTGACATACCAGAACATTTTTCATTTTAATGTTCTCTCAAGACTACCAAATATAGACTTTAGTCCATTTCATTATTCAATCAAAAACAGAATAATTTCTTCTTATTCCCTTCTTATTTCACTTTACTCCTAATCTCAGAAAGGGACACTCAAAGAAAATATAACGGCTTAGAAATGTCCTTTCTTTGAAGTAAACTTCCACATGTTAGGGGCAGAGAGACTTGTGAGGCAAGTGATTCAC
The DNA here is from genome assembly GCA_964036315.1 of Acanthosepion esculentum. Classification (NCBI taxonomy): domain Eukaryota; kingdom Metazoa; phylum Mollusca; class Cephalopoda; order Sepiida; family Sepiidae; genus Acanthosepion; species Acanthosepion esculentum. The sequence continues at coordinate 46,852,210 of OZ038483.1, forward strand.
AGAACTTAAAAGAGGTTAAGGGAAAGTTAGAAATCATTTGAGAGATAAAAGTCAACTAGTCAGTCGATTTTGCTTATCAAATGCACACACACACCCCTCACAATGACTAATCATGATGAGAGATATCAGATGAGCTAGTTTCAGGGGGGTGGGGAATAAATACAAAGAGAACAGATTTAAACTAGATCAAATGTTCAAATAGATTTTCTTTTTCTTATTTTACTTATGACACTTTTTTTTCAGTCAACATTAAGACATAGCTAAGATTTTACTGTGTTATGACCAGTATATTTTTGTATATAATTTTTATCATAAAATTAAGAACTTTGAAATGAAATTGTTACATTCAAGAGAACTAACGACAAGACAAGTTCCAGTCAAAGTATGTAGGCTGCATAGTTAATTTACGCAATCTTTTCAAAATTTTAAAAGAAACAATTTTTTTACAATGTTGTTAAGAATCATGCCAAATTACTTGCATGCTACTATGTTGGCACAAGAATTATTTAAACACCAGCAAACCAGAACACATCACTTTTCACTTCTGTATGTGAGAGAGATAAGTCATATTTTGGGATGCTTCCAGGAAGTCACTTTTTGCTGAATATCTAAAACTAGACTAACATGTCAAAGACACCCACCTTAATAAATTTGTAATAAATTATCTACTTGTAAATGGATGTTTTGTACTCCTTTTATCACAGATGAAAAGTTGACATTAATCATGTAACTTCATAGCCTGTAGCAGGAGTTTTAATTTTAAGGGGGAAATATTTGCTAACCTACAAAAAAGGCCATGTATAAGTCTTAAACCACTTTGCATAAGTCAAGTAAATAGAAACTTTCTAATCAAAACGAAATTTTTATTGTGTATTTCAAAAACAATAAAAACTAGATTGTTCACATTTTGTGCGACTTCCTTTAGCTTAAATAATGGCTTTGATCCGTCACAGAAGCAATGTGTACAAATCATTTATTTATTTTGAGGGTATACGAGTCGTCAATTCTTTCTGATTGTGCTCCATAATTCTTCAACGTTACATGGATTCTTTAGTGTTAAACAACAAAATTTGAAAGCCAGATTAGCATGGTCAAAGACGCATGAAATGTGGAACACATTTAATTGGAGTAAAATTGTATTTAGCAATGAAACAAAAATTGAATTACACTCTAAAAAGAGAGAATTTGTTAGAAGACCAAAAGGAAAAAGAAGGGATCCCATTATGCTACAAAAGCAGCAAAGTTTGGAAGATATAAAAATTGATGATTTTAGAAAGTTGATATAAATGGACAGGAACAGAAATAGCATTAAATATATAAATTGCTGAAGGAACACTTGATTTCTGATTTTAATGTTGAGAAAATTTTTCAGCATGATTGAGCACTATGCCATAAAGCACATTCAACTCAACAATATCTGGTTGACAAAAATGGAAATGTATTAAAAGATTGGCCAGCACAAAACCTGGATATAAATATTATTGAGCAAATGTGGACAGAATTAAAGAGAAGTGTTCATCTAAATAATCCAAGTAAAGTTGAAGAATCATGGGAGCACAGCCAGAAAGAATGGAATCATCTACCCACAAACTTAAAGGATTTGTACACATTTCTTCTATAGTAGATTAAAACCATTATCCAAGTTAAAGGAAGTCATATGAAATGCTAACAATATAGTATTTTTTGTCTTAAATGCATAATAAAGTTGTTTTTTTTTTATTAGAAAGTTTCAATTTACTTGTTTTATGCCAAGTAGTCTAAGACTTACACAGGGCCTTTTTTATAGGTTAGTGAATATTTTTCCGTCCAATTTTAAATCCCTGTAACAAACTATGAAGTTTAGCAAAATATAAATGATACCTATAGAGTCAACTTTTCAACTGTGAAAAAGGGGTACAAAACATTCATTTACAAGTAGATAATTGCAAATTTATTATAAATTGAGGTGACCTTTGATTTTTACACAGTACTGTATATTTAAAGATTTGATTTTTATGCATTCACTACACACACACTCAAACTACACATTCCAGTTAAAACATTTTTCTAAGAACAAGTAAATATGTATATTATGTGGATTACCAATAATAACTGAATTGTTTGAATATGATTGTGTTCTGAGCAACACTTGTATTCTTCTTCCTACCAAGAGAAGTTTATTGGATAATTTTCAAATATTTGGATTTAAAATAATCTGTATATTATTGAAAAAGGGATATTGCTAAATGCTTATTTTGTACCTGGCTTGTGTTGGAAAAATTAAATATATTAATTTTAAATAAATGTCATTACTGAATTGATTCTTTCCTTTTAATATCTTTCATTTTTTTAAATTACAATCACCGAAGTTAAAAAAATAATGATTATTCTTTATATTGGTTCTTTTTAGTTTGACTATTTTTCTTGCAGTAAATTTCCTTAATAATCAATACCTATTTCCATCTTTAGTTTTAAATTTAGCATAAAATGTTCAAACCATACACAAGATTATTAATTACTACAGTTTTTAGTTAAGCGATCATCATAAATTAACAGTATATATGATTGTAAAAAATGATAGCTATGCATCAGTTAAAATATATATGCTAAAATCTTTACAACAGCAATTGGTGGAAATATTGTGAAACATGAATTTTCTCCTTAAAAGTATTTAAACTCAAAAAAAAAAAAATGAGTGTCTTTGCTAAATAATAACAGCATATTGACTGAAGGTATTAAACTTTAGCACACTGGAAGTGAAAATTGTCAACTGTTATTTCTGCAAATAACAGTTGACTAGTGTTTATTTACAGCAGCCCTCTTGAGGTGACAAAATGTGCCTACAGCATGCAAAGGGAGAAAATTCTACAGCAACAATTTTTGCCTCCATCATACTAAACATTAGAGGAACTGAAATACCTGTCAACATTTGAAAAAAAATATGTTAGCTGAAGTAGTACATGAAAATTTACTTGTCAACAATAATTTTTAGTCATGAATGTACAGTGACTGATAGCTGCATTATAGGTTGTGTCCTTCATAAAAGTAACCAACTAACATGACTTAAAAAACAGGCAGTTGAAGGTGAAGTAATATATGCAAAAAAATTCTAAATGCCGTTGCTGATGATATCAAGGTAAATATTTTACATTCTTGGACAAGATATTTTTGATTGGTACAGGTTCCAAAGAAAATTTCATTTAAAGAGTGTCTTCATGCAAGTTAATGCTTCTTCATTTTTGGCAAAGCTGGCTATTGCCCATTTTCTCAAGAAAGGGTTTAAAAGATACCAAATTAATAGAATGCACATCACAAGCATCCCCAGATAATAATCCAATATAAAACTTGGAATTCATTATTAAAAGAGATCTATGAGAATGGAAAACACTATTAAAAAAAGAAGCTTTCTAAGAAGTAATAAAAACTGCAGTATTAAAGTCAGAATAGTAGAAAAATTATCAACATCAAGTGAGGAGTACATAATGTTAAACAAACCATATTAACATAAAATAACTCATGCAGATATTTGTAATATTATATTAATCAACTCTTTTTCTCTGGCTTTTTTATGTCTTATTTAAAAAGAAAAAATTAAAACTTAGTTTGATTTCATAAGAAAGCCCATCTTTAAAAAATCCTTTTCTATTAGGCCAGATATTATAAACTGAAACTCATAATATATTGCTTACATCAATATATTTTGATACATTTCCAAACAATTATAAAAGCACTGGCTTGCAATTATATACTTATTGAGTAACAGTAATTCAAAAGTAGTTCTTTTAATTATTATACAATAATCTTTATACTAATATTTCAATCAATGTACCCTTGAGACTTTCTTCTCTGTCAATCATATACAGTAATCTAAGTAATCTATTGACCATAGTTTTTATTTTATCCAGAGACCTATGTTTTTTTTTAATCCTTATTTCCTTTGATGATAGGATAAACCCCAGCATCTATCTTGAGAATATCAAGCATTTTGTACAAGAGATTGCTGAGAATTTTTCAGGCCAACAAAATGTTCTTCAAAAAAGAATTCACATGTTTAGCCATTTGGTCAAATTTTGGAAAGCACCCCTTGTAATTGTCACCTTTTCTTTGTGTTAGAATTCTGTTTTCTACTTTGCTTAACCAAAACACTAAATTCGCAATTTCCAGTAAATGATATTAATTTTCTATTAGAAAAATTTCTCATGATAGAATTAGTTTGTTTTTCTTCATTGTCCCAAGTTCTACGGATTACTCTGAATTTCAAAGTATTTATGCGCTTAATTAAAAAGTTATTCTCTGATATATTTCTCAGTCTGCTTTTTGTAGGAGAGTCTGCAAATTATATTGAATGATATTTCTACTTCATCAACAACTAAATATTGCTTGTTTATTTTAATTGCATTTATCCATTTTCCAAGCAATTTTGTCACAAAATCTGGAAACAGATTAAGTAATCATTTTGGATATGATTCCAATGAGACTTTGTAAAACATGAAAAAAAGATGCTTTTCTTTATTTTGATTTCCTATTCTGCTTTTACAGAACCAAATTTTTCAAAGTGAAGCCACAAAATCTTTAAGACAAAGCATTATTATCACAAAGTTTTTTTTCAAACCTGCATCCTTATCTTAGTTGTTTTAAATACTAAGTTTCAACCACTCCACTCTTAAGTCTTCTTCAGGTATTTATTATTCAAGTAGCATCTCACTATATTGCTATTTCCATGGAAATGTTCTGACAAGCTACATTTCTTAGTTCCATCAGTAGTAACCTTCACAGAGCCACCATGCCATGTACACTGGAACAAACCATTCTCATTTCCTTTGTGTTATATTAGTATGAAGGAACTTCTGCTGACAGGTTCTTTCCACAAACTACTGCTTTGTAGAGCTGATTCCTTAGAGGATACTTTCTTGAGCACTACAATTTAACCTCTTGAAGATTAGAGTTAACCATTATTTTTCCCTCATAAACTACACTTCTTACCTATTACTGCTCATACAACAACCTCCTTCAGTAACCCTCTACCTTGATTGGCTCTTGGATATGTTATAGGATAAATATTAGTAAAAAAAAAAAAAAAAGTAAACAAATCCTATAACTTTGAAGGAATATTGAGTGAGACTGCATTTTATCCACAGTGGCAGGTATATTGTTCCCATCCCCCACTGTCACTTTTTCTTTTCTCTTTTCTTTTTTTTTGGGGGGGGTTGTCCTCTCTGGTATCTTTCTCAGTGGTATCAAGTCATTATTAGTATTTTTTGCTTTGTATAAATCTTTCTTCACTAAGCACATGTACTCCTGCACTGCTTAGCCTAGGTACTTAACTAGAGTTATAAAAAAAAAACAAAAAAAAACACTTATGCACTTTGGTCATATATAAAAAAAGGGATATTATGTGTGAATAAACACAGTTTTAAAAATTTACATTTCTTAAATTGTTTAGATTGCCATAATGAAACATTATTCAATCTTTTTTTCTTAGTTTTTTGAATTTGAAAGAATACAAATATCATTCCTTTCAGTTTCTTTTAACAGATAGTAATCCCCATTTCTGGACCTAGTACAGCATCCAAACAATTTTACTCATAGCATTTTGTTTCTGGTTTGTTTTGTTTTACAGCATATCAACCTCAATGGGTTAATAATGCTTACAAGATTTTTACAATAGATTCATGTGAAGAGAATAAGTATTCTTTGTAAAAAATTAGTTTATTTGGTTTAGTTTTATTGATATATTTTTGTAAAGAGGGTTTTTGTCGAGGATCCAGTTTCATCGATGTATTCTTTTCAAATATACAGTTGGTAGAGAAATTGATTTTATTGACATTCCCATTTGTTTTATATTTTTTGGTAGATGCTCACTGTTTTAAGAGATAATATTATGTCATCCACTTTTGCTGTCTCAAAGACTTCATACATGTTGTCTATATTATAGCATTTTTGTCATGAGAGAACAAGGTCTGAACACTTGGTTAATATATATTTAATAGTGTATTACATTTAACATGCTTGGCACTCTGGTTGATCTTCGTTGTTTAGTAAGTATGAGTGGGTTATTCTCATATGGCCCATGCATAAGCAGGTCATTACTACTACTTCCTTTCAAGATTTTCTGAAATCTGACTTCCATTCTCCTAGTTTGGGCTGAAGTGTGAAGAGTTTAGTGTGGGTTATCATCCCAGCAACATTGCCATCCCTTTTGAATGTATTTGTTAATGACAACTTTAAAGTCAGTTTATGCGATTTTGGTTGTTGAATCCATATCTAAAGCTGATTTGGCTGCGAGGTCTGCTTGCACTCCGATGTGGCTAGGAATCCAATATTAATTGCAAGTAGTGCTCATTTTAAATAATAGTTTGATAATGAGTGGGTTGTTGGATTCTTTTCCTTCAAAGCCATTAGGACAGATAGTGAGTTTGAAAATATGAAGAAGTATTTTTGTTTGCTCTGATGCTGAAAGCTAGCTCTATTGTGTAAACATTCACAATAAAAATAGAGCTTCTGTTTGGGAGGCTCTTTTTTTTTGGTAATATTTTGATTCACTGCTGCACATCCTGTCTTGTCCTCACACTTTGACTTGTCTGTATAGATTGGTGTATGATTAGAGTAATTTTCCAATATGCTCTGAAACTTGTTCAGGTATGTGAGTTGGTATGTTTTTTGTTTATGGAGCTTATTTAATTTGAATAAGACAAGGGTTGCTTGATTAACTATGGTGGAATACTGGCTGCAGTTGTTTCTTGTTTGTTTGAAAGTGAAGTCCCTAACTCTTCAGTAATGGATTTCATCTTGAGTCCATAGGGTCATAATGTATTGTCTTGTTGGAATAGCTCACAGTAATTAGGTTTAAAGGTACTACTGTAAGCTCAGTTAGTTGGACATGATTTTATTTTGACATAGTACTGTAGTGCCAGTTTAGTGCACCTTAAATGTGGAGGTGTTTCATTAGCTTCTGTGTATAAGCTCTCCACTGAGGATGACCTAAAAGCCCCAAGTACTAGTCTAGTCCTTGATAATAGACTGCATTGAGTATTTTTAGGTATGATTTTCTGGCTACCCCATATATGAAACTCATATAATCCAGTTTTGAGCAAAGTAGTGATTTATATAATTTAATTAATGTTTCCTCCCCATTCAATATGGTCTACCACATACAGAAGTTGGAGAACTTTACTACATTTTAGTTTTAAATACTTCAGATGGGGAATGAGTGTTAACTTTTTGTCAAAAATGATGCATAGGAACTTGTGTTCTTCCACTACTTGGATTTCTGCTCCGTCTAATTTTAAACAGGGGTCATTGTGCAATTTTCTTAATTTGCAGAAATGTAGGCATTTGGTTTTAGTTTTGAAAATGTAAAACAATTTTCTGTAGCCCATTTGTGCATTTTATTGAGGCATTGTTGGAGTTGACTTTCTATGGCATGCATATGTCGAGATCTGTACCTTATTAGAAAGTCATCAACATATAGGGAGCATCTCACTCCTGGGCTTAGGGATTTAATTATGGAGTTAATCTTTATGCAGAATAGGGCCACTGAAAGAATGCTTCCTTGTGGAATCCCTTCTTGGTTTTGCAGTTCTGATAGTGTAGTTCATACATGGACCTGAAATTTTCAGTCTTGCAGGAAATTCTCTATGAATTGAGTCAGACTTCCTTTTAGGCCCAGTTCATACAGGTCTTTCAAGATACCAAATTTTCATGTTGTTTCATACACCTTTTGCAAGTCAAAAAAGACTGCTGTTAAATGTTCCTTCTTAATGAAGTTTCCCTGACAAAGGTTTCTAGGTGTATTAAGTGGTCTATGATGCTTATTTTTTTTCCTCAAAGCACATTGGAAGTTACTGATTAAGCCTTTAGTTTTCAGTTACCAAGTCAACCTGTTGCTGACCATTATATACACAGTTTTACATAGACTGCTAGTTAATGATATCAGTTTGTAGTTTTCAGGGTCTATGTAATCCTTTCCAGTTTTTGGAATAGGGATAATGGATGACTGTCTCTACATCTCTGGGAAGTTGCTATTTGTCCATATGTTATTATATACATTCTTAATAACAGTTGTGTTGATTTGTTGGGTATAAATTTGTAGTGGATATTTCTTTATCATATTCCAGACGGATTTTGTTTTTGTCGTAGAATTTAGTCCATTGACATCGTTTTTCCAGCATTCTTTTTAGTTTCCTTAATTATTTTCTGTGCTTTTGCTCAGAGTTGCTTAAATTACGGCAAATTAGAGGTTGTAGGTTGTTTATTGAATTCTCTCAGAGCTGCTCTTCTTTGCCTGATGGCTTTTTGTACATTTATCATTGAAGCAAGGTCTGTTGCATGTTTTTGGTGCTGAATTTTTTTGAATGCATTTCTCATCTATAGAGATAAGGATTTTTGTGAAATGTTTCAAGTCCTTGATGCTTTTTCCTTCAACCAGTTTTTCAGAACATTGGTTTTTAAATTCTTTCCAATTTGCTCTTAATTTCCAATGGAGAGGATTTTTGTCATTATGTTCTGAGTTTTGGCAAGTGATCACTACTGCATGTGTCTGCCAGTACCTTCCAAGAGGAAACCATGATGGATTACATAGGGATAAATCTATTGTTGAGTAATTGTCAGAAAATGGATTTATGTAAGTTGGGGTTTTATTATTATAAATGTATAAATTGTTATTATAAATTGTTGTTTCTAAGGTCCTCCCCTTTTGATTTGTGTCTTTACAACCCCATATGGTGCTGTGACAATTAAAGTTTCCTAGTAATATAAAAGGGGTATGGTTTTTTGGTTTGCATTTGTTTTTTCTCTATTTATTATTTCATTCTTTCATTGGCTTTATTTTGTGGATCAGTCTGCACTATCTTCTTGGAGTATATGTCTTGAAATTTGGGCCAGTCATTTAGTCCTAAGTGTACAAGCTTCTTAATAAGGGCTCTGTATTTGTCAGGTTGACTGATATTTGTTGTTTTCATTATTTTTGCATAGGAAGGGCCTTTCATGAAGGTTTCTATTGGCCTTGCTTCTAAGAATGAGATATTTCATTTGTGTTTCACCTCAACTATCTCCTTTTCCCTTTTCCATTAGTTGCATGATTGTGAGTATTCTGGATGGTTTTCCTGGCAGTTAGTACATTTTACTTCATAGTGGCATTCTTCTTTTGGTGGTCTGAATTCCTTTGGTCCCATTTTCCACATGTTGGATGACTCCTGCAGCTATCCCTATGATGCCCAAATTTTTGGGCCCTTGAAGCACCTTAGTGGAGCAGGAATATATTGTTCCACTGGCTCAGTATTGTACCACGCTTTTAATTTCTGGGGAATTTGAGGTGTGACAAAAGTAAGGATATACATGTCTGTTACTATGGTTTCTACTTTCCTTTTTAACATGACTATATGGTAATCACTGACCCTTTGTCTAAGGCAGATGTGATTTCCTCAGGTGTGGCCAGAGACAACTCTCTGCTTATAATGATTCCCTTAGAAGTATTCAGTCTTTCATAGGGGGAAGGTTTTTATTTTGGTGTTATGACTTCATCTTCATTAAGCTTTTGGCATGTTTCCTATTTTCCACTTCTACCAGCAAATTACCTTTTCTTTTCTCAATTTCTTAACTGTTTTGGGGTTAATCCTACTAGATAGCTCTTTTTCAATCAAGAAAGGGAAAAGTTTTGCCAGAGGAGTTTACTCTAGGGATGTGAGCACAAGAAATCTTGGAAATTCAGTACTTAATTATTTATCAGAATCAGAGTCTGAAAGAAAACTTTTGGGTTTTTTTATTTTGGTTTTTCATGATTTTGATATAGAAAAAATTCACTGCTTGTGCTCTCCACCCACCTCAGAGCCTGACAATGGGATGTGTCAAGAAGGAAACCCAGTTGCCTTGACAGGTTAGCATTACAAAAACCAGTATACTCATATTCATGAAGGACTCTGAGCACCTGTTAAACCATTTGTTGCACTTCCCAAATCTTAAATGTATAAATTTTTATTTTTACAGCCATGTCTAAGTCTAGATCTCGTTCTACCAATGGATTCTCGGTCATCACCTTCTGATGTCTATAAATTGGAGAGAGAGATGGTATTTTATCCTGGTGTATATTTGGGGTATTGTATTTAGGGATAACATATACTCCCTAAGTTGATATAGTTATATGCACTAGGGCTTGGCATGACCAGCTGATCGATTGGATCAGGCCTCACCAACTGCCTGTCTAGTCAAAGTAAGGGCAAAAATGTTGTATTGGGAACAGAAGTATCTAACCCTGACTCCTGAAGCCCCCAACCACAAGGATCCTGTCCCCAAACATTACAGATCGTGACCCACAACAAACAGGTGGCCTTATTGGGAGGGGCTTACCTCTCTGCAGAGGTATAGTCAGTGTATTCTGAAGCCCCAGCCAACAGGGCAGTTTCATTTCTGGTACAAAAGTGATATATATTACCTACTAGTTATTCCTATTCATCAATTGAAAGCTCTACATCATTTTGAAGGACTTTCAACATGATTTTTATTATACAGGTGAACTTTGCAAAATCAGATGGACAACAAATATGACAGAATTGCAAAATGTACACATATCTGAGAAGAGGGACTGATAAAAAAAATATTTGTGAAAATTTAGTAAAAATTATAAAAATGTATGTATGGTTCTACTTCACAGAGCATATATGCTATTTTTATATATTAATGTATTTATGTCCCTCATTGAGAAAGATTGATTTGTTTCTTAAAAATTTTACATAAAATTATATTATATTATATCATTAACTTATTAATGTTATATTTAGGACTGAAATAAGGTATCAATAATGATTGACATAAACCAAATCTACACCCTTTTTTCCTTCACAAATAACAAAAGAAATTCCATAGAATTTATGATATACAAGAAGATGCTGAAAAGTCCTCAGCCTGATCCAAAATCTAACAAAATGACTATCAGAATTCTTTTTGAAATCCCATCTTGGTTGGTCTGAGAACTTTTCAGCAACCACTCACATGGATAAGAAACATATACACATAAAAAGTTTAATGAAAATTCTCAAATACTTTTATCACTCTTAATGTTCCAATAAATAAATTATTAAAATTTCTGAAAATGTATTCTTCATCTATTAATTCATTTTTACCTGCCCCTTCTCACAGCTCAAAATGACAAAATAATTCAACTGTCCAAGATATTCTGAGTTAACAGTTCCATATTTTTGGAAAAAAGAAATAAAATAAAAATGCAAAAGACCAAAAATCAAGTGAGGACCAATGATTAGAGTACAATGCATGAAATAAATATTATGCTGCATTTAAATATGTTTCTGATTGCAATAAAAAAAAGCAGAACTAAAATATGTAATCAGAAAATAATGTAAAGGGGGAGGTTAACAATGACAAAAACGTTTACAAAATTATTTGAAATTCATTTCTCTTCTCCCACAAAGGTACTCTACCTCATCCATATGAAGCAAGAAAAACCAAATGAAGAGGAAAGGGCCCTACTTCTGACAAAACCAAAAAATGCAACAGTCACCTCCTCAGTGATTAGTTTGTGTACTGAAAAGATTATTATTATTATTATTCTTGCAGATGATTTATTCTTACTAGCATTGTGAAAGAGTCTAACCACTTCCCATTATCATAGGAAATTGCCTATTAGCTAAGTCTGTTAGGATAACTTATAACTGATTCCACATTATAGGAAAAGTCAGTTCTCTTATCAAAAGACATTTATTTGACTTTGTTCATGGCACAGAAATTATTACTGCTGTGTCATTTACTGTACAGATTGTTGCCAAGAGCAGAATGAACAAGCAATTAAAGTAGACCTTAAATAATTTATTTGTATGTTAGAATCATAAAACTATAAGAGTTACCAATTCAAGAACAGATACTTATTTCTTTTATTTTAGAAACAAGTTTGAGATTAAAGATTATGATAATATCAACAACAAGGCTGAATCCATTCCAGAAAATAAAAGTGTGCAATAAAAAGCTAAAAGGAATTATACATGGTCAGATATAAGTCAGCTCTAATTTAGAAAGATTTAAAATTTCATTAACTACTATATTATTTTCTATGAAAAAAGAATAATGAGTTGTGCTGCTGAATTTGTACTTGAAACTGATTCTCAAGTTTGATCAGTTGAATGCATTTCTCTGTTGTTATTGACTCTCTAAAAATGGTCAGTGACAAGAATTGGTCTGAGTCATCAAGAGAAGGGTATCACTAAGTGTAAGTAAAGAACCAACAAAAAACCAAAGTGGCCAGACCAAATTGGGATAGACAAGTGAAACTGGTCAGGACTTATGTGAGAGAGGATGAGAATTGTAGAAGGAAAGTAAACTCTTGTCTCATATATCTTTTATTATAAATCTACATAAAATTATCATGTAACATTTTCATGTGACACCAACAGAGCAAGGGAAGTAAATATATTTTCTGTCCAAGTAACTTTTGACACCCTTTTTGTAGGTTTTCTGCAGACAGTTTTTGTGTTAAGTGGAGTTTGGGTTATTTCTATTCTTCATAATAAAACAATTGATTTACTTGTTTCAAATCAGTATAGCGGATGAAAACCCGGTATTTGTAAGGGTTTATTTTTATTTTATTTTATTTTTTTGACTTGTTAACGAAAATAGCCACAAGACAAATAAAGCGTAGCCAGTAGGGATAAACAAATATCTGTCGTATTATCTCCAAGTGATTTCTAAACTTGCAATTATGATTTATTATTTCCTGATGATGATAGCAGACATTGCTTTGGAGAATATTCATTAAAAAACAAAACTCATTTATGTTCCTGGTAAAAATCAAGGCTTTAGAATAGAAATACTTATACAGGGTTGTCTTTTAGTACCAAATACTTTTGAATTTAGTTCATGTGGGCAAAATCTCACCTTGCCCTATTGCTGCTCATCTGACGTTATCACTAAACTATTATTTCCTCTATTTATTCATTTTCCAGACTAACAAAGTATGTCTGGTAACCAAGAAAAAATTATTGGTTAAACACTACATTTTACAAAGTTTTAACCAGGTTTGATTCTCCATATGTATGCTATGTACTGAAATCAGGAAAAGAGATTGTCTATGGTCAAGAATTACTCTTATGGCCAGGCTCTATCTTTACAAGTCAGGTCAGACTAAGTAAGAATGGAGTATTAATGTCATATCTGGGCTAGTGCTTCCCAGTCCTCACTGTCCTGCCTCAACAGAGTTCAAATGCGATTAAGTGGCCTTTTGGGTGATAAACTATTTTCCACTCTGCAACCCTTATCCTACAGATGAAACAGTGCTAGCCACTCGCTACTCTGTTACTATGGCAAATGGTCTAATGAATTACATTCATTAGTTCCACTAGCTCAGACCTTCACAGTTAAGAACCAGCCATGCCATGTTTGTGGTGGCAAATCATCCCCTTTGTTCTTGTGTTTCTTTGATCAGGAATAAATTCCACTCAGACAACTTCTTCCTCAGACTCCCAAGAGAATGCTTCCCTAACTACTACAATCTTAACATCTTCAAGTCCAAGCTCAACCAATATCTATCCTACGTATTCCTCATCATATTCATTTCTTACTTCCTCCTTCCCCAACAAAAATTTCACTCCCATAACCTTTTACCTTGAGCAGCCCTTGGGCTTTGTACTGTGTGAACTAAAGTAAAAAAAGAAAAAAGGACAGGGTTATTATAGATATAATGTAATTACATTGCTAATGATTTTAGAACAGAAAGGAATTGCAAATCAGAAATAAAGATGATGTCAGTGATCAAGAATTCGTGCAAGTATTATTGATAGAATAGTGTTGTATTTGTGACTGAGTACATATTTTATTTTTAAAAAAAATATTACTTCATAATAACTTCTTGAAGTTAAATCAGTAGCTTCATCAAATATGCTTCTGGATTGCATATTTTAAAATCCCTTCTTGGTTGTTATCCAGCCATATTGGATTGAGACTTACAGGATAAAGTCAGTTGCATCAATTTTGGTTCTAAGATTTTTTTGTACCTTTGAACTTTTCAGGAAATAGAACATTGTTAATTTCAAGTGGAATTTCTTTCCTGGCCATTTGTTGCTAAACGTCTTCAGATGCTCAAAAAACAACAACTTTGGTTTCTTTTCCTCTCGGCAGGAAAACAAATTCAGTGTGAATATTCACAGACTTTTGTTGTAATGCTGCCTGCTGAAAGAAAACAGCATGCTGTGAATTTTGCTGATGCTTATCAACGGATTGCTGTTTTCACTCGGGCTTTTATCAGTGGGAACACTTCCTGAGTAAAAGTCATTTTTCTGCATAATACAATGTCTGTAAACTTTTGCTAATTTCCTTTGTCTGAACAATCAAATGCCAACAAGAAGTTGTGTTGCCTGTGTGAAAAAGTCCAGCAGCTGAGGATTGTGCTTCAACTTCCTGTGCTTAATTCTCTCCTGGGTGGATGCTTCCTGGTCTTGTTGGATCTGCCACATCGATTGGCATCAATACCTGGACATATTGCTCATGGCAACCAGGAAAGCCACTCAAGATGCTGACATACTTCCTTTTTTTATTTTTATTTCTTTAATTCTTCTTCCTTTTACTTAATTGCAATACTAATTCCATGCAGAATGCCAGTTTCTTTTTTAGATGAAGGAATTTAATTTTCTCTGCATTTTGTGGCAAAAGGTCATAATTTCAAATTATTACATTACTACTTCACAATGAAACCAATATAGTTATGCAGTATAAAAAAGAATAACCATCAAATAATCAATCCACCTACACATTCAAGATACAAACTGTTTTTAATCTCTTAGTCACACAAAGGAAATTTGAAAATTTTAAATTAATGTCCATGTTCTTGCTTCAAATCTGAGCTAGTTTCATAATACTTTATATGTCAAGCAGAAATAATCAGGTATCAAAACAATATTAATTTCATTGGTTTTCTATACAGACATGATTTAAATGAAAAAATAGGAAATTAGTGTTTAATCTTCAAATTTTTCTACCTGCTACCAGAAATATTCAGTTTGTTACTTTAGAAAATGACTCACGTAGAAAAGTATTAAAAAAACAAACAAACAGTGGATATTGATAACAAAAAAGTGACATTTTACCTATATATGTCAAATTCAAATTTACTCAGAACTAAAATACAACTATGATTAATGTTTCATCCCCTCCTACAGTAGCAAAACTTGCTGTGTCACTTTATGTTCATGTATTTGTTTTGTAATCATGCAAAGGATTTTACAGGTCACATAAATATTACACTGTATGAGAAGAAAAGGTCATAAAAACTTGAGTCCAAAAATTGTAAATGTTTAAGTAGAGAAGTGGAGGAGTAGTGATAAAGCCAGTGGACAATAAGAATAAAATGTTACCTATATATGCAGGGTTTACATGAAGTTGGTATTAAAATACAACTGTGTTCATTGTTTCACTCTCCACACTCTTGATTTTTTTTTTTTGCTATGTCACTATTACAGAAAAATGGTAGGTTTTATATCTGTTTTATAATATTACCCATGATATCAAAAGTTACATAAACAGGTATTCTCAATAACACTTTACTATATCACGTGTAATTATGACATTAAATGTATATCAAGAATATAATTAACCAACACTAATGATTGGTTTCAAGATCTTTTAATTCAATAAATTTGTCTTTCATCAATTTTATGATATGAAATAAAGAAAGAAAGTCTAAGGAGTTATCTGGTTTCCTTAAAGCCAGATTTAATATAGGCCAGAGTTTTAACTTCTGACTTCTATCATTCGTAGGTTATCAGAACTGTTGGGGGATAATCAAATTAGATGATCCAGCAACAGTTTATTTCTACATTGCTTCAGTCATTTCATCATTACTTAAACATGCTCAGTACTCTTCACATTTTTCATAGTTTTTTTTTAGTGCTCATTTGTTTCTCAGAATAACTGTTAGTACAGAATTTAACTATTTTTTTCCCTTTATTTTAAAAATCAGCAGCTGACCATAAGATACTTCCCCACAGTCCAGGACTTTTTTTTCAATACTTCTATATTGTCTTGACTAGATATCATATAGTATATATACCTGTCATCATAATTATAAGGTACAGACAGCAAAATAACAAAAGAATAATAAAGTTCAAGAATTTAACTAAAATACATTTTTTAGAAATTCAATATATTAACCCAGTACATGTAAAACATCATTTGTTACTGCCTGGAGATAAAAATTAAGTAGTGGTTGGAATTTCAAGTACTCCTTCATATTTTGTTCACATTTTTGTTGAATTAAAAGTTCAAATGACATTATGTGAGTTCTGATAATGTTTAAACTTTCATGCTTCTAAAAGATAATGATAGTTGTAAAATCAGTATCTTAGGCCAAAGAGCAATTATTAATGTAAGAGATGATATTAAACCTAATACTTATTTGCCTTAAAAATTGGGTGAATGGAAAAATATACGTTAGCCACTAAATAAAGAACTGTTTCTTGCAAAGACAATAATTACCACATTGTTTAATAATCAAAGACTTTTCTGAGGAACTTTAGGTATTTTTCAGACTAAAACAACAAGTAGCCAAAAGCAAGACAAACCCAATTCTAAGCAAACAATTTATCAGATTTATAAAAACTCATAACTATACACTACTTAATGAACTATTAAATATGTAGAGGCCTTTCCAAAAATAAATCGTTACTTTGATTTAAAAAATATTTCAAATTCCTGTTCACTATGAAATAGATATAGAGAATACAGCCAACCCTGCAGATTTTATAAATCCATGAATGCACAAATTACTTGAAGACAGGAAGCTTTTGTAGAACCAGAAGAATCATGATGAATTAGATTTGAACTTGTATGAGCAGAAATGGAAAGTGAAAGAGCAAAGTTGTACTGCAATGATCGGTTAACACAAAAAGAAATACAGAATCTGAAAAAGAAAAATATCTTTTGTACTCTGATGTCACAATAAAAATTTCTATTCGACATTCAGAGCTTAACTAGGGCCAGTTATAATCTGTTTCTGATTTCATGGTTGTTTGTTGCAAGATGCTACACCTCCATCTTGGTGGCTTAGAAAGCTATCTATAATGTGATGCCCTACTTTATTCCTGAAGCTGGTAACTATAGAACTTTGAAGGCTCCTGACGCCATTTTGCATTATTTGTATCAATATTTTTTTGTCTATACTTTGAGGGGGGAAAAGTAAAATGTAGTGGACTAGGTCACAGGACCAGTGAACTTGTGGTGCATTGCATTACTCGTCTGTGAAATTTGAGTATGACATCAAGGTTGCGGCCTTTATCTGCTGTAGTCAGTAGAGCAGCCACTTCTGGAGCTGTGAGCTTATTCTATTGACTGGCATGGCTTTCTGCAATCAGTTCTCTATAAGGGCCTGATAGCCAGCCTGTCATAATAATGCTGCAGCATGACATTGATGTCCCTAATATATGGATTACTATCAGCTGCTCATTTCTTTCTTTGTCACAAAAAGTTTACATTTTCACTGAGTTTTTTTTCCTGCATTTTTTTTTTTTTTCTTCTTGAATAGAACATTTTGAACTTAGAATTTTTGGATATGTTAGAGACAGAAGTAAATCTATTAGGGAATCAGGAAAAGTTTATTTTCTTCTTACCAGAATTTTTTTTTCCCTTTACTTTGGTTGCAGACAGTATCATCCATTTTCTAAACATTTATTTTTATCTTAGTCCTGATATTGTTGGGATGATATATTGCTTCCAACTTTCTGAAGTTAATACACAGTATGAAAAGCATGTTGGACATTGAAATAAATCAATTGCACCCATTTCATGGCAAACAAAAATTTCCAGCAGTTAACACAGGTCTTTATCAGTTTTATTAATTTTTGAACTACATTACTGCAAAATATGATACCTTATGCTACTCAGATTAGCCTACATTGTACATGTAGAAAAATCCAGTTTCCAGAATGCTTTTAAATATTAAGATGAAAACAAAAGTTTGCAGAATTTAAAAAAAGAATTTTTGACATTAACATGATATCATCTCCATGGTAAATTGTTCTTTTATGATGAAATACACAATTTACCACAGAGACAATGCCTAACATTTCACTCATGTCTCTTTCACTCTAACACCTTGAATGTCATGAAATAATTAAAAAAGAAAAAAAAGGAACCACAAACCAGGTAAGGAGTTTTATATGGGACATCACAAGTGATAATCTGAAAGTGACATGTCTGAGGAATATACTACATCTTGAACTTTCCATCTGAGCTACTCAATTGCTTTTTGTATTTTCATGGAGCAAAATCAACTTCCTTAACTCTCAACAACTGCCCCAACAAAATGAAAAGCATATTTATCTCAGCAATTGTAATAGAGAATTTCTTTTAAATCCTACTAAAGACAGAAAAATGTTCCACCCACCAAAAAAATTGCTTCTGTTTGGATGTTGAATGTTTTTCTGGGTCTCCCCAGATTTGTCATTATTTTGTAATTCATTTAACTTCTCATTGCTGGTGACTATCTTGTCCCAAAATGACTTTTTCTGCATCCATTAAGAAGTCAAACAAGTTTTTATGAGATGATTGATGTTTGTTTCTGTAAGTTCATGTGGAACTCATTTTACAATGTTTTTCAAGGCTTGTCAATGATATACTACAGCACAAACAATAAAGAGCTGAGTAAACTAGTAAATACACTTCTAAAATACCCCTAACATGGTACTGTGAACATTTCTATAAATCTAATATAGTTATGTCTATGTAACTACTGAGAGGGCAGACAAGACTATTATTTAGCATTCTTGAGATATAACTTTGTATCAAAAATGGTCAATTCCAAAAAATATCTAATTCTTGATCAACTCTTTAGATATAAAAAAAATCAAATAAATAGAATATTTTATATAAAGATTGATTTTAAAATGAATAGAATATTTTATGTAAAGATTGATTTTAAAAAGCAAATAGCATTAAAACCGATGAAAGTCATGAACAGAATTGTGTAATGTTTGAATAGTTAGTTTGACATTTAGTAATGAATTAGTATTCATTTAACCATGATGCTTCCAGAAAAAATGTATTTCATAAGTTATTTTATGGAATTTTAAAATATAATAAATTGAGAAACGATATGTCATTGCAAAATATTTCATGTCAATTTAAAATAATATTCAGCTTACTGCAAGTAATATATGGTGATTTTCTAAGTATAGCTTAGATGTGGCACAAGGCTAAATGTATGGGGCATCCAGTGAGGATCAAACTTAGTACTCAGTCATAAGTGATCTAGCAAAACAAGCTTGCTAACCATTAAACCCTGTTGTGGTACCTCTTTTTAGTAAGCATAGCTTGTATGTGGCACAAGGCTGAAAGTACGAAGCACCTGGAAAGGATCGAACTTACTATTCAGTTGTAATTGATCTAGTGAGACAAGCTTGCTAACCATTATACCACATCAAAGTGCTCAATTGAAATTAATATATGAATTACAAAAACTTCTATGCTAAAAGATTAATAAAAAGACTGATCGAAACTAAATAAGTTATGAAATGTCTAAGACATACCTAATGTTTAGGTGGAAAAATATCCCCAGAACAATGTATTTTATACATATTTATATATAAAAAATAAATATGTAGATTAGACAGAGGCATTCAAAGATGAAATGAAAAAGTACTGCTAATTTCAAATAAATTTTTCAAATTATATAATTTTAAAGAAAATTATTTGAAGCAATTAGTACTTTTTTATTTTGTCTCTATTGCCAGTACACTTAATATATGTATATAAAATCTATAAATGATATAAAAGATGGGGAAAATAATAAATAAATAAAACTAACTATTTCTCAATCTGAAAGTAACATTTGGAAATTGATCCTAAATATTTTCTATTATTTTGCTCTCAAACTTAGATGCTTTTTTTTTTCATTCTTAAAATTAAACTAAAAAAAAAAAATTAGGAGGTACAAAGGATGTGTGTTCTCACACAAAAAAGTACTTTTTAGCAAAATGTCTGTCCAAAGGCTTTCTCTTATTTTTCAAATCCAATCAAATTAAACTTTAATTTTCAGGCTGTCTTTTTCCTTTGTTTATAGTGACTGATACTAATTTATTTTACATTTTGTAATTTGTAAAATGTTACTAACAAGTTCTATAATCAATTTTGGTCCCCCAGGTGGAAAAAAATTCTACTGTTAAATAAATTTCATCTAATTGATATTTTTTAATATAATAGAATTAACAGAAAATTATTATTTTATTTTTTTAATAGCTATAAACACTTCCAAGAATAAAAGATATGTTAAGAAAGAAAAAGCCAATATAATAAATTATACAAAGTTGTACCTGTAGTTAGCTAATAGAAGAGAAAAGGCCAGTTCCAGGTTCAAGTAAAGCATTGCAAATTTATAAAACGAAATATCTTTTACGTTTCCATACAGCAGACAAATATTTATAACACTATTTCAGACCAATCTATATAATTATGAGGAAAGAAAATAATAGGCCTAATTCAAACGTAAGTATTGTAATATTCAATAATTAGTGTATTTAACATCAAATTAAGACCTGCTTAAACATGACTAATATTTGCATCTGGTAGTTTTTATATTCAAAAGTGCAAGCAGTTTTTTTTTCTGAGAAAATCCATCTCCACTTGCTTTATGCCTTTAATAGTATAATTTTCAAGCATTTTAAACAGAGGATGGAAAGTATGACACTGAAATCCAAAGACACATTGGAATAGCCAAAGATGCATTTGAAAAGCTAAGCAGAGTATTAAAAGACAAAAAAAACTTTGTTAGAAACAAAGAAAAATGTACTGAACTGTTATCTGTCTTCCTATATGGTATTGAATCTCCTCAACGATGAAGAGCAAACTTGAAGCAACAGAAACGTGGACACACAAATATTTGCTGATGATACCTTGAACCAAATGTGAGCAACAAGATTTTAGAGAAAATGGAAACAAAAAGAAAACTTATACTTCACATCAGGATGAGAGAGTTGATATTTCTGGGGCACATAATGAGGATGTGGGGCTTAGAAAATCTGATACTCACAGGACAGAGAGCAAGAGGGACAGAGAAAAACAATGCATAACATACTTAGTGAGCTTGAGTAAATGAATGGCAGAAAAGGGTTTAGGAGAAATAACAAAAAGACAAAATTTATTAAAAGCTGCAAAGGACAAGAAGTTGTGGAGAGACATGATCACCTATATCCTTAGGAGACATGACACAAAGAAGAAGCTAATTTTTTAATATTTTTTTCCTTTCAAATATATTTTGTCTCAAACTGATGTGATGATTATTGAATTCCAAAACCACCACCTAGTGAAAGAGAAGCAGGTGAATTCTGGAAAATTGTAGTAAAGATGAATTAAGGGTTAAAGAATTTATGACTGTTCATCAGCACTATACAATTTAACTTGAAGTGAAATGTAGGACTTGAATAAAATGAGGCTACTGTCTATGATTTGACTTTATTATTCCATTACTTTTATTTATGTTTCTTTTAAAAGGTGAAAAGCAGGATTAAAATTGAAATTACTTCTTGCTTCCTTGCCTTTTGGGTATAACTTGATCATCAGAATTTATCATATATTCTGAAGAATAACTCATTTTCTGATAGCTATACTGTCATCAGAAACTCAATGATTACTCATTCATATTTAGATGAGACAAGATATCTATATTAACCCTATTCTCTTTCACCAATGTGAGGTCAGTAAAGAACCTTAAAAAAAAATCAAAATATGGCTCAAATGTCTATGTATTTTTTTGTACAAGGCAAAGAAGCCACATTTAGTAAGAAGTCATCTTGGCTACTAGTCACTGGAATTTTAGCCTGTAGGCCATCTTGTACTATAATTGACACAATTCACTTCAAGCTGGAAAAAAGAGGTCGCCATTGAATTTACTTCTCTCTCTTATTTATTCTGTTAGTTTAAAGCATGCACATTTTATTTAAGTCAGGTTTCACACTAAAATTGGTATTAGTCAACTGATTTGTGGAAAATTTTTAGGGCATGCTTATGTTTATGTGATCAACATAACAGGAGATTCAGTTTATAAAATCTATACATATTAAAAATATTGAATATAATGTATTTTGGAGAGGTCAAGTTTTATGTTAACAAATTAAGTGCAACATAAATGTTTATTTATAAAAAAATTCAAAAGATATATTTGACTGACACAATCTCCTATACACTTGAATTATTATTTTATATGTTAATAGTGGTTCTTTGACATTCTATAACTTTCATCAATCTTTCAGGCATTAATTTTATGAACTTTTCTACAGTTTCAACTTTAACATTACTTGCAGCAATTTTATTATTTTCCAAAGAGCTTTGTTTGAATATTGTTTTTCCATTCTCAAATATTATATATATATGTGTGTGTGTGTGTGTGTGTGTGTGTGTATAAAATTTTCAGATAGAGTATATCTGTAAAAGGTCAATATGAATAAAAGACAAATGGAAAACTTATATTGGCCAATGCATTTTGTCCTCTGAGGGACTTTATCAAAGAAAATGTGAGGGTTTTATTTTGTAACAAGTATTTATATACAGGAGCAAAAATGTTATTGGTTTTAAAACGTTAGGCAAGTTATAGAGGACATGAAGTGATACAATTTAATGTTTAATGAATGAAAGTGAGTAAGTGATGTTTTTGAATTTTCTTTTTTGTTTATATGCAAATTAGCATTTAAATTATTTCAGTTTGGGATTAATTTGTGTGTTACATATTTTGAATAACATGAGGTTAAGGATTTAATCGTTTTCTTTTCATTTTTCAACATTTATGTATCACGTGTGCGCGTGTGTGTGTGAGCACATATATATATATATATATATATATATATATATATATATATATATATATATATATATAAAATATATATTTCAATAGCCTTTATCACTTGTATTTGTAAAAAAAAAAAAAAAAAAGAAGATTAATGATACTAATTGAAAAAAAAAAAAAAATTTATATACTCTTTAAAAACAAGTTATTAATATTTTTAATAAAGATAGATATTATAAACTGAAACTCACATGTTATATTTACCATATAAGTATATCCTGAAAATTTTACTACTGTTGGTTAGTAAATATCAAATTTATTATAAAAAAAAAATGTTTACATTTCAGATATGAAACTGAGCAGATAAGCCATTTCAAGAAAACTGAGTGAGTGGGTTTTAAAGGCAAATAGAAGAACCTTGCTTGATTATTAAGCTCTTTGTAGCTGAGCAATTAAAGCAGTGATTCTCCTTCTAAAAGCGAATGCAAGTTCAAATCCTGCCAGAGGACACATTCTCTTTAATTTTTCTCAAGTGCACAGGATGAAATAAACACTGTTTAAAAAAAAAACGGTGCATCTACTGAAATATGGTTATCCACTAAAAAGTAACGTTTGAAGTTATAAAAACATGTTGAAATAGAAAAAATCAATTACTTCATTCTTATATATATATATATATATATATATATATATATATAATTCATGAATATGAAAGGATTCTGATAGAAATGAGCAGACATAATGTAATTTATTCAATCAGACATGTTGAAAAGAGAATTTGCTGCCTAAATACACACACTTTATATATATATATATATATATATAATTCTTAAATTATAGAAATGTTTTTAATAGTAGTTGGCATAGAGGGGCTAACATTACAACCAGTTATTTATATAAGTCATATTTAATTGCATATTAAAAAAGAGGAAAAATAGAATAAAAATAAAATTTTTAAAAAGTAAAGGCAAGAGCCTAACTTGAAGATTCAGTGACTAGTAATGATTGGAGTGTCATCAAATTTGCTAATTATACATTAGTTCTTGTGTATCATATGTTAAAGAATAAAAACAAATGAATTTTCAGTCATTAATATTTACCTATATTTAGTCACCATATTTTTGTATATTCTCTTTTAACCTTTGTAAAAGTCAATCAAATTTTTAAGGCAAAATGAATAGGAATTTTGTAATCAGGGAAAATACATAGATAACAATCAAGTAATTATTGCTTCATTACAATGATCTCCAACGTCAAGTTTGTTTCTCCAATGAAAACCAGTTTATAAATCAAAAGATATTTCATTATATATCTTTGAACCAATTATCTTAATATTTTCACAGATAACACCCATTTATTTCCTTAACTCAAGTGAGGTCTTGTGCCCAGAAATTTATATTTCAATTATTACAAATCAATTATGGTTAATTAAAAATTTATCTTTTTTTTAAGAACGGTTTTTTTCTGAGGTACTTTTGATATTGCTGATTATACTAAAATATTTTCCAATGAAAACTAGTTATGAAAGCTGTTTATAATTCAAAAGACACTTCATTATATATCTTTGAACCAATTTTTGAGTTTTCTGACTAGTTGACAAAATAAATACTGTTTAAAATAAAACGAAGCATCTACTCAAATATGAGCATCCACTAAAAATAATGTATTTTATATATATATATATATATTTATGAGTTGATAGTACTCCATAGTTTAGCTCTTATTTACACAGTAATCTTTTAGAGCATTCTCTAATTTAAAATTTTAAAACTTGACATTATTTTTCTCCACATTACTTCTGTGTGTAAATACAGGTTACGAAATAAAATTTCAGTAAACTTAGATCTTCATGCCCACAAAAAGAAATAGAGTCTCAAAGGGACGGTTTTTCCATTGACATTGCTAATACTTTAACTACTTTCACTCCTTGCCAATGTTTATCATCTTAAAAAGTGATGATTAGAATTGTAATAAAACCTGAACATATGAAAATTTATATTTTTTGTACTTGAGAATTTACAAAAATATTAATCACTATTTATTTATTAGATTGTTTATTTACAATAATTTTATATTTACAACATTCTAAAAACTAATACAAAACAACATTCATCATTTACCAATTTATAAAGAAATAAATATGAAAACAATTTTTTATTCATAAATTTATAAACATTTACTAAATTATTAAAATATGTGAACTAACTATAAAGAAATCTTTATTATTTACCATTTTATAAAGTTTGAATCAATTGGTCATTAGCCAATGTTTTGCTAACCATTCAAATAAACAATATAATAAATAAATAGTGTTTATTATTTTTGTTGTCAATTCTCAAAAACACAGAAAATGGATAAATTCACTTTCATATATTTAGCTTTTATTACAATTCTAATCATTGCTTTTTAAAATAATAAACCTCGATGAGAATGGAAGGTAGTTAAATGAATAGCAGTGTCACTGGAAAATCTGTCCTTTTGACTCCTCATTTTTTTTGTGGGCACAAAGGTCAAAGTTTGCCAAAATTTCTACACTTGCCTTGATAAAGTTGCTCAAAGAACCAAATGCATTGATATAAAAGATTTCCCCTATATGAGATAACAATATATAAATTCTTATATATCAAGAACAATTTTTTTGGAAAAAATGTATGACAAAGGAAAGTTTCATGTGATGTATTTCATCCAATGAAGTCCAAAAGAAGAAAATGCATCATGTGAATGAAGACTTTTTCCCACTTTGTCATACATTCTCCACCCCATATATATATATATATATATATATATATATATATATATATATATATATATATATATGTATGTATACACGCGCACGCACGCACACAAAATGGGGAAAAATAGACAAAGTGAGATCAAATAGAAAACTTAAAGTCTTGTTTGACATAAATAATAATTTTGTTTTGAATCTGAAATCGTTACATATTTCTAAGCAGTGCCAGTCCTGCATATTCAAATTCAGGTATAATTCATGGTTATAACCTTACATGCAAGCCACCAATCTGCCACAGGGTGGCATGCCACTAGGATTTACCACTGGTGGCCCGCTGTCAGACTGCCAATGTGTTCAGCTCAGCAATGTTACCACTGGCAGACCGCTAGTGGCCCACCAGTGGCTGCTACCAGAGGACCACTAGCGGCTTGCATGTAGGGAAATGCCGATTTTCAAGGCATTCAGACTTACCCACTCAGAAGATTGGCAAAACTATCTTCCTACCTCTATTTTTATTAACTACTTCATTTTGTACTACATCAAGTTAAGCTTCTGAAATATTAATATAACTTTCATCCATAACATTATTTCTCTCTCTTTTGTTCCTATTTCTTTTTGCTTCTCTGCTTTCCTAACTCTATTTTATCAAATGTAATATTTTTATTGATACTGTATTCTTGTGCATTTGCATTAAAATTTATTTCATTCTTGTTCCAGATGGGTTGAGGCTCTGAAAAAGTCCATAGGACGATGGATCCGTGTCCTTTGAAGATGAAGAAAGGGATAACCAGCTGAAAAACAGAAAATTGGGAGGAAATTCCCTCCCATTGCTGTCTGTAAAAAAAGGAAATCTGTTTCATTGTTTTTCTTAAAATTAATGTCATCAGATATTAAAAATTGGGCTGCTTTTTCTAATTTTTTGATTACAGATTCTACAATATATATATAAATTTTTATTAACCCACTTGAAAAATCCATCAATGAAAACTGAATTCATATATCTTGATCGTAAACTTATATATCCTGAATTTATATATCGGTAACCAACTACTTAGCTACATATGCTTACATCGACTTAAACTGCAATATTCTTCCTCACCCTTTATGCCTTTGCATACGTGCTTAAAGAAGACAAAAATGTGTAAACTAATGCAATGTACTTTTTGGTCAAAAATCCACACCTCATGGTGAAACTACAATGCTTCAGCATCTTTCTTAAGCTAATCCTTCACAGTACACAAATATGTAAGGTTAACAGCTTCTAGGCGTCAGTTCTTTTTGGAGACCAGCAGTCTAAAATTGGCAGTACAAATATTTGCTGAGAGCAAACAAGTTAGCAGCCAGACAGACATATCTGTCAAGAACAATAAATTCCACAAAACAGATGGGATTTTAATTAGGACTTATTTCTATTAACAAAAATCAGGGTTAAATAGAACCTAACAATGAATAGAACCTATACACTGATATAATCAATTGCACAAGAGTTTTATTACTTTACAATTTCTTAAGTTATTTTTTTTATATACAGCTTACACCACATACACATTATATATAAAATTGATCATGAACAAAAGAGATATATACATATACACACATTCTATTTGCTATACTTATATTAAAGAAAACACACTGAAGCCTTGGTTCTCAAAATATTATGCAAAATAAATTAACAACTAAAATAAATTTCCGTGAAAAATGACAAAAAAAGGCTATGACTCAGGCACTTTGAAAATTTCAAGTGAATTTTCAGTTAATTTTTTTCTTCATTCTATAATTTTCTTCATATTTTTATGTGGAAATACAAAAAAAAATCATATATAATTTTTTTTATATAAAACTTTGTTTTAATTTATGTATATATCTAAAGTTTATAGCAAGTTTTTTGTTAAAAGATGTATTTGAAAATTACTATATTTGGCCTTTTGAGAGGCTTTTTTTTCCAAAATCACTGGTTCAAAATATATCTAACAAGTTTTATATACAAAGGTGAGATATCTGGGAGGCTAATATTTACTCAGATGCTGTAAACTACCAGTATTTGTACCTAGCCTAAATCTGTAATGTAAAAAATTCTTATAATCTAAAAATATTTTCTGGCTTTAAATAACCTGCAAAAAGTTGATAAGCCATAAAAAATCAATCAATTTAAGGTAATATCAAATGTAACTATGGGAAGTTCTTTAGGCCATCACATACAGTATATCAATTCTTTTGATATCTTTCTCTTTGAGTAGATGATTTCAATGATTTTAAGGCATATCTCATAAGATCACTGATTAAGTAATGTCAAGCCTGATCAGTAGCTAGATGGGTGACCACTTGGGAATAACAGGTGTTGTAAGCTTTGATGTGCAGGTGGTGTGATGGATAATGGCTTAGAATTGGGGACCGGAGAGCCAAGTTCCAATTCCAGTCAGGTTTGTTATATTCACTTACACAAAAATACCCTTGGGAAAGGTATGAATCCACTGTTTCTCGCCCATGCTAGAGGTTAATTGGTAGGACTTGTATACTGGCTTTAAATAATTTGCAAAAGGTTGATTGTCTTTAAAAAAAAAAAATCAATCAAATGATTTTAGTACTGACTTTAAATGAAAGAAATTCTTTTTTTATGATTATAAAAATGGCTTTGGCAGAATTAAATGCCTGTGTTTGTACTGCTTGATCAAAACAGTATTTTATAAAGTTTAAAATCTATAAATTTTATGAAGTTTAAAATGTATTAATTATTTATAATTGCTACAGTAAAATTCATACTTACAATTAAAAAAAAAAATTTTGTGGAGAATAACATTGTTGCATGATTACTAAATTTAAAACAAGTTTTTTTAAAATAAAAAAAATGTATGAGCATATAAAACAAAATGTATAAAGAATAGCCAGCCTTGAACCTGGAGAAAATTATTATTATTATTATTATCATTAGAAATTAACGGCATATCAACCCACAAAGGTTATTTAATGCCTACAAGTTTTTCTGAGAGATTCATATGAAGAGAGTAAATCTTCATTATTAGTAATCATTTTGCAGAGCAGTTTTCATCGGTTTGTCCTATAAAGAGGGGCTTTAATGATAGCTAAATGTTGTTGATAATCGCTTTCTTCTAAGATCAGAAGTTGGAGAAACTTATTCCTTTCAATTTAGTTTACTAGTTCAGGTAAGGAAACCAATTTAGTAAACTTTTTTTTTTTTTAAATTTTTCTGAAGATCCCAATTTCTTTAATGAAATTGATGATCTTACTTGGGTTATTATTTTCAAAAAGATCTTTTAGGTTATCAGATTTGTAATGTTTACTACGGATTTGTCGGAGATAGAACCTGGAGAAAAAGATTCAGAAAGTTATATTACCTTATACAAAGAAAACACTATAAATTTCATAAGTACAATCATGAAGTTCTGCAAGCAAGGGAATCAAAGACACTATTTATGAGAGTACATGACTAATCCATCTATTCTGACAACTACGTTTTATAAAGAAGCTGAAATATTTCTATATTTTGGTAATGAAGATGACAAGTGTGTATTTTTTAAGAGTTCATGACTTCATTACTTAATTTTGCCAAGGAGAGTAAAATTTACTTAATTAAATGTCCATTAGTATATGAAGAATAATTCAGGTTTTTTTGTTTCACCCTGCATTGGATAACACTGAACAAATTAGACTGTCAGTGTTCCTCTTTAAATAAAACAAATCCTTCAGTTATAGCAAGATATAGTTGTCTCGGGTTAATGCCTAACAATTTTATATAGACTAAAGGAACGTCTTTTGATTTTTATAAAACCAGTTTTTCAATACATATATATATATATATATTTCATATGCTGCAAGTTAACTGAAAACTTGTCTACCTCATTAGTCCATTTGTGCTATTCTAAATCTGGAAATAACCAAAATGTATAAATATATACCATGCAATATTATTCTCTTGCATTAAGGTTAAAAATTTTCCCAAAAAATAAAACTGTATGCATTCATCTTGGTAAATTTTGGCCTCAGAGTTGGTATACAAGGTTTATTGAAAGGAAAAATTTCACAAACCATGGAAGACACTTGTTTTGATTTCAATTACTCAGTCTCTAAAGAAAGAAAAAAAATACAAGTCCAGTTTCATTATTTAATGAAATTTGATTAATATAAAACAGAATTTTTCTGTGCTGTTTATGAGGTCACATGTCCACAACTAATGCAAATAACAGTCCAGTTTATACAGAAATGAAAAATTAATTGAATTGGAAATATATGCATTGCTAGCAAAAGATAGATTGCAAGATGGACTGGCAACACTTTATGAATATTAGAACATATTCTAAGCATTAACTTCTCTTTTGCTATCTTTTCTAAAGTTTTGAACTTGGAAAAAAATGTTTTCTAACCTGAATTCATTTTGCATCTCTTGCCTATCAAGATGAAGCATACCTTGTTAGAGTCTCATTTCCAATTGTTATTTCATTTTAGGAGACTAGCAACATATGTTGATACTGTGCTAATAAAATATAGTTATTTTTTTTTCTGCTGAAGATGTCAATATTAATCAGGCTTTTAGAACTTGTCAAACTTGTGAATTACTATCACTACTCAATTTGACATCAGTCCATCACAACCTCAGCACAGAACTCTTCTATGAAGTAGTTTTCATTTCAAAAATGATAATGGTCTATAAAACTAATAGTAAAACACTTCTCCTGTTTGATTGTCTTTCACAAACTCTTATAGATATATTTTTCATATACCCTTTAACTTCTTGACTTCTAGATATTTGAGGTAACTGAATTATCTAACATGAAAAATTAATTTTTACCTAAACAGAATCTTATAACAATGACTTTCTCCATACAATGACTTTCTCCGTACAATGACTTTCCATACAACTGCCAAAAAGGGTCTTATTCTAATAGATTTTTTCTTGCATTTCTCACCCATGGAACTCACTTCTGATTTCTTTCTTCCCTGCTACCTACCATCTGTTAAAATTTAAATGCAATATCACTCACCATCTTCTGTCTTCCTGAACCCTATCCTTTTATTGTCCTTTCTCCTCACTAATGTCTTCTCATTCTCTTTAACTCCCAGTAGTGCTAGTGCCATTATCGCCTTGCCTGAGATGAAATGATTAAAAAAAATATTAGTTTTAGAAATGTTTATGTTTCTTACTCTGTGTGTGTCTGTATGTGCCAATATTATAGCCTTGTGCCAGACTCAACTAAATTTATTAAGCACATTAGCAAAATCCTGAAAAGTAATTCTTTATATAAGCTTGAGTTGTTTCAAAGTAATAAAATGTACTTAGATGGATAAATCTTGAAATATCCTGTCTGAATATGACATCAAACATCTTGAAAATTCATGTTAATTAATGCCAACCTCTCTATTGTGTTGTAAACTTGTGCCAGATGATGATGGGATTAGTTAATATCTACTTTTAGAAGATAAGCCTTTGTCATAGTAAGGTTAATAGTACCTCTTCAAATTCTTTAAAGTATCTCTTCTTAATACAATTTCTTGGCTGAAAACCTGTATCTAATTTACAATAAGAAATAGATGCTTGTTATAGACAGACATGATAATCAATTATTTTGCAGTTGCATGGATCACCTGTATTCAAGCAAATGCAGTGACCTATATTCTGTTTAAAAAAGAAAAAGGTAAAACATGGAAAACAATTTGTTTATTGTCAGGCAGTAGAATTCATCCTTAAAATTCAAAATGGCTGATTTGCAAAATAAATGTGACCTCTCTCAATCAAAGATACAAATCACAAAATATCTTCAGCATTTTGACATGTCTGTTTTTGCTTGATTCATTAATTAATTAATTTCTGGATTTTATTTTCCTGAGATGTTTTGCATTTATTTTTAAATTGCTCAAGCTTGATCTCAGAAAGTGATAGAGATAGAGCAATACAGAACTAAACCATTGCCTTTGTAGAAGTGGGTGTTAATAGTACAAAACATAGCCTGTCTTTAAGCACTGCATGTCAAATTTCTGCATTTGCTATGGGCTAATGAGTACTCATTGAGGAGAAAGTCTCTTCCAGCACTCTGATGTCAGCTGCAGTTTTTACCAAAGATATCAAAGCTTTGCTCTTGAGCCAAGCAGACATCTCTAATTAAAGTTGAATTTTTCTTATCTTTTAGGCTGAGAAGATGCACTAAACTGAAAGTAAAATACTGTTTGATTTTTGTTTTTTTTAAGAAAAGAGATTTTTTCCCCAATTGAACTAAATGTAAGGTTACCTCTTCCACGAAAATGAATTTTCTATGTCCATATGAGTTTTATTTGTAGAAGAATCATTAGTTTTATTCTATACATTCTTTTGTTACTAGTGCATAACTGATTTAGTTGTAGATATCCTTTAAATCTTGGCACCTTTTAAAGAAAATATTAATTTCATGTTTACATTTTTAGGTGATGAGGATTTATCACATACTGATAAATACTTTCTATAAATTGTTAGTTCTATAGTGAAGGGTGCTACAATTTGTATTGGATAAGGTTTATGTCGGTCACCATTTTGTAGTGTGAGAGTTATGACTTGTTACAACTGATTAAGATAAAGACTTTTAAAGTAAAATGAATTCAACACATGGAGGATTTTTATATTTTTATGCATAAAGAACAATATAGTTCACAAAGACAAGAGAGAAGATTATATTTATGTGTGTGTGTGTGCAATGTCCACATGGTTTGTTTTAAATTAAGTAGTTGACTTGCCAAATGACTAAGTCCCCCAAGGGGAAGACTGGACATGTCTGCTATCTACATCCTATTTCTAAGTGAACAAAAATGAGAGAGCAGGTGCTTATGTCCATTCTTTTTGTAGTCCTGAATAGAACAACACCTAGTGAGCATCCTGAAAGACAAAGTGGGGTAATCTCCAGAGTTTTGCTATTTCTTTCTTTTTTAATCATGCAATAGTATTCCAGTATATTTAAGGCAAATATTTTGCTGAAGTTATAGCTTATTTTTTTTTAATCATTTCACTCCAAGCAAGGCAATAAAGCCACTAAGATGCAAGAGGTTACTAAGTGTTAGAAAATATAAGATTAGTATAAAGATCAATATAGTTTATATGCTTAATCATAAGTAGCATCAATAAACTCAATAATGATTTTCTCATTAACATCTACAGTTTATTCAAAGACATTTTATTCCTATAAAAATAATATAAGCTCTAATTTTGATCAAGCATATTGAGATATGATTCACTAAAATTTGTATGCAGACTATGACAATAATAATTTCTATACATAAAAGTATAACAACATTATTAATATTTAAACAGCTACATCATCTCTGATATCAGATAATATATACAAATCATGACAATCATGAGATAAATGTTGACAAGTTATCACTCCTACCAAAATTTCTGTAATAAAGTGATTTAAGTTTTTAAGCATGATAATATTTACAATAAAATTATTATTTAAACTAATTTATCCATACCATAAAAAATGACAGCAATATTTAAGTAATTTTGCAATTGCTTTGGTTGCTTTCTGCATGACTATTCTAGAATTAGTATCAACACAATTCTATTATCAAAAAAATGAATTCTTATTTTTAAGTCATTGAAAGTAAAATAATATCCAAAGGTTAACATAAAACTAAAGAAATAAAAAGCAATGCATTCGTAGTCTGATCACCTCTACTTAAGATATTCCGTTTTTATGGTAACGTGAGTCATGTTTACTTTTTTGGGTGCTGAGTAATGTCTCCTGTTACTACAAATAAGAGAAATCGAACTGTATGACTGATAAATATATAAAATCACATTGTGTTTTATATAATAGGAAAGATGCTCAATTTTTGTAATAAACCATTACAAATGCACAAGGCAATCTAATTTTTCGCAACTACATTTTGGACATTGACTAAGTTTTATCAGGCACAAGGCCAAAGTGCTACATTCTTTATAATAAATTATCTTTGTACTGGCCTTTCTCCAGATATAGTCAGAGTAACTTAAAGTTTTTCTTTTTGATTTTTTTTTTAATACTCTGAAGCTAGAGTTTCTGTAGACTCAAAGCAAAATATAAAAATAAAATATAGTTTAAAATTGAATTAAATCAAATAGAGAAGTTTAGTATTTAGTTAGGATCTGTTTTCTTTCTTGAATACAGACTAAATTTCATTCATTATAATATTGAAGGAATATATTTGTAAAAACTAGGATATTTAAATAAATTGGATCATATTACAATCTGCTTGATTAATCAATAGAGAGAAATAATTGTTAAACTCTCAATTATAGTAGTATATAATTACATCGATCATGCAATGCTTTAAATTTTCTATCCTTTAAAAAGTATTAAACTTACCTAGCGTGATATTAGCAGTTTCCTTGTAAGGAAACATTCAGCATTCATTGACTTAACAGCCAGTTCTGTTTCTGTTTGAAATTTATAAAATCTTTCTCTTAAAACAAATTTTCAGGAAAATAGGTTCTTCAAGTTCAGTAGCTTCTATTACCCTTTCCATGGATTTCCTTTCTAGTCTTTTGTTTGTAGTAGTGTGGAATATCAACATTTTGATTAAGTCATTATCTTCTCTTCAAGTTACATATTATCATCCATTTTAGTTGTTGCTGCTATTGAAAGTCCTCAAGTAATTTGGTACAGTTCTTTCTTTGTGATTCTGTAGCGCCAGTGCACAATGTTCAAAGAAGTATGGTCTTTGCCAAAATCCACAGACTTTGCACCCTCAGTCATTTTTTATGGATCATTTTAATTTGTACCAGATCTCTTAATTATCATCTAAAATGTTTAATTTTACATGATCAACTTTTTATTAAGTGGAATAGAAAACAATACTTTATCCTATTCTGAATTGATACAATTCAAAAGAAGCTCAGTTATAATAATTTATATACTTTAAGTAACCCAAAGTTGTAGATTTCTGGTGTTAATTTTTCAGGTGTTAATGATCTCTGTTGAAATACAGTGCTACCCAATTGTGGGTGCATTCAGGCACTCTGTAAGTGCATGGAACTTGCAGATTAGGGTGCTTCCAGATTAAAATATATTATCAGCTTAAATATCTTATAATTATCTAAAAATTCTGCACATTTTTCTTTTTAATCACAAATGTTTTTGGCTAACATGTTTTCCAACTTTTAAATTGTGGGAATTGTGTCTTTCATAGGAACTTGTTAGGTCATAGAACAATATGTATGCCAACTAGGCTATAAAAGTCTCTTCCTGTCTAACCCTTTATCACATTTTGATTGCCAAGTTGTTTGAGTTTCTGTTTTGAAGTATTTTCATCATTTCAAACATTTTTGTAACTAGTATTTTCTTTTGTTTTGTTTTATTTGTTATTATATTTATCAAAACTTAAATATCAACCTCAACTTTTTGTTTTCAAGATGAGTTTTTGAACCCATCAATTTGTCATTAAGTATGCTCCCTGCCCACTTCTGATGACCCATTTACATTTTTTTCCTTTTTTCCTGAATCCAATGTTCATGTGGAACAAAATCAATTTCAATGAAAGAAAATGAAGCTTGGGTAGTGGAAGGAGTTGGGTTCCCAGGAACAAAAACAGTTTTAATGCATTTAAAAGCACAACAAGAGATAAACAAAGAAAGCAAAACTTGAGAATTATTCAACGACACATTTTGCCACTCTTGTTTTTGTTAATTGAAACCTAATTGCTTTTCCATTATCTATGAAGAAAGTATTCCCTGAATTCTTGACATCTTGGCATAAGGCTTCATTAGGTGACACTGCCATTCAACTCCAGTGAATCTGGTTACAGAGTTTTGCATAAGTTATACTTAACACAATAAAATTGAGACCAAATTAAAAACCCATTTCCATGACTTCTGTTCATTTCTAAACTCTATCAACTCTCTATAGCTTCCCCCCCCTCTCCTTTTGGTGAGGGCAGAGACTTCAACCTTCACAGCAGTAACTACTTATTATTTACACCCCAACTGACTGCCACACTTACGTTTTTTGGATTTGTAATTTCCAATAAAATCTTAATTTTCAATTTATTGTTTCTTCCTTGTTTCTGATTGATCCAAGGTAGGCATTATCCTCAAATTAGCAGAAACCTGTAGCAGAATTAGAATAATAGCTTTTACTCATCTTGATATATTTTAATACTACAATTTCAAAATAATTAGAAGCAAATAAGGAAACTAAACGCAATCTGAATGTCAAAAATATACAATTATTTTTTTCTGTTCTTGAAGCATGTACATTTTATAAAGCAAAAGAAATAATGCTCATTGGTGACATTGCCTTCCATGATTGATTCATCTAGAAAGAAAACATTGTTTTTCTCTTTTGTTTTTACCTGACCCAAGAACTGTGCAAACACTGCATTAATTCTCATTTCTTTTAAATCCATTTGGCATTGTTCATACATAGGATTAAATAAAAGGATCGACTTTGAGTAGGCACAAATATTATTACAATTCTTGCAATCATGTGGAAGCTATGCCAGAATGTTAGTCAAGAAATGATCCTTCTTAGCCGAGTTCAAGAGAGAAAAAGTCTGATGTCATTGAGGCCTGAAACTTTCTATATGACCGCAGAATAGACATCACTGAGGAAGCATTTGGGTGCACAATATATGGGTATAAAATTAATAGATTTTTATTTGAATTAAAGTTTTCAAAAGGCCTATCAAACATATATTTTTTCTGGACATTTAAAATAGAATATGCTAATATGTTTAAGTCTTATTTTCCATGAAGGGGAAGAATAGTTATTATTATTATTATTATTGCTCTCCACAGTATTAAAAATATTTTGCTGGATTTTAACAAACATTAAAATATTTCTTGTAAAATCTTCAGAATTACAATGTTTTAACATTTTAGGACATTATTCCCCTTAAAAGACAACGATCTTTGTAATAATTAAAACCCTCACCAAATTTATTATCCCAATTTTTCTACTGTTGTATGCAACATTCAATGCTTTATAGTTTACAAACTGAAACCATTAGATACTGTTGATTAGTGATAGTGCAATTACTTTTTAACTCATTCAAAATGATTCACACTAATTACGAAATTACACATTTCCTCGTTACTTATATACTTGCTTACTTTCTCATTAGTAAGTGCTAATTTAGTAATATAATGTTGTAAATGAAGGTGTTGCTGAGGGACCCCAAGAAATGTTGAAGCATATCCTAACAGTGTTGCATTTACATTTAATAAGTGATGGTTGATTCAACAAATTTGCCAGCTCCTGCAAATTATAAATTCTTCAGAATCTAATTGTCAAAATGTAAATAAGACATTTGTTCATTTTTTTTTTCTCGTCACACTGACAAATATTTTCAAGTTATGGGATTATAAGCATTTCTATTCATTTACCAATGTTTTAGTTTCTCATATTCCACAAATAAAAATACCTACTTTTTTTTTTTTTTTTTTACATCAAAAGATCAAAAATATAAATTCCAAGATAAAATGGAAAATCTTAAAAGAAAAAAGAAAAGCTTCCTGTAAATTTGTACACAAATGTCATTTTCCTGTTTGCTTTAAATTAGCATATCAGTACTTTTGAAAAGTCTCTCATATCTCCATTGAAACCAGATGAAAAGTCATTTCCAAATTCTGCCCTCACCAATAAATTTTATTACTTTATATTTGCCAATATATTCATATAGTTAATATTTTTTAGCTTCTGTCAAATTGATGAATTTATCAACAAGCTGTTTTCTTTCTATTTACAACTGGAAATATCAAAGAAAATTTATATATTTCATGCCATTATCGTCATACAGAAATTTTGATTTTGTCTTGTTGCATCATGAGCAGCACTTGTGACAACAAAAGAGCTTTTGCCTACAGCTTTTATAAATAATGTTTTTCTCACAAGACTACCATGTTTACTGAATATTACTTGGAGTTTAAAGGGTGTCACAAGTTAAAACCAATTTTTATGAAATAAGAAATTTTTGAAACAACTTGGAAGCATTCACATTCAAATAAATTTGAAATATCCTATAAACCTTTATATATATTATATATAGATATGTATGTATAATCACACACACAAACACTGACTTTCTATGATTGGGCTACATTGGGAATATTAAATTACACTCTTTTGTATACCAAAAACTTGTGAGTACTTACCCATTACAAATGCACTGGTTATCCAATATTTTACTAACCCTGTATATATATATATAAAAAAAATAGTCATTGCTCACAAACAGCAAAAAATAAAGCATCAAAATAAACTTGATGAAATTTGGGATTGTTTTTTAAAATAATCTTCCACTAAAGAATTTTATGTTTTTCAAATGTTAACTGTATGGAATATTGTCTGCAGACATTTTTATTAAAAATGATTAACTTGAAAAAAAAAAATTTTCTCCAACTAAATTCAAGTATAGATTAAAAAAAAAACCCAAGCAATTATGAGAAAAATGTATAACATAAAATGTCTTAAGAATTTCTGAAAACTGCTCATCTAACACCAATTTGATTTTTAAAAACTTGAAAAAAAAAGAATTATGTAAACATGTAATTGTGTAAAAACAGCTTTTGCTATCTGGAAAAATCCATACTATAAATGCCATTCTACATATGTGTGTGTATATATATATATATATATATATACACACACACACACACACACTTATCATAATTCCCAATCCTCAAACGAGACAGTTTTCAATTTTTATTACAGGTTTAATTTTCTTGTATAATAAAATGTTTTCAAAAGACCAGCAACACTCCTTAAGCTTCAGGTCTGACAAAAAAATGAAACAAATAATACTGACATCTTCTATCACCAGGACATATGGAAAGCACATTATATATGTGTGTACACACACACACACATATATCATAAAAGAAATACTCCATTGTAAAATATTTTATGAATAAATAGCAATTTGCTGTATCAATTTTGCTAAAAGGTTGTTGGTTAGCCTTCAATTTTCACTATTTAGACATTTTGTAAAGGTTGCCAAAATTTTTAACAACTTTTCTAATGAAGTATAAACAAAAATATTGTCTGGTGGCACATGAAATCATTTTTTTTTTATTCAATATGTTAGAAAATAGGAATCTACCTTAAAATTCTCCAAACTAGTTTAATGTTGAATGATAAGGCAACATTTTAGAGGGTTTTTACTTATTTTTTCAATGCTTACCTCAGTTATGAAAAAAAAATATAAAAGGTAACTATTTAGATGTTTCTATTTAATTCTGATTCAATGAAGCAGATTTTTGCTGCCATATTTTTCGCATAAAACACTCATCTCGTTTTCTTTATGTTGGTAACAGTTTTATGACATTGCGAATCAAATTATTTCTGGAGGAGGAGAAACATGGTTTTTTATACTCTGAAAAAATTGAACCATATCTCATTTATGGGATAGGATGAAGTGGTAACGTCTGGAAATGTTGTGTAGTTCAATTTTGTATGTGCATTGCTAATTGATGCTTGATAAATATTCACACACACACACACACACACACACAATTTAAATCGTAAGCTTAAAATTAGTCTATTTGAGACCAATAGCTTTTTGTATGACTACATCTGTTTCAGTCTATTGCACTGGCTGCTCAATTAATATTGTTACTTGATAATTATTCCTATTATTACATGTACAATTCACAGAAATATAATTCATATTTCATAATGCACATAACCATATTTGGAAATGGAAAACAATCCCTCAACTGAGTCTGCCATTTTGGTCTTTGAATACAAGCAATGCAGAAGTATTATAATGTTTGATTTCAAAGTATCAGTGTCATTTTGTCTATTTATTTCTTATCATTCCAATAATCACTTTGTAAATACAAAATTCTTATCTGAAAATATTTAACCTGCTTTCTGTGATGGTCACTTAAAGGTGAGCAAAAATTTGTGATGCATAAGGATTAAAATACAGTTTCTCTCTCTTTTTATATATATATATATATATATATATATATAAGGTGGGGAAAATGAAGTTCAACTTGACAGTATACATTTTTCATCTTACCAAATATGAAACTTTACTATCAAGAAGTTTGGAGTTGTTTTGAGGTTCACAAATTTAATGAACAACAAAAGATTAAAAAAAATATTTCACTTATTTTTTCCCATACGACATCTCTCTCTCAAGTCCTATGCACTCCAGCTGTGGAGTATGAGGCTGCAGGCTCAACATGCCAGGTGTTGTTGCCATGGTTTACATAGCCATAGAAAGTAGGCTTTTCAGACGATAGAGCTGCTTGGCCCATGGCCAACCTGTTTTGAATACAGAGTTGCCTTTCTCCTAGTCTGGTTGCCAACCATGGTTGAAGAACCCAGTCTACTATTTAACTCATAGGTCATAGAAGATGAGATGGACTCATATCTTTCCTATTTGCATGAAAGTGAATGTAGCAAATTAAAACAGAAATATTTAGAGATATAATAAAGTACTATGTTTTTGTGCAATACAGAACAATTCTCACACACACAAGTCAATAATATATGTATATAACACCACCTGGTTTTAAGATCAGTATCTATGTATATAAACGATAGAAAATGTATAAAGTAATAGTATTTCTACTTTGCCCTTTATATCAATAAATGTGATGTGTAGTCAAATCATTAATTCAAATGATAGTAATATTTTGACAGACAATAAAAGCAAACTAAGATACTGAGATCAGGTATTTTATATATAGATTATTATTATTATTATTAGTAGTAGTAGTAGGTAGTAAAAGATGACAGATAAACATTTGAATTTGTATGGTTTGTAGCTGTAATTTCCTAGCTGGATGGCTCGGTGCAAATGGTAGAAGATTCAACAACAAAGACCTTCAACCAAAGGCAAATGTACAATGAATTTGAATCATGCTCATAGATTTGAGTTATTTTTTGTTTTTTGCTTTGGTTTTAATTCATTTGTTCAAGTTCTATTATGATTGTGAGAGACAAGTACACGATATTAAATCTAGCATCCATAAATTTATTCATTCTTTATATTTTCCTGACTTTAGGCCATCATTATTCAAGATTTTCTCCTAGAATTAATGACAGAACTAAACTTATGAATACTCAATATTATTTTTTTCAGATTTATTCTTTATAGAGTTGAGGGAAAAAAAAAGTTACCAAATATTTAGGACCAACATTTCATTAAACAAAAATGATAATCTTCTCTTGCATTTCATACATCATTGACCGAAAACAATCTGGCCTGTGAATAAGGTAATTTTATATGTTGCTTTTTCCTCCAATCATTATTAATATTTGATCAAAATCTGTGTTAAAACAAAGACATCTATATGAAAGAATCATTAATGATTTGAAAGCTTTCTTGCATTTGTCCCTGCATTAGATCTTTCTTTGTTTTTAAGATTATATTTTCTTCTTTTTATTATGAATATTTTTTCCTTCTATTGTTAATTGGTCTAAAGTCTAACAGATGAATGACAATTACATTTTCTGTCAATTCAATGGATATCAATAAAATGCCTTATCTTTTAACCTTTTACAACTCAAAAGAGACATCAACACGTGCAAGTGGGAATTCTTTGAGGGATTTTTTTATTTTTTATTTTTTGGCTTTGTTACAAAAATCTTTGTTTTTATCAAAGTGGATGTTGATTTCTGTTCATACATTTCCTGATTTGTTCAATTAATTAATAATTAAAGTAATTAGAAATGATTATATCAAAACATATTCAAGGTGCTGTACAATGTGCTTATTGGAATTTTCATCATCGTTTTGGGACAAAGGTTTTGTTTCTATTTTTATTAAAAGATAAAATACTGTAATAATTTTGTTGCTTATATTTCATTGTCTTGTTCACTTCACAACCAGATAAACACAAGATATGAAGAAAAAAATCAAGTCTAAATAATGTTATCATTTATTAATTTTTAAAGAAATTACCAAACAAGTTAAAAGGCTCAACTTTGAACATAATTCAATAAAGGCTGTATACAATTTTTTTTCTTTTAATAGCTTTGATTTTTAAAATTGATATTATTATTTTAACCTGTTTAAAAATATTTCAGTAGACTTTTTTGGAGGTTAAGTGACAGGAAGCCAAATGATAACTTATTTCAAATTATGATAATTCTTTACAAGACAAAAATTACATTGACATGTTTAACTCCTTAAAAAACAATAATCACTTCTGTTAACTCCTAAATTATAGTTAGTAATCAGAGCTCTAACTTATATTTAATAAGTACAATTCATCCAAATCATGGAGTAATTATTTCTTAAATAACTTCAAGAATTAAGGAACATTATTATTTTTTTTACACCTCATAAAGCATAGATTGCTTTTATTTTCCAGCAAAAATTTGAGTTCAAATCTTATAATTCAAAAGTGACAGTGTTACTAAAAATATAGTAAGTTTTAAAATGGGCTTCACTGTATAAAACTTTTAAAAAGAAATCTAAATATATTTATTCCAAAGACCAAATGTTTTAAAAAAAATGTCTTTATTTCTGTACATAACAATTTCATTTTATTATAAATGAAATGTCCTACCATTAAAACAGGACTTAAATTCACAAATCCAAAAATTAGTCCCTCAAAAATCCTGTCACCCACCTGTTTGTAAATAAATGCTATCCAGATTGCTGTAATCTGGTCAGTTCATATCCAATATTTCCCTAATTCATTTCTCCAACTTTTTTTTCTGTCTGTTAAAAGAATGTGCAGTCAACTGAAAAGAATGTATATAATATATATCTTATCAAAGGAATAAGATAATACTGATCAGTATATATATGGGGTACTATCTAAAAGTACAAGAATTTGATGTTTAAAAATTTTCTCCATAAACATGTAGTGTTCACCATTTCCTTTGAAGAAGTACTTCAAAGAAGATACATGAAAATTTCAAAATAGTACACGCTAAAGGTAATGGCTAAAATCTGCACTACATTTTCTGTTTAAATACCATAAAGGTTTCATTAATATATGTATATATTTACATAGAAGGAAATGTTAAGATACTAGCATAGTAGCTATAAAAATGTGAGAATCTGCATTGGATCAAAGTTTCACTCTCTAGCCAGTCCACTCAAGTTAATTTTCCCATGCTGTTCAAGCAGCAGAACATTGGCATAGGCTATGTCAGTTGCCTGTTTTATTTCAGGTCAGATGTTTGAAGGAATTAGTAGATTTCTCAGTGCAATCATGTCCCTACTGAATGTGACACAAGGTCAGTTTAAAATGGGTTTAAAGTTGCTCAAGCCACTTAGGCACTTCCCCTTTTGGGTATGCCTCAGGCACCCAGTAACCCAAGTCTCCTTTTGAAGGAGAGGTACTGTCTGGGGGAATGGCTCCCTGGGGCTTGAGCTTAATGTTATTTTGAAAATTTCCTGGCAAAATTGCCTGGTCAGATGTTTGAATGAAGGCACAATTTACTTTTTAATTTTGTCGGTTTTAGTATGACACAAGAAATGGACAAAGTACAAAAAGAAACAAACAGTAAAATTACCTCAGAGTAATTTGTTCAAAGATAAAAACTGAAGCAATTCAGAATTCAAAAAGCAGAGCATCTCATCAAGAGAAAATGGCTGACAGTCCGGGCCATAGAAAAGATACATTCTGATAGTGATAAGCTAATCCAGATTTTTTATAAACTATTCTGCACTATTTTTTTTTCTTATTTTACAAACTTGTATCTAAAAAGTAAATATACAGAAAGCAAGGATCGAAAAATTGTTTGGCTGTGTTTATCATTTGTTCATATTATATCCTGCTGTTTGCCTGCTTTTTAACTGATTATATGTATTATATACATACATAATGCAAACATACACACACAAATATATATATATATATATACATATATATATATATTAATGAAGCACAGACTAAGGTGATGTGGAATAGTTTTGTCTTCCAGCTCATGTCCTTAACCTTGTGATAGAAAGACATTGATGTTTCTTACCCAACTGTATTCTTGTTGTTTTTGTTGTTGTGTTTGAATATATAAACAATAACCTGTTCTATGTTGATTTTTCTCATGCTTTTAAATGTGATTGTACAATACGTGCTATGGTGGCCAGTGAGATGACAATAGAACTGAAAATTTGTTAAATTGATATATTTTCTTTTCTCTCCTTTAAATTTGAAACATTAAAAATTTATTTTTATTTTTTTATGTTTGTTTTTACATTTCCGCAGTCAACCCTTTTAACTTATACAAACATTTTAGGGTTTTGTTTTTTTTTTCTATTAAAGAATTTGTGAAACTTTAAAAAAATACTAGTTTTTAAATCCAATGTATTTCTAAACACAATGTTTTAGGGTTGGAGCAAAAATGTCCCAACAGTAATATTATTGCATTCAAGGCGCTATAGGGTGTGCTGGGGGTGAGGGCTTAAGCAAAGCTCCATGTTTTGTTGAAACTGATAAGAATATTACATATGTTCTCTTGGCCTCAATCAATTTTTTTTTTTTAATCATATCACCTCATGCAAGGCAGTAAAGCCACTAAGACACAAGGGGTTACTGAGTGTAGA
This sequence comes from Acanthosepion esculentum, assembly GCA_964036315.1. Lineage (NCBI taxonomy): Eukaryota > Metazoa > Mollusca > Cephalopoda > Sepiida > Sepiidae > Acanthosepion > Acanthosepion esculentum. Next base: position 46,896,159 of record OZ038483.1, read on the forward strand.
AGAACAAGAAAAAAGGAGACATTAGGAAGCAAGAAGAATAAAAGAGTAATCAAGACAGTAGATAATAAATGACACTGCATTTAAATTTTTGAAGATCAAAATTGACTGGAAAGCATGAAACTAGAAAAGAGTTCTCCAAATGATAAGTGCGAGTAAAGAAACTTAGCATAGAGATCACAGTTACATCTAATCAATTCAACTGTGAATTGATGAGACCTTGCTGCCGGACTAGATATATAGTACTGAGATGAGCTGTATCATTTGTTTAAAATCATGGCTGTCATTAATTTTGAAAATAAATCAGAATGCATCATTTTCTACTTTATTTTCTTTCTTTTCTTAAGCATTAGCTTCTAAAAACTTTTATATAGTTCTTTTGTGTTTCCTGTATAGAAACAGCTAACCTCACTGTTAACATATATACAGAAAAAAAGCTATAGATCTCATTCCACGAAATAAGTACAAGCAAAAAAGAAAAAGAAAAAATCTAAATTGCATAGTCAAAATCAAAATAAAAAATTAAGTTTACAGTAAGATAATATGTCTACAAAAAACATTCATTTCATGAGAGGATCAGTTCAGAAGAATCTAGAATCAGGAATCTTGAAAACTTAACATGATTTATGCCTCACTCTCCAGCCTTGTTTGCATTTTGTGATATCCTGCTTATAGTAAACAACAAATTGACAAATTTTATTGACTAAAATTAACAACTACTATTAACACATTTTCTTTATATATATATATATATATATATATATATATATATATATGTGTGTGTGTGTGTGTGCGCCCACACACACACACACATATATATATATATATACACACACAAACTTACATATATATACATATACATACATACACACAAATATATATATATATATATATACATACAAACACACGTGTGTGTGTGTATATATACACATATACATACACAAACACACACACACATATATATATATATATATATATATATATATATATATATATGTATGCACACACACACACACACACACAGATATATACATGTGTGTGTGTGTATATATATATATATATATGTATATATATATATATATATATATATATATATATATATATATATATATATTCCATTAGAATAGAAAGGTTTAAGCATCAGATATTTAGTTTTTAGAAAACTTTCTCAAATATAAATCTAACATATTGTAATTTTTCCATAAAATCTCAAATCTACCAAAATGCACAAATCTCATCTTTTCCATGCTCAGTTTCCTCTGTTTTCAAGATATCCAAAATATGAATTTCAATTTTGAAAATACTACCTGGCCAATGATGATAAAGTTTAAAAGCAATAAACCCATCAAGTTGTGTCCCTCTCTGTCAGCATTAAGTTTTATCAGAAACACAGCTTCATTATCTTTCAACTATGATAGCTTGTTTCCTTTTTTTCTCACACAATAGTGAAAATAAGTTTGGACTATATTTGAAATCTCAATACTACTAAATTTGAAATTGGATTTCTTCATGTTAGTAACCCAGTTTATTTTACAAAGTATCCCAAAACATTAGAAATTCAAAACTACGCCAATGTGGCACCCCGGCTTCTGAATGGGAAATTTTAGCTTTCATATTAATGGATAAATAAATAAACTGAATGATATAATCCAAACAAGATACTATCCAATCATACAGGATTTATCTATTAAGTATTAAAATATGCATATATTTTTTTTATAATCAGAAGCATGTAAAACTTAATACATGATATTTAATGAACTTAACTTCAATCCCAGACACCAACATATAAAATCTTTTTAAAACATTTTACTTTCATTCTTAGTACAACCAGTTCCAAAAAAAATGAACAATGTCATTTTAAAATGTTTTTTATAGAGCAAAAGCTAACATGGGTAAAAGAACTTTTTTTAAGAAAAAAAAAAAGAAAAAGAAAAAAAGGAAAATTTTTCAAAATTCTGTATTTTGGCTCAAGATATATTTTTTTAAAGTTTTTGATGCCATTTTTAAAGCTAATAAATTTTACAAAAACCTTTCCCTTAAATAATTTTAATAAAATGAATTTTTTTTTCAGACACCTGTTTTTTAAAAAATCTGATTTTCTTACCTTTTTTAACAAGATCTTCTCACTGACCAATCAGCTTAAATGCTTCAGCTTGTTGAAATTATTCACAAAAATTTTGTAGATAAAATTTGAGAAAAATATTGTATGCCTAGACATATTAAAGCAATATGAGTGAAATTTGAAAAATGTCTTGTGGACAGGATTTTTTTTTTTTAAAGTAGCTTCAAAAATGTATCCCATGTAAATCATCAGTGTATTTAACAATTTTTTTAAAACAAATATCAAAGAAGAAAAAGTACTCCATCTCAAATCTTGTTTTTCTCATCATGAACTTTAAAAAAATATATATTTACTGACTTATATGTTTTTCAAAAGAACTTTCTGAGATTAGTGCTTGCTCCAACCCATCTTGAATGTCCACCAGTATTGCTTGGATGAGTGTTGTCCTTCTGCCAATATTGGATGCTGTATAATATTTGCATCTTTCTTTTTTTTTTTTTTAAATAAAGGCCTTTTATTGACCAATAAATATTTAATATATTTACAGATCAAGGATTACCATTGGCTTCCAAAAAACCCAAAGTCAAAGCATAATTTCAGATGTCTCCCCTTACCATTCAAAGCCAAGATAAAGCACTCAGAAAAATATCTTAATATTTGTAAACTTTGCCTTTTTGTATTTTTAAGTATCTATCAAAGTAGTGATAGAGAATAGTTAGCTACTTCTTCAAGTTCTTGTAAAGGAAAATTCACAACAGTATTAGAGAAACAGTGGCTCAAGTTAGATAATTTTAACCAATGCTCAACAGTTTCAAAATCTATTGTAAGAAGTAGTTATTATTGTTGTTGCTAGACCAACCAAAAGTAATTGTTTTTTTTATCCCTCCTAATTCTGACATTGAAATGAATGTAAGAAAGCCATTTTTAAGACATTATATAAATATTTACAAGTAGGAGACACTTAAAAGTGGTGCTCTCAATTGCAATAACTTTATTGCCCAACTTATTCCCATGCCTCAAAGAATGTAAAGAAAATCAAAATAAAATAATTTATATTTAAGTTGCTTTCAGGAATTAATTTGCCAACATGTAAATTACAAATTTATTTATGCTTACTTTTATCTCTTTTATACTGGTTTACCAATGCCTTAAGAAAATAATGGCATTTTAAATATATTTTTTCAAGTTACTTCTGTTGTACTCTGCTCTTTCATTGAGTTGGTCTGGTCTTTTTACCTCCCAGCTTTGTAAACATCATGAAACAGTCTGCTATTGTTGTAACAAAGGCACTGCTACATGGCAGTATCAGTGCCAGGGAAATCATTCTAGTATAACAGAAAGTTACAGATATTACAAACAAAAATCCACTTGGTGTATATATAGTAAGATTTTCTAATATCTAGATCGATTCATTTTGAAGAAACAAAATAAGAAAGGGATGTTCAGCAGACACAGTACTTTGCTAATCTGAAATTGTCTCTCCTGACAGTAACAGAGGATTGGACTAACAAAAATAGTAATGATCTTGAAGATTCATTTATTGAAAATGATGAAACAGATGCTCAGATGATAAAAACTGTGATGAGCAATATTTACAAAGTGTTGTCTGGCACAAGGTCACAAAGAGAAGAGCATTCAACACAGGAATTTCCAACTCCATCAGATATTTTAGCAAAATTAGTTTGATAAGGATCACTAAGCCAGATGTCTCTGGAATTATGATTTAAATTTGTATGATAATCCAAGAGAAAGGTAAATATATGACAAAGTAGAAGAAAACTTTTATATTGGCATGTTTCGACAATCAAACAGTGTCAGTAAAAACAGATTTTATTTTCAACATTGAAATGAATGTGTTTTACATTAAGCATATGAACATTTTTTTTTACCTGGACAGGATCATTTTTTAAATTAGTAAAATCTAATTTCAGAAATAATACAGCAAAGTTAATAAAAAATCAAACAATCATATGCTTAACATAAATTATGTTCTGTTGCAATAAAGTAGATTCAGCTGAAAATAAATCCATTCTTATGATGACACTGATCAGCAGGATGTGTCAACATAAGTTTTTTCAAATTATCATATATATATATATATATATATATATATATATATACACATACATACAGGGTGTCCATAAAGTTCAAGTGCACTTTAAAAAATTTATAACTTTATTTGTATTTGCGATAAAAATAATTTGTAAAAAGGATTAGAAAGAAGTAAATCTATATTTTTTAATGTTTTATTAAAATTTTATTTAAGTTTCCACATGTCCTCCATCATTAGCAATACAAAGGGTAATACGATTTTGCAGTTCATGGAAAACATTTGCCAACTGATTTACAGTAATGCCTGAAATCACATTAGTTACTTTCGCTATACTTAAAACTAGGTACATTAAACTTTATAACAATTTTTAACAGATTATTTCTATTGCAAATACAAATAAAGTTATAAATTTTTTTAAAGTGCACACAAACTAAATGGACACCCTGTATATATATATATATAGAGAGAGAGAGAGAGGGAGGGAGGGAGAGAGAGAGAGAGAGAAATAATTTAAACACTATTATAGGTTCATGGATCATTAGCTTGCTCCAGTTATTGCATATCCAGGAGATTCAGAGTAGATTTTGATCAGTTATCATTTTAAGTGATTTAAAATTATATGAGAGAGAGAGGGAGAAATAAATGTTTGTATTTTTCTTTAACTACACTATGTCAGAGTTTATTATGCAAGTTAATGTTTCTACATTAAAACTGGTAATAAGCAAATGATACTGGCTAAATTTTCAGGCTCTATGACAAATATACCAGATGAGTTTCAGTTCAGAATATTTCACTTTATTAAAAATATTGATAATTTCATTTTAGGATGTTTTCGTTTTTTTTTTTTTACAAACTACAGCATAAATTTTAATTTTTCTTTATAATTCAAAAGATACAGGCCATTGAAATATTTAATTAATGTAATATCCTATGTACTTGAACACATTATTTTTATTATCATTTTATATATTAACACAGGCTCCTAAACATTCTATAACATTCATCAGTCTTTCAACAATGGATTTTGTTAACTTTTCTACTGTTTCATTTTTAAAATAACTTACAGCTGCTTTTACTATTTCCCAGAGATATTCTTTGCTTGAATATTGTTTTCCATTCTCATACACATTTATTTTAATGATAGACTACAAGTTTTTTATTGGACTAATATCTTAAAAGGCTGGAGGCCTTCCCATTGATTTAGTGTCTGAAACTCTTTTTTTGGCAAGGTGGGCAATAATCAGCTTTCATATTGTGAAAGGAGGATAATTTTGCATGAATATACTCTTGAGTTTAAAGCTTCTTGGCTGTGGCTTATATCTCTTGAAAAATATCTTGTCCAAGAATTTATATTTATCTTTTATTTTGATACCATCATCAACATTGAAGGAACCTATCATTTTATTCCATATAATACTAGTACAAAATGTAACTATACATTCCACTTGCAGTCTTCTAAGTTCTGTTGTCTTATTTGTTCCATGAAGAATCCAGCCAGCCAGCCAGCAGCTTCATCCAATTTCATTCTACAGCCATGAGTAAAAATTACTGTTGACAAATCAGTTATCATGTACTTCTTCATCTGACATATTTCTCTTTGTGATCTTTACTCTAAAGTATTAATTTGGCTGCTTCCCTGCCTTTAACCCATCTTCTCAATACTCTGCATCTCTTCCATTTATTATCCCTTTGTTTACTTTTGCAATTCACAACACAAGCTTATATATATATATATATATTTGTGTATTTAGGCAGCAATCCTTCTTTCAAGCACATTTCATTAAAAACGACTGACAAGGTGCTTTTATTTAGTTTTTTATATAATTTCTCGTGCGATCTTATAAAGTTTTTCTTTTCAGAGGATAAATTATACAAAAATTGTCCGAATGTTCTTTTCCGAGCGCTTTCGGCTATACTTTTAGCCATTATCAAGGATTATATTTCAACTGTTAGAATTAGAAATAGTTTGTGTGTGTTTTATAAAGTGATTCATTTTTTTGTTTCAAAACACGGTCAAGATATTATGTCCATGTTCAAAGTTAATATTATTAAGGGTTGGTTTGTTTAATTTTATAAGTAAGGCTTCCATTATTTTTAGCCTTTTTTTGCAAGTGGATGATGCTATTATATTAGTGTTTTCGACAAGTATATTCCGAAACAAAAAAATGAATCACTTTATAAAACACACACAAACTATTTCTAATTCTAACAGTTGAAATATAATCCTTGATAATGGCTAAAAGTATAGCCGAAAGCGCTCGGAAAAGAACATTCGGACAATTTTTGTATAATTTATCCTCTGAAAAGAAAAACTTTATAAGATCGCACGAGAAATTATATAAAAAACTAAATAAAAGCACCTTGTCAGTCGTTTTTAATGAAATATATATATATATATATATATATATATATATAATAAGAACAAACAAAGATGTGAGAACAATTTTCACTGTAAAATATAAAAATATACAGAGCGAAGATACTAAAAAGAATGATCAGATATTGGTACCTTTCCACAAGTTAAAGTTTCTAGTGGGCACTTAGATAGTTATGTGGCTGTCTGACAATCTTCAGGCAGTTCAAGGAATGAGATACTCAATTCTATATCCAATCTAATATAGAATTGAGTATTTCGTCACTTGTACTGACTGAAGATTGTGAGGCAGCCATATAACTATCTAGGCATCCACATGAAACAGTTGAAGAAAGGCAGTAATATCAGAGTATTGTTTTTATATATATATATATATATATATATATATTCCAAATTCTCGCTTGACGAGGAAGCGTGACCAGACACCTTAATTCAACATAATTTCAAAAATTATATTAGGGGTCTCGGCTCTCGCTTTTGAAACATGAGAACTCTTATGTAGCGAAGGAATCATATTTTTAAAACAAAAAAATATTATAATATATATATATATGTGTGTGTGTGTGTGTGTATGATGAACAAACCACAAGTTATATCATAAACTCTAACACCTCCAAATATATTTTTGTAAATATTTCTAATAAAAAATAGATATTATAAGCTAAAATTTGCAAGGTATATTTATCATATAAGTATATCCTGGAAATTGTATCCACATTGGTTGATTAATACCAATGTCATTGTGAAAATGTTGACTTGCATCATAAAATCTGATATTGTATTTAAAAATGAATACACTGTTAAATTTTACCATAAGAAAGTACATGATTTAAGTTTTAGAAAATAAAAATTATGTAGGTAAGAGAAAATTCTGATAAAAAAATTATGAAAATTAATGAACGTTTCTCTATAATTCTATCATTTTAGTCTGAATTTGAAATAGCTGATGACAAACTCTGGTTCTATATGTATTTATGAAAGATACTCTGTATATATGTGTGATTTTGAAAGAAAATAAAAAAAATAAATTAACCTCTTCTCTCTCTTAATCCTGTCACTATATTATCTTTCTTATAATTAAGGATTCCCTGCCCTAGTCTATAACTAATCCTAAAACTAATTCCACCAGCCCCTCCCCTTTCTCCAAGTCTGTCTATGTTTGAGAGACTCACCTCATTGTTCTGCAGTCTTTCAATCTATCAGCAGTCTAGCTTTGACCAAATCCTATCTTCTCTTTTTACTGATTTCATTGTTTATAAGTTCCAATGGCTGACCATATAAAAACAAAACAAAAGTTCAAACCCAAAGCTTGTATTTCTTTTTGTATAAATTTCATCATAAATAATAAATGTGAGAAAGAGAACAGTATTCAATTACTTGTTCTGAAGAATAACTTTGGGTTTGAAAAGCCTAGGATTACAAAATTCTCTCAGAGGTCATGGGAGGGGGCAAAATAAAAAAGCAGATTACATTATGCATCTGTGTATATTTTTGTCATCATCAGTTTCAGATCAGTTTTGTTATTTTTGTAAATACTTATTTTTTTAATTATGTTTTAGTTAACCCTCATAATTGTTCTCTATGGGCGGAATTAAATTCAAGTTGGAGTACAAAAAAAAATGAACAAATTTGACTGAGTTTTTTAAAATTATCATCAGTTTCATTTAATCTTATTTTATTTTTAAAAACTGTTCAAACTATTTTTTAATACCTTCACAATTTTAAAAATATTTTTTTTTGTTTTTGATAAATAAAAATGTTTCTTTTTCATTTTTTTGTTTTTTATCAGTTTATAGCATTTTTCAACAAATGTGGCCAAATGTTGTGTCTGAGAAACAAATGTGGCCAAATGTTGTCTGTGCTGAAGAGGAAGCTTTAAATTAGTTTAACTTTGAATTACTTTTTATCTTCTTTCAAAAGAAAAAAATTAAAAAATGGCAAAACTCCAAAATTAACCAAACAAAATTAAAAATATTTTAAAAACACATCACTGACAACTTAGACTCTACATAGGCATTTTTTTAAAACGTTTTTTTTTGGGGGGGGGGAGGGAAATATTTTCCTTTCTCTACATGCTTTGATTATAATTAAAAAGAAAATAACAACAACTGCTCACTTAAAACAGTGTTAAAGAAACTCCCAAATTAAAAAAAAGTTATTATTCCTTGCACCTGCTTTATTTCTCCCACTCTTGCCAAAAAATACATAAAAACATGTTAGACTCAATAAAGGGAAGGAAGGGGAGATAGAAAAAAAAGTTCCCAAAGAGAAAAACGACAAAGCAAGAAATATTTCTAAGAAGATTTCTCACTAAAAAATTGCAAATAATTGGAAAACACAATGCATAGAAATGAAGCTAATAACTTTCTAATTAGCAAAAATAGATTCAAATTGGTTGAAATTAACACTGTCTTGTTATGACATATAATTAGACAATCATATCGGCTGTCACAATTGGAAGGAAAGCTACTGCTATGAGTAGGTTCTTCTTGTCATTTTTCTTAATTTGAACCTCTCTTATTGGCCTGTAAACAAAAAAATAAACAATCTATTTGTTACTCAGAATAGCATTTTCATTGGTCACATTTTTGATAGCTTCACTTTTCCCCCCTTTGGATAAATTTTTTACATGTTTTTGTTCCTTAGTTTTTTGTATGCTACTGTTTAATTGTAAACAGTTATTCAAATGAAGAAATGTGAGTCTGCATTGTTAATATTGTGTTTTTTGTTTGTTTTTAATTTACCTGTTCCATAATGGCAGGGTTCAATACTGCATGTGTTCATCTTGTTCCTTCAGTGGTACCACAGACAGCAGGCCATCCACTAAAAAAAAAAAAAATTAAAATAATAATAATTGTGCACTTTTTGATTTCTTCTCATTTAGCTTTTGGTATCTACCCTATCATGATCCCACCCAACCCCATCATCAGGTTTTGCTTCTTATTTATTTTCAATTTAAAAAATAAAATTGCAAAATATTGTTTTTAATATTTTACTTTATTTTCTTTGCATTTTTTTTTAGGAGATTTTTTTATGCTAATAAAAAAAACTTACAGAACAAAACAATTGTTTTTGACTTTTTCTTTCTTATTTTTCAGCTGTGAAATATTTTTCTCTTTTAAGGCAAATCTTAACCAGGAATTACATAATTTTGAAATCAAGGATACTTTCCTCTTTTATTTTATTTGTTTCTTACTAATTTTTCACCCAAGGCCCAACATTTACTCAAGGTGGAGGGTGATTAATTGACTTTGTTATATGAGCTTACGAAGAAGATGTAAGAAGTTCATTTATAAGGATATGTAGAAAAGGAAACAGCTAACCCTAGACTGGAAGATGTTAAGAGTGTAGTGACTAAGAAAGTATCCTCTTGGGAGTTTGTTCTACAATGTAGCAGTTCTTTGGAAGAAACTGAATGGAATTTTCTTTTTACTAATGGAATACAAACAGAATGGGGATGATTCATTCCACTGCACATGACATGGCGGGGGTGGAAGTAAGGAACCTAGCTCATCAGAACATTTACTATGAGAGGCTTGGGAAATTTCATCTGTGGGAAAAGGGTTGCAGCATGGAAAACAATTCGTCACTCACAAGGCCATCAACTATATGAAGACTGGAAAGTGAGGAGTTGGCAGCTTCAGTCCAGATATGGCAGCAGTAGTCATTATTGGCCACTACAATCTTAACAATGTAAGGTATGCAGATGAGACAGTGCTGATAGCAGATACAAGAAGAAAACTACAAAAAAACTCACGCAGAAGGTAGTGAAGGAAAACAAGAAAAAAGAATTAAACATCAACTGCAAGAAGGCAGAATGCACGGTTGTTAGCAAAAAGATGAGTCTAAAGTGAGAATTGCAAATCAGAGATACCAAAATCAAACTTAAATATCTGGGAAGTTTTTTTAACAGAGAACAGAAAGTGTGACACTGAAATCTGAAGTTGTATTGAGATATCTTTTGGAATGCTTCCTTGACTAAGCAGAGTACTAAGAAATAGAAAAACTTTGCTAGAAACAAGGAAAAAGAGTACTAAAATGTTACATGACATCTGTCATTCTGAATGGCAGCGAATGCTAGACAATCTCCTTAAAGATGAAGAAGAGACCTGAAACAAGAGAAATGTGGTTCTACAGAAGGATACTGAGGATACCATGGACCAAATATGTGAGCAACAATGAAGTTTTAGAGAAAATAGAAACAAAAAGAAAACTTATACTTAACATCAGGAAGAAACGGTTGAGGTTTCTAAGGCACATAATGAGGAAAGAAGACCTAGAAAATCGGATACTCACAGGACAGAGAGCAAGAGGGACAGAGGCAAACAATGCATAACATACTAAGTGAGCTTGAGTAAATGGATAGCAGAACAGTTGTTAGCAGGAATAACAAAGTTTATTAAGAGCTACAAGGGACAGGAAGTTGTGGAGAGCCATCAAGAGATATGGCACATAAAGAAGAAGTTTTTGATCTGAGCTGGCTCTTGTAAAGGGCAAGTATTGCTGGACAAGTCAGGTACATACTGGAGCATTACAAGGAACTGAACATTTTTCCAGCCTCTTTAGCGATGAAGGTTACAAAAACATTGCCCACACAATATTTGTGCTTATACTTATTTATATTCATTTTGTACATGGGAAGGTCACAAGTTCAATGCATGCTCAAGGGAAGACAATTCTAAAAGAGCTGTGATATGTCTAAGAGTAAGAATGAGCTTACCTCCTCAATATATGGTTACACATTCCAATGAACAACTGACCCTTGAGGAAACACAGAGGGTATAGACATAAGACAGCATTTTATTGCCATCTTTCTAAGTACATTATTAGTTTGCAACTAATTAACTTAATTCAAATAGATACTGAATTACTAACTTTAATTTCCAGTTACCTTAACTTAACGGAGACAAGCCTCAGATCATCAGCTGGTTGCAATCCAGAAGTTAGAGATTTTTAGAACAGGAACTGACAAACAATTAAAATATAAATATAGGTTTTATAAAATTTATCACAGAGCCAATAAAAAACCTTTAAAAATAAGTTGGAAACATCTTAAATGAAAAACAAAGATTTTTGTTTTTTAGGTCAATTTATGATTACTCAGAATTATATAAGTGCTTTTCTTCATAAAATTTCTTTACCTAGATATTTAAATAAAAATTTTAATACTAATTGTGCTTTGCCCAAATTGGAGACCTGGATCAACTGGCTCTGCCACCACATCTGAGCAGATCTCTAGGGATTTTATAAGGTGATAGCCTGTAAATATTACTCAGTGTACTTTAATTAATTGGATTTGAACAAACTTTGTAACATTTTTAAAGTGAATTTTAAAGACAATATTTATACATAGATTTATTCAACCATGAATGTCACATTTTATTCCACAATGCTTCACTGTTTTCAAGGGTTATTTTTTTCAATAATGTTCACCTAATACAAGGCCCAAGGGCCACTCAAGGTAGATGGTTATTATGTGAAGTTCTATTTAGTGTAAGAAGGGGTGAGATAACAGGCAATTCTAAATTTGAAGAAGTCAAGATTTAATTAGAAAAGAATATTTCAGAGTACAGACAGAGACGTTAGGAGTATAGTGTTGAAGTATTTAGAAGAAACTGGAACCCCAGTCCGAAAGAGGAAACAAGGAATGAACCTCTACTCCTGTTCAAAAGACTGGGGAGGAGTGTGAACCAGATGATAGGCAAACCTATCTACTCCTAGCTTCATGATTCAATCCTCTCAGAACTTAACCTCTTTCTGGGTGATGAACTTGTCTAGGGGGCTGTTAAAAGTTTCAGAGAATGGAAGTTCTCTTCAAGATTTCTGCTGAGTCTGCAAAGAATGAGAAGTCCAGCATCATCCTGATAGAAGATGACAGCCTTCCAATTGGCTAATGTCGAACACTTTCCATTGTTGCCTTTTATCAGTCCAGTTGGGAAGAGAACTTACCTGAATTCAATGTTTGACTTTGCAGATTTTTGTAAGACCAAATTCACTACCAATCCCAACTGATATATATCATCACTTTTGGGTGTAGACCAGCTTTCGGGGGGGGGGGGGGCTTAATAGTGACTTACTTTGTTTTCACCAGGAACTTTATCCTTACACATTGTTGTAAACAATTCATTGCTTATTGCCAGTGATTGTTTTATTCAGAAATGAAATCTTGCTATTCATTCATACAATGATGGACAGTGGATAAATATTTTTAACTTATTATTTAATTTTTATAAAATTTATGTTGTTTGTTATGTAAAACTTGATGAGTTTTGAATTGTCCACATTTTCCTATTCTCTAGCTATTAATCTTGTTTTGTTTGTATACATCATAGTTCTATTTTAAAATGCAAATAAAACTGAACACATTTATTTTAGTTGCATTATTATTATCCTATGTACAGCCAACTGCATGATGATTCTTGGAAAGTGGGAAGGCCCCTGCTGAGGTACAAGGATAAACTTAAGACCTAAATTCTATTGACATCCCTCCAGTGGTGTAGCTAGTGTGTGTGCTGCTCCCCACAAAAGAAATAAAACATATTGCACAATGTTTGCATCTTAATGTATAAACTATTAATAGGCCTAAAAGAGGAAATAAAGCAACACCTACATTCAAACAAACTTCTGTCAAAGAAAATGACTAAAATTTATGCTAACAAAAACGGATGCATTTCCTACACCCATCAGTGCTGTGGTATTAAAAGAACACAGCCTGTGTCAATTCACAGATTTCACATTGTCAACAATAATAAAACAACCCTGAATACATCATTGGATAATGTCTCTTGTTTGGCCAAGATAACAAACACTTAAATACATATGCCATAGTTTAAGTTACTTGAAAATGAAAAGGTCCTTCAATTCTGAGTAGGGTCTCAACATTAAAACCTCTTTTATTTCAATACTGCCTATACAGGCTGATACAGCAGACCTAAAAGTTTCAGCAAGTGGCCTCTGATCTTGTCAAGTTCAGCAGTATGTGCATAAAAAGCATTTCAACTTTTGAAAGGTTATGCATTGAACAATACACTAACATTCCTGAAGCCCCTACAAGAGGTGCTGTTCCTTGTCCTGTATGTGGAATATTGTGCAGTTTTCAAACTGACCTTAGAAGACATCAAAGATAACTACAATTTTACCATAAAGGGTGTAAATAGCTGCTGAATTTTTAAAAAAGACAGGATAATCCCCCCACATATATATATAAGAATTTTTATCTAAACTCAACATAAAATTTGTTTCTACTATATCTAAAACAATAAAAGACTTAATCAATACAAAACAAAACAAAATTTCTAAGTAATATGTATATTATAATTGTCATACAATATAAAACTAAAAATTTTTTAATTTTTTGTAAAGTACAAGTAATATTTGTGATTTTTATGACAATTTGAAGTGCACTTTTATTGTTTAGTCAAAAAGTCAGAATAGCACTAGTGTACAAAATTAACAATATGTTTGAGTTACGGAAACTTATTTTAAAAAATCCAAACATTTTTATTTAATACTTCTGCGAAACACTTCTTTTTTTGTTTACACATCAGATGAAACTAACATTTAAGAATACCAATGAGACTGAGCCTTTTTATCAACTTCATGTGAAGTCATTACCAGAGATTAAATATATTTGAGAAGTAAAGATATTTTGATGATTCAAAGTGATGCTATCTGAAAAATTTGATTTGCCAAACCAGTCATAGAACTTAGCCGATTGGCAATTTGATGTTTCTTTAATAAATGGATTGATTTTCATTTAAGAACAAACAAAAATTTGGTAGAGAACCTCAAATTTTAGAACCCCAAATTAACATCAAATTCACTGCCAATAGCTTGAAAGGTCAAAGACTAAACCATTCCATCAGCCTGAATGAGGGTCAATATTCAAATATGCCCCCCCCCATTTTTTAATATAAGTAAAAAGTTTATATTCAGTAATATGGATATGAAATGACTAATCAACATCTCATTTGTAAGCATCTTTGTCAGAAATACTTTTTTTTTTTTATAACTGCTTATTGCAAATGATGTGGACTTTTTCTCTACACATTAATTTTATAAAACTATCTTCTAAGCAGGTAAATATGGTAAATTTATGTTCAGAATGAATAATTTACCTGTAAATATACATATTGGGGATTTATATCTTGTCAACTTCAAATTGAGATAATTTCACTCACGGCCAAGAATTTCATTTTATCGCTATAAATAGGATGTCATTTATAAAAGGAAAATTATTGTCTGTGGCAGAAAGATCTCTTTATAAGTGAGCATATTATAGTTAATATTAAAATAACACATTTTGCAAGGAAATTGAATAAAGAAATCTTCAAAGAAATCCATGAAGGCTATGATTATACTGACTTATGAAGTAGATGGGTGATGGATAGGCTTGGCAGATGACCAAAGTGTTGAAAGTCCTTTGAAAGATTCAGTATAGATCTTTTTAAAGAATCGATCCAGAAACACCTGGGTTTATTATATATAATAAATCATGTTTTGGGATGAACCAGAAGCCATCAACTGGCAGATAAAGGAAAAAAAAAGAAATAATATGTCAAAGAGCTGCTCATATAATCCCAGAGCCTGCCTAATGTTTATATGGGGAAGATCAACTTTAACCTCCATGTGATTAGGCATAGAAGCAAGGCCCAAAAGAGAACCAGATGTTCAACTAGAGCAACAGGATCAAAGAGAGTAAATATACACCTGATGCATGCCTGATACAAATATGATAGGAATACTTTCACAAGGAAAATGCCTAAAACTGGATGAAAAAGCACTTGAGAAAGGCCTATATGATCTACTATTGGATATTGCACCGGCTCTCATTGATACCAAAAGAATTCTCTTAGAGTTCAGAATTTAAGGACAGTAAGATTTTAAAACTTTTTTCCATAAAAAAAAACATATGCCATAATACCACATTTTCCAAACTATACAGACACCATCTGTATGATTTTATTAATGTGGAGAGGGGATAAAAATTTACAAAAAGGAACAAAATACGTACAAACATAGTTTGAATGGAGAGGACATGCCTCATCATAATTGCAGTAGGAAAAATGAGTTTACAAGTCAAAAACATACAGGACTTGTGAAATAATACGTAATAGATCAATTGTTAATTTGCACTCATTTGCATTGATTTAAAATAAAAGTCACAAGGAATGTGCAGTCAATGAGGATTGAAATGACGATTTGGTAATAATTATCAGTGAGTTTGGCTTTTTAATCATTGCACAACAACAATGTACCCTCTCTACCACCATTTTAATAAAATGTCTTTGCATTGTGGTTGGTGATTTTATAAGACTTTTCAATCTCTGAAGATTATTATTCTAAAGTTCATGTTGTCCAATGCATTCATTTTTTATGAATATTTTGCAAAAAAGTGTGAAGGCATGCAGTTCTGAACTCTTCCACCTGGTGTGGACTGGCCAAACATAATGGCTCAATGAAGATTTTATTTTTTAAGTTGTTTAAATAACAAAAGTCATCACAAGAATTGTGAATGTTAACACTATTCCTCTCTTGTCCATGCCATAGCTGGCATGACTGCCTGTGGTCATTTATTGCTAATGTTCAGCTAACTAGGCCTAGGACACATCTTGCTTCAGCTGCTAGTCAGATTTATGTACAGAAATGGCAACAAGAAGCTAGGTTTGGATCATACGAAATGCTGCTACTGTTTTGGGTGAGGCAACATGAATAGATTGGCCACATCAATTGGTGTAACATTTGGTTTGGTTTGTTTTACTGCATATCAAACTTAATGGGTTATTTAATTAAATAAAGATTATTATTTCTGGTAATATTTTGTTTTGTCAAAAATCTATTTCTGGTAATATTTTTCCTTCAAAAATGTCTTGCTGGTAATAGTTTTTTTCCTTCAAAAATTTATTGCTGGTAATACAAAGTATTTCTGGTATTAAAACATATTTATACACTTTCATAGTGTTTTTACCCCAGTTTGGGGGTTAACTATTTGCCTACCACCCTGTGTCATGGTGGATCTGGGAACACCAGCAATTAAGAGGTGGTTCCACACTCCTCAAAACCTCCTGATCAGAGACCTTGCTGTTGGACATAGTTTATCATCTTACCCAGGATGCTGATGTAGTTTATCATCATATCCAGGATGCAGCCTAACATTTACCAGCAGGCAAAGGTATAGGCAAGGAAGTGAGGCCTCGCTAATCTTCGGCATTTATAAAAATTTTCAATCTGAATTTGATTATTCTCAATTTGAAGTTGAAAGATTTACAGATTGTAAATTTCTTGGAAAACCAAATACCATGTGAGAAATACAATGCTGAGCAAAGATTCCCGACTCTGGAGGCAAAACATGGAGCAAAGATTCCCGACTCTGGAGGCAAAACATGGAGCAAAGATTCCCGACTCTGGAGGCAAAACATGGAGCAAAGATTCCCGACTCTGGAGGCAAAACATGGAGCAAAGATTCCCGACTCTGGAGGCAAAACATGGAGCAAAGATTCCCGACTCTGGAGGCAAAACATGGAGCAAAGATTCCCGACTCTGGAGGCAAAACATGGAGCAAAGATTCCCGACTCTGGAGGCAAAACATGGAGCAAAGATTCCCGACTCTGGAGGCAAAACATGGAGCAAAGATTCCCGACTCTGGAGGCAAAACATGGAGCAAAGATTCCCGACTCTGGAGGCAAAACATGGAGCAAAGATTCCCGACTCTGGAGGCAAAACATGGAGCAAAGATTCCCGACTCTGGAGGCAAAACATGGAGCAAAGATTCCCGACTCTGGAGGCAAAACATGGAGCAAAGATTCCCGACTCTGGAGGCAAAACATGGAGCAAAGATTCCCGACTCTGGAGGCAAAACATGGAGCAAAGATTCCCGACTCTGGAGGCAAAACATGGAGCAAAGATTCCCGACTCTGGAGGCAAAACATGGAGCAAAGATTCCCGACTCTGGAGGCAAAACATGGAGCAAAGATTCCCGACTCTGGAGGCAAAACATGGAGCAAAGATTCCCGACTCTGGAGGCAAAACATGGAGCAAAGATTCCCGACTCTGGAGGCAAAACATGGAGCAAAGATTCCCGACTCTGGAGGCAAAACATGGAGCAAAGATTCCCGACTCTGGAGGCAAAACATGGAGCAAAGATTCCCGACTCTGGAGGCAAAACATGGAGCAAAGATTCCCGACTCTGGAGGCAAAACATGGAGCAAAGATTCCCGACTCTGGAGGCAAAACACTAAAATCAAGCAGATGTGGAAATTTAAATATCTGGGAAGAGTTCTAACAGAGGACAGTAAGTGCGACACTGAGATCCAAAAACATATTGGGATGGCCAAAGCTAGACAGAGTATTACAAGACAGGAGGATTCCATTGGTAACAAAGAAAACTGAACTGCTATGTGATATCTGTCCTCCTTTATGGCAGCAAATGTTGGATGGTCTCCTCAAAGAAGAAGAAGAAGAGATTTGAGGCAAGAGAGGTATGGCTCTACAGAAGGATGCTAACGATACCTTGGATTGAACATGTCAGCAATGATAAGGTTTTGGAAAGGATACGAAGAGGAAACTTATACTTAACATCAGGAAGAGGTGACTGAAATTTCTGGGACACATAATGAGAAAGGAAGGTTTGGAAAATCTAATACTCACAGGTCAGATAGAGGAAAGAGGGACAAGAGGAAGCAATGTGTGACATACTTAGCAGGCTTAAGTAAGTAGATGGCAGAACAGGATCTGGGGGAAGTAGCAAAAAGACAAAACTTATTGAGAACTACAAGGGAAAGGAGTGGAGGGCCATGATCACCTATGTCGTGAAGGGACATGGCACACAAAAGAAGAACTGGTGTTAGAGAATCACAAACAAAGAATTTTACTGGAGAACAGAAACCATGTTAGTTGAGGACTTTCAACAACATCAACACTACAATGGTTATCACATGCAAATCAAAGTAGAAATAATGATATAATCAAGTTTCAGACGTTCCACACTACCCAAAACAATAAGCAAGGAAGGAAACCACCATAAATATTGGAAAGAGTGATAACAGCCACTGGACTTGAGAAACTTATTTTCCTGAAAAATTGTTTTAAGGGAAACATTAGAGAATTGTTTTAAACAAAACATTAACCTAAAAACTCTAGTCATGTTCCTAAATAGTCTTGTCAGATTGAGAATTTCTTATGGATGTTATACAAGGCACCAAACCCATTCAGAAATATCTAAACTGTCAGCTGTATACAACCGCTTTCTAAGATCAATGATTAAAAATAACTTGGAGTGAGTGAAACCTGTGGATCTTGGAAAAGACCATCCTTCTTTGAACATTGTGAATCACATACAAAATCTATACCAAAGAGCAGAAGCAGCAGTAACAACTAAAATGGATAGCACATGCAGCTCAAAGAGGAAATAATGATATAATCAAGATGTTAACATTCCACAATACTTAAAATAAAAGGTTAGGAAAGAAGCCCCATCAGTAATGGAAAGAGTGATAGCAGCTACTGAACTTGTGGGACCTATTTTTCTGAAAAATTGTTCTAAGAGAAAGATTTTATAAATTACAACCAGAATCAGCAGTACTGGCTGCTTGGTTAATGAATGCCAAATATTTCCTTATAAGGAAACTGCTAATATTACCATTTCTGCATATAAAAATAAACAATCATTACTGCCACACAAACTGCTGAGATAAAATTATCTGACAACATACTTTATCATTACAAAAATGTCCCTTTTGTCCCAGGCCTGAAACTGAAAATAGTACTAGACATACTATTTTTTTAAACATACATACATAAATACATACAATGGGTGCAAAAAGAAACTAACAATCATTCATAATAAAATAATTATGACAATGTGTCCTAATGAAAGTTGCATGATGGGTAGAAGAATAATTCTTTCCATAGGAGTAGATATGTCCATCTGTCATCCGGTTCACACAACTCCCCTGTCTCTTGAACAGGAGTTGAGGCTTATTCCTTGTTTAGGATTGGGTTTCCAGTTCTTTCTAAAGTCTTCTCATTCTCTTTCACTCTCAGTAGTTCCTTGTATCTTAGTAGCATTATCACCTTGCTTGGGGTGAATTAAAAATAAGAATTTGAATTTCTGGGATGAGAATTTATTATTTACAATATTTACATTCAAGCTATTGTCCTCCTCATTGTTGTTGTTATCACAATATTTCAGCTGTCGTGCCCTCTGACTTTCATCAACCTCAATTTGGTGACATAGTAAACACGAGTTTAATCCATGGGCTGGGTAGCGTGTACTTGAACTCAGTGGAAATAGGGTAAGCAATAAATAAGCAGTACTAAAAATAAGAACTACACAAGATATCCCTAAACATGGGCTGTGGAACGAGTTCAGTTCAGAATTCCCTGTAGATTACCTGGATTGATATACACCTGATGAAGGCTGGAGGGCACAACAATAACAAAGATGAAGACAATAATCCAAATGGAAATAATGGAAATAATTCTGTCTGTTTTTTTTCCTTCTTTCTGAAGTAAAGAACTTTCATTTTTTTTTTTTTAATTATTTTATATTTCTCATTTGCTTCTCCAAATTACCATCATTACTAGTTTTGTATTTTGAAACCATTATTCAACAAAACATTATGAACTGTTCATTTTGGAGATTGACTGAACAAAATGAAATCACATAAGGAGCTTTCTCATTCTTTACAGATGGCTCTTGAAGAATGCTGTAGAATGGATCAGCCAAAATATTATGGCAGCAACAAAAGCCAAAAATAAGGAGATCAACCATTAGAAAGAACTCTTGAAAAGAATTATACATATATATATATATATATATATATATAATTTGTTTGAAAATTATAACATAAATATCTTATAAAATCACTACAAAAATAGCCATTTTGTTTCAACATTTCTGGTGTCTTATCAAGTGATGGTGTTGAATATAGAATAAAGAGTTTTAAAAGGTTCAAATCGACCAAAAATCCCTCATTAAGAGAAATGCTGTTACATAATCTGCAATGACCAATCAAAATACAAGTATATGAAACTTCAAAAAACTTATATATAAAAATCTGATACCTTAAAGTTTAAAAGGCTGCTCAATGTGTGAAATCCTCACAGGATGAAAGATATGATACAGGGCCATGTGACAGGCACACTTGGGTGTCATGTCGCAATGAAGATTGGCATTGACCATCACAAAAAAGAAAATGAAGAGGAAGGATGTGGTTGGCTTGAGTAACTTTTCATTCAGCCACCAATTAATACATTTTCAATTAGCAAAGGATTTCTTTGTAAAATGAGTTTCTTCCTCTAAACATTTTCAGCAAGAAATTTTGCTTCATACCAAAACATGTGATATGAAACTGTTACCAAGAGGCAAGCTAAAAGAAACTAGAAGTCACTCGCTTACTTACTCCCTCACCTTCACTGGCAAGTAGTTAGTAAAATTTCCCTACTAAGGACAATAAAACCAGTCAGTTCAGAATATATGCATTGTGCTGTTTAACATGACAAGAAAAAAAACTTTTCTTCTGGTGAAAAAAACATTTGATTTTCAACAAGAGGCAGAAACAGGCCAACTTTAATCTATTGGTCCCAATAAGGCTGTAGAAACAGTGTTGCAACCAAATTTCTCCTCTACTGAACAATGACAGCAGTCACCAAATACCCTTCTCAAGCCACTGCATCCATCACAAGTCATACAAAGGAGCTGGTGGTTGAACCACAAGCCTACAATCATTTAAGATATTATGACAATGTCACACTTGAGCAACCATTGTATTATTATTTCGACAAATCATTACTAATATTTGAAAATCTGTTGATAAAAAAATTGGTGATGAGGATAACTTAAACAATCTGCGTATTTTTGTGTTTTTATGCAGCATGATGACAAATAATATTAACAAAATCAACATGACTTTTTTCTTGATTTCATAAATATCAGTTTTCTACAAATAAGATTTTTTAAAAATAACTTTCTCATTCTTTAATTTTTATAATTGTGTGTTCGGTCACCAGTGTAACAAAACTTATTTTCCCATTTGTATTTCCCTGATATAATAACAGTGGAGTTCACAGACAGAATGGCCGAAAGGAAAAAAGAATGACAAACATGTTTTGTTCTCAGTGGGACTTTTTATACTACTAATACATACAAAAAACTTTTTATACTACTAATAGATACAAAAAACTATATATACATATACACATGTCCCATGCTGAGAATAATATATCATATATATCTACACAGCAAAGAAGAGTGTAAGGAGAAACATAAAGGAGTTAATATATAATATCGAGATACTCCTGTGTCTGGAGAAGCCATGTTTAGGACTCCAGCTTCAAATGGGCCGGATTCATCTATGTCCCAGGCGAGGACATATTCCACAAATGGGAAACAGTGTGTTTTGGATTTTCCCAAATTGAGCACTGCAAGATGGAGTTTCATTCTGTATCTGGAAGATATATTTTTTTCCAAAGTGAAACAGCACCATGGACTTGTAAGCTGCTGGAGGGGAAGCAGATTTAGCCTTGGCCCTTTGGCTCAGGCTAAAAGAAAGCAACCTCATGTAGTGGCTGTTGTAGACAAACTGAAATTGACTGCTGCTTTCTTCGTTGTATGGAGTGACATCACAAAGTTGTTGCCATGTGACCCATGTGACTTATCTCCACCAAAGGAGATAATCACATACTGTATCCCTACAATATGCAGGAAGTGAGAGACAGGAGGCACGGTGGAGTAATGGATAATGGCTCGGATTGAGGAATCGTAGAGCCGAGTTCGAATTCCAGTCAAATCCGTTACATTCACTTACGTGCTAACACCCTTGGGAAAGGTGTGAATCCTCTTCTTCTCCCTCCAACTATGGGTAAATAGCAGGACAGACTGGGTTCTATAGCCTTGGATGGCAACTGGTCTAGGAGAAGGTCAACTCTGAATTCAAAACCATTCGGTGTCTGCACCGGCATCCGACGGCCTCTTGGTTACTCCTGCCTCTGCGTCTGTGGAAATTCTGCGGCAAGTAAGAGCATATTCCTCCCTCCACTGGGATAGCACACGAGGTGTGGGGACCGCGTGTGAAGTTCAAACTCCCTTGTTACTCCGTTTCAAGAATTCGCCGCCGCTGGAATCAGGAATGGCTGTCGCTTGTTTCAGCATTGGCGATGGATCGCCGTGCTTAGTCGGCCTTCGTTCCGGACGCGGTGAATTCCTTGGAAGGAGCCGGCTTAACCGATCCAGGGTGAATGCTGCAACATACATAAGTGAGAGACAGTAATGTCCCAGAGATAAAATGAGATTTGTACTTTCATTCATGTTAAAGTAAACAAAAATTCAATTGATGTACAAGAAATTCATTTTGAACATGAGATTATTTGCGTGTTAAACTTAGCAACAAATTAAAAAGAATAATTTTTTCTTAAAAAAGAAAAATTCAGGAAAAATGATTTTTAAAAAATAAAGAAACTCATCAACTTCAAAACTGGATAGTGTTTTAACTGGTACTGGTTTCATCAAATCTGGGAATCTCACCAAATAGCAACTGAGAAAATTGCAAACCCAATTCAAAAATGATTATTAATGCAAATATTTGGAAGAGGTAATTAATTCTTTCTTTTTTTGCTCAGTCCCATAACCTGTCATGTATATTCTAGCTTATGGCACAAAGGAGACAAAGTTTTACAAACCTCCTTAATTGGAATCCCCTAAGACCTTAAATGGAAGCTGACAGTATCCCAGAAAATAAATGTGTATAATCTGCTATTTCTATTTCCAAACAGATTTCAAACTGTTCTTGAGCAGAAAAAGTAAGTTTTATCTAAATCTCAAAAATATCTCATCACAATAGCAGACAGTGAGAGAAATGTTCCTTTTTCTTATTTATCAATGAGTAGTAATAGAAGAGCCTTGTGGTAAGTTTATATGATGCATGTCCAGAATCAGTGTTCAATTCCCTGCAAGGGAGATTTAAAGAAATTTTACACTTATTTTCAATGCCTTTAAGATTATATATATATATTGAAAAGGGGGTGATGAAAGAAAAAGAAATAGAAAAGGAGAGATATGAGAGGAGAAAGAGATGACAATAGGGAGAGTAAGAAAGTTATAGAGAATTAAAGAGGAAGGGAGAGTAAACAGAAAACAAAAACAAAAGATAGAAAAATGGGAAAGAAAAAGAAAGAAAAAAAGAAAGTGGCAAGAAAAAGAATAAAAAACAAAAAAGCAAAAAGAAAAAAGCAAAAGAAAAAACGAAAAAGTAAAAGAAAAACTGAAAAGTGAAAAAAGCAAAAGGAAAAAGTGAAAAAAGCAAAAGAAAAAAGTGAAAAAAGCAAAGATAAAAGAAAAGCAAAACAGAAAAAAAACAGAAAAAGAAAAAACAGAAAAAAAACCAGAAGAAAAAAGAGAAGAAAAAAGAGAAAAACAGAAAACAAAGAAAAACAGAAAAACAGAAAAAACAGAAAAGAAAAACAGGAAGAAAAGAAAAAACAGAAAAAAAAAACAGGAAGAAAAGAAAAAACAGAAAAAAAAACAGGAAAAGGAGAGAAAAAAACAGAAAAAAAAGAAAAAACAGAAAACAGAAAAACAGAAAACAGAAAAACAGAAAAAAGGAAAAACAGAAAAAAAGAAAAAACAGAAAAAAAGAAAAAACAGAAAAAAAGAAAAAGCAAAGAAAAAAAGAAAAAGAAAAAGCAACAAAAAATAAAAAGCAAAATGAAAAAGAAGAAAAAATAAAAAGTAAAAGCAAAAAAGCAAAGAAAAAAACAAAAAGAAAAATGAAAAAAGGAAAAGCCAAAGAAAAAAAATGGAAAAACAAAGAGAAAAAAAGAATAGTGAAATGAAGAAACAGAGAATGTCAATGAAATAGAAATATCAGAGAAAAAAGGAAAGAGAAAAATAATAAAATTAAAAATATATGGGGAGAGACAGAGATAAAGACAGATAAGGGAACATAGTGGGGGGTAGAAGAAAGATAAGGCCATTCAGAGACAATGCATACAATGTGTCTGATGGGCCCTTTTTTTAAGAGTCAATAATATTTGTCTGTTTATTGGTAACATTAATTAATGATAAAATAAAGAAAATGTGTTTCTATAAAGCATTCAAGTTGAAAAAGAACAAATGTCAAATCTGATGGAGCAAATTTTAGAAACTTGAAGATGTGAAGACTGTTCTTGGATAATATTTGTACTTATTGTATTTTGCCTGAAACAAAAATAAGAATTTTAGAAGTGTCTTTCATCTGGGTATTCACATTATTCAGTTTTTGTTGAGAAAAAGTGAAAAGAATTGATGACATAACAAGAGCTGAAAGAATTGCCATTCTACTATTGAAATGGGAAATTAGAGAAAAATGATTTGCTCATCAGCAGATAAAGATTGTAGCTATGGATCTAGGAGTTGTGACAATGAATTAAAACAAATAATGTCAGCCAAAGTTTTCCAAGTAAGGTATTCAAATATCTGTAAAGGCTCATGGGAAGGAGAGAAACTATGATGAATTGCTCCACTTAGAAGTGAAGACAATGAGTAAAGTCATCATTAACTCTTTAAAAATTGCTATATATAATGGACTCTCTCTTGTCAGTTTCAACATATGAGGATCTGACAACTGATTCAGTTATGAAAATTTGTGAGATAAGTGGCACTTAAGACCTGCTAATGATTTACAAAGGAGGCCACATATGGAGCAAGAGTAAGGATTGTGAGATCACCGTTAGATTGGCTGACCTTTTAGATCTTGCTCTCACTTCTTGAAGATGATTCAAACTAGCAGACTGAAAACCGCTGAGTCCACTAAAACACATTGATCTCCACTCTACCCGCTCCAAAGCTAAGTGCTTGAGAGTGTTATGAGGTATATTGAAGCTGACAAGTTGCTCTTCAGCTTGTCTTTGTATTTAAGCCATGGGCATCCTACATTCCTGTAGCCCTGATCTAACTGGCTGTACATTAGGATCTTGGGTATCCTGTCATCAGACATTCTCAAGACATGACCAGTCCACCACAACTGAGACTGTATGAGAAAAGTCTTGATTCCTCCAATATTACACCAGTTAAACATTAGATGTCCTATCTTGAAGGTTAACACCACAGATGGCACACAGACAGCTTTTATGGAAAACATCCAGCTGACATATATGGTACCTGTATGGAGTCCATGACTCTGAGCTTTACAAAAGGATGGCAAGGCTCTGTAAACCCAAATTTTTGTATCCAGTCGAATACCCCGCTCATTCCACAAGCGATGGCGAAGTTTACTGAAAGCACTGGTAGACTTAGCAATCCGATGCATGATTTCATCATCTAAAGTTCCACTGTAGTTGACTTTGCTACCAAAATAGGTGAAAGACTTTACATAGTCTTCTACTTTCAATGGTCTCTCTGGAAATTTGTAGACTGGTGGTTTTTGTTTCTCACCACAGAATTGCTTCGGAGTAGGACAAGGTTGGTGCACTACTTCAGTTTTCTTTATGCTAAGTGTAAGACCAAAGGCTTTACATGCAGCAGAGAAACGATTTATTAGATGTTGGGTCTGCTCAAAGGATGTCGCTACAAGAGCAGCAGCATCAGCAAACAACAAATCACGAATAATTTGTGTACGAAGGTGGGTCTTGGCTTTGAGGCACTGATGATTGAAGAGACCACCAGTTGTTCAAAACTGAAACTTGACACCGCTCTCTGTGTCTGCAAATGCATATTTCAGCATCACCGAGAAGAAAAGGGCAAAAAGGATAGGGGCCATGACACACCCTTGATTGGTGCTATTTGTGACATCAAAGGATATATATATATATATATATATATATATATATGATTAGATATTGATGGTTACATGTTGGCATAAAAATAAATTTTATGTTCAAATACATTGATCTGGATTAATTTTGAATATAAATTATGATCTTTTCCTCATGTTTTTTCTTTATTATGATTTTTTTTTTTACTGTTCATTTATTTTTATATAAAAAGATATTTAAAAAACTTTTTTTAAAATCCCAGTTATCTCCCTTTATGTTTAATAAAAAATAATAATCCCAACTTTAAATAAAATTAATATTTTTTTAATAGTTTTATGTCTATTTTAACATATTTTTTTTAATAAATACTATCAATCCCCATTTATTTCAAATAAACAAAATATTTATCCCCGTTTATATAAATTTTTATATATATATATATATATATATATATATATATATATATATATATATATAAGTACAGCTCCTGTCTATTTTAAAGGCAACATATATTTTTAATATAAAAAAATGTAATTCCCAGATAACATATGGACTGCACCAGCATTGCATTAACCAGATGTTTATATATCTTTTAACATTGCAGGGTGTCCAGGATGCTGGCTTCAGACAAAGATTAAACATTTATTAAACTGAATTTCAGATCTGACTATTATACATTGATTTTTATAATAATAGCCACTGTACAATAAGGTCACATAGAGTTTATGCATAAATCATCCCTTCAGTTGACCAGGCATATAAGGGGGTGCTGTAAAGTTCTTGTGCAAACTCACCTTCCAGAATCTGACGTGACATCTCTTTGTCAGGACACAAACTTTTCAGCACCCCTTCATAGATATCGACATCATATTGTAATCACAAATTAGAAATTCTACCTGATAGTGTTCTCATCTTAAAACCTGTAACAGCTTTCATTTGCGCGGTCAGACATTTGGCCTAACGGACATTTCACCGAAAAAGTACAAGTAAAAATAGTAACAAGTAATACTTTAAGTATTTTAATTAGCAGCATTTTAAGGTAGAATAGGACTAATAATTACCACTGATTTTCAAGTGATTAAATTACTAAATCTAAATTTAAAGTTAAAAGTTTCCTTATTTTAATATTTGTTTGCTGGAATTAGTATTTTTTAAAATATTTGAGTGTATTTGGGTAAAAAAGTAGCACCTAATTATCTAAATTCATATTTAACAGTAAGATAAAATCGAGTTCATCCCTTTAAGATAATGATCATTAAAAGCAAAATTTAAAAATCTTTCATATCGTAAAAGTTCAAGATTTTTACTGTAGTAAAATGTGCTTTTTCTCAAAATACTTATCATCTTACAGCAATATTTGAAGTAAACTATACAGAATAGATTTGTAAAATGCCTGTAAAAAGAAACAAAAAACTATAAATTAACAGAGTAAATGAATATAAATATATTTAGCACATTATAATAAAGAATGTGACAGACACATGTAAGTACACCACTACATTTTGAGCTAAATGTCCATTCGGTTTAATGTCTGTCAACCAAATGCCCAAGTACCGTCATTTGCGAGAGTAAAACCTCTTTAGTGAATTTGTCCTAATGAACCTTCAGGAGAAAAAACTAAACCTCTTGTTTTATGCTAAACAAACAAAATCGTCATCAAAAATCATTTACGATAAAAGTATTTATAGATGAAGAGATCCAAAACCTTTTAAAGGAAGTCAAACATTCAGAGAAGGTCACTCTCATTCAGATAATTCATCAACTTTGATCTCACTAAAAAAAACATTATTACCTTGCAGAAAAAAAAAAATTCCTGTTGTCTGTCAAACACAAAGATGATGATACAGACAAAAATATATGTTTCTTGTCAGACATTTCTGATGGGAAATATGAAACTATGGGAAGCAGAAGCAATAAAGTTTCTTCTCTATATCTTCATTTAACTTCCAAGAAAAACTCAAATATCTTAGCTTGGCACTTACACACGGAGTCAGAAAGAAAGCCTTTTTTTTAAAATGTATTTAAAATTTATTTTCTTTTTTTAAAAATAACTAAAAATCAGAAAAAGTTAAAAAATAGGAATGCGCAAATGTTTCTTTTTTTTTATCAGAATTGTACACAACAAAGAAAATAATGACAGAGCAAATGTGGAGAGTTTAAATAACTTGTTTTTATAGCTACTCTGCTTGTTTAAATTTAAAATGGATTCTTTTAAAGACAAACTTATTCAAGCTGAAATTTCAGCTAACTTGCCTCTCTTTTTGCCACTTTAACCAGGCCCTAAATATTTTTTGTCACACTCCCTATGACAAAGTGTCTGTGGGCATTGGATGCAATTATATTTATTATCTTTGCCTTCATTTGCTTAAATACAATTCTATTTTTTTTTTTACTGAAACAAACATGAACAACTGACAGAAATCACTCCTACAACATCATCTAGAGACAAATCAAACAAAATGTTATATTTGACATCGATATGACTGACAACACACGCTGCAAATGAAGACGAGGATCAGACACACTTCAGTCTCATAGCAGGTCTGCACATGGAGACATCAGACCATCATCATTGAAAACATTCAATACAAGCAATGACACTCTCAAAACACCATCAGTTATGGCAACAACCAATCATTATCGATTAATTTGTTTTCTTCTACTCAACTATTATCAATGCTTTTCTTCATTCTGTGTTTTTGTTTTTAATCTTTACATTTAAGTTTGTGCTTTTTTTTATCATTTCACCCCAAGCAAGGTGAAAATGCCATAGTATTCAGAGGTTTACGGGGGGGGGGGGGTGAAAGTAACAGAAAAGACTAGGTATAGGGGGCACTGAGGAAAGGATAAAAGATGAACAGGGTTCAAGGTGACAGAAAATGACAATTGATGTTGCATTTAAGTTGTTGAAGATTGTAGTTATCAGGGAAGCAAGTAAATGGAAGGAAGTTCCACAAGCGAGAAGTGTGAGAAAAACTGTTGTAGTCAAAGTGGTGATTGCATTTAGCTATATTAACAGTAAATGGGTGGGTACCTAGATGCAAATCTAGTGGCATGCTTAAATTCATGCAGTCAAAACACCAGGGAAAAAAGCTTGTTAGAAAAGTTACCATAAAAATATTTGTAGAAGAACCAATATTTACAAAGCTGAGCTGAATATGGTACACAAGTGTGAAGCACTCAGTAAGAAGCAAACTCACTGAAGTAGTAATATTCTTCAAGATAAGCTTGCAAATCATTACTGTGCAGCAAGGTGCCCTCATTTACTAAAATTTATTATTTTTTTTTACTAATATTCACAAAATACAAAGCCCAAGAACCACCCAAAGCAATGACGTTGTTGTATTTGCATAAGATGAGTAATTAAGAAATGCAGTTTATGAGATTATCTAGAAATGTTAATGGTTAACCCTGGATGTGATGAGTTTAAGATTGTACTGATCGGGAAAGCATCGTCTCAGGCGTCTCTTCCACAAAGTAGTGCTTCTTCAAGGCTAGCATAGTCAGCAATCATAGAAGGAAGATTGGAAACAGTCTTCAAAGCAAATGGTGTCTGCCGGCCTTGATGATCTGAATTTAAAATTTCGGCATTTTATCTTGGCTTGAACCCTGAGCATTAGCATCAATGAGAATAATTCATCTGTCTCAGCCATAAAACAAACCTTGGAACTGTCGTATCATAACAGCAGCAAGCAATGTCTCTGGATTCTTTTAAATGACTTTCATCTTGACTTGAAAATATTTTCCATTGCAATTTTCCTTCTTTTTTAAATGATACTCACTGGTCTTTGACACACCTGTGTGTATGTGTGGTGGAAGGTAACCATAGTTGTCTCCCCCTTGAACTATTTGACTATAAAAGAAATGGTTAAACCATACTTATGGGCAGTAGTTCAAATCACATGGAATTTTTTCTTTTTAATCAATTTACCCTAAGCAAGGTGATAAAGTCACTAAGATGCAAGGGGCTACTAGGAATAAAAGAGAATGAAAAGACTTCAGAAGGAATCAGAAACCCAACCCCAAACAGGAAAGAGAGATAAATCTCTTTTCCTTTTCAAAAGATCAAGGAGGTGTGTGAATCAGATGATAGGCAAACTCATCTACTCCTATTAAGGAAAAAAAATAGTAAATAAAATTTCAGAGTTTAGGTGGAGATGTTAGAAATATAGAATTGAAGTAGACTTTAGAAGGTATTAGAAAAAAGGAATAAACCTCTACTCCGGTTCAAAAGGACTGGGAGTGTGACCCAGATGACCGGCGAACTGATCTACTCCTATTGAGGTAAAAAAGAAAATAGTAAATAAAATCTTGCAGTTTAGTCAAAGACTTTAGAAGTATAAAGTTGAAATGGACACTAAAGGCTTAAATGTGTGTCCTTTTTGTTTTTTTACAGTATGCATTTTATAATTATCAGCATTTTTTAGATTCATAAATAATAAAAACCAAAAGTTAACTCTTGAAACTTCTTTTGGGGATTTCAAGCAAACATTCTAAAAACTCTAATCACTTTGTTTTGAGGCATTAAAGGCCAGATGCCTTCAACCAAAAAAAAAAAAATTTTTACAAATTAACAGACCAGATAAGCACATGGTGCGTTTTCCATCAACAAAAAGAATCCTTTTCCAAAATCTTAAGTTGCCATCTTTGCACTTTTTATTCTTGTTTTTAACAACGTATATGCCCGCTTGTATTTTCATGCTTCTTCCAAAATAAACAAAGAAGAAAAAACTCACTGTAATTAAACTTGTCTTGCTTGTGATAATTACCACCTACGTACTTGAGTGCTGCTGCTGCAGGTGACAAAAAAGTTTAATTTGTATGCAGACAGCAAAGAATCAATTTGACCTTTTTCTCAACTCAATGAAAAACAGTTTCATTCATAATTACTTGTTGCTAGACTCGAGTTAAATACACTTAAACCACTTTAGTAGAACAACCTCAGCAATAGTTGTGGTTTCAGATTCTAGCAATAAGCACTGGGCTCTCTCAAGAACAAGCATTTGTAAAATTAGTCTAAACTTTCAAAACTGAAAAGAAAAAAATTGAATTTTTAGGAAACAACAGAAATAAAATGATCATTATTACTGCTTGCTTTTGTTTTTTTTTGTTTTTTTTTAAGGCAAAACACTTTGCTTAGAAATTGTAAGCAAAAAGAGATCATCAGAAACTAGAGAGAAAGAGAGAGCATGTGATTTTATTTTTACAACTGCTTACATACACATGATATCATGAGTAGGATTTTTCATGTCCATAAAAAATAAATAAAAATCAATTATAGTGTCAAAAAAAAATAATTATAACAATTATAATTGTCATTAATTCATTTATTCTAAACCAATGAGAATCGAACCCACTTTTCTCCTCTACACACAAACATGTAACATTCTCACTACTGGACAAGCAGTTCACACAGACAGGTTGTT
Source organism: Acanthosepion esculentum (assembly GCA_964036315.1). Classification (NCBI taxonomy): domain Eukaryota; kingdom Metazoa; phylum Mollusca; class Cephalopoda; order Sepiida; family Sepiidae; genus Acanthosepion; species Acanthosepion esculentum. Next base: position 46,927,802 of record OZ038483.1, read on the forward strand.
AGCACATGTATCAATGAAAATTTCATCTCCTTTTTCTTTTTTCAGGCTATAATAGCAACAGTTATCTTTTAGCACTGAACAAAAATTCAAGGTAAATCACCCCAGACACTTCTTATACACACATCTATAAAAAAATAAAAAATAAAAATATGAGAGCAACTGTAAACACTTTGTTTATTCTTTATCTTATCCTTCTGTCAGATTCCAATCCATATTTGATCTACATTTGACCCCAAACTTACAATTTTACTCAGTATAACTGTTTGTGTCTCCAATACCACATAACAATCAGATAAGCAATACTTGTTTTGTTGTTTCCACATCTTGCTGTTTCTCAGTTTTACAAGTATTTTTGTACATATAAATGTAAGGGGTTTATAATTATTTACTCAGAGTTATCACTCCCCTACAGAGTTATCACTCCCCTACAGAGTTATCAAATGTTTAAAATTTCATTCACTCTTAAGATTGCACATTTAATGACATTAAAAGAAAAAAAGAAATCATAGAATAATCCCAATTTTACTGCTGACTGGACTTGAACTCAATATCTATGTATTAAATAACAGGGTAGACTGGGTCCTCTAGCCTTTAGTAGCAACCAATCTAAGAAAAGGAAAACTGAATTACAAAACATGGAAGAAGCAATGGGAATCTACTTCACTATCTTTCCCAAGAAGGTATGGCATTTCACAAAAACATAATGAATAAACATCTGTTATAATGAACTACTTTCTGAAGGAACATGACATTTTTTAGTCTATGTAGGTAAAGTTTGAACTTTGCTTCCCACTGACTTTATCATTACTCTCACACTACTACTATTTTTATTTTCTGCCTAATGTAAATGTTTCAGAGGATGGTGGGGAGGATTTGGGCAATAATTAAAAACTCAACTTTACAATTTTTCATTCTATTTTTTGTTTCATTAAGTCTTAGCAATTAACCTGTATTTTGTGCACAGAAATTCAGGTCAGAATGGATTGTCAATGGTCAGGAATTAATCCAAGTGTTACTCAAAGAATAGAATTATTAGCGTTAATATAAACTTTTGGTAAAAAGCTAAAGGGGAATCCTCATGCCACATTTAGCAATATGACTTCATTTATAATTTTGTTTTATTTCCATTTCATTCACAGGTTTTATTTGAAGGTATTTTTAAAAAATTACTACTGTAGTATGTACTGAGTTTACTTTAGATAATATCAGAACAGACTTTGTATTCAGTATCCTTCAGAGAAGTCAAGTGCAGAGATGAACCACTGAGTGCAGACCTACATGACTGACCCAACTACACATGGAATGCACATATGGAAAGAACCATATGACAGATATATAAACACTCATGCCAGAGAGGAGAAGAGGCAGTCGCTCTGAGATATTACATATTAGAATGTAAGGCCCATGTTTGGATAGGGGCCTGGGGTCACACACACATTGGCTGACATTAATTGACAAAATCGAGAGTTCAATAAAAATTTAGTGTTATGCATGACAGTTTAAGCCTTCTCTTTTCATTTGAAATCTACAACACTGCATATTTACACTAGAAAGTATGTTTGCCATCATTTGAAATAATTCGGACCAAAATGTGGCAAGGCTAACCTGCAGCAAGTTTCACTTTGGAAGTGACATTTTAGAAGACTGGTTTTGTCGAGTAAAGCGACAACAGTTTTCATGAAAGATACAAAATGTACATAAGATTTTCAACAACAGACAGATATACTTTGCTTAGAAAATGTGCTTAATATGGCAAATTTCTCTTTTGCTTTGAAAATTCCAATCTCTATGACCCTGGACTGTATGTTCTGTGATTGTACAGGTCAGTAGAAATGTGGAAGGAGTTAATGCTCACTGGTACCCACCCTACTGAGTCAGTCTGCTAATAAGTTTCATGCTATCAATTTATTAGGTTTTGTAACTATATTGAAATGGTTCTGCGATCTTTACAATGGACAAAATAATTTCTGCAACCTGGTTGCATCAAATTTTGCATAAGCTAAAAAATCTGCGAACAAACTGTTAACCCTTCAGAATTCAACATGCTCAAACCTGCCCTGTAAATATAGGATCTCAAGCCTCACTTTTGTGGTCAAAGTCTCACTGTTTGCCTGACATCATGTATTATTTGCAATGATATATCATGGCAAAGTATACCCGGGTGGTGGGTGACAGTGGGTTGAAACACTGAGAGCTGATATTCACATATGAATGTTAAAGGCTTAAAATACTTTATCAGGCTTTTGGTAAATATTATTTTGGTTGAACACAGGTTTTTGAGTGGCATGCACATTTCAAGAAAAGTCAAGATATGAGAATTTGGGGCAACCAATCAGCAGAAAATGTGAAAATAATTTGTCAACACATCCATATAGATTGTCACCAGAGGATCCATCAACTCTCTCATGTGACTGGAATATCCTAGTCCAAGAAATTTCTGATTCCACCTGATACATGAAGTGAATTATTTGAAAGCAATTTCATATTCGTGGCACTTCTAAGATTTCTCTACTGCCCTCCACAAAACATTATTATTATTATTATGAAACTTGCTACAAACTGAGAGAAATTCGTCTCCATCTATGACATCACATTAAAAAATATCAAGTATATATCTCTAAACACTACTGTTAAAGGTTACCTTACTACCAACACAGATATTAATGACTGAAATAATTTTATATTTAAAAAGACTAAACTGTTAAAAAGTTTCAAATTTCTTTGCTGCAACCAAATTCATTTTTATTTCCTAATAAGTGTCTGATAACTTAAGCAAAATACTGGAGCAATTTCCATTCATTAAGAAATTTGTTGTGATAAACAACTTTAAACTATAACAAAATAAATACGACACTTATTAATCTTTCAGTTGATAACATTATCTATGACCCTAATAAACAGTTTCATTTGAAATAAAATGTTGGAGATTTTAATCAGGGAGCAGAGCAACACTTTTTGTTGGAGCTTATTTTTTATAAACTCAATTAGAAATAGTAACTTCTTTTTAGCAACTTCCTCGTTCTCTGTCCAAAGACACTTTTTCCTTCACTGCAAAGAAAATTCTTAACAATGAAGTAATTATTTGCTTCCTAACACTTACCATTTCATTTTATTTCTCTGGCATTTTATTCTAACTTTCAGGTCATTATCTGACATTATTTGGTAAGAGTTACATGTCCTATTTGAGCAACATCTGCTCATGAAGCTTTTATGGCCTCATGTAGTGTCATACTTTGGATCAGAACCTGGTTTGGTTTGATATGCTGCTTCTTGGGTGATTTCTGTAGTGTGATGAAGAAAAAAGGTCATGATTGAAAAGTGACACCATTGTTTAAAATCATGGGTGACCAAGAGAAATTGAAAGAAATGTTTTAGTTTATTCATATGCTTCAAAAGCAAGACAGAATGGAAGCGACAAGATTTTGCAAAGGGGAAAGTGAACAGTGTCAAATAGGGCTCTTCCTCATAACTGTTAGACTGGTTAGCAGGTAAAACAGTTCCACTTTTGTCTAACCTGATTTCCTCCCTCCTTCCACAGTGATTAGTTAACATCATAAATCACAGTTCCGGGCCAAAACTAAAATATTTAAGTTAATACTGATTGTAAATAGATAAGAATGTCATCTGAAAATCCTTTAAGTTGTCATACTCAGTTAAAGGGATATTTTTCCCCTCTCAGATTGTTTAAGGAGCATCATCATATATCACTACAATAATCAGTGAAGTGCTGCTATTCTTTCTCCATATTTAATAACCACAGAATAACAACGTAGGAACCCTAATAAAAAGCAACAAAAATAAGATGAAAGGCATACTATTCATAAATTCTAAAAAGAGGTAGAAGGCATGACATGAACATTGTGCACTTAGGATACGAAAAGATAGGGCAGATATGAATTCACTGTTGTTTGATGAAATCAATGTGTGCATAATCAGCAAATCATCATTAACCTTTCCAATTAATTTTGTTCTTATGTAATTTTCTCAACATTCAAATTGGAAAAATTGGAGTAAAAGAAAAGTAATCAATACATTTCGAATACTTTTGGGTTGGAAAGAAAATGCAGTCATCTTTTTGACATGATCATTTGAAGGGCGCCGTTTCCATACTTGGCACATATAGGACACGTTTGTTTTCTTTTTGTTTTTTTAAGCGTATCACCTCAAGCAAGGCTGGAGGCCACTATCATGCATGGGGTTACAGAAGGGTTGGAGGAAGAGCAGATAGGAGTGGTAAAGGAGAGGATGTGGAGAAAGAGAAAGACAGTGGGTCGATCAAGGCAAGGGGGTTACAGAAGATTTGGAGCGAGAGCAGATAGGAATGAAAAATGAAAGTATGTGGAGTAGGGAAGTGGATAGATCAAGGCAACTGGAGATGTCGATTGACGCTACACTTAAACCATTGGAGATTGTATTTGTCAGGGAAACAGTAATAGTGAAGGGAGTTCCATAGGCGAGATGTGCGAGACATGAAGCTATTGGAGTAGAAGAGACGTCTACATCTAACAGTTTCAATGGTGTAGGAGTGGGAGTGGGATGCCAGCCTCATGGGGCGTTTAAATTCACAAGGCCTAGGGACAAGCGAAAGTAGCTCCTCGGAGCAATTACCGTGAAAGTACTTGTAAAAAAGGCAGAGCGAGGCAACATCGCATCTGTGAGAGAGCGACTGCAGACGAGATGACAGATCAGGGCCAATCACGTTGCTTGGATCTTATCAAGAACCCTGAGGCAAACAGCATGGGCCCCAGACCATATATGGCAGCAATACTCCATGCAAGGGCGAATGGTCGATTTATAGACTTGGAGGATTGATTCCGGGAGAAGAATTTCCTGGCTCGGCACAGGGAACCAACTTTCCTTGCGATGGCTGATGTATTTGTTCCATCTCAGATCAGCAGACAGCATGAGACCGCACTACTTACAGTAAAATAACCATTAAGTTTTGCATTCCAATGAGTTTTATTTTTATTTTCCATTCTCTACAGATTACTTAATATCAAATTGGATAATTTTTGTATGGATTTTAACCTTTTAAAATAAGCTTCGATCAGACCAATATCAGATACCGTATAAATTCAAAAAGTACTCTTCCAAAACAGAAGCAGTAATAAATATTTGAATGTGTATGGAAATGAACATTGTGGACATGCCAATGAAAGTTTCACCAATTTCAATCAGGAAATCTCAAAGATTACTCTCAACCAGGTTCTGTCAATTTTGAGCTTCTGAAGATTATATTTTAGGAAAATCCTTAGCAAACTGTTCAAGAATTATCAAAACAGTTCAATAAAAGTCATACATTGATCAATAAATTGTCTTCATGAACTTGGAAAAGGGATTAAAATTGGTCAATGAGTGCCTCATCATGTGTGTCTCAGCTTCCTCAAAGAGATGCTCTCTACTCATCATTAAACTTCCTTGAGTACAATCATCATCAGTGATGAAAAGTGATTTCTATATAATCATATTCTATGAAAACAGCAATTCCATCCTCCAGCCAGGTTTTTATAACTGTAAAAGTTATGCTCTGTCTTTGTATGCAATGCTAAACAAAAATTAACATTAATGCAAAGAAATATTGGAAGCATTGTACAATGATATGCGGAAAAAGTGGCTGTCCTTATTTTATTGTACAGGTGTGTTACTCATGCACAATACAAGGTGCGATAGATAAATTGTCATTTAAGTTACACAAAAATGAAAATGACACTGACATCTCATTTTAACTGATATATTCACCAAAATTACATAAAAATATCTTGAAATACTAAAGAGTAAATTTATTCAATAATATTGCCATTGGCTTCAACCACAGTCTCCAGATGACTTCAGAAACTTCTGCAACTCTTCTGGATGGTTTCCTTGTCTACATTGGTGAATGCTGCCATAATCCTTGCCTTCAGTTCATCTTTGTCGTTTGAAGGAGTTTTGTTGGTCTCTCACTCAACTGCACCCAACATATAATAATCAAGGGGGTTGCAGTCTGGGTAGTTAGGTGGCCAGATGTAAGGAGTGATGTGGTTTCAGAAAATGTTTGACAGCCATGACTGTGTCCTGTTGCCAGACATAGGGTCTTCCAGCAGCCATCCTCTTGACCCAGGGCAGAAAAAACCTCCACAAAGCACTTGATGTAGGCCTCAGTGTTGAGGCTGAAATCCTCACCAACAAATTCAAGAATTCTTATCAGAATGATCAGAGTGAGTTTTCTGAGCCGCCATACCTTCGTAATCACCATTAGACTCATCCAACTCTTTTGAACTCCTCTACACCGTCCTCAGATTGACACACAAACACTCTGAAATGTTTGTATTGGAGCTTCCAGCATGAATGACAAGCAGTACAGCATGCTGTTTCCAAATTTCTGGCGGAGTGAATTGTGTCACGGTGCTCTTTTTCTCACAGATTGTGCCCAGCTGAGACTAATACGCTGTGCAGTCAACAAAATCAAAAACGGACAACGTGCTTGTGCAAATTTAAAAATATAAAATGGCGACAATTTACCCATCGCACCCTGTAATGCAAGACCACACATTGTCCAAGTAACTCAGGAAAAGAGTATAGCACTCAATATGGAAGTTTTGTCATATCTTTCTTACTCTCCTGATGTTGCTCGATCTGACTATCGTCTTTTTAGGTAGTTGAAGCATTTTTAGAGTGAGGACAGTTTATTAATTGTCAAGAGGTTAAAACAGACATTGAGTGTTTCTTTGAAGTAAGACCTGAAGAATTTTATGTTTGAGGAATCAACAATTTACTTTAATAAAAGGAGAAATATTATCTTGATTAAATATATCAATTAAAACAGTAATGCATTGTATCTTTTTTATCTTCAAATATAACAGGATTTTCTTTCCAACCTAATACAGACTATACAGAATTTTAAAATTTTAATTGTCAAAGAAAAACATTTTTTTCTGCAACCAGTAACAAAAGACGGTACTTGTTTTAAAGTTTAATCTTTTAATTAGTTCATTGTGACAAAATTTTTGAATACCATTTTCCAGTTTTAATTAAAACTTTGCAGGTCTATTTGCCAGACAAACAGAAAGAAAAATGCTTATCGAATTCAAAGCAAAGGTTTTTGTCTGTTTTTAAATTTTCTAAGCCAGACAGAGAGATGAAATTCATGAATTGACAAATCTATTCATAGAAAAATGCAAGTTATTTTCTCAGGGAATCGATCAAACAATGTCAAAATAAAAGGTTACTTTGAGTTAAATTTTCCTGAGATTCCTTCTGTGGATTGAATTTTTTTTCCCACCTGTCTTTGTCAGAGTGAAACTCTTCAAAGAGGTTGACACTTGCAAACTGACCATGCATAACTGACTCATGGTCTTCAAATTTAATCCCATTTTGTTTGGATAGCCAGAAAAGGATTAGCACATCAAGCAGCAGCAGCAGCAACATAGACTGCCATTTTTCTTTTTCTTCTTAGGCCAGATCAAGACATTTCACTTGAATAACAAAATAGTTATTTTCTCATATGCTTGGCAAATGTCATTGCCATTGACACCTGCTAGAAAACTGGTTTGCAACCAAACCAGAAACAGCATTTGTCACTTTTGCATTCAGTCACATTTGAGCTGAACTTTCTCTAAATCATGGGTTCCATAAGAACCAAGTTACTAGAGGTGATTTTTTTTTCTTATTTTTCATGTTACAAACAAGAGGTTTCAAAATTGGATATTTATTCTGGCTATTATAAAAAGACATTTTTCTGGGAACAAAAAAAAAGCAAAAAACTATGAAAATCAAAATTTAATGTTTAAAAACATCTTACATGTTTCATAAATCCATGAAGAGTGATTGTAACTATTGAGAAGCTTTGCTTTTATTATTAAATACTGTTAAGCATTATTATACATTAAACATATAATAAACTTTATATATATATATATATATATATATATATATATATATATATAAAGGGTGTTCCAATAACTTAAATAACATGATCCAATAGAGAAATAAATAAATTTTCACCAATAACACTGATTTATTTGCTACTGAATTTGATCCATCTTAATGAAACAGGCTTATATATAATCTGTCTTAATGAAAACCCCTTTATAAGCAGAGCTTCTTTCACACCATTGTAGAGTCAGTTTTAATATATGGTGCCACTGCTTGGACATTAACCAAAATCCTTGGGTCTAAGTTAGATGGAACCTACACTCAGATGCTGAGAGCTATACTTAATATCTCATCCAACTAAATCATCACTCTATGGACCATCCCTGATATTTCTACACTCTTAAGTGAACACAGAATGTGCATTGTAGGCACTGCAGGCAAGCAAAGCAAGAACTGGCAAGTGATCTACTGCTCTGGACACTTAGCCATGGCACAAGATGGGTTGATCCCCCAGTAACCCCCTACACTGGTGAACTATGTACAGACACAGGATGCCATGCTAATGACTTTCCGACCTTGATCGGTGGCATGATGGTATCATGACTGTCCAAGCTAGTTTTCAGTAAACCTCAATGATTAGGATGTAGAGAGGTACCGAGTGTTCTCTCTACCATCTGAGGATTGTAGTTCAAACAAGCTGACAACCGAAGAAAATGAAGGAGAGCATGGAAAGTTTTTATCTTTGCTCTATTTTTTCTTTTTAGATTTTATACTGAGAACAGTGCTTTTTACGACATTGGTATCTTTAGCTTGCAGCTCTACTAGATATCAATTTTATTAAAGGCAGAGGCATTCAATATTACTCTTTGTTCATCTGTAATTGCAGAATCTTTGAATCCAAAAGAATTCTTGGAGAATCATCAGAAGTTCTTAATATATAAAATTAGGAGCAGAAAAGTGATATACATATTTCAATAATCTCAGACTGATCTGTGTCTGATCAAATATTGCTCCTGAAGGATTTTGAAAGATTACATATACATTTTTAAAAATCTGGTGTGCAGATTGATATTTTGATAAGATTCAATAACACCACTCACAAGAACTTTCTAAGTTACTTTCTCTTTTAATAAGTGTGGCTTTCTTTAGATCAAAGCAAGTAGATACAAATTAAACTGTCACAACTGCTCCATTGAGAAACTTGCAGAAATTTAAAAGACCTATCTATGAATGCAAAAATAATCTTATATGCAAGAATGTTTTCAAATGCATTAGTTATACATAGAAATAAATTCAACCACAAATTCAATCTAAAGAATGCCACACTTATTAAAAGCGAAAGTAATTTAGACAGAAAATTCTTGAGACTGCCGCTATCAAATATATATTTCACAAATACTGATAGTACCTATCAAAAATTATGGAATTATATATGCATGGCTCTGCACATCTGCCTTGAATCAAAATATCTATGCACTCTTGATGAAACCCAAAGAAAGTCTGGTAATCTTATTGGTCCTGACCTGGCATCTCAACTTCAATCACTTTCTCACTGCTGTGACATGGCTACCCTCTGTTCTTCTCTAAATATTTTCATGAAAGCTGTTCTAATAAGTTCTCCACTTTGCTACATTAACCCTGTGAACTTAAGTATACTACTAGATTGCCAGCTAAGTTTCATCATTTTGCTGATGAAATAGCTAGATGTAACTATGAGTTCTATTCTAATAGTTTCTTTCTTTGCACTTCTTGCCTGTGGAACTCATTTCTGATTTCTTGCTCCCCTGCCACATACAATCTTCAAAAAATTAAATGCAACATGAATCACCATCTTCTGTCTTTCTGTATCCTGTCTTTTGTTGTCCTTTCTTCTCACTGAAGTCTTCTCATTCTTTTCCACACACAATATCTTATCTACTTGCTTGGAGTGAAATAATTAAAAATGTCACTACCCAGCCAAGGATCCGAATCTAGTATCTGGGTACTTTGTAAAAAGTTTTACACGTACTGCATTATATAGATATATATAATACAGTGTAACCCGGATATAAGAGAGTTGTCGGGACCGGAGAAGAAGTCTCTTATATCCGGGTTTGGTCTATTATATATACATTAACACAGGCTCTAATTTGGGACCAGAGAAAATCTCTTATATCCGGGTCTCTTATATCCGGGTTACACTGTATTATATATATAAAAAAGCAATTTTTGAGAGAGTGTCGGGGGATGTGTAGATATATATACATATGTTTTTTTTGTGTGTGTGTATATAATATTTATTAACAATTATAACAGAAACATCTTATAAACAGCTACATAAATGCAATCATGTTCCGGCACTATAGATGCTTCAGGTGGTAGTGGTCGAGCACATTTTTTAAAAGATAATGATGTTTGGACATGGAAATTATCCTCCATTTAAACCTACCTTACACTTGGAGATATATATATATATATATATATATATATATATATATATGAAAAAGTAAGTGAGCCCTAAGATAATATTTTAAAAATTTGTCTTTTTCTAGAAAATCAACAAATCTTAATTAAACTATATATTCATTAAGAAAAACTTTATTAAATGAATTACAACCACATTAAAAAGTTTTTATCAAACTGGATATAAAATATTAATTAAAAATTAAGATGTGCAAAAGTAAGTAAACCCTTACATTGAAACACTGTATTATTGTCTTACATGGCTGTCATTGCAAATACTTTTTTGTGCACATGTAAAAATCAAAATGACATGTGTTCATTTGTCTTTTTTTAAGCTGTGTATACTGCAGTCAACCAATATAACTCATTGTGTATGCAAAAGGGTGAATTAGAGACTAAATTTTAAAAAAAATATGCCAAGAACAAAATAACTTCCTAAAGCTTTAAAGATTTGCATAGTTGAACCCTATAATGATGAAGAAGGCTACAAAATCTTATCAAACTTATTTGGAGTGCATGTCTCCACCGTGTGACAAATTATTTATAAATGGAAGACCTTTGGTATGGCAACATCACAATCAAGAATTGGCTGCCCATAAAAAATAAGTGCAAAAGCAAAAGTAGGAATCTTCCTGTAACCTCTGCAAAATGTCTAAAAGAATTCCACTACTTTTGAGAAAGTACAAATAATCTCAGCTCAACTATGCTAAAGCTCATATTAATAAGCTAGAAACATTTTGGCAAAAGGTTTTATGGTCAGATGAGACCAAACTAGAGCTTTTTTTTTTGAGGAACGATAGGCCATATGGCTGCCTAGTTCCTTATATATCTTTTGAAGAGAAGAATTTAGTGCCATCAATTAAACATGGCATCAGCAGTATTGTGATTTGTTGGTACTTTAGTGGAACTGGCAAAATAGTACACACTGACTGCAGAATAGACTCTGCAAGTATCAAGTCATTTTGAATGAAAGTGTCTTGACTTCTGTTTGAAAGTTGGGTTTTGGTCAGGGCAATAATCTTCTATTAGAACAATAATTTGAAGCATCAAAGCAAATCCACAAAAAAATGGGTTCAAAAAAAGAAATTTCAAGTCTTGGAATGGCCTAGTGAAAGTCTCGATCTAAACCCAATTGATAATCTACGGTTCGAGTTAAAGGCAGTACATGCCAGAAACCCAGGTGATATTCAGCAATTGTGGGAGTTTTTCCAAGAAGTATGGTCAAAAATTGATGCTCACTATTGCCAGAAACTTCTTAAAAATTATAGAAAATGCCTAGTTGTAATCCTGACTTCAAAAGGAGGAATCAACAAATATTAAAAGTAAGGGTGCACTTCCTTTGGCAGATCTTGTTTTTGAATTAACAGTCATATTGCAGCTTGATAACAATTTTGAAAGACGTGGAAATTCATTTAATAAAAATTTTTTCTTAATGAATATATTGTTTAATTAAGATTTCTTGATTATTTGGAAAAATAGATAACTTTTTTAATATTAGTTTTGGGGTTCACTTACTTTTGTGCAGATATGTTTTTGCATGTGTGTGTGTGTATATACAAGGTAACCAAAAAAGTTCTGTCCATTTTTAAAGGAAAAAAAGAAAACGCTTCACAGTATGTGTAACTTATATTTAGTCTTCGAAATAATTGCCATCGGCATCCAGCACCTTCTGCCAACGTGTCTCCAGCTGTTCAATGTTCTTGCAGTAGAACTCGGGGGGGGGGGGGTTGATGCAAAGAAGTCCGTGAGGGCTTTGCGCAAGTCTGATTCATTGGTGAAGGATTTCCCACGAAGATGATTATCCAGAGAGTGGAAGAGGTGGTAATCGGATGGCGCAAGGTCAGGTGAATAAGGTGGATGGCACAAAGTCTCCCACCCAAGTTGCTGTATGGTATCCCTGACCACTCGTGTGACATGCAGCCTGGTGTTATCATGGAAGAAAAGCACACCTTTGCGATTCACCAGTGCTTGTTCCTTCTGGCGCAATGCCTGTTGCACACGTTTCAATTGCTGCGAGTATAGGTCTCCAGTGACCGTTGGCCCATTGGTAGCAGTTCATAATGAACCACTTGACGACCTGTCCACCAGACACAAAGCATAATTTTGCGTGGGTGCATAGGCGGTCTTGCGGTGTGAGGGACAGCATCCTAAGGAGACAACCAATGTCCGGAACATTTGGGAGTTTCATACAGAACCCACTTTTCATCACTGGTAAGCACTCAATTGAATAAGGATGTAGTACGGTGGCGAGAAAGCAGCGATATGCAGACTGCCACTCGTTGTCTATTGTGGACCTCCAACAGCGTTTGCGGAACCCACTTGCTCAGTTTGTACGTCTTACCTAGGCGATGCAGGTGAAGTCTAACTGTTTCATCGGAAACGTTGAACTGTCTTGCAAGTTCACCACACGTTAGACTACTGTTCTCTTCAATGGCCGCCTTCAGGACTCTGTCATTCAAGACCTGTGGTTGTCCACTGTGAGGCTCATCATGGAGAGATAAATCTCCCGACTTGAATTTTCGAAACCAACGCCTTGCAGTATGTTCATCCACAGCACTATCCCCAAATGCTTGACATATGCAACGACTTGATGCAGCTGCTGATAAGCCCACTTTGAAGTCGTAAAGCAAACTGCCCCGAACGAGATCTCTAGACACTTCCATCCTTCTCACAGCTGTCTGGCTTATAACTGATGGCCAGGCACAGTGTGCATGTTTTTTTATAACATCTGATGTTCCTACTTCTGGCTGTCCAAATTTGAAAACAATTGCTACACGCATTTCATATATATTTCAACTTCATTCAATGACTAATCAAAAAGTGGAGAGAACTATTTTAGTTACCTTGTATATATATATATATATATATATAGGTAAAAAATCCATGGGTAAGTAATCCAAGTGGATCCTATAATTACAAAATATTAAAACTGATCCACAAAAGAGAGCTCAATATAATTTTTATTATAAAGATTATAAGTGAATTACAATTAATGAGATCCAAACGATTTACCTCATACAGGTAAATAATCAAAAGGATCATCTGTACGAGGTAAATCGTTTGGATCTCATTTATTGTAATTTACACACACACAAACATATATATATATATGTGTGTGTTTGTGTGTGTGTGCATATGTTTTATAAATGTATAAAATGCTGTGTGTGTATATATATTTTTTTTAATTGAAGGCAGTATTGCCACAAGGGGTTACAGGATTAGGAACAGAAACATTAATCATGAGCAAGCAGAGGGAAGAGTAATCAGGACAGAAGATAGTGATTGACATTGCATTTAAATTTTTGCAGATTAAAGTTGGCTGGAAAGCATGGAGATGAAAGAGAGTTCCACAAGCGAGAAGTGTGAGAGAAGAAACTGTTAGCATAGAACCTACGGTTACATCTAGCCAACTCAACTGTGAATTGATGAGATTGCAATGCTAGTTAAGTACTGTGTTTAAATTAAAAAAAGTCTAGGTACCATGATGAAGAATGATATTTATTCTCCTATGTACAGAAATGTAGCACAAGGCCAAAATGGGGAATGGGGGGAAAAGGATGTTCTTCTGTCTTAATGTTAAACTTAGCTAGCCACAAACACTGGCACAAACATAAAAACAATATTCCATCAAAGCTACACATTCTTACTTACTTTTCTTACTACATCCACTATAATACCTGTCTCTCTCAGGTATTAAGGTACCATAGCAAAGAGCTCATCTGAAGAATTAACATGAAAGTATTTATAGAAAAGGCACAAAGATGTAACCTTATGGCAGTGGGAAAGGGACTGAAGCGGATCCACCAGATCAGGACCAATAATATTGCTGATTCTTCTATGATTTATATATGTAAAAGGAGAGAGGTTTATTTCTGCAATAAAATAAATCATTTGTATGCTTTGTAACAGTAAAAAGACAAAATTTATTATATATATTTATGTACAAGTTTAGAAATGCCCAAAATTCTTACAACTCAAAAATGCTATATAACAAAGTGTAAAATCTAAACAAAAATGACTACAAATGCTAGAAACATCAAGCATAAAACAATCTAGCATCAATAAATTTATATCCATTTCAGCAACAAACATAATATTTAAAAAAAAATAAAAAGACTGGCATACATTATACTTGAAAATGAAGAAACCTATGACAGTACAAAAGCAGAATTCTTTGATAATGACTAACAATAGGCATAACTACACTGACATTAGACAATTCATATTTAAGATATATGTATATCTGATATAAAAAAAATTGTTCCTAAAAGTAGAAATTAGAAAGTCCTTAGCAAAGGACTTTCCTTAGTTTTTTGTATAGATTAAAAATTGCTGCCCAAATGCACTCTGTTGCATTATATATATATACGTACAGACATTTTTTTGTTTAGTGGGACTTCTCAGTTTCTGTAAAAGTAGACCTTGATTTCACTCTTTAAAAAACAGGAATATCTTATCAAGCATAGGAACCAACCAAATATAACTTTACAGTAATGAGAAATTCACACAGAGAAACAATTACCTTTAAATTAGCTTTAATGAAAACAGTTGGTTGTTCTTTTATGTTTTTCACAGCAGCTCTCAAATTGCTGAACTTAAGACAAGGAGCCATTGTAACCCTACAGATTCTATTTAAAAATCAAATATTTCTGATGAAAGTTATGCCAAAACAAAAAAACAAAAAAACACTCCCAGCTTGAAGATGATGTATTTCTCTTCAGATTTTATATATATGGGCTGCTGATAAGTTTTCAAATCCACCCACATTCTGAAAAATGACCAAATGACCAAATACTCTTTTCTTTTTTTTTTTAAATTCCTACATGAATACATTCTTTTTAGCACACCCCTTTTTGTATGTTTGCGTGTGTGCATATACACAAATCCATCCACACACTCAGGAGAAGGAAGTGCATTAACATATTAGTGCAAGCAGATGCAAAAATCATTTACACCAGTCAAGTCAGTATTAAATGCCAGTTAGAAAAAAGAAAAATCTCTTTAAGGAAAAAAGAAAAAAGAAAAAAAAAGAATGTATAGTTTTGCTTTTCTTTTCACTGTTTAAATTTTCTTTTTCATTGAGTATTTTAGCTGAAAACTAAAAGCACAACTTTAAGGAATAGTTTCCACTTCCTGCTCTCAATGTGACTTGGATGTGAGATCCATTTAACGTAAATGTTAGCAATGTGAAGCAGTTAACTTCATGAGACGATAATATCTTTATCGACCTTTCATGCGACATCACATTAAAGTTCACTTTCAATCAATAAAATCTGGCAGAATTCTCATTGCATGCGATGCCAGATTACATGCAATTGTCATCTAAAGCTTTTAAATGCTTCACTGCTATTCTCTGACACAACATCTACAGACACTTGTAACTAGCTTTTGTATATAGGATCAAAATATCATCTTTTTTCATAATGAGCTCAATTTAAAATAATTTTCTTTCTTTCTTTAGTTTGTGATGAATAACATTAAGGTGACAAGGATTTATTAACATTTTTAAAGCAAACCTTATACTCGGAAAATTTATATATACTCTTGTAACTAGCTTTTGTATATAGGATCAAAATATCATCTTTTTTCATAATGAGTTCAATTTAAAATAATTTTCTTTCTTTCTTTAGTTTGTGATGAATAACATTAAGGTGACAAGGATTTATTAACATTTTTAAAGCAAACCTTATACTCGGAAAATTTATATATACTCTTGTAACTAGCTTTTGTATATAGGATCAAAATATCATCTTTTTTCATAATGAGTTCAATTTAAAATAATTTTCTTTCTTTCTTTAGTTTGTGATGAATAACATTAAGGTGACAAGGATTTATTAACATTTTTAAAGCAAACCTTATACTCGGAAAATTTATATATACTCTTGTAACTAGCTTTTGTATATAGGATCAAAATATCATCTTTTTTCATAATGAGTTCAATTTAAAATAATTTTCTTTCTTTCTTTAGTTTGTGATGAATAACATTAAGGTGACAAGGATTTATTAACATTTTTAAAGCAAACCTTATACTCGGAAAATTTATATATACTCTTGTAACTAGCTTTTGTATATAGGATCAAAATATCATCTTTTTTCATAATGAGTTCAATTTAAAATAATTTTCTTTCTTTCTTTAGTTTGTGATGAATAACATTAAGGTGACAAGGATTTATTAACATTTTTAAAGCAAACCTTATACTCGGAAAATTTATATATACCCGACTTAATACTTGTACCTTGTTCAATTGGGTATTTGTGATGAATACAAAAAGTTAAGTATTTTTGGTTGTCATATATTTATCCGTCCCCAGAACTTTAAATGGAAGAGAAGAAATACTTAAGAGGTAATTTTGGCATTTTTTGTTTTTTTCTCAATACTGCTATTCAATTTGGTATTTGTCAAGTATAATGATATAGTAGTTTTAATTTATAAATTTGACAGACCCAAAATTAGTGAACCAATTACAAAAAGTCTGGGGTCCCCCCTTGGTGTACGCGTGTGTGTATATAATTTATTCGAAAATTATAACATAAATATGTTATAAAATCACTACAAAAATAGCCATTTTGTTTCAACACTTCTGGTGTCTTATCAAGTGATGGTGTTGAATTCAAAAGTGTTGAAACAAAATGGCTATTTTTGTAGTGATTTTATATCATATTTATGTTATAATTTTCAAATAAATTATATTTGCTCTAGTCTGTATTGAGCACTCTTTTAAGAATAGTATTTTTTGGTTACTGGAATTTATTCTGTATACACCAATCCTATACTTGGAGATATATATATATATATATATATATATATATATATATATATATATATATATATATATTGCACATATAGTGCTGGTGTTAATAAAACAGTGCTTGATGTAATACAACAAAGCTATTATGTATATATTAATAAATATACATATTATCCCTCACTGACAGCACAAGTCAGAGTTTCATGTACAATGCAATCTTCAGGTGCTGAGTATAAAATGGCCATTATGTAAATTAAATTTTTAAAAATGTATCTGTTATCACAATGTTGGCACAGTTATATATTATACTGGTATTACAATATTTTTATTTTAAAAAATTATATTTGGCATTAAAAATAAACAAGATTTGTGTGTGTGTTTGTGTGTATATATGTATATATATATGTAAGAAAAAAAATTTTTAAATTATTTTAGATTTGTGTATATTAATTTTTTTATTTTTATATGAAAGGGAGATTATTTGTTTTTTTTTTATAAAAAAAAGACAAAAAATAAATTAACTGTAATTTACATTAAAAATAAACCATAATTTATATTAAAAATTATTTTATACTGAAAATTAATCTGGATTAATGTATTTAAGCAGATATTTGTTTTTATGCCTACAAATAACCATTAATTCATTTCTCTTGTTTAATAAGCTAGGGTTATTTAAGTGTTTTAAGATTACCCATTTTTCTTAAAGACATATTTCCTTTCCTGTTATAAGATTTGGTTCATGCTATAATATCCAAGTTGATGAAAATTGAATTACCATCAGTGCTATCAGTGAGGGATAATATATATATATATATTTCATTAAAGATGACTGACAAGGTACTGCAAATGAGCTTTTTATTTAATTTTTTTCTTGTGTTCGTTCAAGTGTTTTCTTTTCTGGTGAAAGAGTATAAAAATTCTGCATATCCAAGTGCTTTCAGCTATTCATTTAGCCATTATCAAGGGCAATTTTATATTTTTTTTTGTTTTTTTACATAAATATGTAGGTATTTTATGTATGTGTATGAAGTTATAGTGGGGGGGCATTATTTTCTGGACACGGTCAGCACATTGCGACTGTGTTCAGAGTTAATGTTTTTCCGTTTTCATTATGAGGGCTTCCATTATTTTTAATATTTTTACATGGGGATGAGGTTATTATGCTTGTATTTTCTACTAGTAAGTTTCAGATGGAGTCTGGTAAGTTTTTGTGTGTGTTTAAAGGAGTCCTAATGGAGTTATGGTCAGGTAGGTGTAAGATAAGTCGTCTGGATATGCATGTAGTAACATGACCGATGAAATTATTTATGAGTTTGGTTTGATCAGTTCCTTAAGGGGCATTTACAGATTTAAATGCCCCTTAAAAAACTGTTCCTGATCAAATCAAACTCAAATAATTACATTGGTCACACTACTACACCCCTATCCAGATGTTACACCTACCCAATCATAGCTCCATATAATACATTCCCATAACTTCATATACATACATAAAAAAATACATATTTAGTTAAAAAGTAAAAATAATCACCCATGATAATGGCTAAAAGAATTTTCATTATTCATAAAAAAAAACAAACAAATTATCAAAACAATAGTGTCCATAATATATCTTATTTATAAAAACTATTAAAAGGTTCTCTAATTAAATAATGTCTTAGTTTTATTGCTTTTTTATGTTACAGTTCAGAGCAGATTTTCAATAACTGGGTGTTCTGTTTTTCAAAAATAAATTGATGATTTAAATTATCCAAGAACTTCTGGTTAATATAAACATTAAGCCATATAAAAATGAATTTCTCAAATTTTCATAAAATTAAGTAAATAAAGGGTAACTAATGTAAAATAAAAATGTTTTACTAACAAAAAAAACTTTTCTAGAATAATTTTCTACATTTATGAATAAGTCCTGAAAGTTTCATTAATATCTGACAATTATTTGATTTCCGCAAGAATTTCTGAATCAATGTATTTTTCACTACAAAAAGATGCTAAAATTACCAATACTAATATAAGGTCATTTGCAGATGCAAAAAAAAGGAAGAATGTAACCAAAATTTTTGAAGTTCTAAAAAGGATTAAAAAATGTAATTTTATAATCAAAAAATTATTTGGTCTTTCCTATTAATAAGAAAAATTTTGATGACAAAACATTTTTTATTATGTTTGGACCATTTTTTCATCATGCATGCTAATATTTTAGTGAATCTATGGAGATATATGTATGTGTGTGTGTGCATATATATAAAATATGATTCCATCACAACACAGAAAATTTCCATGTTTCAAAAATGAAACTAAAATTTAATTATAGAAATTAAACTTAAAATCCATAGTTTTATTCCATTGTCAAGCGATGTTAAGAATAAACTTTCAAAGAAATTTACTTAATTTATAAATGCAGACAATATTGATGCTATAGGTTGTTAAGGTTAAGGAGTATCTATTTTAATTTAGGGGTGGCTGGAGCTTAACTTCCCTAGACAGCTTATGTATCCAATATAGTGATTTTCCAAGTGCAGCTTGGATGTGGCACAATGCCAAAAGGGGCACCCAGTGAGGATCGAACTCACTACTCATTCCTAATTGTTTTAGCGAGACAAGCTTGCTAACTATTACACCACCTCGACGTGCCCATCCAATATATGTTAGTTACAAAGTCAAGTTAAGTTTAGGTGGGGTGGAGTTGGGTTGTTTGCTAACAAACATATACTTCTGTTATTCAGTGAGTCTGGGTTTTTGTTTGTATTGAGCACAGGTTTTTTAAAAATCAAAATAACTGCTCAGAACACCGGATTATAAATCTTACTGTTCTTTCTTATTATTTTAATATCTATATATATATATATATATAAAAATAAAAAGAAAGGACAGTAAGATATAAAATCTGGTGTTCTTATAGATATTTTTTATTTTGACACAATAGTGCTCAATGTAAATTTACAGAGCATTAATATTATAAATTAATTGATTTAAATTATATATATATATATATATATATAATTGATTTAAATTATATATATATATATATATATATATATATAATTGATTTAAATTATATATATATATATATATATATATATATAATTGATTTAAATTATATATATATATATATATATATATATATAATTGATTTAAATTATATATATATATATATATATATATATATATAATTGATTTAAATTATATATATATATATATATATATATATATATAATTGATTTAAATTATATATATATATATATATATATATATAATTGATTTAAATTATATATATATATATATATATATATATATAATTGATTTAAATTATATATATATATATATATATATATAATTGATTTAAATTATATATATATATATATATATATATATAATTGATTTAAATTATATATATATATATATATATATATAATAAATTTTTACAAATTTTCTTAAAATAATATTTTTTTTTAATTTTTTACAAATTTTTATATTTTTTATTTCTTTATTTTTTAAATTTAAAAAAAATTTTTTAAATATTTTAAAAAATATTTTTTCTTAATATAAACTATCTAAGGACAGTTTATTGTTAATCTTATATTTTATTTGTAAGCATATTTTGGCAATTTTGAATGGCAAAAATTTTTTTTGTTATATAATTAATAATTAATATTTTTGTTTTCTTAAAATTTCTTTTTTTTCGGCCTTCCTTGAATTTCACTTCATTTTTCTTATAGCCCTGACTTGGGGGTGTTAGGATTGGTATCTGAATTTGTGTAACTTCTTTCCATTTAAGCCAGACAACATCTGCCCTCCCCTTACCACCACTCAGCCTGTTTGTGTTGTCTGTTTAGTTAGCTCTGCAGCAATTTTTCAACTACTGTCTCTTTTTGAAATGTTTAATTTTAAATTTCTAGTTCCAACTGAATACAGTCCACCATTTGAGTTGAATAAAGCTGACGCATTGGCATTAGTTGAAATAGTCTAACTCATGAGGTAATTTGGGATTTCTCTATTATGTAATATTATATATATATATATATATATATATACATATATATACATATACACACACACATGCATGCATGCATGCATGCATGCACACATCTAGGAGAATATGATATATTAATTTTTATATATATCTGAACAATGTTAGGCAAATGAATGGTAAAGTGAAAAAATATGGGGAAATAAATTTTTCCTTCTAGAAGGACTTTATCAGACTAATGATTTTGCTAATTGAATAATCTATGTGGAGGATAGGAAGATATAAAAACATGAGTGTCGGTTACAGTTGTGTACCATGAGGAAATGTTGAAAATATAGGAATGCTAAAATTTTAAATTTAAATTTATGTTACATATATATCTGAAAAGTTCTTAGCTTCACCAATAAGCACTTAAAAAACAATTTGATGTTGGGTCTGATTTTGGGACACTGGTTAGGTTGTAAAGATTGCAGCATTCTCACATGTGTATGTTTTTCATTTACATATTACAAAGGATGTCCCTAAATTAATGCCTCTTAATGTTTCTCAGAGACTACAACAGGCATACACTGAACACAATCGCCCTCATGTCAGATAGGAAAACACATTTGCACCTCCAAAAGACTATTTTTGCTTATTGTTTCATGGCGGCTGCACAGGGTCAGTCAAAATCTACCATGTCACATGCATCACTGTCACCACTGCATTATACAACACTTAACCCTGTTTAAATTCTCTGTTTTTTTCTCTATATTTCTAGCAATCTTTGATAAATATATGCAATTTTTTTTCTAACTGTGATATTCCATAACATCTCCATTTTATATTAACTTTCACGCCAGATGCATTTTTCCAGACTACTGTATGTGGTTACTGATGAAAAAGTTTACCCTCTGTGGTCCTATTAGCAACATCCTTCTTTAATATCATTGACCAACACAATAGGAAGTTTTTCTTTTTAATTTCAGTAAAAAGGTGCACTGGTTTTTTTGGTAGTAAAAAGGTGTTGATTTAGAAAACAATGAAATAAATATATAACACAGCAAATAATATTTGAACATTTTTTTGTCTGTAATGTTTTTAACTTTTTACCTTTCATTGTTATCTCCCTTGCACTGGCACGGCCTGGTGTTAGTGCTGTTGTTATGAAAATCTTGTTTACAGAAATGGTGGGAGAAAAGCCTCACTCCATGAAAAAGTTAAGTGCAACAATAATTATTGGACAAATATATTTAAAAGGTACACATATGAAAACCTTCTCAAAATAGGAAAGACTTGGCTAAACATGGTGGCATTTTTTACAGCAGGAGGAAATTGTAAACAATAGTCAAAGACATCACACATCTTATTAATGCATCCCGTTTTTAAGGTCATTTCTCCCCAAAGTAAGGCAATAAAGTCACTAATATCCAATGGGTTATTGAGTGTGTGAGAATATGAGAAAGAAAAAATACTATTAAGGAAAGAGAACAATAAAAGAACAGGAATTAAGAAGATAACGATTGGCATTGCATTTATATTTTCCTTTTTGAAGAATGTTAAAATAGAATTACTGTGACATTTTCAGGAGGAAAAATAATTTATGTGAGATAATTTATTCACATTAATTATCATTTATGGTCTGTTTTTGTCTTTATCCAGACTTTCAGTCAGCATAAATAAATCCCCAGCAATAAATGATTCACAACTTTTACTGAAAAAGAAAATCCCAAGGCACAAGAATAGTTGCACTACCATTCGTTCTTGCTTTAAATATTGCTGCCATATCTGGTA
The DNA here is from genome assembly GCA_964036315.1 of Acanthosepion esculentum. Lineage (NCBI taxonomy): Eukaryota > Metazoa > Mollusca > Cephalopoda > Sepiida > Sepiidae > Acanthosepion > Acanthosepion esculentum. The sequence continues at coordinate 46,950,590 of OZ038483.1, forward strand.
TGGTGTTCCTGCTATATATTTAGAGATTCTTGATAAAATCCAAAGAAGAATCTGCAATGTTATTGATCCTGACCTGACATCTCTGCTTCAGTCCCTTTCTCACTGCCATAATGCACCTCCCTTGTGCCTTAAATGTTCTGTCTTCTTAAATTTTGTTCCTTTACTGTCCCCTCTGCTTAATAATAGTTTTTCTAATATTTTCTGACACTCAGCAACCCACTGTGTCTTAGTGGATTTATTGCCTTGCTTAGGGTGAAATGATTAAAAAATAATTATAATAAGTGAAAAAATAAAGGGTGTTCCAATAACTTGGACCGATTTTAAATGTGAATTAAGTTTAAGTGTATAATGATTTTTTTTTCTTTTTCTTTCAGATTTAACAACTTGTGTCTTTGGCAATTTCAACCATGGAAAGGCTAAAAATCAAACAACGTGTTAAAGTTATCAAAGCCTATTACGGAAATAGACATTCAAACAGAAATGCAATGAAATGTTCCCAGGTTGCATTATCTCTCAAAACAGTGAAGTCAATTGGCCACCATGATCATGTGACTTGATGCCTTTTTTGGGTCATCTCAAAAATAAGGTCGATGCCAACAGCAATTCAACAGTTGAAGGATGAGACAATAAGGCATATTGGTGAGACCGAGAAGCAACTATGCAGAGACGTCATCAAAAATTTTGACCATTGAGTGGAGGTGTGCAATTGAAACCTTGGTGGACATTTGGGTGATATTATTTTTCACACATAATTGCCATGACTTAAATAACATGTCCCAATAGAGAAATAAATAAATTTTCACCAATAACACTGATTTATTGCCTGCGGACTTTGATCTGTTTTAACGAAACACCCTTATATATAATATGTCCTAATGATATATATATATATATATATATATATATATATATTTATATATATATATATATATAGACAGAGACAGACAGAGAGAGAGGGGGATAGAGATAGAGAGAGAGATAAAAGGTATTCCAATAACTTGGACCGATTTTAAATGTGAATTAAGTTTAAGCGTCCAATGATTTTTTTTCTTTCAGATTTGGTAGACACTTGGGTGATATTATTTTTCACACATAATTGCCATGGCTTAAATAACATGATCCAATAGAGAAATAAATAAATTTTCACCAATAACACTGATTTATTTACTGCTGACTTTGATCTGTCTTAATGAAACACCCTTTAAAAGGTCTTGAGACTTTTTGTTTTTTTAATTTTTTTTTTTTTTACTAACATTCCAGGTAGGAAGTTACTGAAAGTGATATATAAGAGCAGAAAGTGAAGGTTATGAGAATAAGGAAGATAGATAGCAATTGCACCTCGACTTGAAGTTGATTGAAGTATTCTTCAGGAAAGCATCAATGGAAGTGCGTGTTCCACAAGGTAGCAGCTCTTGGAAAAAAGTTTCTGCTTACAATTGGAATATGGGAGAAATAAGGGTGATTTGACTCCATGGATATAGCATGGTGCGTCTTAGGCACAACAGTCTGGTGGAACTAACAAATGGAGACCATTTGATTATCATCTCATTGGTTATCTAATGGTAATGACTAGTGATAGGATTGTTGTTGTTGCATCAGTGGGGAAGAAGCTGGACAATAAAGTCAAGACTCTTTAAATGATTTTCAACACTATCAAGGATGGAAAGGGAGCATTGGGTAGCTCCAGCTCATATATAGCAGTAATACTCCATTTTTTTGTCTAGCCTGACAAGTAACGGAAGAACCAATATTGAGATTACAAAAATATATGGAAAAAAAGATCTTATATCCATCACAAGTATATTGTTATAATTGTTCTTTTTCATTCTTAATAATTTTAATCTTTTTTCTGTGCTTAATTTATAAATTAGACTTTATATTAGCTACATATATAAAACTCCAAATTCCTTCAGACATTCTGCATGTGTGGAAAACTTGGTATATGTACTAATAAAATAAGCACATACCATCTCCCCTCTTGCTTATAACTATCCCCTATAATAAAATAAATGTTTTCAGCACTAAAGCTGAATTAGTCAATTAAAGCTTCATAAGCTTCTACTTAGAGTTGTTATTATATTACAGTACATATCCTTGTAGAGAAGGGGGGAACTATTGTATATGATAAACAGATACAATTCAACCACTTCCTTTGTCATACAATTTTGTTGTATATTTGGATCAACAGGGTATAATAATTAAAAAAAAAAAAAAATCAATGATTTTGTAGTTTGACAAAAGGTTGTCAAAAATTAAAAAAATAAAAAATATCAGACATCATTGATTTCCATCGGATATATAATATTATACAAGATCATGAAACGTCAACACACCTGTTGGAGGTCAGAATTCAGTTTCTGCATGAAACAGAGAAGCAACTTGGGTGGCTGGGTGGGGCTCAACGACTGAATGCAGATCATCTGTCACATCCAGTTTAAACTCACAGTGATCATGTGACTTCTGAAGCAAGGACTGTCTATGTTCCTTGTTAGTCAATTTACATTCTCTTTCAAAAAAACAAAAAAAAACAAATAAACCACTTGGCATTCAATATACCCAGATATTAGTAAAAATAAAAATCTGTCAATGTCTTTGACATTTTATTTATGCTTTGATTAAAAGACACCACACACAAGCAAACTCCCTCAAAGGTTATTGATTAAAATTATGTACATTTTATAGGAAAAATGAATACTGTGTTGTGTAAGAATCCTTGTGAGCCTTGTGTTTAGGGATCAAACATAAAATATTAAAGTTTGTTTAAAATGAATATATATATATATATATATATATATATATATATATATTCACAAAAGAGAGCTCAATATATTTATTATTGAGCATATAAGTGGATTACAAAAATGAAACCCAAATTACCCATTCATTAAAATTATTTATTTACAGTAATTACATAATAGTATTAATTTTAAATTCATATTTTTCTTTTATCTATAATCTTTTAAACTCCCTTTTTTTAACTTTTATGTTTGCTTTTTTATGTAAATTTTTTATGAGAATTTTTTCCCATTTGTACAAGAGTTATGTTAAATTCATGTCTTTCTTCATCTTCAACCATTTTTTTCTCTGTCTAGACTTGTTCCAGTCACTCCGACCCTAACCACCTTAGTTTCTTTGTCTCTCTATAAATCCCATTTCCCTTATATGTTGTTTGTTCCTCTTTTTTCTTCTGTTTCCTCTTTCTTTTTTCTTTCCTTCCTTCCTTCCTTAATTTTCATTTTCCAAATTTCTTTAAAAAAAACCAAAAAAACCCTGTTGGAATTCATTTCTTTAAATGTATTTGCATTGACAAGTCCCAGGGAGAATCTTGCAGGGACAAAATAGCCATTTGAATGGGGTAATTTGGATTTCATTTTTGTAATTCACTTATATATATATATATATATATATATATATATATATTGTTATGAACCCCCACCTAAATTTATTATAAAAGCTGTATCAATGCTTATATTTTAGTAGTGTCTGAAAATAAAGAGCCCAGTACATTCAGAAAAAACATAAAGATAGGAAGGGCAAAGAGATAAGGTAGAATTAAGTGTCAACAGAGATTAACCAGAATGTACACTTTCTTTCTCTTTTGGTCGACGTGTTGACAGCATGATTTAGCCGGATAGATTCCAGATAGGAAAAATTGAAACACTATAAACTCTCTCTGACACCGCAGATGAGAGAAAGGGTCAACAAACTCATGATAAAGGGTTCGTATTTGAAAATAAGGACCACGTGACAAGAAAAAAAAAAAAGAAACAAATAGTGAAACAAAAAAGTAGTCTTGTCCAGGCCTCGATGGAGGCAGCTGTGATAAAAGTGAAAGTCCTGTCCAAGCCTCAGGGTTAGATAGATGAAATCTGCTATAAATACGAAAGACCCTGCCCAAGTTTTAAGACTGAAGGGCGAGTCAGCAAAAGATTTGGTTGGGTACGTAAAAGAGAATCAATCTTCGAATATAAATGTAAAAGTTTTGGTTGGTTATGCAAAAAAGGAAAAAGCCCCTTTTCGAACTGAATGGATGACCGATCGCAAGCACGATTAATGCGAAAGAAATGTTTGGGTTCTGGGAAATAAACTACGACATACATGGAATGCTGCTACATCAGGACGAAAGAGAGATAGAGAGAAGACAGCTTCGATTTATCTGTCACCTGAATCCTTAGACCAGACGCTTATGGAGAGAGAAAAGAAGAAAGCGAGAAAAGATCTCAAAAAGAGATACTAATAGAAGAAAGAAAAACCTCAAAAGAGAATGCTGCTGCACCGAGACAAAAGAGAGAGAGTGAGAGAAAGCAGTTCCAACTTAATCATCACCCAAGCCCCTAGACAGGATGAAAATAAAAAGAAAGAAAGGAAAGACCTCAAAAGAGACACTTATAAAAAGAAATAAAAAAGGAAAAAGAAAAGAAAGAGATAAAAAAAATGTAGATATGAGAGACATTAGTGGAAAAGAACTTTTATTACAAGATAAGTTCATTGTTTTTCTTATGTTTCATTTTGTTTAAATGAACTTATTTTTCATGTTTGTACTTTCATGCAAGTCTGGCACAAGATCCTTTTTATTACATGTTTCTTTCTACTTGTCTTAAAATGTTGATGTTTTGTAAATTCATGCAAGTATGGCGCAAGGCCATACGTTGATTTGTGATTTACTTTTCTAAGAGGATGTTCCCCTCCCACTATTTTTGTCCACAATGTTTAAATGTTTATTTTTGACACACATTGTTTGTTTTTGTTTTTCCCATTTTTAAAAATTTTCCCCATGTTCTTACATTTGGTAATAAATTTATATTCCTTGTCTCCATTGTTGTGTCGCCTATCATGTTTATTCCTTAAACGATTCCGCTCAGCCATGTCTGATCAATCAGAAAGAGAGCCTTGGGAAGGAAATATATTTTATGAGAATTGAATAAATGTTAAAAATAATAATACAGGTTACGATCCTCCTCTATCTCCGCTATCGATATGGTTGGAGGACGAGAGAGAGTCATAACAACACACACACATATATATATATATATATATGACACTATCCATTTGAAGGAATAAAGTTTGTTTCTTCACAAAGTAACCCTCTGTACATGATTGAATTTTTAGTTCACTAAGGAAATGCAGAGGTGCAAAATCACACTCTTGATATCTCCACCCAGAATCTACTGACAAGGTGAGGACCAGAAAAGATGGTGGTTTAGTTGCAGTTAATTGACAGACATTACTTCAATACAAATACTGATTTGTACTGAGAGTTTTCCTTCTTCTAGATTTGTTGCTACTCAAAGCAAGTGAGTCCAGTCTACCTTCTTATTTAACATATCACTGAAGGACAATGGAGACATTCCTTTTCCAAGTGTATTAATGCTAAATGTACAAAAAACTGGTTAGTATTCCAACTTACTGCATCAAATCCACTTTCTGCAGTAACATCCACATGCATGAACACACACACACACACACATATATATATATATATATATATATATATATATATATATATATAATGTGTGAGAGAGAGAGAGAGAGAGGAGGGAAAAAGAGGGAGAGTGGTACAATGAAGTAATGGATAGTGGCTTGGATTGAGGAATCAGAGAGTAGAGTTCATTACATTCACTTACATGCAAATACCCTTGAGAAAGGAATGAATCCATCTCCCCCCCCCCCCGTTATGGGTCATTGGAAGGTCTTGTGGCACAGTATGTGCATCTCTTCTCTCTATTTGACTCTTCCAAAAAAATGTGTTTCTGCACAAGCCTTCATCACTATAACCAAATTATATGTGCAGGTAGTTTGGGTCTTCCATTCTAACAAACTGAGTTGTTGTAGCCTCGTACATTGAAAATGACATGAGAGTCCAGTGTGTGTGTGTGCGTATATATATATATATATATATATATATATATGTGTATGTATGTATGTATGTATGTATATATGTTAAAATTAATAAAGGAAATAAATAATAAATTAACAAACCCTACAAAAGATCATACAGGGTGCGATGGATAAATTGTCATCTAAATTGTGCAAAAATGAAAATAAAACGGACTTTTCATTTTAACAAATATATTTACAAAAATTAAATAAAAATATCTTTAAATACTAAAGAGTAGATTTTTTCAATAAAATCTCCACTGTCTTTATCAATGGGCATCAGATGACTTCAGAATCTCCTGCATCTCTTCTGGACGGTCTCCTTGTTTAAGTTGGTGAATGTTGCCATAATCCTTGCCTTCGGTTCATCTTTGGTGTTACAAGGAGTTTTGTTGGTCCCTTGCTCAATTACACTCCACACATAATAATCAAGTCTAGATGTAAGGGGTGATGTGGTTGCAGAAGTTGTCTGAGAGCCATGACTGGGTTCTCCTGTTTGTGTAGCATGGTGTAGAGTCCTGTTGCCAGACATAGGGTCTTCCAGCAGCCACCTATTTGACCCAGGGCTGCTGCCCTGTGTCAAGAGAGTGGCATTTGATGTAGGCCTCCATGTTAAGTCTGAGGCCCTCACCAACAAATTCGAGTGTTCTTTTTTATCAGAACGATCAGAGTGAGTTTTCTGAGCTGCCATACCTTTGTAATCACCATTAGACTCATCCAGCTCTTTCCGAATCCTTTGCACTGTCCTCAGATTGACACCCAAACACTCTGAAATGTTTGTATTGGAGCTTCCGGCATGAATGCCAAGCAGTACAGCATGCGGATTCCAAATTTCTGGTGATGGTGCCCAACTGAGCCTAATATACTGTGCAGTTGACAAAATCAAAAACTGACAATGCGCATTCACAAAATTAAAAATGTAAAATAGCAACAATTTACTCACCACACCCTGTATAAACACAAGTAAATTTAATAATAATAATCAATAGTAAAGAATAAATACAAACTACCAGAAAATAATCAATAAGAAATAACAAGTTAAAAGTTAACAACCCTACAGAATAACCACATCCTGTTCATTAATTATTTCTATTCAGTAGCCATTAGAACGATTTAAAATATAACCATTTCTACCTTTCCAATAGCCATTAGAACACCACCATAAACTGGAAATAACTGACCTTGCTAGCCATAATGCCCCAGTAACTAGCATATATAAATAGTCAAGCAACTACTAAACAAATATGTTGACCTCAGTTTTCACTCTTATATAACTTGTCAAAAATAACTTTTCAGTGCCCCTTCATATAATGATAAAAGACATCCATCAGTGGATGAATTTATCTTTGTTAGGAATTTCAAAACACAAACTTAGCAACATTTTCAAGAAAAAAAACATTTCTGGATTTACAGGAGATAAGACACGATTATCATTTATAATCTATTTTGTATTATCTGCACTGGTGGCATTTATCTGTGTATATACCCCAATTATTGTCAGATTGTGCGGTGAGGGAATTAAAGATTTTAACATTTTTGTTCCATATCCAAAACTATCAATTATGTCCACAAATATGCACAGATGTTTCTAAACATATTTAGAACAATTGTTTTTCTGCCAATACAAATCGACGAGAAGGAGAGTTAGAGAAATCACTGAAAAGTTTGATTTTTAAAGTCTGCAAAATTTGACCTCATGCCAAATTGTTTATTCCAAACAGATCAGCATAATTCCAATATTTAATTAAAATGCTCACTTTTTTTTTTTTTTACAAGTTCATCTTGAAATCACAGTGTAAGATAAAGGTTATTCAGTGTGTTGATCACCACTCTAAAGCAGGCATCCAAGAATTCTTGTTTGATTATGATATCCAAAGTAAGATATATAGCCATATGAAAAACTGAATGAGTAACCACATTTCAGTATTTTTTATTTTTATGTACTAGAATTTATTCAATATAAGACTCGAGAGCTCCTCAAGGTAGAATTCTACTGCTAAAATGGCAATGATGTATGAGGTGGGTGATAGAGAAAATGATATCAAGTGAATATTAGAAGGATTAAGAGTGATAATAATTAACATTTTACTTTTGATGTAATAGTTTTATGTTAACAGTCTCTTCTCGCTTCCAATTCAACTTTGATCTTCAAAAATTTAAATGCAGTATCAACCATTACCTTCTGTCACCTTAATTCCTGATTTTTTTTTATTGTCCTTGCTCCTTAATAGTGTTTTTTTTTCATATTCTCTAACACTCAGTAACCTCTTGCATCATAGTAGCATTATTACCTTGTTTGGGGTGAAATAATTAAAAAAAGAACTTGATATTAAGATTGTAGAAAGCACACACATAGGAATCTGTTCCACAAAGTGACAGTTCCAATGAAAATACTAAGTGGAAATTTCATTTTACATTTAGAATACAGAGAAAGTGAGGATGAGTCAATTCTATGTAAGTAGCTTGGCATGCCCTAGATGTAAAGGTTTGAACTGGTGGACAAAATGTACAAGTTATGAAGAAATTGCTCTTGATCTTGAAAATTTCATCCTTAAATAAAAATAATTATATGATATGGTCCTTAAGATAATCAGATGTATTTAAATTAAATAAATATATATTCTCTATTTTGAATTAAATAAATTTATTTTACATGTTAATTCAAACTTATTGCAAATGTTTAAGACAGACATAATTTTGTTAATGCTCATCTTTTCATTATTTTCCTATGTGCTGTGTCCCGTCAGGACATAGCTGATCATGGCTCTCCACAATTTCCTCTCCTTTTGAGCTCTTAGTAAGTTTCATCTTTTTGCTATCTCTCCTAATCCCTGTTCTGCCAAACATTTACACAAGCTTGCTTGGTAGGTTATTTGCAGCTTTCTTCCATTTCTCTTGGCTTCAATATGTCTTGTCAGTGTCAGATTTTCCAGGCCTTCTTTCCTCATTATGAGTCTGATAAATTTCAATTATTTCTTTTTAATTCAAAAGCACTTTTAAGCACTTTTCTTGTTTCCTGTTTCCATAAATCTTAGTTGTTGTTCACATGTTTGGTTGATGATATTCACAGCATCTTTCTGTAGAGCCACATTTCTGTTGCCCCATCTTTTCTTCATCTCTGAGGAGATTATTCACTCCTGTAGAGGTCTAATACTCTTACTTTGTTTCTAATGAAATTTTCCGTTTTTCTATGACTTTGCTTAGCTTCTGGAAGGCATCTTTAGCTATTCCAATGTTCCATCTTCTGTTAATACACTGTCTAGATGTTTACATTTTTATACTTGCTTGATTTTGACGTCTCCAGTTCAGAGTTCACATCCTAGGCTGTTCTTCTTGCTGACAATTATTCATGGCAGTTAAATTAATTTTTCTAGTCTACATTTAATTAGCAATTATTGCATTTGTATTAAATAAAGGAAACAAATATTAAAGAAAAATTAATTATATATATATATATATATATGGTGATGTTCTTGGCCTAAACTGTGTCCCAAAATCTGATAAAAAGACCAATACCTGGCTAAGCCAGTAACTTTTCAGCAACTTTTTCATTTTAAACTCAACAGAACTTTAAATTTGATCACTTTATGACAATATAAGGCCAAATGTTATCCAACCAAATCCAAATTAATCCAATCTTATAATCAAAGAACAATAGCTATAGGAAACAACAAATATACTTTGCATCTTTAGAAGCAGCCAAATCTTTGTCTCAAGAGAATGGAGAAATGGTTGTTTGTCTTGGCAAGAAAACTGACCATCTTTTCAATTAGCACAACAAGAATTCATCAATCATAGATTATTTCTTTACTTAAAGAGAAAAATATTTGATTATATTTAGGTATTTGTGTAACTTTGAATCACACAGAAAGGGTTAAAGCCCCACATTTGATGGTGTATAAGACCCATAACTCTATTTCAGCAAGAATATTACAAAGAAAAGGAAAGTTATTTGAACAGTTATAGTAACAGTGAAATTAACCCTTTCCATCAACAACCTTCCTGGTGTCATCAGTTCTCAATTTAGTATCTATGCTAATGACACAACTGTTTAGTCATGTTTTAATAGCAAGACTGATCAGTTTGATAAGGTAAAATTGGCAGCTGATCTCAAAAATCATCGATGATCAGTTGTTAACTGGGGCAAAAAATGGCCTTTTGATTTTAATGGCTCCAAAATGATCTGCTCTCTTTTAATCATCTGAGAGTCTTTTTTGTCTTCCATCAATATGGCTGATGCTAACCTCGAGGAGAGTGACTCACTGAACCTTCAATATTTATGTACATTATTTACATTATTCGGACTATTGTCCTCGTCTTTGTCGACATATTTATTACAACATTTCGGCCGTTGTATGCTCCGGCCTTCTTCAGGTGGTTGGAATGTCAAACTGAACCCTTTATTTCACTCACTGGGGTAGACTGTTCTAGTTCCACGTGCCTCAAGGACACATGGCACAGTGGATAAAGACGTTGGTTAGATCCAGTGACAGGACCCAAAGAGTGTGAGTTCAATACCTGGTTAAAGCAGTGGAGAACTAGCAGAGGGAAAAATTAACAGGTGATAACTAATAACTGACATCCATTAAAACATGGCACGTGGAACTAGAACAGTCTACCCCAGTGAGCGAAATAATGGGTTCAGTTCGACATTCCAACCACCTGAAGAAGGCCGGAGTGTACAACGGCCGAAACGTTGTAATAAATATGGCGACAAAGATGAGGACTATAGTCTGAATAATGTAAATAATGTCACTGAACCTTCTTAGGCTAATGTTTTCTGCTGACATGAAGTGGAAAGTTTTGTAATGAATCATTTGCTAGGCTTAGAAAAGTTGGTTCACTGTATTGTGCTAGATAATTTTTCATACCAGAATCTATCTTACTCATTCATAAGTCTAGCATTCATCCATGTATTGAATATTGCTGTCACATCTGGTCTGGCACTTTTGCTATGTATTTAGAGATTCTATAAAAAATACAAAGAAGAATCTGCAATGTTATTGGTCCTGACCTGGCATCTTGCCTTCAATCACTTCTCCTACCACTTTAACATAGCTTCCCTGTACCTTTTCCATAAATATTTTCATGGTAACTCTTTTGATGAGCATTTTTCTTTGGTCCCTCAACTTTATGAATTTAAGGGCAGTACTAGATTGGCAGTTTACTTTTGAAATGGTTTGATGTAACCATAACTTCTATGCTAATAGTTTTTCTTTGACACTTCTTTCTTGTGGATCTCTCTCTTCCAGCCTCTTGCTTTCTGGTCAACTTTGATCTTCAGAAATTCAAATTTAATGTCAATCATTATCTTCTGACTTCTTAATTCCTGTTCTTTTATCGTTCTCTCTCCTTTATAATGTTTTCCTTTTTCTCATTCTTTCACACTCAGTAACTCCTTGCATCTTGGTGGCTTTATTGCCTTGCTTGGGGTGGAATGATAAAATTATTAGCCATAAAGTTACAGTTATTGCTGATTAAAATTTATAAAATTCTTTTATTAAAAAAGGTTTTTTATTAGTATTGGTCTTTCTACTACTGATTATTATTAGTCTTTCTTGTATTGAGTAAAGTTTTTTACCAAATTTTTTAACGGTTGTGCAGAGATTTATCAACTTGATTATACAAATATTTGCCCTTCTAATTACATGTGCTATCCATTTTAGTTGTTGCTACTGTTGGAAGTCTTCAAGTGGTGTACTTTTTGTTATTTGATAAAATTCTGGAGGCACGGTAGAGTACTGGCTAGCAACTCGGATAGAGGAATTGGAGAGCCAAGTTTGAATTCCAGTCAAGTTCCTTACATTCACTTACATGCTAGTACCATTGGGGACGGTATGAATCTATCTCTTCTCCCCCCCACCACCACTGATATGAGAAAATACTAGGACAGATTGGATCCTATAATCTCTAAGTTCAAAACGTGAGGTGCTAGTGCATGGACTGAGCACAACCCACAATATATTCCGTGGTCTTTGGCTGTCAGTCAAGAACTTGGCATCGTGAAACTCTCTGAAAACCCACTGACAGGATCTTGAGGAAGAATTAAAGTCTGTTTCTTCTGCCCTCAGGTCCTCCAGCCCTGACCATTTGAGCCTTCAAAGGACAGATGTTGATGAAAATTAACTGTGATTTTTTTTTGTGCCAGTATACAGGGTCTGACAAAGGACCATCTTTTAGAATTAACACACTGGAAGCAATTTTTAACAATTGGTTTGCAAAAACGTTTGTATACAGATGATAGCTGCATTCTTTCAGAATGAAGCAGATGTCCTGCATGGCAAATCACATATGAGAGTTTACATCTGACAAGGCTATTTAAGAATGTCATGAATTTTCAGGTTAATATTTTGGTTTTGGAGTACAACTTATCCTGTGTTTAATTTCCAATTCTAAATTTGTGATAGCTGATCCATACACCAATGTATTTTTGAAGTGTTTATAATTTATTCATTCCACATTCTGAATTTCCATGGTGGATTCAGGGTATGCACCATCAGTGATCTCATTCCAATTATCGGAAGATACATAAAATGTTACTCAAACTAAATTCATGTTCCTTATTTGGTCCAGTTTAAAACACGTTGCTTTCTTGTGTAGTTATTACAAATTTATGAAATTCTATTATTTGAAGGAAAAGGTTGATTTTGTATGCCATCAAGTTTGTGTCTTATATGCTATAAATTATGATCATTAGACAAGAAACAAAACAATAGCATATTTGAATAAATTAAATTTTGCTTCAAAACATGTTTACAAAAAATAAAATGAAATGATTTTTTTTTTTTGTTAATATCAAAAATTATTTTAAAAATTACTTCAAAAGAATTATGATTTTATTCTTCCCTTTTTAAAATGTCGGGGTCTTGATATCCTGCAGGGTTTTTTTGTTAAATGGGCTTCATTGTTATAATTGTTTCTCATTCATAACAAAATATTGTCATGAATTCATAAAGCCACATTTGGGTTTTTCTTTTTAAAAAAAAAATATATATAAAAGGTTAATTTTTGTGTTGTTATTATTATGAGCACTTTGATGTGTTGCAATGGTTAGCAAATTTAACTCACTTGATCAATTAGAACTGAGTAGTAACTTTAATATTCACTGAGTACTCTATATTTTCAGCCTTGGGACACACTAAGCTACACTTAGAAAATTATCATGATTATTATTATTGCCTACATAAAGTGAATGTTTAAAATGGTCCCAAATACAATTTTCCTTTCTAAATGATCAAAACTAAATTTGATTTTTGCTTCTCAGATATTGATGTCAATATTTTCACTCAGAGTGTTTTCCTTATATTTTTTTTTATTTCATGCTGGCCCATTTCACCTCCACCCCAGATCACTACTAACCTGTTCTAGGTTTAACCATTATCTTCCCTACATATCCGCATAAACTGTACCTCTTACTCTGTGACCCTCTACCTCAAGTGACTCCCAGGCCTTGTACAAAGTGAGAAAAAAATTTCTCCCACCTTCCTTAAGAGAATGCATCAACTTTTAAAAAGATGGTTTAGATAAGCTTTAACACCAGATGCTGCAAGAATGGACCAGTCATGCCAGAGGGGGGGGGGGGCTCATTGAACAATTAATTGATCTTTAATTTTTAGGTAACAATAAAGAGGCATTTATATTTTTTATTCTTTTGAGTTCCTTGCTGTAATTGTCATTGCAGGAAAAAATATCTAAGTATTCAGTGGACAAAAACTATGGAAGAAGGAAGAGAAAATAAGAGAAATGAAGAGAAAGGTAAAGAAATTAAAACAAGCTTATAAAAATATATACAGTGATATAGTGCAGACTTAGGAATCAATACTGCTTAGTGACTGTCAGTTCATCCTTTATACAATTGAGGCATGAAACTGCTGATAATCAATCAGTGTTCATTCTCAAGTCCAAACACTCTCTATGAATAAATATTATCTCCAATATTGTACACACTTCCTCTTTAAATATAGCTAATTTCAAACTCTCTCTCTCCCTCATATATATATATATATATATATATATATATATATATATATATATATATATATACACACATATATATATATATATATCTCAGTCTACCCACATTTTTGTTGCTATATGAGTGTTGGGATTCCAAACATTTAACAACACATCTTCTAAATGAAATTTTTAAAAAGTTATTTTCTGAAGGAAAGTCAGTTGAAATAACATTTATATATTCTTTTCAGAAATATACAATAGCAATAGCAATAAAATGTTCAATTTTCCTTGCAGTGTAGTTTGTTTTATAAAGTAATTAAGAATTCTTAGTGCAGTGAAAATGTGTGAACAGCCTAATGTGTTTGCAAGTTCATAGACAAAGGTTTAGTAGGTGGTTGCTGGTTAAACCCTTCTATTGTCTTTGTGGATAAGGCTTTAGCCGGCAACTGCTGGCTGTCTCTCTTCCTCTGTGTCTGTGTGTGTGTGTGTGTGTGTGAATCAAACTGGTCTCCACAATTGTTTTGAACCTCAAGGAGAAGTATGCTTATATTTTTATATCTATAAGGGAATTCAAAATAGAAGTGTGAACTTTTTGAATACAAGGTTTTCATTAGTTAGAAAATAATTTTACACTTGCTAGCAAAAATCTTTTTCTCAAATTTGTAGGGGTGGCAAAAGGCATGATTGTTATTTTCTAAATAGTCCAAAAATAACATGCAGTAGGTTTACCATTATGTCAACAACTATTTGGGTGGTATTTGCCCTTGTAATGATTGTTTATCAAACAAGCCTTCTGATGGTATGCTATTGGTTGAAAAAATATTATATATATATATATATATATATATATGCACACACATACACACCGGGTATAACAGCAAAATTGTCCAAATTATGTAACAGCATAATTGTCCATCCCACAAAATGTTTAATATATAAATACCACTAAACTAATTGAGTTTCTTTTTGCCAGGTTTTCAGATGTTGTTTAGCCATCTTGACACCATTTTTCATAAGAATCACTGAATAACCCTTTTGGTTATTCAGCTAAAAATAGAACAGGTTAAAATCATTTTGTGTCGGCCCCACTGTCTTCCAATGGTGAGAGGAAAAAGATCATTCATTTCTTTAGTAATGGTACCAACATTCATACTCTGACTTCCATTCAAGAACCATCAAGAGAACGGTGAATAAGTTTAAAAAAGTGGGAACAGTAGTGGGGGAAACTGGGTCAGGAAGTCACATCAGGAAGAGGAATCATTATTTCAACTTAGAGCTGAAGAGATCAATTAGAAAAGATCCAACTCAATTGATAAGACATTTGACACATGAGGGAGGAGTTTCAGCTATGACAGTACAAAGAGCAGTGAAAAAAGACTTGAAAATGAAATCTTATGTGAAATGTGTGAGGCACCTTATTACTCTAGTATAGAAAGTTAGGTTATAGAGGGCGAAAATCATCTTGAGTGAGTTGGAAAATGATCCTGGAATAAAATATATATATTTGAACTTTATTTCAATCCTTCATGAACTTTTGATCCTTAGCTATAATTAATTAATGATGAACATGTCATTTTCTTTTATGATCAATTTCATCACGATTCTTCTGTTAAGCTTGTAGCGTAATTATACATTCTTATTGCTCAAAGTAGAGTCTAATCGTGTTATAAAATGCTCAGAGAATTCCAGTAAGATATCTTTAATCACTTCTAAGATACATTGGTTCAAAGCTTAATCTAACAAATGGGAAATTTTTCTTTGAGACTATTTGAACAATTTTGCTGTTCCACCTGGTATATATTTTTTCTTTTCTGTTTTCTCCAACTATATATACAACCTGTCTTTTTATTTATGCTGTCACTTGCAAAAAATATTGTCAGATTTCTTTGTGGAAGAATTTATGTCTTTGAAGTTAGTGGAGAAATCTTTGCAACAGGAATGTGCCAGCTGTAGGTAATGGAGTACAAATTATGTCAAAAAGTACAAAAATATTCAATGGAAAAGAATCAGTATAGGTTTTAAAACATTATATATAGGTATAATTCAGAAAACCAATCAAAGTTTATTCCTTAAAATTGCTGTTAAAATTCAAGAAATGCTGGTTCAGGTGATTCTTGTTCATGTTAGCCATTAGGTTCACAATGATGGCTTTCAACAAGTCCTTGGTATTGTGAGACTGTTGGTTGGCTCCAGCTTGGTGACACTCTAAATATACTCGTTCAGAGGGTGCAAAGCAGGAGACAATATATCAGAAATGAGATGATCATGACTATTCTCAGTTACTTACTCTTGGGCCAAGTGAGATGAGGTAGAGTCCTGCTGGGACACATATGGTCATCTCCTTGACCCAATATGTAACCACCATATTTAACAAGTCATTGTAAATGGTGACATTAACTCTGGGGCCCTGCAAGAAGAATCCAAGCAGCATAACATAGCCCTTATTGTTTACAACACCTAGGACCATCTCAGATAACATCAACAGTTTGCACTACGGCAGATACCTCCATGGCATCAGCAGAGAGCCATTGATCATTATTCCTGTTCCATCACCAATTTTAAGAAGCTTAGTATCTCAAAATTGCTATGGTTGGCAGCTAGTGCCACAAATACAGTGCACTTTTTAATTTCCTGTATTAGATTGTAAACAGTGATGTTAATGCACTTGATACATCTAAAAGAGAAATGAAAACATTAAAATTTGGCACATGCTATATAACATTGCATAAAGTTAGCTCCCATTTATGACTTGCTGACACACTCTACTCAGCCATATTTTTTTTTTATTATTCCTTCCTTTCCTCTTTATTATTTTTCATCAAAGACAGATGAGGATCTGTCAACACACATTTATATGGTCAGCCCCCAGGGTGGTGGCAGCTACATAAGTCACATGTTTCTCTCAAGGGTTGTGTTTGCTTCTCGTGCATGTCTCTTGTGACAAATGACTGTTCGATTGCAGTCGGTGACAACCTGCCACCTGTCCTTACATTTACGATATACTGACAACTTCACTTAGAAAATATTTTTGCATTTGAGTCTTTTCAGGGCAACCCATTGATCAGACCAGATTGATTTTTTATTTTTCTTTAATTTTTTTTTTTTTATCAAATTTTGATTGATTATATATATATATATATATATATATATATATATATATATATATATATATATATATAATACAATTTTCTTTGCTAACTTTCTTTTTCTAGGTATCCTCAGATTTTATCACTTGTCACTTGCTGATTTCATGAAATTGATATTGTCCCCGGTCCTAACTTTGACAGCTTGCTAAAGTTTACTCTAGTCAAAAGTGGATCACCTGAAGATGATGAAAGAGAAAAAAGCAATCACATATAAAGTGCCTGCCTAAGATGAATAAATAAAGGTTTTAAAAAAAAATTATGTCAAGTAATTTTGTTTTCATTTTTTTCCACATTTTTAAAATACAATCTCTTCTATAATATGAAACACAATATAAATTTATCAGCCATACATCCTGATTTCCTCTAGAATTGTGATAATGAGAGATGCCTTTGCTATGAAAATGCAAGGCATTACTCTGCAACAAGCGAACATATCACATTAGTAAGTAGGGGAGATCAGGCTGTTAATGCATTGCTTTATGTCAGCTTTCTTTGGTTATTTTTTTTTATATTTAATGATTTCAAAACCAGAATTCTTTCCAACGTGTGACAAAGTGTATAGAGAAAAGTATGACCTTACTTATGCAGAAAATATCACTGATGAAGTTACAAAATTAAATAAAACAGTTATTTTCTTTTTTACAGTAGAAAAAGAAGTTTTATTATCAGTTTTCAGAATTGTCCAGATTAATGGAATGTTTTTAACAATGCTGCAAAAACAACAGATTAAACAAGCCAACAAAATATCCTGTGATTTAAAAGAGGAAAAATAATTTTAATTAATTAAGCTTTTATTCTCTCAAATTTTCTTTTAAACAATGGGCTTATAGCCATATCCTGTTGAAAAACCTGTTCTCATCTGATCACTGAAGTTAAGCAATGTTGAGCCTGGTCAGTAACTAAATGGGTGACTGCATGGGAATACCAGATGCTATAAACTTGGATGTGTGTTGTGGTGTAATGAATAATGGCTTGCAATTAGAAATTGGAAAGCAAAGTTTGAATTCCAATCAGGTTTGTTACATTTACTTATGTAACCTTGGGATAGGTATGAATCTACATCATCTCTTAGTTTCCGGTAAATATCTAAATATAAAATAACCAATGTCTGAGAATTTTCAGCTTTTATATACCATCATTGAAGCTATGTCAGTTTCATCATTTTTAAATAGTAATTGATTCATTCATTTTCTATGGATTATCAACCCTCTGCAGTTTATTTAAAGCCAGAAAATATTTTCAGTTTGTAAAAATCTTTTGGGGGATAATAATGGTTTAGTGATACAAGTCTTACTAATTAACCCATAGCTGGAGGAGAAGAGGTGTATTCATACTTTTCCCAAGGGTGTTTGTGCATAAGTGAATATAACAACCTCAACGGGAATTGGAACTTAGCTCTTTGATTAACAATTTCAAGCCATTATCCAAACGATATATCCAATATTACTGTACCTGGTATTTTTCAGCAGTCACCCATCTAAGTATTAACCAAGGTAGACAATACTTAACTTCAGTGATATTTTTAAATATTACATTTTTCCTAATTTTATGTGATAATTTGTGCTAACATGTCATCTTTTTTTATTATGAAATATATTTCGTGAGCTTATTCCCAAATTTAATGACATTCTACTGATAGTGAGTTGTTTTGTGGTAAATGCTTCTATTATTTGTAGTTGTTTTTTACCTTTTATATGATATAATATTTTTGTGTTAGTGGTAAGGATTTGTTAGATTTCTTGGTGTAAAAAATATATTGTGCTCACTGGTGATATGAAATTGGACAATTTATATTTAAATATGGACCAGAAACCAGGAAAATGGTCCAAAATTAATTAAAAAATATCCTAAACAAAAATCTTTCATTAGTCTTTAACAAAACTCATATGAATTAAAAATTACTACACAAATACACCATATATATATATATATATATATATATATATAGAGAGAGAGAGAGAGAGAGAGAGAGAAAGAGAGAGTATGGATATATAAATTAATTCTGCATGGTAACTGTCAGTTTTTGACTGAAGCAATCATCAAACCAATACCCCACCAATGACCAAGCAATGCTGATTTCTATGTCTACACAATTTATATCAATGAATTCTGTCTCTAATATTGAATACTCTTCCACCACAAACACAGCAAAATTTAAATAATAATATACACTCAACTGGCCACTTAAGTAAATAGGAACAAATTCATTTATACAAATTTTTAATCAGCTAATGATGTGGCAGCAGTTTACTGGGTATTGGTTATTTAAACATGGTGACCTACTGAATTTCATTTCATGCATTGGTGTAGGAAATAAGTGATTTTGAATGTGACATGGTCATTAGTACCAGACAGGCAAGTTAGAATATTTCATACACAGACTTCACTTGGTTTCACAGAAAATGATCAGAAAAAGAAAATTTCATTGTACAAAAATTCTGAGCAAAGAAATCCCTTGTTGATAAAAGTGGTTGGAGGTGAATGGCTACACTGGTTAAAGCAGAGAGAAAGTCAACAGTAGCTCAAATAAGCACTCTTTACAATGGAGTTATACAGAAGAGCACCTCTGAATGCACAACATGTCTAACCTTGAAGCAGATGGGCTACAGCAGCAGAAGACCACACTGGGTGTCACTCCTTTCAGATAAGAACAAGAAACTGAGGCTACAATTCACTAAGGATCACAAAAATTAGACAAAAGAAGATGAGAAAAATGTTGCCATAATCTGAGGAGGGTATTTCTGATCTACCATTTGGATGGTTGATCTAGAATTTGAAAATGGTATGAATCCATTCTACCTTGCATCTGTGGTTCAGGATAGTGGTTGTGGTGATATAATGATATGGATATACTTTCTTGGCATAGATTGGAACTCTTGGTTCCAATAAAAGTTTGTCTAAATGCTAAAGTTGGCCTCATTGTGATTGACTGTGATGCTTCCCTGATCACTACAATATTAACCTGTTTAAGTCTTGGGTTAACCATTATTTTCCACACATATCTGTATAAACTTTGCCTCTCAATTTTTCACCTCTACTTTAAGTGGCCCTCAGGCTTTGAAAAAAAAAAAAAATGATGCACCCATCCTTTAGTACTAAGTCACAAATCAAAAATAATGACAGATTGATTCATAGAACATAGTAATGAGTTTTCTGTGTTAAAAAAGAAACATCTACAGACATTGGAACTCGGTTCTATGGAGCAATTTTAGGATTTAGTACAAAGATTTGAACCCTGGATATACAACCAACCAATCTCGGAAAATTGCAGGATGCCATAATAAAAACATGAACCCAGATTTCTAAAGAGTACTTCCATAATATCTTGGAATTGATGCCGAGAACTGAGTAGAGTCTAAAAGCAAAAGGGGGTAGAATCTGGCACTAAAAGAATATAACTAATAAATTGATTGGTACGTGTAGGTTTTCTTGTTTTCTTCGATCAATATAAGTTATGATACCTGTCTGATATATTTGTCATCACCTAAAGACAACTACAGACTGGGAATAATTATTAGAAATGGGAATAATAGAAGGAGAGTAATATTAATACTGCTACTAATGTTTATTGATTATTACTAATCATCTTTGGAAAGGCATGAATTCACCAATCTCCTGTTCGTACAACCAAGTCATTAATAACAGCAAATAACTGTCACATCTATTGTCAACCTTGACTAGAAACATATTACTGTGAACTAATTGCTGAACAAGACTTTCCTTTTTTATTTTTGTTTTTCAAATTTTCTTCCTAATTTTATGTCAACATTTTTCTTTTTAAACAAAATGTTCAGGCCTTCTTATAAAGATACTCAAGAAGATTCCAATTACCATTATTTTGAGATGACAGTGCAACAATCTTGGAAAGTCAATGGCTGCATGAAGATTGGTGAAAATGTTCTTTGCAGAAATTTGATTAGAAACATGAAATTCCAAAATGTTAAACATTCAATCAATTCTGACATTTTTAAGTTTCTGTCTTCAAACAAAATATCGGTTTCATATTTTCTCAGGATTTACAATGATTACTATTAATGCTGGCAAGCAATTTTTAAATAGACATACTGATAATATGGTGCATTACAATTAATTACTCTTGGACATAATTGCCATTGTGATTCTCATTGAGTGATTCAAATTTGAAATCTTGTGCTAAACTGTGTGAAGTTAGTGTCTGATGTAAAATATCATTACAAGATTTTAACACATTCTTTTTTTTTGACCTCTAGTTTTATATACGTATGGAGCCCAGACTTTAAATCTGGCCTTGTGCCATATTTTGTTTGAGTGAGTATTTAGATAAATTCCCTTAGTGCCAATAGTGAATAATTTCTCAGCATTTATATTCCAATAGGATTGATTTTATTAACACAACATAGGGCACTGGTTCCGTGATGTCATATTGTTAATATTTTTCTTAATTTTTATTTTGTCAATAGTTTCATATGAACTAGTTTTCTTTCTTTGCAGTGGGGGAGGGGCTCAAGAAAAACTTTGTTTATTACAAAAAACCTTGTACCATCCAGAAATTGAAGACTTGAATCACTGCAAAATTAGAGGAAATTAATACTGAACTTTGCAAGGGGTGTGTAACACTCTAGGCTTGCTCAGCTGCAATTACAATTCCCCAGCCACTGGGAAATTTTTCCAAACATAGACACCGAGGCCACACATGTGGATAATAGAGTCCTTCTGATAGAGAGGAAGACAGCCAGGAATAAAGAATTCAGGGTAGAGATTGAAAAGTTTAGAGAGCAAGGATGTCTGTAGAGCATTCCAAGAGAAAGAATTCCACACTGCAGAAATTCCGTCATTCTTCGCAAACTTCAGGGTTATGGAATTTCAGGTCGATTGTTCAACTTAATACAATCATTCCTGTCAAAACGTGCATTGAAGGTCATTCTCAACGGATTCTCCTCCAGATCCTATCCCACGAATGCAGGTGTTCCCCAGTGCTCTATCCTAGGCCCTACTCTGTTCCTTATCTTCATTAATGATCTTCATGATATCATAGGTTCTCAAGTAGGCATCTGTGCAGACGACACTACTATTTACTCCTGCCTCAAAAACAAATCTAGTGTCACCGACAAAACTAACCTGGCCATTTGTCTCGAAAAGGACCTCCAATCGGTTGTGGACTGGGGCAGGAATTGGCTGGTTAACTTGAATACCTCAAAAACAAAACTGCTCTCTATTACTCACCACAGGGAACCATCCCTGCCTCCCATTAGAATGTCTGATACTCAACTCCACGAGAGCACCTCTTTGTGACTGCTCAGTCTCACATTGTCCACTGACCTGAGATGGAACGAATACATTGAGTCAATAGCTTCATCCACCGCAAGGAAAGTCTGCTCCCTGTGCCACACCAGGAAATTTTTAAGTGGTGTTTTGCAAACTGGTTTTGTTTTATTTTGTTTAATAATTTTAGTTGTGATAAAGTTTTAAGTTAGAAGAGGCCAATCACTTCCAATCGTCTAAGGCAATACAAGCTGGCCAGGAGATTGATTCTGACAAGAAAAAATCCTCCAGTCTCACACATGTATAAACCTACCATTCATCCATATGTTTAATACTGCTGCCATATCTAGTCTGATGCTCCTGCTATATATCTTGAGATTCTTAACAAAACACAAATAAAGGCCTGCACTGGTAATGGTCCTGACCTGGCATCTTGACTTCGGTCACTTCTCCACTATTTTGACATGATTTCCTTCTGTCTTTTCTATAAATATTTTTAAGGTAGTTGTTCTGATAAGCTCTCCTCCTTGGTAAATTGACAGAATAAATTTAAGCATACTACTGGAATGGTAAGCGGGTATCATTGTTTTATTATTGAACTAGACAGATTTAACCATAATTTCTATTTTAATAGTTTCTTTTCTTGCACTTCTCACCTCTGGAACTCACTTTTGGCTTCTTGATTTCCTGCCACCGACAATTTCCAAAAATTTAAATGCAACATCATTCGCCATCTTGTGTCTTCCTGAATCTTGTTCTTTTTTGTTATTGTCCTTTCACCTTAATAAAATCTTCTCATTTACTTTCACTACCAGTAACCCCTTGTGTATTAGTAACATTATCACCTTGCTTGAGGAGAAATGATTTTTAAAAAAAAATAAATTGTGCACTGATCACAAGGGAGAGCATTTTGAACATTGGAAATAAAACAGCTTGATACAGTTGCTTAATAATCTTCCCCTGAATAAATGGTTTCATTGATTTCTACTTTCTTGTTCACAAATACAAATGTTAATCAACCAACCATAAAAAAAGGAAATTGGGCACTACTTTTGACTCACCTTGTGTGTGTGTACATATATATTGGAAACAGTATTCACCTAATTACAAAAGATAAGCAACAATAAATGCGTTCAATGTTTAGATGAGTGACCTTTGAGAAACACCGGATGCTGCAAACAGCTTAATGCCTTGTGCTAGATAGACTAAAATTTTGTTAATAATATATATAGTTACAGTGTTCCCTAAATATACACCCAGACAATCTTCATAGTCACTAACACCATTATCTAAAATTTTAGCTTCTTATGATTCATATTGTGGAGAGAGTCGCAAACATCACCTAATGCATCTCTCGTTATTGGCTGGTGATTCTCTTTAACAGCAGTGAATTTCTTCAAGGCATCACTTATAAGGAAAAACAGTGTAAATTTGGAGAGAATTTATTTTAAGTAAAACCTCTTATTTCTGTGTGTAACAAGACAAAGAGATAAAAAGATATAATGGGAGATTGACAAATTAGTGTCCTGACTTAACCTTCACCAACGCTCTAATGTTATATGCATTATATATATATATACATATATATGATATTACATATATTATATATATATAATATTATTATATATATATATATTACAAATATATATGTATGTATACAGGTGTGCATTGAAATAGGAAAGAACACGTTAGGTAGATAATCCGGTGTTCCTTAATATTTAGCTTTATTTTCAAAAGGACAGTGCTACATACAGAAGTAGAGCTTATATTATAATATTTTTAGTTTTTAAAAATATGATTCCTCCGCTACATAAGAGTTCTCATGTTTCAAAAGCGAGAGCCGAGACCCCTAACATAATTTTTTAAGTTATGAAGAGTTAAGGTGTCTGGACCCGCTTCCTTGTCAAGCGAGAATTTGGGAATAAGCTATATTTTGGTTAGCTAGTGTTTATAACTACGGTATCGTTGGAACATTTGTTGCTATGGAAACGGCTAGTTTCGGCTGTTGAAGTTAGGTGGTTTAAGGGGCTAAGAATTAAGAATTAATTTTTATCTACAGGCCAGTCCCTTTCCAAAAAAGCGTATCAAGTTACAATGTCCAGAGTGGTTTTGGCTTATGCTAGTCAGACGGCGTCTTTTTTATTTATGGGCTTGCCTTGAGTCGTTGAGTGACTAGAAGGTTATGTTTCATTATTATCTATTTGATCTGTTTGTTTATTTATTTATTTACATGGATTTTTTTATCAA
>OZ038483.1:46979160-46986660 GCA_964036315.1 Acanthosepion esculentum
CATACATTATATATATATACATATATATATATTACATACACTATATATATATAATATATTACATACATTATATATATATACATATATATATATTACATACACATATATATATAATATATACATACATTATATATATATACATATATATATATTACATACACATATATATATAATATATTACATACATTATATATATATACATAAATATATATTACATACACATATATATATAATATATTACATACATTATATATATATACATATATATATATTACATACACATATATATATAATATATTACATACATTATATATATATACATATATATATATTACATACACATATATATAATATATTACATACATTATATATATATACATATATATATATTACATACACATATATATAATATATTACATACATTATATATATATACATATATATATATTACATACACATATATATATAATATATTACATACATTATATATATATACATATATATATATTACATACACATATATAATATATTACATACATTATATATATATACATATATATATATTACATACACATATATATATATTACATACATTATATATATATACATATATATATATTACATACACATATATATATAATATATACATACATTATATATATATACATATATATATATTACATACACATATATATATAATATATTACATACATTATATATATATATACATACATTATTATATATATATTACATACACATATATATATATATTACATACATTATATATATATACATATATATATATTACATACACATATATATATAATATATTACATACATTATATATATATACATATATATATATACATACACATATATATATAATATATTACATACATTATATATATATACATATATATATATTACATACACATATATATATAATATATTATATACATTATATATATATACATATATATATATTACATACACATATATATATAATATATTACATACATTATATATATATACATATATATATATTACATACACATATATATATATAATATATTACATACATTATATATATATACATATATATATTACATACACATATATATAATATATTACATACATTATATATATATACATATATATATATTACATACACAATATATATAATATATTACATACATATATAATATATACATATATATATATTACATACACATATATATATATTACATACATTATATATATATACATATATATATTACATACACATATATATATAATATATTACATACATTATATATATATACATATATATATTACATACACATATATATATAATATATTACATACATTATATATATATACATATATATATTACATACACATATATATATAATATATTACATACATTATATATATATACATATATATATTACATACACATATATATATAATATATTACATACATTATATATATATACATATATATATTACATACACATATATATATAATATATTACATACATTATATATATATACATATATATATTACATACACATATATATATAATATATTACATACATTATATATATATATACATATATATATTACATACACATATATATATAATATATTACATACATTATATATATATACATATATATATTACATAACACATATATATATACATATATTATACATTATTATATATACATATATATATTACATACACATATATATATAATATATTACATTATATATATATACATATATATATTACATACACATTATATATATAATATATTACATACATTATATATATATACATATATATATTACATACACATATATATATAATATATTACATACATTATATATATATACATATATATATTACATACACATATATATATAATATATTACATACATTATATATATATACATATATATATTACATACACATATATATATAATATATTACATACATTATATATATATACATATATATATTACATACACATATATATATAATATATTACATACATTATATATATATACATATATATATTACATACACATATATATATAATATATTACATACATTATATATATATACATATATATATTACATACACATATATATATAATATATTACATACATTATATATATATATACATATATATATTACATACACATATATATATAATATATTACATACATTATATATATATATACATATATATATTACATACACATATATATATAATATATTACATACATTATATATATATACATATATATATTACATACACATATATATATAATATATTGCATACATTAATATATATATATACATATATATATTACATACACATATATATATAATATATTGCATACATTATATATATATATACATATATATATTACATACACATATATATATAATATATTGCATACATTATATATATATATACATATATATATTACATACACATATATATATAATATATTGCATACATTATATATATATATACATATATATATTACATACACATATATATATAATATATTGCATACATTATATATATATATACATATATATATTACATACACATATATATATAATATATTGCATACATTATATATATATATACATATATATATTACATACACATATATATATAATATATTGCATACATTATATATATATATACATATATATATTACATACACATATATATATAATATATTGCATACATTATATATATATATACATATATATATTACATACACATATATATATAATATATTACATACATTATATATATATATACATATATATATTACATACACATATATATATAATATATTACATACATTATATATATATATATACATATATATATTACATACACATATATATATAATATATTACATACATTATATATATATAACATATATATATTACATACACATATATATATAATATATTACATACATTATATATATATACATATATATATATTACATACACATATATATATAATATATTACATACATTATATATATATACATATATATATATTACATACACATATATATATAATATATTACATACATTATATATATATATACATATATATATATTACATACACATATATAATATATTACATACATTATATATATATACATATATATATATTACATACACATATATAATATATTACATACATTATATATATATACATATATATATATTACATACACATATATAATATATTACATACATTATATATATATACATATATATATATTACATACACATATATATATAATATATTACATACATATATATATATACATATATATATATTACATACACATATATATATAATATATTACATACATTATATATATATACATATATATTACATACACATATATAATATATTACATACATTATATATATATACATATATATATATTACATACTATATATATATATATACATATATATATATTACATACACATATATATATATTACATACATTATATATATATACATATATATATTACATACACATATAAATATATTACATACATTATATATATATACATATATATATATTACATACACATATATATATATTACATACATTATATATATATACATATATATATATTACATACACATATATATATAATATATTACATACATTATAATATATATACATATATATATTACATACACATATATATATAATAATATATTACATACATTAATATATACATACACATATATATATACATACACATATATATATAATATATTACATACATTATATATACATACACATATATATTACATACACATATATATATAATATATTACATACATTATATATACATACACATATATATTACATACACATACATATATAATATATTACATACATTATATATACATACACATATATATTACATACACATACATATATAATATATTACATACATTATATATATATACATATATATATTACATACCCATATATAATATATTACATACATTATATATATATACATATATATATTACATACACATATATATATAATATATTACATACATTATATATATATACATATATATATTACATACACATATATATATAATATATTACATACATTATATATATATACATATATATATTACATACACATATATATATAATATATTACATACATTATATATATATACATATATATATTACATACACATATATATATAATATATTACATACATTATATATATATACATATATATATATTACATACACATATATATATAATATATTACATACATTATATATATATACATATATATATTACATACACATATATATATAATATATTACATACATTATATATATATACATATATATATATTACATACACATATATATATAATATATTACATACATTATATATATATACATATATATATATTACATACACATATATATATAATATATTACATACATTATATATATATACATATATATATATTACATACACAGATATAATATATTACATACATTATATATATATACATATATATATATTACATACACATATATAATATATTACATACATTATATATATATACATATATATATATTACATACACATATATAATATATTACATACATTATATATATATACATATATATATATTACATACACATATATAATATATTACATACATTATATATATATACATATATATATATTACATACACATATATAATATATTACATACATTATATATATATACATATATATATATTACATACACATATATATATAAATATATTACATACATTATATATATACATATATTACATTATATTATATATACATATATATATATTACATACACATATATATATACATATATATATATTACATACACATATATATATACATATATATATATTACATACACATATATATATATAATATATTACATACACATATATATATATAATATATTACATACATTATATATATATACATATATATATATTACATACACATATATATATATAATATATTACATACATTATATATATATACATATATATATATTACATACACATATATATATATAATATATTACATACATTATATATATATACATATATATATTACATACACATATATATATATTACATACATTATATATATATACATATATATATTACATACACATATATATATATTACATACATTATATATATATACATATATATATTACATACACATATATATATAATATATTACATACATTATATATATATATATATATATTACATACACATATATATATAATATATTACATACATTATATTATAATATATATATTACATACACATATATATATAATATATTACATACATTATATATATATACATATATATATTACATACACATATATATTATAATATATTACATACATTATATATATATACATATATATATTACATACACATATATATATATAATGTATTACATACATTATATATATATACATATATATATTACATACACATATATATATAATGTATTACATACATTATATATATATATACATATATTACATATTACATACACATATATATATAATGTATTACATACATTATATATATATACATATATATATTACATACACATATATATAATATATTACATACATTATATATATATATACATACACATATATATAATATATTACATACATTATATATATATACATAAACATACATAATATTACATACACATATATATATAATATATTACATACATTATATATATATACATATATATATTACATACACATATATATATAATATATTACATACATTATATATATATACATATATATATTACATACACATATATATATAATATATTACATACATTATATATATATACATATATATATTACATACACATATATATATAATATATTACATACATTATATATATATACATATATATATTACATACACATATATATATAATATATTACATACATTATATATATATACATATATATATTACATACACATATATATATAATATATTACATACATTATATATATATACATATATATATTACATACACATATATATATAATATATTACATACATATATATATATACATATATATATTACATACACATATATATATAATATATTACATACATTATATATATATACATATATATATTACATACACATATATATAATATATTACATACATTATATATATATACATATATATATTACATACACATATATATAATATATTACATACATTATATATATATACATATATATATTACATACACATATATATATAATATATTACATACATTATATATATATACATATATATATTACATACACATATATATATAATATATTACATACATTATATATATATATACATATATATATTACATACACATATATATATAATATATTGCATACATTATATATATATATACATATATATATTACATACACATATATATATAATATATTGCATACATTATATATATATATACATATATATATTACATACACATATATATATAATATATTGCATACATTATATATATATATACATATATATATTACATACACATATATATATAATATATTGCATACATTATATATATATATACATATATATATTACATACACATATATATATAATATATTGCATACATTATATATATATATACATATATATATTACATACACATATATATATAATATATTGCATACATTATATATATATATACATATATATATTACATACACATATATATATAATATATTGCATACATTATATATATATATACATATATATATTACATACACATATATATATAATATATTACATACATTATATATATATATACATATATATATTACATACACATATATATATAATATATTACATACATTATATATATATATATACATATATATATTACATACACATATATATATAATATATTACATACAATTATATATATATATACATATATATATTACATACACATATATATATAATATATTACATACATTATATATATATACATATATATATATTACATACACATATATATATATATATTACATATATATATTACATACACATATATATATATATTACATATATTACATACACATATATATATATTACATATATATATATATTACATACACATATATATATATATTACATATATATATATTACATACACATATATATATATATTACATACATTATATATATATACTACATACATTATATATATATACTACATACATTATATATATATACTACATACTTTATATATATATACTACATACATTATATATATATACTACATACATTATATATATA
>OZ038483.1:46996660-47079160 GCA_964036315.1 Acanthosepion esculentum
GTTCAATACCTGGTTAAGGTGATGGAGAACTCGGTGAGGGGAATTAACAGGAGATAACTGATAACTAACATCCATTAGACATGGCATGTGGAACTAGAAGTGTACCCCAGTGAGCGAAATAAAGGGTTCAGTTCGACATTCCAACCACCTGAAGAAGGCCAGAGCATATAATGGCCGAAATGTTGTAATAAGTATAGCGACAAAGATAAGGACAATAGTCTGAATAAGGTAAATAGTAAACCAATCTAGATTGAGAAATCCAACTAAAGAAACATTGTGTCTCTGACAGGAATTGAAATGGTATCCCTTTTTCCATCAAGGAAACTACTACTGTAACCAAAACATTCCTTTATCAATCTGGCCATGGAGGCTGTGTTGACAGAGCAAGGTTTGAATTATCTATTTGAAGAATGCATGTTTGTTTCTTGTTGAGACTTCTATGAATCTGTATCTGCAAGTTTCAGTTTCATACCTGAAGTGTAAACAAAAATTATGAAAAATAAAAAATAGGAACTGTAATCCAAACACGTGTACACACTAAAACTAACATTTATAGTCATAAGAAATAATGTTGGATAAAAAATGTATTATATATATATATATATATATATATATATATTCCTTGGTCCTACCAAGTCAAAACTTCCCGGCAAGAACATGCCATGCCACTTACATAGTAGCAAACTCTCCACATTCCCTCTGTATTCCATTTTTGAAAAGTAAGTTCCATTTGAGCATCTCCTTCCCATGAACCACTACCCTGCTGAACCAACACCCAATAAAATGTTTCCCTGATCACTACAATCTTAATGTGTTCAAGGCTTGGGTTAACCATTATCTCCCACTCCTATACACACAAATGGCCTACTTGCATAACCTTCTACCTTAAGTAGCCTTTGGGCCTTGTAAAGGGTGAACCTTACCATTAAAAAAATAAAATATATATTCCTATATACATCCAGACACACAAAAAGGAGGAATGAAAAGTTTGTGTCCTGACCTACTTTCCAAAATCTGAACCCCATTTTTTTTAAATCTGTTCTTGGTTTGACTGAGAAGATTTCACCATAAGCTTATGTATGAACATTTACTAACAGATTTCTGATTAAACATACATTCACACCTCTTTTGTTTTGAATATCTATATATATATATACACACACACACACACACACACACACACACACACAGAGTAGCATATACAATATTTACTGTGTAGTCTACAAGGGAAGTTGAAAAATTATCAGCACAACCAGCAAGCTCTGCAAAAAAAACAAAATCCAATATTTAGTTAGCTGGTCAGATTTTGAGGGGTGAATCAAGCCAAGGACTTTTCAGCACCCCCTCTGAATATATATTTATATGAGTGTGTGTGGTGGGAGAATCCTAAGCCTACCAGCAAATAAGTTTGCTTCTTCTTCCATTCTCCAATTCCATTTCTGGCTCTTATTCTCTTCATTTAACTTTATATTCTTTTTTCTTATTCTGCAAGATAGATACTGTTATGGGTGCATATCATTATATATATATATATATATATATAAAACATGTGTATGTGTGTGTACTCAGGCAAACAGTGACTGAAAAGGTAGATAAGAATTTCTCAGTCAGTCTTTAGAGAGATGCACTGCTGTAGCTTTTTGGTTGAATAATTCATTTTTGTTGATGTAGGTTGGTGAGGCACGCCACTAAGTAGCAGCACACCAGGAAATAGTAAATGCCTTTGGGGCCTGACACCTCAACAGCAACAAATTCTTCTGCTTCATGTCTTTGGAGTTTGAGGCACACTGCAGTTACAACCATTATTCTTATTAAGTGGCATTGTTCCATTTCCTCTCATTATACAAAAGAAATATGTATATGCAATACAAACACAATTTACATTGGTTTTTTACCCAGTCATTCACTGGCATAATATATATATATATATATATATATATATATATATATATATATGTGCCTGTGTGAATAAAATAGTGCTCATTTTATAATAACAGAGCTATAAATTATGTGAATAATAAACATAGATTTTTGTTTTTTCTCAATGATAGCACAATTGTCAGGTGATGATTGGAAATTTTTTACAGTCAACACCTGATGACTGCATTGTGCATGAATCTCAGAGTTGTGCTATTAGTAAATCTATACTTATTATTCATATAATATATATATATATTTTTGTCTTTGATCTGATGAAGCCAAACAGGTGAAGTGCAGAGTTGGATGTTTTTTTTTTCAAAACATACTTTCATGAACACTTTTACAAATGTCAATAATTTATAACTCTGTCAGTATTATATACCCAAATTTATAATATACTCTCAACATGGACACCACAGGAATAAAAACAATTCTTTCATTCATTTTCTACCTATTCTGAAGGATTTCTATCTCTAAACTTAAGTCAAAGAATATAAAAATTATATATATATATATATATAAAATATACAGGGTGCAATAGGCAAATTGTTGCCATTTTATATTTCTAATTTCACGAATGTGGTTTGTTTTTTAATTTGTCATCTGCATAGTATAGTATAGGCTCAGTTGTGCACTGTCTGTGAGAAAAAGAGCACCATAATGCAATTCACTCTGCCATAAATTTGAAAACAGCATGCTGCACTGCTTCGTATTTATGCTGAAAGTTCCAATATGAGTGTTTGGGTGTCATAGTGCAGAGGATTCAGAAAGCGTTTGATGATATATCCAGTCAGCATCATGGTGTTTGGAGTGATGATGTTATGTCTCCATTCATCTTCCCATTTGGTTGGTTGGTTGTTTGAGGTTTTATGGCATATCAACCACTATGGGTTATTTAATGCCAGATCCAGTTTCCACATATTTATTAAATATATATACTTTGTAAACGTAATTTAAGGATAACGTTGGCAACATCATTGTTTCAAAAACGTATAGCTGGCAACATCATTGTTTCAAAAACGTATAGTTGGCAACATCATTGTTTCAAAAACGTATAGTTGGCAACATCATTGTTTCAAAAAAGTATAGTTGGCAACATCATTGCTTCAAGAACGTATAGCTGGCAACATCATTGTTTGAAAAAAACGTATAGCTGGCAACTGTTTCAAAATCGTATAGCTGGCAACATCATTGTTTCAAAAAAGTATAGTTGGCAACATCATTGCTTCAAGAACGTATAGCTGGCAACATCATTGTTTCAAAAACGTATAGTTGGCAACATCATTGTTTCAAAAACATATAGCTGGCAACTGTTTCAAAATCGTATAGCTGGCAACATCATTGTTTAAAAAACGTATAGTTGGCAACATCATTGCTTCAAGTACGTATAGTTGGCAACATCATTGCTTCAAGTACGTATAGTTGGCAACATCATTGCTTCAAGTACGTATAGTTGGCAACATCATTGCTTCAAGTACGTATAGTTGGCAACATCATTGCTTCAAGTACGTATAGTTGGCAACGTCATTGCTTCAAGTACGTATAGTTGGCAACATCATTGCTTCAAGTACGTATAGTTGGCAACAACATTTACTGCCACATCCAGGACGCGGATGTAGTTTATTGTCATACCCAAGACACGGATGTAGTTTATCACCATACCCAGGATGCGGATGTAGTTTGTCGTCATACCCAGGACGCAGATGTAGTTTGTCGTCATACCTGGAAGTTTGGAAAAGACCTGGAAGTTCACTATTTGCACATAGCTGGGACCCCAACAGGTGCTACCACCCCGGGTCAGGGTGGACCTGGGAACACCAGCAATTAAGAGGTGGTTCCACGCTTCCTCAAAACCTCCTAATCAAAGGCCTTGCTGTTGGATGCAGTTTAACGTCGTACCCAGAACGCTTCCCATAGGGCTCAAAATGGGAGACTACATCAAGTGTCTTGAGGAGGTAGTGCTGCTCTGGGTCAAGAGAGTGGCTGATGGAAGACCCTATGTTGCACAACAGGACTCAGCACCATACCAAACAAAAAATAAATATTTATATATATATTTCTCACAAGTTCCCTACATTCCATATTAATTAACACAAAATGTTTCCATTAACAATATAGATTGAGTATTATACAATGAAAATTTTAGATCAAAATTCAGTTAATAGCTATATCAAGCTATGGGGTGATGGATTAAGCAAACCTGTTATGTTCTTGCAGCTTAGTTCAAGCAGTTAACATGTAACTCAACTTCACCGAGACAAAAAGGACATAATTTCAAATCTCCCTAAGAGCTTAGTTTTTATTTCTGATCCATGCTGACAACTACCTGCTGCCAAATTAATGGCCGAAGTAGTCATAAAATGCAATTTGATATGAAAGTAAATGCAAGTCAAAAATTAATAATGGCTGACAAGGCTCCATTCTCATTAAAAACAAAATAAAAGTATTGCTATTATGGATTATAATCTACCATTATATATATATGAAAAAAGACAAAAGAAAAACTTATCTTAGCCGACATGTTTCGTCCTCTGAGTGACTTTATCATGACAAATGTAAGGTTTTTATTTTGTTACAAGTATTTATATACAAGAACAAAAATATTATTGGCTTTTCAAAATTTTTGGTATAGGGATGCTCATGAATATTAATCAGGTTAGGAGAAAAGTCAGGCAAATTCATAGATGTGAGGTGATACAGGTCAATGCCTAATCAACGAAAGTGAGCAGGTAATTATTTTGTGTGTGTGTGTGTGTGATATCTTTTTTTAATTCTAAGAAAGGATCAAAATGAAAGCAACAAGAAACAGGAAAATCCTGTTAGAAACAAAGAAAAACAGCATACTGAACTGTTATTTAATATCAGTTCTCCTATATGGCAGTGAATGCTGGACAATCTCCTCACAGATGAAGAGACTTGAAGTAACAGAAATATGGTTCTACAGGAGGATACTGAGAATTCCTTGTACTGCACATGTGAACAACATCTTAGTTTTAGGGAAAAGGAAAACAAAAAAAGATGTTTATATTCACAACCAGAAATTGATGGTAGAGATTTCTAGGGTTCATAATGAGGAAAGAAAGCCTAGAGAATCTGACACTGACAGGATATATTGAAGGAAAGAGGTATGGAGGAAAGTGGTAAATAACCTACCTGACAAGCTTGTGTAAATGGTTGTCAAAGCAGGAATTAAGGAAGATATCAAAAAGACAAAATTTAATAAGTGCTACAAAGGATAGGAAATTGTGGAGAGCCATGATCATTCAAGACAAACAAATGTTTCTCCATTCCCTAGAGACAAAGATTTGGTGGCTTCTAAAGATGCAAAGTATATTAGTTGTTTTCCTACAGCTATTGTTCTTTAATTATAAGATTGAATTTGGTTGGATAACATTTGGACTTATATTGCCGTAAAGTGTTCAAATTTAAAGTTTTATTCAGTTTAAAATGAAAAGATGCTGAAAAGCTACTGGCTTAGCCAGGAATGGATTCTCCTACAAAAAAAATATTTGTTCATTTTTATCAGATTTTGGGAGACAGTTTAGGCCAATAAAACTAGCATATATATATACATATATATATATATATATATATTATTGCATTTGTATTAAATAAAGGAAACAAATATTAAAGAATTATATATATATATATATATATATATATATATATAATTAATTTTTCTTTAATATTTGTTTCCCTTAATATTAAACAAATATTAAAGAAAAATTAATTTATATATATATATATATATATATATATATATATATATATATATATATAATTAATTTTTCTTTAATATTTGTTTCCTTTATTTAATACAAATGCAATAATTGCTAATTAAATGTAGACTAGAAAAATTAATTTAACTGCCATGAATAATTGTCAGCAAGAAGAACAGCCTAGGATGTGAACTCTGAACTGGAGACGTCAAAATCAAGCAAGTATAAAAATGTAAATATCTAGGCAGTGTATTAACAGAAGATGGAACATTGGAATAGCTAAAGATGCCTTCCAGAAGCTAAGCAAAGTAATAAGAAACAAGAAAATTTCATTAGAAACAAGAAAATTTCATTAGAAACAAAAAGTAATAGTAACAGAACTCTACTGCAGTGATTACTGAATAATCTCTTCACAGATGAAGAGACAAGGCAACAGAAATGTAGTTTTACAGAAAGATGCCAAGAATACCATCGACCAAAAATGTGAGCAACAACTAAGTTTTATGGAAATAGGTAACAAGAAAGGTGCTTATATTTCGAATCAGAAAGAAATAATTTAAATTTATCAGACTCATAATGAGGAAAAAAGGCCTGGAGAATCTGACACTGACATGACATATTGAAGCCAAGAGGAATGGAAGAAAGCTGCAAATAACCTACTAAACAAGCTTATGTAAATGTTTGGCAGAACAGGGATCAGGAGAGATAGCAAGAAGACGAAGCATATTAAGAGCTCAAAAGGAGAGGAAATTGTGGAGAGCCATGATCACCCATGTCCTGAGGGGACACAGCACATAGGAAAATAATGAAAAGATAAGCATTAACAAAATTATGTTTTACTTAAACATTTGAACTAAATTTGAATTAACATAAAATGGAAAATAAAAAGGTGTAAGTGACCTTTTTATTTTCCATTTTCTCTAAATCTGTATTTTAATTTTACTTCCCACCAGAAAGTGTTAAAATTTCTAGAGCAGATAATGAGGAAAGATGTATTGAAAAATTTATCACTCACAAGACATTGAAGATAAGAGAGATGGGGAAAAGTATTGAATAAGCTACTTAAGAAACATGTGTAAATGCTTGGCAAAACAGAAATTAAGAGAGATAGCAAAAAGACAAAATTTACTAAGAGCTACAGAGGACTGGAAATTGTGGAGATCGCCCACGTCCTGAAGGGACATGGCACATAGGAAGAGAAGGCTGGTAAAGTGTTATCTATTGCAGGTTCTCTGTTTTAAACAAAACCTTACAGAATGAAAGCAGGCCGAAATATTTATTCCATTGAAATAAAATAACAAAATCTGTGGATGGAAATGTATGTCTTCGTCAACAGTTTGTGTTTTTGAAACTGGTACTATTTACTTGGCCAGCTGTAGAGGAACGCTTCTCATTGAATTGACCACATGCATCAGGCAAAGGGAAAAGGACGAGAGAGAGTTTCTTTTTGAAAGCATGTGTTTTAAAGGTGTCAGTCAGTTGTTGCCGTTACTAGACTGGTGGTTCCAACTACCACGTGTGTTCTCTACAGCCAACCATGCATGTCAGGACCTGAACTCACTCTACTGAACATGTTGAAAAATGGCTTGAGAAGATTCATTTCTGAAAGCATGTCAAAGGCATCAAGAACAGTTATTTGCTGGGAAAAATATCTTCTGGGAAGATGGGAGATGAAGTTGCTTGAAAAATTGCAGATGATAAAACAATATGATAAATATGTTTGATAAAGTTTAAACAAAAAATATTATTTTTAATGCAACATCTTTCCGACCAATCAGAACTATTCGCGGATTCTTTACTCAACAAATCAGTTGCACTGTGATGTGCTGGCTCTAGGATCCTATCGATCAGAATGAAAGCAAAATTCCAATTCAAGAAAGATTTTCCACCTGCTGACACGAAGTGACAGATGGTCAAGTCCATTTTTATCTCTGTTAGCCGCCTTTACAAACGCTTTCTCCCTGCCAATCTTTAGCCCTCAAATACAGCTCAATGTAGCGCAAAAGACAGTCGGCCTCTTTTATCTTCCAAACGGCTATTTCCAGGTTTTATCAACTCACAAATCCTAGACACGTCATCGTGACCGACGTGTGAACTAACATAAAAATCAGTTGAATTTTTTGTCATATTAAAAAATGTGTGTGTGTGTGTGTGTGTGTGTGTGTGAGAGAGAGAGAGAGAGAGATAGAGGCGACATACGAAAAGAAAAAAAAATCTAAGATAAAAGAGATGGAGACAAAAGAACAAAAGAAAAGAAATGTGTGTAATAAGAGAGAGAAAGAGAGATAAAAGGGCAGATTAAAAGAAAAAATTCAATGTAAAGAAGAATAACAATGAATAAACACAAAATTTTAATTTTCTACAAACGTTTCATTATGTTTCTTTCTTTCTTTTTTTTTTTTTAAAGATTTGTCCAATTGAAATAAAAGAAAGAAAGAAAAAACGAAATGTTGGGAATAATTCTTTCGTACAAACAGAAGTGCTTCGTGGTTCTTGAAAAATAGCACACATTTGCTTCAATTCAGTTTACAATTTCTCGAGTTGTTCAATCACATATTCTAGAACGTTCAAAGTTTTAAAAAAGAAATGGCGGAAACAAAGTACAAACTTTCATTCTTAAGACACACGCATACAAGCATGTCTGGTACAAGGCCAATGTTAAACGAAAAAACCATCATTATCCGCCAGCTCAAAATTTTAGCGACTTTATATTTATTCTTCAGTGACATCAGCAAACGTGATTATCTCAAGGAAAACTAGACAAAAAAATGGCAATGGATGACAAATGACACGATGAGACAATACCAAAGACATGGCATAATATATTTACCCAAAGAATTTAGAAACAAATTCAGGCAGGAGGTAAAAGAGAAATGGCTCAATGAAAAGCTTGCAAAAATAAAATGAGCGTCACAGATGTGTGTGTGTGTGTGTGTATATATATATATATATATATATATATATAGTGTAACCCGGATATGAGAAACCCGGATATAAGAGACATTTTCTCTGGTCCAAAATCAGAGCCTGTGTTAATGTATATATAATAGACCAAACCCGGATATAAGAGAAACCTGGGTATAAGAGACTTCTTCTCCGGTCCCGACAACTCTCTTATATCCGGGTTACACTGTATATATATTTCTATCATTTATACATCATTGCTTGAACCGGCTTCTAATGCTCAAGTTTGAGCGGCTTGGTGATAGTAGTCGTGGCTCCGGGGGCACCGCCCTATGGTTACAGAGAATCTCAGTTGAGTTCCACCACGGAATGTGTGAGCGAGCGGCGTTATATTGAGTCTGATTTGCTATCTCTTCGTCACCGTTGAAACAGTTGGTATGATGTTTGCTTGACAACCTGTCAGGGTTTCAATTCTCGGTAGTGGGTGCGCACTGCTGATAAGTCCCAAATATAGGACGAAACGGCCGTCCAGTGCTTTCTGCATTCTGTTGAGGTTTCAGACTCGATGAATTATTTAATATATATATATATATATATATATATATATATATATAATAAGATGACAAAAGATGCCCTCATCAACAGGACGTATATTAAAAAAAAAAACGGTAACGCAACGCTCATAATAAACAAAGAAAATACACTTCAAAGATGGAACGATTACATTAGCGAACACTTCCACGATAAAAGAGGAAAACCTGCGATACACAAAAATATGAAAGGACCAAAAAATTGATAAAAAAAAAAAAATCTACGACAATGATTCACAGTAGATCCATTTTTAGCCCTACCTAAAAAGCCAGGTGCAAACGACTAGGATGTCCATGGGGCAATCAGCCATATGATTAGTCATCTGATTTCTGATAAATAGAGCGCGTACCAGAATTAAACGGGAAATAGAACATGAACAGTGCTGTTTTATAAAAAAAAATTATTCCCCCAACAAATCTAAGTTTATGTGCCAGACATAGAAAAATAGTCTAGTTCTAGTAGGAATTGTAAAACATAATAAGGAAAAATTACAAAACAAGACAACCACCGCATAAAATTTTTTAAAAGGTGCGAATACAAAGTTTGTATAAAGAAATCCTTTTGTGCTCCTATTAAAGCCGGATAACAATTTCAAGGATTACCAACGAAAAGTGGGAAAAAATTACAACTTTAACCGTTAAAAAACGGCAACGATTTGAAAATGACAAAAAGAGAAAACAATAAAGCAGGCAGTAAAAAGGTGCAACAGCCTTTGAGAAAGAAAAAAAAATGAATAAAAAAAATGAACCTACTTTTTACTTGCCCCACGGGTTTTTTTGATAGGTCCACTTTTACTCAGTTTGAGATTGGGAAAATTTCCTGGAAATCATTTCGCTTTAGGCTATCCAACCACAGGAGAATTTTCACTTGAACTTCTTGTCTCTCCGCGGCTGGCTGGTAATTAGTAACTTCTTTGATGTTCTCTTCTTGATGAAAAACGCCCTCTTCGATGCTCATGACCTGCATTGTCCCGTTGTTGTCAAAATTCTATCTGACCTGAGCTCTATTTATTATAAAAACTCGGCTCATCTCTGCCTCACTCACTATTCGGAATACTATTAGAGCTCGTGACCACATTTCTCATGGGTCGATATACAGAGTGGTCCAAAAGTCTTGTCACCCCTGTATAATATATTTTTCTATTTCAGATCGTTGACACGAGTTCGTGCATTTTGGAAGAGAAGTAGGTTTGACAAGACTTTTTGACCACTCTGTATATGAGAAAATAATTGTCCATAAACTGGTAATGGATCCTTCATAAATTTTAGCGGGTTTTAACCGCTGAGCCGAAAAAGAATAAAATTGTAGCAATTTTTAATACAAACCGTCTAGACTTCATAAAAGTACATTTCTCTCAAGAGAACGTGCACTGAAAAAAAAAGAAGCAACACCACCCTAGATGATTATACATTTACAATGCTAACATTTTTAAAATAATAAAAATTTTGTAGTTTCGTTAAAGACACTGGAGCAAGAAATGAGATGTTGATGTTAAAAATGATTACAAAGGGAACAATACGAATGTAGAAGAATGTACACCTATGTTTTGTAGATTATGCAAAAGATTTTGATGAGGTCTGACACGAAGAACTTTTTGAAATGCTAGGTAAGCTTGATTTATTTATTAAAGATATTAGAATAATCCAGAACTTGTACTAGAAGCAAACTACCTGCATCCGAGTAGAAATTGCAAAAAAAAAAAAAAAATGCAATAGAAAAAAAAATGAATTCAAAATAATGATGAGCTTTCTCACCGGACATATTTAACCTTTACAATGAAACGAACCCCAGAGAATTAGTTGCCCTACCAGGATTCATTATTGGAAACTACAAACTTACCAGCGTAAGATATACTGATAGCGCAGTGTTGATAACAGATACAGAAAGAAAATTACAGGAACTCCTGGAGAAGGTAGTAAAGGAAAGCATGAAGAAAGGTCTAAACATCAACTCTAAGAAGACAGAATGTATGTGTTGTAACCTAGGGAAGGTTACTGAATAGAATAATCAAACTAAGGTTGGTAATGAACGATAATGCTTAGGACAAGAACAACACACATAAGATTCGCCAGCGGCGCGTAGAAGTAGTCAACTGTTAGAAGTGAGTCAAGTGAATCCCACAATGAAACTCCAACTGCAGGATATCTACCAACCACCCCACACGGTCAGATGTGGCTTAAGGCCCAATTTAATGTGGGGTATCCGATCCCGTAGACTAGGTCAAAAATTTCCCGTAGAATCCGTAATAACGGGATCGGGTAGCTGTTTCCCGAGACGAGACTCTACCTTTCGACCATACCCTCGTCTGGGGATCCCTTCTGCTCGGAGGCAGAGAGTTTGACGAGCACAACTGGAGACGAATCTCCAACTGCAGATCAACATACAGTATTTACTACTGTATTTATGTGAATAGGGACATACCCATTATCGTCCGTAGGTACGCTGCAACAGTATGGTTGTTAGCAAATTGAATTGCCCAAAATGCGAATTACGAATTGGAAACACCGAAATAAGGCAAATAAAAAAATTTAAATATCTAGGAACTATTTTAAAAGAGGATGGAAAATGACACATCGAAATCCAAATGGACATTGGAATAGTGAAAGATGTCTTCCAAAAGCTAGGCAAAAATATTAAGAAACAGGAACAAAGAAAAGTGTACTGATCTGTTATGTAATATCAGTGAATGCTGGACAATCTTCTCACACACGAAGAAGAGACTTGTGGCAACAGAAATCTGGTTTTACAGAACGATGTTGAAAATATAGACTGAACATTTGATGAATGAGAAAGCTTTAGAGAAAATGGAAACAAAAAAGACATTTATACTTAGAATAAGAATCAGTTGAAATTTCTAGGGCAAAAAATGAGGGAAGAGTGCTTGGAAAGTAAACACTAACAAGACATTTAAAGCGAGAGAGACAGAGGAAGCAGCTAATAATCTACCTAACCAGTTTATGCAAATAGTTGGCCGAACTGGAAGTAAGAGGGATAAAAAGACAAAGCTTACTAAGAGCTACGAAGAACAGGAAGATGTTGAGAGACACGATCACCCATGTCCTGAAGAGGCATAGTA
Organism: Acanthosepion esculentum; assembly: GCA_964036315.1. NCBI lineage: Eukaryota > Metazoa > Mollusca > Cephalopoda > Sepiida > Sepiidae > Acanthosepion > Acanthosepion esculentum. Next base: position 47,008,871 of record OZ038483.1, read on the forward strand.
CATCTAAGAAGTTGTTTCAGCAAAAACCAGAAACAAATTACATTCAATTATAATGAAATATTTCCAAGCGAGAAGAAACGATCAACAAACATCAACTGCGAGAAGAAACGATCAAACATCAACTGCGAGAAGAAACGATCAAACATCAACTGCGAGAAGAAACGATCAAACATCAACTGCGAGAAGAAACGATCAAACATCAACTGCGAGAAGAAACGATCAACTGCGAGAATAAACGATCAAACGCCAACTGCGAGAATAAACGATCAAACGCCAGCCGAGAGAAGATACGATCAAACGTCAGCCGAGAGAAGATACGATCAAACGTCAGCCGAGAGAAGAAATGGAGAAAAATCAACTGCGAGAAAAAACGATCAATCGTCAACTGCGAGAAAAAACGATCAATCGTCAACTGCGAGAAAAAACGATCAATCGTCAACTGCGAGAAAAAACGATCAATCGTCAACTGCGAGAAAAAACGATCGAACGTCAACTGCGAGAAGAAACGATCGAACGTCAACTGCGAGAAGAAACGATCGAACGTCAACTGCGAGAAGAAACGATCGAACGTCAACTGCGAGAAGAAACGATCGAACGTCAACTGCGAGAAGAAACGATCGAACGTCAACTGCGAGAAGAAACGATCGAACGTCAACTGCGAGAAGACGCTATCGAACGTCAACTGCGAGAAGACGCTATCGAACGTCAACTGCGAGAAGAAAGGAACAACCATCAACTCCGAGGAGAAAGGAACAAACATCAACTCCGAGAAGAAAGGAACAAACATCAACACCGAGAAGAAAGGAACAGACATCAACTACGAGAAGAAATGAACAGACATCAACTGCGAGAAGAATGGAACAGACATCAACTGCGAGAAGAAAGGAACAAACATTAACTGCGAGAAGAAAGGAACAAACATTAACTGCGAGAAGAAAGGAACAAACATTAACTGCGAGAAAAAAACGATCAGACATTAACTGCGAGAAGAAACGACCAAACATCAGCTGCGAGAAGAAATTATAAAACATCAACTGCGAGAAGAAACGATCAACTGCGAGAAGAAACGATCAACTGCGAGAAGGAACGATCAAACATCAACTGCGAAAAGGAACGATCAAACATCAACTGCGAGAAGAAACGATCAACCATCAACTGCGAGAAGAAAGGAACAAACATCAACTGCGAGAAGAAAGGAACAAACATCAACTCCGAGAAGAAAGGAACAAACATCAACTCCGAGAAGAAAGGAACAAACATCAACTCCGAGAAGAAAGGAACAAACATCAACTCCGAGAACAAACTATCAAACATCAACTGTGAGAAAAAAACGATCAATCATCAACTGCGAGAAGAAACGATCAAACATCAACTGCGAGAAGAAACGATCAAACATCAACTGCGAGAAGAAACGATCAAACATCAACTGCGAGAAGAAACGATCAAACATCAACTGCGAGAAGAAACGATCAAACATCAACTGCGAGAAGAAACGATCAACTACGAGTAGAAATGAACAAACATCAACTGCGAGAAGGAACGATCAAACATCAACTGCGAGAAGGAACGATCAAACATCAACTGCGAGAAGGAACGATCAAACATCAACTGCGAGAAGGAACGATCAAACATCAACTGCGAGAAGGAACGATCAAACATCAACTGCGAGAAGAATGGAACAGACATCAACTGCGAGAAGAATGGAACAGACATCAACTGCGAGAAGAATGGAACAGACATCAACTGCGAGAAGAATGGAACAGACATCAACTGCGAGAAGAATGGAACAGACATCAACTGCGAGAAGAATGGAACAGACATCAACTGCGAGTAGAATGGAACAGACATCCTGCGAGAAGAAATTATAAAACATCAACTGCGAGAAGAAACGATCAACTGCGAGAAGAAACGATCAACTGCGAGAAGAAACGATCAACTGCGAGAAGAAACGATCAACTGCGAGAAGAAACGATCAACTGCGAGAAGAAACGATCAACTGCGAGAAGAAACGATCAACTGCGAGAAGAAACGATCAACTGCGAGAAGAAACGATCAACTGCGAGAAGAAACGATCAACTGCGAGAAGAAACGATCAACTGCGAGAAGAAACGGTCAACTGCGAGAAGAAACGGTCAACTGCGAGAAAGAACGGTCAACTGCGAGAAAGAACGGTCAACTGCGAGAAAGAACGGTCAACTGCGAGAAAGAACGGTCAACTGCGAGAAAGAACGGTCAACTGCGAGAAAGAACGGTCAAACATCAACTGCGAGAAAGAACGGTCAAACATCAACTGCGAGAAAGAACGGTCAAACATCAACTGCGAGAAAGAACGGTCAAACATCAACTGCGAGAAAGAACGATCAAACATCAACTGCGAGAAAGAACGATCAAACATCAACTGCGAGAAAGAACGATCAAACATCAACTGCGAGAAGAAACGATCAAACATCAACTGCGAGAATACAGAATGCATGGTTGTTAGCAAAAGGAGGAACCCAAAGTGCAAATCGGAGATACCAAAATCAAACAAATGCGGAATTTTTCATATCTGGGAAGTATATTAACAGAGTACAGAAAGAGCGACACTAAGATCCGAAGACGTATTTGGATAGCCAAGGAAGCATTCCAAAATTTAGGCAGAATACTAAGAAATTAGAAAATTTCGCTAGAAACAAAGGAAAGTGTATTCAACTGCTATATGATATCTGTTCTGTATGGCAGTAAGTGCTGGATGATCTCCTCACAGATGAAAAAGAGACTTGAAGGAACAGAAATGTGGTCCTACAGAAGGATGCTGAGAATACCATGGACAGAACATGGGAGTAACGACGAAGTTTTGGAGAAAATGGAAACAAAAAGGAAACTAATACTTACCAGGAAGAGACAGTTGACGTTTCTGAACGTAATATAATGAGGAAGGAGGGCTTGGAAAATCTTATACTCACGGGACAGATCGAGGGCAAGAGGTAAACAACGCATAACATACTTAATGAACTTGAGTAAATGGGTGGCAAAACAGGGATTAGATGTAGTAACAAATAAAATGTTTATTAAGAGCGACAAGAAACTGGAAGTTGTAGAAAGGCATGTGCTTATCCGGGGACACGACACACGAAGAAGAATCGTCGAAGCCCTTGACCATATCCAATTAAATTAAGGGTTTCCACTGAATATCTTCTTCACTGGGCCAGACATTAATTATTCATTCAAATTACCCAAGAACGACTGCTTTCGACTGAAAAGCACAGTGAAATCTGTTATTATTTGCTTTCATTTCATTTTAAACTTTTTAGCGACTGGAAGTAAATTTAAAACTGGGTGAGAGATACAAATATTTGTGTCGTAATTCTTATATTCTGAAAAGAATAAATTTGTAAATGTGTTAAAAATACGAGTGAAGTAACATACTTATATTAAAACTCATTCCTAAGTTGTGTTTTCGATAGTGGTGTAGTATGAAAATAAAGACGCTGCTTGAATCTGCCCCCCTCCTCCGCAGAAAAATCTCGGCCCTCAAGTGTCCCCCGCCCGAGTTCCAGTATCGCCACTGATTTTAGTGTACTCCAGATTTATTTTTAACTGCCACGTATGATTAGTAGTTACGAAGATAAATTCGTTATTACAATTAGTTCTCAACAACTTAAATTATTTACGACTCAAGTTTTCTCCTCTGCTTTGAGTACTCACTAGTTATTGCAGTGGTGCATTTGAAACTATTTGTTTTTCTTTTCTTTTCTAAAAAAAAAGTAAAGAAAAGAAAAATGTTTTCTGGGGATGAAAATTAGTCTTGGTCAGAATTTCTGAAGCATTTTGCAAAACATTTGATTAACGGACAAGAGGTTTAAAGTTTATGTCGAGATACAGATATTTTAACATTTGAAGAGCAAATAATCTTCATAGCCACCAAAATAAAATAAATTTCCAAACTGTCAATAACAATTTTAAATATGCCCAACGTCCATTAATTAAACTTGAAATGTCTTCATTTCGATTGCAATAAATAATCCGGTTGGAAGATCAGACAAGTCCTTCGTGTTGGGTCTTTTTCTGACGTCAGTGCTGATCCGAAGGAATAGTAAACCAATGCCGTGTGATTTTCACAAAGGAAAAAAAGCGTTGGAAAGAGCAGTGAGAAATAAATGACGGCTACAGTTTACTGCCAACTAAAGACATCCATTCATGGATAGGTATCCAATAAATAGCAAATTAATACCCTGTCTTTGTGTTGAGATCGAAGATTAGACCACAGCGTCCAATTCTATCATTATTGATTTCCTAATATCACTCAAGTTTCTTGGCTTCTGGTGCAACGGTAGATTTCTTAAAATATGTCAAAACCGATTGAGATAAATAACACATGACTATCACGGGTTTAACAATATGAGAGAAGTCGTTAAGGGGAACTTTTCACAGAGATTAAAAGTCTGAATTTAAGTAGTTTCCCCATTTAATACTGATAAGAAAGAACTTTGGCCAGGCACCAAGCCCCAAAGTGGACTGAAGACCTAGTCGAAAACGAGTGACAAGTCATTTTATAATATAAATTAATGGATTGCATGGACTTGTTTTCTTTTCTTTTCTTTCTTGCGTGCTTTTCATTAAAATTTTAGCATATTAGAAACATAAGTTGAGCATTGGCCTCGTTGTCGTGTAATGATCAGCAAGCTGGTCTCACAGATCATTATTAACGAGGATTTAGTTCAATACTCACTAGGTGCCCTATATTTGAGCCTTGTGCCGAAAACTAAATTATACTTGGTAAATAACTATGAGACGTTCATGGCTTTTTTTTTATCACCATTGATTCTCGTCTCATATTTAGGAGTGAAGCTTCATTTATTCAAAAAAGTTAGCAAATATACCTTTTTAAGTATTACCCTACAAATATAATCCAATGATTCCAATTAGAGTCAGTAATCAGCAACTATAGACCGTGAAACAATTCGAATCCCTTGGTGCAAGCATCAACCAAGACAGATCCAAGCCAGAATTACGTTGACAACAGCCGCAATGGCACAGTTGAACCCGATTCTGGAGAGACAAAAAGCTCACCATAAAAAAAGAGTCAACAGAGATTGTTTCATGCCCTCGTCTTTTCTCCTGCATGCATGTGAATCATGGAATCGAACAAGCAAGGCTCCAAAGGCGGATACTAAAATGCAGAGATGAGAGACTTCAGACGTCAGCTTCGTATTTCCTACACCGACTGCGTCACGAATGAGAAAGTGCACAGAAGAATGACTGATCAGATAAATGACTGTAAAGACGTATTGACCACCACAAAGAAGATGAATCACGAGGCCTCTTCCAAGGCCATCCTACAAGACGAAGGGGGAAAGGGAGGCTAAAGAAAGAGATGGTCGTCAAATGGACTGGCGAAAGTTTTGCCCAGCCCCACGCGCTGGCCAATGACTGGATCAAATGGAGTCTTCTTATTCAGCAAGCTACCATATAGCGACCCTATGACCCTAGCGTGTTATGAGGCAGGAAGGAAGGACAATACAAAATGATAGTTATCCATTAATAGCCCTATTCTATCAATAATGAGCGCCATAATTTATGACCACTGAAAATCTTTTTTTTCCTGATTATCAATAATCATTATTCAAAGTAACTACTGAAACAAATACGTCAAAAATTGCAAAATTCAAGGCTTACAGCAACATCACGTTGCAACGTCAGTTTCTGTATGATCACCAAAGTTAAGCAATGTCGAACCTGATCAGGACCTAGATTGGCGACTGCTTGGGAATAACAGGTGCTGTAAGCTTTGATGTGTGAGTGGTGTAATGGCGCAGAATTGTTAATCGGAGAGCCGTGTTCCAATTCCATTTGGTTTCGTTATATTCATACGCGTTATATTAGGAAAGGTATGAATCCACTTCCACTCCCCCAGCTATGGGTTAAGTAGTAAGACTAGTGTCACTAAACCACTATTTCCTAAAATTAATTCTTACAATCTAAAAAAATATTTTCTGACTTTAAAGGGTTGATAAGTCATAGAAAATAAACAATCAATAAAACCAAAATTCTGAATAAATTATTAAATTCAACTTGAATCCATTGTCACTTGAGTGATTTTCCTTCATTCGAAGCCCCGTGAATTTGCATTTTCTTATACCAAAATTCACGCACTTCAAAAGCGGTCTTGTGGAAGATTGAAGACATGAAACCTTAGCATTGTACAATCTTCAACTCGTCCAAATGGAAAAGGTGGCGGATAAAGTGTAAATCCAAATTTTTATAATCCAAAAATTGTTGATGTGTTTGTTTCTCTCCCTATTTTTATTTAAGTCAAGTTTCTTCTTATGAAGACAATTTTCGTACAACAGGAAATAGACGGGACACAGGAAGATTTCTTAATGCTTTCTCTTACTACGTCGACTCGGACTGTTACATTCGTCCCCTACTTGTACTATCATGCGAACTGACAATTTGATATATTGGCCTTTATTTATACCAGGCGCACGGACGTAGTAGTAGACACAAAATGTGCGTGAATTTTTAGCAAAATTCTCAGTCCAATTTCAATGTGTTACTTGAAGAGTATAAAACTTCTATTAAGTTAATAACTATAGATGCTTAAAATTTGAAACTTTGTAAAGTAATAATTTGATATATGTTTTAAATGCTGTGTAATTTTTCTTTTTCTCTGCAAATTATAAGTCAATTAAATTTTATCTTAAGTTGGTATCCACTCAGCAGGGATATCGTATCTTATTAATAGGAGTAGACAGGTTCGCCAATTGGCCGGTTCACACTCTTGCCCGGTCTTCTGAACAGAAGTAGAGGCTTATCCCTTGTTTCCTGTTTAGGATTGGGTTTCCGGTTCCTTTCAAACTCTACTTCAACCCTATACTTTTAAAATCTCTATCTGAACTCTGAAATTTTATTTCTTAATTATTTTTTCTCCGTAATAAGAGTAGATAGGTTCACACTCCTCCTCATTTTTTTAACAGGTGTATAGGTTTATCCTATGTTCCTTGGTTACAATTGGGTTTCCGTTTTTTTCTAAAGCATTGTCATTAAGTCCTCAATAGCCCCTTGCGTTTTAGTTACATTACTGTCTTGCTTGGGGAGAATTGATTAAAAACAAAAAATCTTTCAAAAATTTATTTTTTATTTTGTCGGAAATTTATTAATATCTTCTAATAATAATGTCTACGATAATTTCAATCTAATTTGTTCATTTTACCTAAATCTTAATTCATCAAGTTTTAAAGTTTTTTTTCTTCACAAACACTACAGGCTATCACAAATATTTCTGTGAGGAAGCAGCATAATATATTTTATACTCTCTCAATACTCCTCAGAAGTCAATATTCCGCATACTTCTGTTTTGTTAGAAAATGCATTAAATGATTAACACTTTCACTTACTGATAATACATTCATTGTCTGTGTTCGTATGCAAAATGTAGTCTGAACATTTTAGTTTCGACCCATATCCTTCATAAAGTATTTTTATTTGCCAAAATATGTGCAAATATTTATTTGCCAAAATATGTGCAAATTCTTTTTAAAGCAATTCACCCCAAGCAAGGCGGGTGTGCCACTAGGCATGCAAGGGGTTACAGAGGATTGAGAACAAGAGTAAAGAGGCGTGTTTGAGGAAAGAATACAGAGCAGGACGGGGAACAAGATCAAGGTATCAGAAGATGTCGAGTGACATTACACTTGAATATTTGAAGATTATAGTTATCAGGGAAGCAAGCAAGATGAAGGGAGTCCCACAGACGGGAAGTGCGAGAGAAGAAGCTGTTTGAGTAGAAGAGACGGTTGCATTTAACCGTTTCGACATTGAATGGGTAAGACCGGGATGCCAGCTTAGATTCATGCCGTCTGGGAACCAGCGAAAATAGCTCGTCGGAACAGTTGCCGTGAAAATACTCGTAGAAGAGACAGAGGGAAGCCACGGCACATCAAAGAGAAAGCAACTGTAGACGAGATGCCAGATCAGGACCTATCGCATTGCATATCCGTCTCTGGATTTTGTCGAGGACCTCGAGACGTACAGCAAAGACATCAGACCTTATATGACAGCAATATTGCATGCAAAGACAGATGTTTGATTTATAGATTTGAAGGATGGTCTCAGACGAGAAAAACTTTCTGACACGATATAGAGAATCAGCTTTCCTTGCAGCAGATGAAGCTGTTAGCAATTATTTTTAACTCCTTTTAATATGCGTGTGATTTTATATGAATTCACAAAGTAATGACTTCAATGGTGCACAACAATTGACTAAATAATAACTAATACGCGGTTCGAAGAGTACCCAAGACACGGCGTGCCAGACAGAGTACTTGACTATCAACAATTTATAAATGCAGTTTTGTACTCAAAACCATACATAAGCGCAAACTGCGGGAGTGATTACATTCCAGTCATATGCGAACTTAAATTACAAAATTAAAGACCGAAGTAATGGCTTAAATCCACTTATATTTGATTTCAATCAATAAAAAATAGCAATGTAAAATTTTAAAAAAAAGAATAAGTTGTATAGATTAAATTTTGGGAAGTACCAAGAATCTGTTCCTAAAATTTTGAATTCTATCACTGGGGATAAGTATAACTAGTATAATAATTAGCATATGCAACTTGTAATAATGACTTTAAGAAATGTCATTAATAATAATAATAATGATGACAATCTAAGCGATAAGCAATGGTCTTCCCTCATCAAAAAATGGACGTCACATGAGAAAAGTAGGTTTTCCAAACACACGTGATTCAAACGGTAGTTTACAGTAGCTAATACAAATAGGCGGAAAACATCATAAATATTTTTAGAGTAATCAAAACATCACTAAAGATCATTTACCGGAACCCTGTCCGAACCCCTTTTCACTCATTAAATACAACAATCTTCCGCTTATTTAATCAAGCGACACTCCCAGTATTGACGAAAGTTTCTGAGTTGGCTACCTTTCCCATCACATTTTTAAATGCCATGTTCCTTCAGAATGTGTTACTTAAAAATATTTATTATGTTTTCCGCCTATTTGTATTAGCTACTGTAATATTCTTTCTTGGAAAAGACGGCGAAGTGGTTTGCCGTTGCCTTTACCACAGTTTGGAATTTAGTGTTTTCTTCTAGACTTATTTATTTAACCCATAGTTTTTTTTATCATATCAAATTATGTAAGGCAATAGAGTTACTAAGAAACAATGGGTTACTGAGTGTGTAAGAACAAGAAAAAAAAGAGAGAAACATTAGAGAATGAAAAGAATAGAAGACTAATCAAGATAGCGATTGACATTGCATTTTAAATTTTAGATTTCAAAGTTGGTTGGAAAGCCGGAAGAGAGTTCCACAAACAAGAAGAGTAAGAAAAGAAACTGTCAACATAGAAATTACGGTTACATCTAGCCAATTTAAGTGTGAATTGATGAGACCTTGTCACCAATCTAGTAATGCGTTTAAATTCATAAAGTCTAGGTACCATATCAAATAATCCACCTGAACAATTACCATGAATGTAAGTTATATAAAAGGCACGGGCAAGCGACATTACGGCGGTAAGAAAATGACTGAAGGCGAGACGCCAGGTCAGGACCAATAATATTGCTGATTCTTCTTCAAATTTTATCAAGAATCTCTAAATATATAGCAGGAACACAGGACCAGATGTAGCAGTATTCGAAGCAAGGACGAAATATGGTAGATTTATGAATATGCAAGATACTAGTGAGAAAAGCTGTCTCGCACGATACAATGACCAGAGTTTCTTAACAGCAGACCGAACAATGGATTCAATATAGTCTTTCCACGACATGTCAGCTGAGAACGTTAGACAGAAAAGGCGCAACGAGTCACTCATGTTGACGGTGGGGGGGGGGCAGAAAGGAGTATTACAGTTGGGGTGGGAAGAGATGAAAGTGAACGCAACACACTAACCCAGAATTTGAACTCGCCCCAACCGTGCCGATATCCGCTACAATATTACCTCCGACAACATACATACATTAATTAACTGGCACATGTCAAGTAGTGTAATCGTCTCTCAGTTGCGTTTCTGTATTCGGGCAGAGTGAGATTCAGTTGTGTCTGTCCGCGGACATCACGTCTATCTTCACACTGTATAATACGCTGTCGCTTTGTCAGCCCTCTCATATTGTGTGAATGCAGGTAGATAGATTTTTAAATCTATCTATCTTTAGATTTTTTTAAAAGATAGATATATAGAGAGAACAGAAGAAAAAGAAAACCTAAAAAGTACCTTGTAAGTCTTGTTCAATGAAACATGTATTAAAGAGGGGTTACTCCCCAAATACATGTGTGTGTGCGTATAGAATCTCTTCCAAACACGTTTGATTATAAATTCAGTTTGAATTATTAATCAAATTCATTTGTTTGAATTTTAAATGCACAGCGCATGTGCGTACGAAATACGGTATTCCGAAATACGTGTTTAATATCTTCACAGTTCAATTAATGTGGTTATGTAGTGGAAACACGGTACATGACATAAATCTTTAATGTTATGCATTTATTTTATTTTTCGTTTTCAAATTTGAAAAAGGTTGTTGTTTTTTCTCCCCCATCCTCGACACAGAGAGAAATTGGCACATATGTGCGTGTGTCTGTCTCTGTACAGGTCTATAGTTGTGCGCAAGTGTGAGCGTGCTTGTTCAGCAAAGTGTCATAGTTCACTGCCTTTCCGAAACCTTTACCACTCCTCCTTTTCCTCCTATTCAAGTGCAAATGGGTGTTGCCTGACCCATATCATCAGAGAGGCGGCCATCCACTGCCCGCCTCATCTATTTGCTTCCGTTACGATTTTTATAGTTTTAATATCAACACTGAAGGCAGCAGGCAGCAAATAAGGAGGTAACACTGAAATAGCAGCAGCAGCAGCAATAGAAAGGGTTGGGTAGGAAAGCGGGAAGCTTCTTGCAAATGGCTGGCTGGCGGCTGCGGTCGGAAAAAGCGGGTCAGTATGGGAGGGTAAATGGTTGCGATCAGGGGTAGATTTGAGAAGGTGGAAGATGTCGGGTCGGGGACAGCGTGGGTGTCTGTGGCTCGGACATAAAATTCCACGCACTACGAAGGAGAATCCCTCGCACTGACAGCTGCTCGCAGTCTCGTGGCAAGAGTTACGTCAGCTCGGAAAATTGGTAACACTTGAATAACACGTGGATACACAAACATCAGTACATATTTATTTAGACAGTTTTGTCCGTGTACGCAATTTCCGTCGCATACTTCCTTCGCGTTTTTCTTCTTCTGTTTGTGTTTTCATTTTATTTTGTGCGTGTGTGTTCGTATGTCTGTATTTTCCTTTCTTTACTCTATCAGCTTCCTTTCCCTTTTCTTGTCTTTCTTGCATCTTATCTTTATGCCCTCTCTCCCCCGCCGAAGACATGAACGATCACGGCTCTCCACAGTTTCTTGTTTTTGTTGATCTTCCACATATGACCTCATTTTGTGGTGCTGGCTTCGTTTGTATAAATTTATCAAATATATTCCCTGCTTACTGTTGTAGCCTGCTTCTTTTATCTTCAATGTGCCTTTTAATTTGAGTATTACATTTTCCAAGCTTCCTTTCCTTATTATATATCCTCAGAATTTCAGCTTTTTCTCTATTACCAACAGTTTCTGTGTAGTCTGTACTCTGCTTAGAACTTCCTCATTAATTGCATATTTTGACCATGGTATTCTCAACGTTAGTCGATAGAACTACATCTTGTTTGCCCCAAGATTTTTTCTTCAATTTTTGACTAAATTGTCAGTTTTCATTGCTATGTTGATTTTCTAAGCGTAGCTTAGATGTGGCACAAGGCCGAAAGTATGGGGCAACTAGTGAGTATCTGACTCACTACTCAGTCTAATTCCCCAGTTTCGATTGCTATGTATCAGTCTAGGACTTTTTTTTTTTGTTTTTTCTCAGTCTTTGAAAATTACTTGATGTTGACTACGGAGTTAAGATCGAAGATCAAGCTTTGTGTGCAGAGGGCTATGCGATGTTGTCCGAATATTAAGTAGTGACCATCTGCTGAATAAATATATTTTTCTTATATATTATAAACATTTGATGTTATGTGAAGCTACCACATGAACTGGAAATTACGGCCTCAAGATCTTTCCGGTGATATTTTAATATTAAATATTTTAATATTAAATATCACCTAATACGAGACTCGAGAAACACTCAAGGTAGAGGAATACTGTTAAAATGCTTATTATGCATGAGGTGCAATATGAGTGAAAGAGGGGATGGTAGAAAGAAGTGAAGATTATGAGGATAAGGAGGAGAGGACTTGAAAAGGTTACGGTTGTAGTGCTCAGGGAAATATCAACGCGGGAGTCTGTTACACAAAGTAGCAGTTCTTAGGAAAAAACTGCTAAGCGGAACTTTCTCTTTATATTTGGAATATGGGAGAATTGAGGGTGTTTCAACTCCGTAGAAATAGCGTGACGTGTCCGAGGAGTAAAGAGCTGAACTGGTGGAACTAGAAAATGGAGACTGATTGACTGATTCGTTTTCTACGGCTTATCAACCCTCTACAGATTATTTAAAGCCAAAAAGTATTTTTATATTGCAAGATTTTTTTTTTTTTTTTGGTGGGGAGAGAATAGCTGTGGAATAGAAGAGGTGAATTCAAACCTTTCACAAGGGTATTTGTGCGTAAGTGAATATAACGAACCCAACTGGAATTGGAACTTGGTTCCGCGATTAACAATTCCGAACCATTATCCATTACACCACCTGCACATCCAAACTTACAGCATTTGGTATTCCCAGGAGGCAACCCATCTAGGTAAAAAGAAAGGAGCTCATCTAAATATTTACCATGGAGATAGTGTAGCGTCGAGCTTGCAACGTTGGGTCTGTGGGGAAGAAGTTGTATAATAGAGAATAGGTTTTCGCCACAAGATCGCGTAAATGATATGGATTTCCATAAAAGCTGAAAAGTGAAGATTAGGCAGCTCCAAATCCAGATATGTCCGGAATTTTCCATTTTTGGTCAAATCAGGGTATCAGATACGTGTCTCTCTCACACTTTTCCTATTTTCTCGTGCCTCTCTCTCGCGTCTCTTTCTCTCTCTTTTCTCGCGTCTCTTTCTCTCTCTTTTCTCGCGTCTCTTTCTCTCTCTTTTCTCGCGTCTCTTTCTCTCTCTTTTCTCGCGTCTCTTTCTCTCTCTTTTCTCGCGTCTCTTTCTCTCTCTCTTCTCGCGTCTCTTTCTCTCTCTCTTCTCGCGTCTCTTTCTCTCTCTCTTCTCGCTCTTTTTTCACGTCTGTCATTTACTCTTCTCCTCCTGTCTTTACTTTTATCTTTATTTCTACTCTTATAAATAATTTTAAGAAAAGATTCATCTTAAAACATTAACTTCAGAATATCACACCACATCAACACTTCGAATTTCTGTGGTTTTGTGGTTCCTTACTGATGTGGGTAAAACTGGCACTCCAACAAAAAAGCCACATCTACAACAGATTTTCCGACACAGGTATCAATTGCAGTGGCTTCTGGCTGATATTCACTAACCTTCCCTGAAGTTGGGTCGGGTTGGTTCAGATCTTATCTGATCTCAGTAGCATTTTTCTCAATCCGACAACCGAAGAGCCTTATCACCTTTGGTTACAATGCCACGTTTGCACTGTTTTTTTTTTTTTATGCAGTGTCGTAAAGGCACAATGTTTTCCTTTTTGGTCATATCTTCATTTCTGTTATATGTGTTTCTCCCGCACCATAGAAACGGCACTAGGGAAGACTCGATACAAACGATTATGTCATATTTTTTTTATATACATGAGCATTTCTACTGAGGAATCGCCTATCGCTGTCTGAGGAGTCTTACGATATGCTCACAAAAATCTGGTAAATTGATATTGTCCTTTGAGAACAGTTTCACGACATTTCTGAACACTTGGATGACACTTTCTATCAAACTGTTACTTGACAGATAGTAAAAATATACCTGATTATGTCTAATGCAGTTCTTTATAAATTTCTTGAACGTCTCATTCACAAAATGAGAAATTATCACACGCAATCGTCTCTGAGACATCATTGCAGGGATACAAAATGCGATTATGTCCCTTTGGGAGGGTTACGTGACGGCCATTCAACGGCGTCAGTTCCAGGGATGGCGAACCTCAATTGTTGATGTAGACCGCTTGGAAGATAAACGTCACGAGAAGCCCACAGTGGTAGTGTAAACAGATGAGCCCATATGGCCGGCCCCACTAAGAACATAGAAGATACCACCGACCCGGCCGTTTTCACTTTGGGAAATATTACAAGACTCTCGCTTTTCGCCTGTTTCACACTGCTTGTTGTATTCATATGCTATACATTTTCTGTGTGGGATAAATAGTGACAGGTATATACATGTAACATTTTGTATGACATAGCGTGATATAAAATCTCTTCGAGAACAATGCATATTTGTTATTTGTTTCTTTCAACTCTTCTGGTTCTTCAGTCTGTCGTGTTAGGGGATTAGTATATGATGGAGATGCTAATGCTTATGAGACAAATGGAAAAATTATTTTTCCTTGCACCCCCATTATCATGATTTTCGAAATACAGACGCAACTTGACCATTGTTTGTCTTCCGTTCTTGGCTTTAAGGTCAATCCATTTGGAATATGAGTAGAAAATGGTTAGACAAATCTAACCCATTAGTGAGGCCCGATATAATCAGTGTGGGGGTTCTTGACCGTGATTTACTTGGGCTCGGCCAAAGGTGCAACTGCAAGCATTTTCTGTTTCGTTTGACAGACAACAACCACCTTCTCATCTTCGTCTATTTGCAACCACCAGGCAATCAAGTGTCCTTAGAATTATTTTTTAATTTTAAAAAATAAAACTTTTTACTCCAAGCAAGGGGTTACAGAGTGTGGGAGCAATAATAAAGAGGCATGAAAGAGGAAAGGATGGAGAGAAGGACGGGGAATAGATCAAGACATATGGAGATGTCGATTGACATTGCATTTGAATAGTTGGAGATTATAGCTATCTGGGAAACAACTAAGTTATAATATCCATAATACAGTCACACCTTAATACACGGACGGAACAGACTAGCAGAAAGAAAGGAATGACAAACATGCATTATTGTCAAAGATTTTATGTATCGCTATGTCATAGAAGAAATTATATATACTAGTTACTAATACTAGTTTGTTTTATAAAGCTAAAACTATAATATATGTTAAAACAAATAGTGTAGAAAGGCAAGAAGTGAAAGAATCTTACTAGTGAAAACGGCCAGACCAATTGGTATATTTTAAGAAACTTCGGTACCACGTGGACTCCTTTGTTCTTCCTACCGCTGTGGGGGCATTATATGACGTTTAGCGTCTTAGCGGCCTAACATCACCAACTGGCGTGTGCAGACATGTCTTGCCTCCATGCGTGCTAGAAAGCAACTCAGTTTTTGTCATTTAACGACCGTCACGTGACACTCATGCCATCGTCTTATACAAAGAGAGATGAACATCCTTCGCAACAGTAAAAAGTTTAATACTTTTGTACCTCCTCCTCCACCCACCTCACTCGAGGTGGCTGCTGTTTTAATGAGAAGTGACGATGCTAAGTAATAGATAATAACGAAAGTGTTATTAATCTTAAACTTGCTATCACACAGAGTCGATTTAGAAAATAAAAACGTTCGATATCAAGCAGACAAATCTACTATAAAAAATAGGTAGATAAAAAGATCGATACTATTTTTGACATGCTTCGGAACCCCCAATATGCAAGCTACTGAAATTTGTTAATTACTACAACAGATTTCGTTCGAATTTCAAATTAATTTCTATATAAATTTCAAATATTAACAAATAAAACACTGTATTTTATCGAAGTTATTCATCTTCCAAAAGAATATTTTTTTTGCCTCATGGCTACATCACGTCGAAATACCGGTTCTCATATGATCAAAGTAAGCAACATCGAGCCTGCTCAGTACCGAGATGAGTGACCACTTAGAACTTATAACGCGCTTCGTATTGCTTATAAGTGATGCTTCGGCAACTTACTGTAACGCCTCTATTAATTAGCCTGAAGACGGACTCCAAACGGCTTCTTTTTCCTTCTGACTTGGTGCTCTTTATTTATAGTTATGGATTAGTTCATATAGTCACCGGGGGTGTACTATTTACTCCACAGCATCCCCACTTTTGAAATGAATACTTTTTATAAATATTTTGTTTTTTATTAGTATATCTCCTCCTCTTTCTGAAGGGTTCCACAAACTACTGAACTTTGTAGTGTTTCCGTATAGGATCTATATCCAGTTCTTCAGTACGCGTTCTTTTTCTGGAACAATTTGCTGGCACATCGAAAACACAGCAATTTTATCGGTTCTTCCAGTGTTTCAGGTCTTTCATCGATTAACCTTTTTTTCTACTGATTATGGTACCTTTTATGTTCAAATCAAATTTGACCATGGAAATCAACTTCCCGATTCTTGCTGATATTATGCCGTTGTATAGGCGTCTTCCACAAATGGGAAGACGCAGATCTTCTAAGAGAGCCTACATTGTTGTCGCTGAAATGAAGAAATGAAAGCGAACGAGGCGAGAAATCTCCCAGCATTTATAGTATAGGGAGAGTGACCCCTTGTGAACAATTAGGAAATTAAGGAGGTGTTAACTCTGACACCGTCTTCCCACGTTTCTTTGCCATCCTTATATGCTTTAAAGAACACTTTATTGCCAACCTTGAAACTTTTCGTATCGTTTTTGTTATCTGTTCGTGTTTTTCGACTTGGTAATAATTTGTCGAACACCGATTTTAATTTTCTAGCAAACATTAATTCCACCAGCGACATGCCTGTCGAGTATTGGGGAAAGATTTTGAAGTTCTTCGTCATTTACTTTCTCAAGACTTGCTTTCTTCAACGTCCTTTTGAACGTTCCTACAAACTGTTCCGCTTGTACATTTGGGCTGTAGTTTGGACATCTCGAAAGCCTTCGACAGGGTCTGGCACTCAGGTCTTCTCCACAAGCTGAAAAGTTACGGTATCTCCGGGCAAATTTTTGAGCTGATCCAAGTGTTCCTAACAAATCGTGGAATGAAAGTTGTCCTGAATGGCCACTCGTCTACATCCTTTCGTACTAACGCGGATGTTCTCCAGGGCTTCATCCTTGGTCTTATGCTGCTTTTAATTTTTATTAACGACTTTCTCTATGACATCAGCTCTCAACTTGGCATCTACGCTGACGACATTACCCATTTACTCCTGCCTCGATACTAAGGCTAATCAGTCCGACAGCTGATGTACAAAACGACTTCAAGACTGCAGTTAACTGGGGCAAAAGATAGCCTGTCAATTTTAACGCCTCCAAAACTTCTCTCTATAAATCATCTGTGAGACCCCTCTCTGCTTTCCATCATCATGGCTAATGATATCCTCCAGGAAAGTGACTCGTAACGTGAAATAGAAAGACTATATTGCTGGGTCAGCTGTTAAAAAAGTTGGTTCCCTCTGTCGGGCGAAACAATTCTTCTCTTGAATCTATCTTGCATATCTATGTCTACCATTCGTCCATGCTTAGAATATTACTGCCATATATGGTCCGGTGCCCCTGATGAGATCCAAAGAAGAATCAGCAATATTATTGGTCCTGATCTAGCGTCTTGGCTTCAATCACTTGCCCATCGCCGTAAGGTTGCCTCTCTGTACCTTTTTTTATTTTATTTATTTATTTTTTTACAAATACTTTCATGGTAACTGTTCGGATGAAATCTTTGCTATGGTACATGGACAGTATGTGTTTGAGCGCAATACTAGACTGGCTTCGAGATCACATCAATATACAGCCGTAACATCTATGTTAACAGTTTCTTTTCTTGCACTTCTTGCTTGTGGAACTCCCTTCTGGCTCCACGCTTTCCAGTCAACTTTAATCTACAATAATTTAAATGCAATGGCAATCGCTATCTCCTATCCTCCAGAATGCTCTTTTTCTCGTTCTACTCATTGCTAACGTTTCTGTTGCTAATTCTTTCAGACCCTGTAAGCCCTTGCATGTTAGTGGCTGTACTGCCATTCTTGGGGTGACACTGGTCTAAAAATTCAAAGCCAGATGATTTCCAGGCATTATTTGAAATATAGTGATCATAAATAAAAATTTAAATTACTAGAACTAGTAATGCATGACTAAATTAGAACTGCATGTGTTTATCACCTGTTTTTGAACACAATTCTGCCTCGCAGTTGAAAATAAGCTACTATTATTCGAAATATTATCGTGAGATGCGGACTGAAAGTAATGTTAATACTTTCCAATTAACAAGAATTAATCGACATAGTTTCTTGACCACAATCAGAAGTGACTTCATACATTAAAAAACTGCCCATTCTGCAAAAATCCATACAAGATTCAGTTCTCTTATTGAATGAGAATAAAAGACGTGACCCTTTGTTTTTGTCTGATTTCCAAAAATATATCCAGAATGAGACAATGTTATCAATTAGTAGCTTTGTCAAAGAACGATATTTCTTTCGTTTTTATGTAGCCCTATAACGACAGCTGGGACATTGATCTTACCCTTCTCTTTTACACGCACACACACACACATATATATATTTTCCTTACCGATAGCATGAATGAGTTTCATGCACAACGCAATCTTCAGGTGCTGAGTAGAGACTGATCGTTACATAGTTTAAATTTTAACAAAAATATCTGGTTACGGCAATGTTTGCGCAATCAATATATTAAATTGGGGATTACTGGTTTTTAAAACTTCTATCTAAAATTGACGGGATTTATATTTTATATTTAAAATAAACGGCGTTTAATTTTTTAAAAATTTTATTGCAATAAACGGTCCTATAACTATAATATATATATATATATATATGCTTTACATAAGGTAAGTAAACAGAAGAAAATTAAAAAAAAGGAAAAGGTTACAACAGAAATGAATCTGCATCAACGTCTTTTAACAGATATTTATCTTTATGCCTATCTGTGACCATAAATTCGTTTCTCTTGTTTAATAAGTTAGGGTTATTTAAGGGTTTCTAATTTTCCTACAAGGCATAAATTACATCTATCACCTCTCTAATTGTAAGATTTGGTTTCAGCTACAATATTGCATGTGGTAATGGGTGTATTACCACCACTCTTTGTCAGAAATGTTTAAAGAAATCATTGCTATTCATGTTCATGTATCTTACATTGTCTAATGTCATTCAGGGATGATAAAAACCAAATTTTCAAGGATTTTCAGTGGACTCAATATAAAATTTGACATTGTTATCGGAATGTATGCTAGTTCGGTATTCAGTCATACATTGGCCGTTTAAGAGACAGATTGTATTTTTTCGGCAATTGCATTTTTTTTTTTTTTGTAAATTGATTAACATATGCATAAATAGAATCCTAGCAGCAGAAAAAAGTTCCCGACAGGAAAATTTTACGAATGAAGCCCAATCTATTCCACTTCTTTTTATCCCTATCATGGAAAAACGAGCGTTTTCTTACTTTTTTTCCTTTGTTCCCGTACAGATATAATTTCACACAAATTTGCTATATTTATAGGAGGATCGAGCTGTATGTAGCAATAAACACGCGAACATAGAAATCAGCACCATATGGTGACTGACGATCATCAGGCCATGTGCTAATGATCACTTAAATCATAAAACTCCCAGTCAACATATAGTTTTGGTGTACATATATATGTATCACTTTTTAAAGCATTTTTCAAGTCGTGGCATTTGAACACGTGATTTTGTTTCCCACCCGACTGAAATTTATGACAAATTTTTTTTTTTACATATTCTGAATGCTGACATCTCAACATGTCTTCTTTATGATTATGTGCAGATTGTGAATTTTAAGTTTTTACATTAAAAGCAAAAATAGAGGAAAATACATTTTCATTATATGATACACTTATTTCTGGAAAAAAAAATGTACAAACAGCAAAACAGAAATATGACATTCATGGGGATGGTGCTATATTTCAGGGTAATAATCATAAGAGTTTTACTAAGTCCCAAAGTGAAAATTTTGGTCTGGATGACCAATAGCATTATGTTTATTAAAAATAATCCAAGTTAGTCTATATTTCTGAGATATTATGAGATTTTTATGGTCTAGAATATGTGCTGATTCCTTAAGTTTACAAATTTTCCAATGATGTTCTTTGTCTATGATTTCAACCTGATCCCACAGAGGGCAGTGATCTCCCTTTTCTTTCCATATGTGGTCAGCTACACCTGATTTTTCCACTTCCCCTCGTGTTACAGTTTTCTAGTGTTCTGGAAGCCTTAAGTGGGTGGCCTGTCTCCTCTTTATATTTCTTTCCGCAGCTGCACAGTATCACGTACACACA
Organism: Acanthosepion esculentum; assembly: GCA_964036315.1. NCBI lineage: Eukaryota > Metazoa > Mollusca > Cephalopoda > Sepiida > Sepiidae > Acanthosepion > Acanthosepion esculentum. The sequence continues at coordinate 47,029,184 of OZ038483.1, forward strand.
GTCTTTAGTCATGTTCTCCTCTATAGGAGAGGTCTTATTGGGAGAGATATCTGTGAAATGTCGTCTTTTGAATGTTGTGCTGATGTTATATGGACCACAGATCCTTTGTATTTTCTCCTGAGCCGACCAAGCATAGAAATGAATAATATATGGGAATCAGTAATATGGAGTGCCAGAGAAAAGCAATAATAACAACGAAAATTGCAATATGAGCTCTGGTAAAAAGCAAGAAATGATAACAGCAAAAATTGCAATATAAGCACTGGTAAAAAATGTTTCTGAAGTTATTAAGTTTATAATACCAAGAAATTCATTCAAGGACACATGGCACAGTGGATAAAGGTGTTAGTTAGATCCAGTGACGGGACCTAGAGTGAGAGTTTAATATCTGGTTAAGGCAGTGGATAACTTGGAGCGGGAAATTAACAAGAGATAACTGATATCCATTAAACATGGCATGTAGAACTAGAACAGTCCAGCAAGTGAAATAAAGGGTTCAGTTTGACATTCCAACCACCTGAAGAAGGCCGGAGCATACAACGGCCAAAATGTTGTGATAAATATGACAACAAAGATGAGGACAATAGTCTGAATAATGTAAATAGTAATCCAAATCACACAAGAAAAGACCTCACAGAGATACATCACATATCTCATATGAGAATTGCAAGGCATTTGAAAACACCTAGATACAGTAATCAATATCATGTTTGGGTGCCTCACTGTTTAACAGAAATACTTAATGGAAAACATTTCCACCTGCAATTCTGTGTTCAAAGGCAACAAAAATACATTTTGAAAAAGAATGGTCACAAGTGATGAAAAATGGATGGGTTACAACAATGAAGAGTGAAAAAGTAAAATGAAATGAGCCTCTATTAACCAACCAGGTCAGTCTGTTTCCCCCCCCCCCAAAAAAAAAGTGATACTGTGTATCTTGTGGGATTGGAAAGGTATTATATATTATATAAATCTGATGCTGAATTCAGACAGGTGCTGTTCCCATTTCAACTGATTAATGGCAGCAGTTGATAAAGGCATCTAGAATTGGTTAATTGCCTCAGGGTTCTTGATAAGATCCAGAGACGGATATGCAATGTGATTGGCCCTGATCTGTCATCTCGTCTGCAGTCGCTCTCTCACAGACACGATGTTGCCTCGCTCTGTCTTTTTTACAAATACTTTCACGGTAATTGCTCCGAGGAGCTGCTTTCGCTTGTCCCTAGGCCTCATGAATTTAAACGTCCTATGAGGCTGGCATCCCGTTCCCACCCCTTCATCATTGAAACTTAGATGTAGACGTCTCTTCTACTCCAATAGCTTCATGTCTTGCACATCTCGCCTGTGGAACTCACTTCCCTATTACTGTTTCCCTGACAAATACAATCTCCAATGGTTTAAGTGTAGCATCAATCGACATCTCCAGTTGCCTTGATCTATCCACTTCCCTTCTCCACATCCTTTCACCTTTCATTCCTATCTGCTCTCGCTCCAAATCTTCTGTAACCCCCTTGCCTTGATCGACCCATTGTCTTTCTCTTTCTCCACATCCTCTCCTTTACCACTCCTATCTGCTCTTCCTCCAACCCTTCTATAACCCCTTGCGTGATAGTGGCCTCCAGCCTTGCTTTGAGTGATACGCTTAAAAAAAAAAAAAAAAAATTGGAAGGCTGTCATCTTTCATCAGGACAACACCTGTTTACACTTTACTTTGCAGATCCAGGAGACATTGATACAGCCTGGTTGGGACGTTCTACTAAAAACACCATATTCACTGCCAAAACCACATATAGTTCATCATCCAGAAAGATGCCTAGTTTTGGGATATAGAATCATAAAACTTCCACAAAGATGGAAAAATATAATGGAACAATGACACATATGTTGTTCTCTCCCTCCTCCTCCTCTCTCTCTCTATATATATGTATATATATTTTTGTCATCCACAGACAGACTGTTTCACTGTTTCACAGCTCATCAGTGTGGCTAGATGTCCGGTTGCCTCTAGCTAGGATCGAAACCCGACTGAATTGGCGTCAGTCGGAACTTCTACCACTAAGCCGTCGGCGTGTGGCAGGGATGAAGGTGAATCTTAGCGTGTTTATTTTTAGATAAACACACAGTGACTGACAGTGACTCAATTCTGCTGAAGAGTCATGCTATATTAGCTTTAATAGTCACTGTTTACAAACTCATACCTCAAACCCACAGAGCTCAACTGAAATTAATTTTTCAGGAGCCTATATATATATATATATATATATATATATATATAAAGACAAAAGGAAAACTTATCTTAGCTGACACATTTTGTCCTGAGGGACTTTATCAAAGCAAATGCAAGGACTTTATTTTCTAACAAGTATGCAAAAGTAAAACTTATTTGCTTTACAAAAGTTTAAGAAAGGTCATAAATATGCATCAGGTTAGGGGAAAAATCAGGCAAGCTATGGAGGATCCAACGTGACATAATTTAGAATTGTTTTCTAAGTGCTTTCAGCTTTCATGTACCATTACCAAATAATGAAAGCTGAAAAAGTTAAGTCATTTTTTTAAAAAATCAGTATCACCCCAAGTAAGGCAGTAAAGCCACTAAGACACAATGGTTTACAGGGTGTGGAAGAATTAGGAACAGAAACATTAATAATGAGTGTAAAGAGAAAAAAGTAATCAGGCAGACAGTAGATAGCAATTGACATTGCATTTAAATTTTTGCAGATTAAAGTTGACCGGAAAGCATGGAGCTGAAAGGGCGTTCCACAAGCAAGAAGTGCAAGAAAAGAAACTGTTAGCATAAAACTTATGGCTACATCTAGCCAGCTCAACTGTAAATTGATAAGATCTTGATGCCAGTCTAGTACAGCACTTAAATTCATACTTAAGTACCATGATGAAGAACTCATCTGAACAATTACCATGAAAGTAAATTGGACATTTTACATTCAAATTCTTCTCGGAAACCAGAACAATTGTTAGAACTGAAGAAAATTAAAAAAAAAAAAAAAAATGGAAGCAATAATTTCTGATCTTTAACCAAACATACATAAATGAATCTTGGGACAGAGTAACAAGTTTTTATTTTGAAGAAAATGAAAAATTTTCATGCCTACAAAATTTTTGTATTATAATAGTTGTATTATAATAATAATAATAATTATTATAATAATAATAATTATAATACAAAAGGATGTCTTGGGGTTTTGTCAGATCCCATATTAACCCTAAACCCCAATTATCAATTATAAATAATTTTGAAACTTTGACACTCATATTACTTTGTGTTTTTCATTTTTCAACAATATCTTAGCAGACAAAATATTAATATTTCTTCATTTTTTTTCTGCATCTGAAGTTGTTTCCCGACTATTTATCTAGGCCATCAGAAATTGCTGGCAGATTTAAACCATTATAAAACCATAATAAACTTCTTTTTCTTCTTTTTTAAGATCAAATATTTCCTGTTGTTTTGCCTTTTCTTGTTTTTGCTCAGTACTCACCAAATATTAAACTAAAAATAAAATTAAGAGAAAACTTCCTCTGCCTTGACTCAGTGTGGCAATTGAAAACAGTTTTAACAACTCAAACTAATTTTTAATATATAAATATATGAGGGTGTGTGAAAAAGCTCTCTAAAGAAACTTAAAACAAATATTTGATCATTTCAGCAGATTTTGAAGAGTGGGTCAGGACAGGAACACTTCAAAAGATGTGATGAAACACCACATTTCTTTTTTTTTCTTTTCTAAGCGCATCTTGGTCAAGCTGAAAACTTTTCAGCAAAATCTATCTCATTTATCAACAAAGGCCATTATAATTTAACAGTTGTTTAACACAATATTTCTAGCATAAACAGGTTGTGGCATGTTCTGAACTTTCCTGGTGATGCAGAAGTATTTTTTTAATACTAATGTTCACCGAATACAAGTCCAAAGAGCCACTCAAGATAAAGTGTAACTGTGTGGTGTTGTATGAGTGTAAGAAGTGAAATTCATGTGTTTATACAGCAAATATAACAGTTAACTCTAGACTTGAAGTGGTAAAGCTTATAATGATTGGGAAAACATTCTTCCATGAGTCTGTCTCACAAAACAGCAGTTCTTGGAAATAAGCTGTTCAAGTGGAGCTTACTGCTTACTTACGGAATATGAAGGGGGTGGATATGATTTGCTCTTGTGTATGTGGCATAGTGGGCCCCAGGTGTAAAGGTCAGTGGGTAGTGGTATTAAGGAATGTAGTTTGCTAGATCACATGCTACGAAATTAGAAATAAAGCAGTGAGAGAATCATAATGTTTCATCTGTGGGAAAGTGGTTGTAAGATGGAAAATAATTCATCACCTACAAGGCCACATAGACACTTATGAACTATCAAGATAGATAAAAGAGGATTGGGCAGCCCTGGTCCAGATATGGCAGCAATGCACCATTTTTGGTCTGATCTGACTCTTGTAAAGAAAGAGCAGGGCATAAGAAGTCAGGCACTATTTAAAGTGATACAAGCGAGAAAGTGAGGATTGGGCACCTCCAGCCCAGATATGACAGCAATACTCCATTTCTGAATTAATCTGGCTCTTGTAAATATAGATTAATGCAGGAAGAATCATGTACTTAGCAGAGCAGTATAATAAACCAACCCTTTTTCCAGCATCTAAAGCAATAGAATTTATATACAAGTTCCATTCAATGTCTGGAAGATCTTCAGTCCCAAAAGACATTCAAAGCAAAGAAACTTCTTGAGAGAAGACTATCCATCTTGATGAAAGTCTGGGGTCTATTCAGTGATGCTGGAATATTACTGGTTTGGTTTTGGCCATATTGAATTTTACAAGCTAGTTCTTTGCCCCAGAATCAGAAATGAGAGATGAAATGCTAGGTTCTGGTCATTCAGATCTTTGAAGATCTATAACTGTTGTATCATCTGCATAGATACTCACTGAGGATTGGAACAGTTTAAATATGTGGATTGTCATCCTCGGTATCTTATTTGCCGTTCATCACCATCCTATACTTTTGATTGCACAAAAGTTCAAAGGAATCACAAATGGTGCAAGGTATTTTTAGGAAAATTTTAGGACCTACTCTTTTTTTTCTTTTTTTTAATTTGTTTAAATTTGTTTAAATTTTCATCTAATCTGGGATATCCTCAGCAGAATTTATTAAACGCATCAGTAATTCTTATTTACTAAATCCAATGTCAATTATCTTCTGTCTTTTTAATTTAATTCCTCTTCTTTTATTGTTCACTATCCCTAATAGTCAGTTTTTTTCTCATATCCTCTTGCACTCTGTCTTAGTGGCTTTATTGCCTTATGTTGAAATTATTTTTTTTTAAAAGTACAGACAAGGGAGAAAATATGTATTTCTCTTACAAACTGCCCTTGTAGCTTAGAAACCATAGTTTGGACATTTGTCACTACCCACAGTTTTTACTGCTACAAACCCCACTATCTTCAATTAACTCAAGTCATTTTATGTATTAACTATGTGTAGGTTTTATTTTTGGATGTTAGGCCCAGAAAATGAAAAAAAAACAAAAATGATTGTCAGTGTTCAGGAAATATATGGTATTACAAAAAATTCTGCAAGCCAGTAATAAATGTGACTTGATACATTATCATCTGTATACCAATTAGGTTAAGGGTTGCATTATATTAGAAGTGGGATACATAGAGGAGGAAATAATGAGATCTTGTATAATTGTGCTTACAATGATCAGATTATTACTAAGTAATACTGTATAATCTAAACTTGAGCTCTCACTCCCAAAGTTGTTTGGACCACAATCTTCATTGCTCTTGATTGTATCTTTAACCTGCATCTGGTAGAAAACAGTCTAACATTTAACTTAGCTTAAATATATTACTGGCTAATAAATAAAATTTTACTTTATTAAGTAAATAATGATCAATCTTATCATATATTTTAGTTGTATTATACTTAACTGTATATATTCTGTCAAGGTAAAAATCAAAGCGAAAAATTAACTGCCATTATTAACACAATATTTTTTCTTAAGAACATGAAAGCAGGCTATATTTTGCCAATTCAAAATTGGTCCCAATAAAAAAAAAGATAAGTAGATTCAGAAATCATTTATACATTTGAAGCTATTTGGTCGAATGAATGGGAAGCTGTGGAGAAACGAGATCATCTATGAACTGAAGAAACAAATAAAAGATGCTCAACATTATACACAAATAAAATATGCAGGTAGTGTAATGGATATTGATGCAGAAAGTGCAATACATATATATATATATATATATATATATACACGTATGCATATGTAATATATATATATATATATATATATATATATATATACACGTATGCATATGTAATATATATATATATATACACGTATGCATATGTAATATATATATATATATACACGTATGCATATGTAATATATATATATATATACACGTATGCATATGTAATATATATATATATATACACGTATGCATATGTAATATATATATATATATACACGTATGCATATGTAATATATATATATATATACACGTATGCATATGTAATATATATATATATATATATATACACATATGCATATGTAATATATATATATATATATACACATATGCATATGTAATATATATATATATATATACACATATGCATATGTAATATATATATATATATATATATATATACACATATGCATATGTAATATATATATATATATATATATATATATATACACATATGCATATGTAATATATATATATATATATATATATATATATATATATATAGATGTCTATGTATGCCTCTGTAACATATACATAGATGTATATGCATGCATCTGTAACATATATAGATGTATATGCATACATATATATATATACATACAAACACACGTATGCATATGTAATATATATATATATATATATAGATAGATGTCTATGTATGCCTCTGTAACATATACATAGATGTATATGCATGCATCTGTAACATATATAGATGTATATGCATACATATATATGTGTGTGTGCGTGTGTGTGTGTATGCATATGTAGAGTGTGTTACATAGATACATACATAGATATACATATATACTTTTCTTTACAAATAAAATTTGTATATTTCTCATGTATATGTTTTTTAACGTTCCATTTAAGAGTCTGCTTCATGCATTGTGATTTTAAAAATGTCTGTTTATTTCCCTTTAATGCTCCTGAACTCTTCAGCCCTTTTTCCTTTCAAAAGGAATTGGAAAGTATTTAAACATATTCAAAGTACTTATTTTTATTCAAATCTGAAATGTATAGAAATAATACCATGTTGTGAAAATATGAGAATTGAAAATGAAAAGCAAAACGGCAGTAGTTGAAGGGCATTTAATAAAAGAATTACGTTGAAGAAAAACAAAAAATAATTTGCAATCTATTTACAGAGGAGAAACAGATATTCATAGAATTCAATAATGTGAATGGGTTAATAAACTAAATGAATGAACTTATTCCTAAATGTCAGCACACTGATGCATTTCTTTTGAAATATGTGAAAAATATTTGTAGAGCTTGGGTGTGTCCAAGAACAACAAATGACCATTCTTAAATTCTCACTGCATAAAATAGTCTGTTAATGAGTAAACAGTGGTTAAAAATCATGCATTTTTGTTGACCAGTTGCACTATGCACAGGTAAATTTTTTCTGGAAGTGTTAAAATTCATGCAAAAAATTCAGAAGTCAGCTTATACACAAGATTATATATATATACATACATATATATGTGTATTTTGTGACATGGTCCATTATTTTATATTAAAAGTAATTGAATTATATCAGTCATTTGAGGTATTGATATTAAATATAATATTTAAAATTTTTTCGTTCTTTCTTTCTATTACTCAAAAATTGTATAATATTAAGAACTCGCAAACATCAGGTCATTGCAGAATTAGGTCACAACCAAATGGGCTTGACTTCTTTTGAATTGGTTTAACAGTTGGATTTGATTTCATATGTAGCATTCAATGTTAAGTGCGTCCCTGCACTAAGTCATTAAAAAATTTGTAGCCATTAGACTGAAAAGTTTATTTCTTTCTCCATGGGCTGGCTCTTGCATAAAATTGTCTTCTCATCTTCCAGCTAGAAACTTCCAAGATGATCAGGAACTCGAAATCCAAGATGGACTATATCCTCCATGAATAAAAAGCAAAGCGCTTTCAATATGATAAACAAATGAACAACACTGATCTAATGAAATATTTCTACATATAAAAAGAAACAACTCAACCAAGACAAAACAAGATTTGTCTACTCTGAACTGTTTTTTTAAAAAAAATAAAATAAAATAATATGTCTATTTTTATATTTTGTTTCCTTTCTCCTATTCTTTGTTTATCATTTCCTTCTTCTCTCACACTATGTCTTTATTATATTAAAATAATTATAACTTTACATCTCGGGTTTGTTTTCTATACATCATCTGTTTTTGGATTGGTCCCTAACTGAGTAGAAAATCTCACTTTCTTTTTCTACTAAGTGAACCACATTTGCAGTCAGGTTTGAATTTTGTTAGGTGATAAAATTTGTATATATAAATGAGTTTGCAAATAAGATTTTATATATATATATATATATATATATATACTATGTCCAATTCTAAAATATATGACGTCATTTGTTTACATTTGATACGCTAGAGCAGATATGAATAGAAGAGATTCATGGAGGATTTAAGTTTAAAGATAGTAAAATCGACCTTGCTAACCAGACGCCGCTCTGTGGCCGAAAGGTTAAGGCACATCACGCGAAATGATGGTTCCGTATAGGATACAGGTTCGATTCCTGTCGGAGAGCGAAAATTTTCTATGAAAATTTCTTGGACATTCAGGCCGGTAAATGTTATTTAATACTATTTATTATAAAACAGAGCATTTGCTTAAATACTTGTATCTATAAAAAAAGAAAAAAAAAAGAACGTTAAACATAATATATATAAATGTCTTTAAATAAATTGTCGGACTATGTCCAATTCTAAAATATATATATATATATATATATAATCTTATTTGCAAAACTCATTATAGAGCAACAAATTCAATCCATAAAAACAGATCAATAGCGATGACCTTGCTAATCATCATTAAATATTCCATTTGATCTATCAGTAGGATATATATGAAATAATGATATATATTTTTCTTTTTTAAGACAAAGTGGAAAAAGTTTCCTTGTGACACGTTTTGTCCTTCAGGACTTCATTGCACTAAATTTGTTATAGCACATTTAGTCTGATCAAGTCCTGAATGATGAAATGCATCACAAGGAAACTTTTCCACTTTGTCATACAATTTATATATAATCTCATACTTATAGTTCAGTTATATATATATATATATATATATATATAAAAACAAGAATGAACTTTCTTGGAAGATTTAAGACTGTATGTACCACCCTGCAAAACTGTATAAAATAACTTGAAGCACTTCAGATAATGAAAACAAGAAAGTGAGAGAGAATTTGGGATGCAAAAAGATGGATTCAAAAAAAAAAAGAAGTTAAGTCTTTAGAGAAAAGGATAACATGAGAGAACTATGTAAATATTTCAAGATCTTCTAACCTAGCACTTTGGGTTAAGTGAAGAGTTTTTTTGTTTTTTTTTAAAAAAAGACATGAGAATCAATACAGCTTTGAAATGCTTTTCTTCTTGTGGAAGAGACAAAAATAAAACAGAAAAGAATTCAGAAATAAATTTCCATTTTTCATATCAGTTGAATTAAAAATTTTCAGATCGAAACGAACAAAGAAAAACGCTTTGAATTTAATTTTGTAGACTGTGATTTACTTAGGTAATTAAATGATATTATATTAAAATTATACTTATCTAAGATGATAATTATTTTTATTATTATGTTTTTATGGTTGGTATAGATAATGTTCATGGCCTGGTTCAGAGAAGAGCCATTACAACTTGAATATTTCGTAGTGCACTTTACAATTTCTATACTTGTCATTGTATTATAGTCTATAAGAAATGCAGTCAAGTCTGCCTGATAAAAGTTACCTGCAAGTGGCTGAGAAGCTTTCCCATTTGTTTGCCATGAATTGATAGGTACTGACAAATAAAGCAAAGAGAAAGAATTGAGAGAGAGCAAAAGGCAGATGATGAGAGAGAAGGTGAGAATATGAGTGAGTGAAGGAGGGAGGGTGAGGGAATGAGGGAAAATAAGAAAGAGGAGGGATAGAGAGAGAGATCAAGAGAGAGGAGGGATAGAGAGAGGGATGGTTAGAGAAAGAGAAAAACAGAGAGTGAGAGAGAAAAACAGAGAGAGTGAGAGAGGAAAACAGAGAGTGAGAGGAAAACTGAGAGAGTGAGAGAGGAAAACTGAGAGAGTGAGAGAGGAAAACTGAGAGAGTGAGAGAGGAAAACTGAGAGAGTGACAAGAGAGATGTAGTGAGTGAAAAAGGAAATGGTGTGCAAATGAGCAAGATCAAAATGAAACAGTGAGAAAAGGTGAAAAAAATGAGATAGAGATGGAGAGTGAAAGACTAAGGAGGCAGAGAGAGAGAGAGAGAGGGGAAAAGGGTTAGGCAGCAAGAGAGTTTCCAAGGATTTAAACACAGAAAGGGTGGGTAAGGAAATAGATTGAGGGAGAACAAAGAGTGAGATCAGAGGGAGTGGCAAGGATCATGAGACCAAAGAAGCCAATAAGGAGAGACCAGGGTGACTGACAAGGAGAGACCAGGGTGACTGACAAGGAGAGACCAGGGTGACTGACAAGGAGAGACCAGGGTGACTGACAAGGAGAGACCAGGGTGACTGACAAGGAGAGACCAGGGTGACTGACAAGGAGAGACCAGGGTGACTGACAAGGAGAGACCAGGGTGACTGACAAGGAGAGACCAGGGTGACTGACAAGGAGAGACCAGGGTGACTGACAAGGAGAGACCAGGGTGACTGACAAGGAGAGACCAGGGTGACTGACAAGGAGAGACCAGGGTGACTGACAAGGAGAGACCAGGGTGACTGACAAGGAGAGACCAGGGTGACTGACAAGGAGAGACCAGGGTGACTGACAAGGAGAGACCAGGGTGACTGACAAGGAGAGACCAGGGTGACTGACAAGGAGAGACCAGGGTGACTGACAAGGAGAGACCAGGGTGACTGACAAGGAGAGACCAGGGTGACTGACAAGGAGAGACCAGGGTGACTGACAAGAGGGTGACAAAAACAGACCAAGGAGGCTGGAGAAAGTAACAAGGTGAGAGTGAGATACCAAGGTGGGTGAAAGGGTGATACTGAGGGAGATGAAACAAATATTAGAACAGAAAATCTACAAGAAGGAAAATAGAATAATAAAAGAGGAACACTATTTTGAAGTATGTATCAAGAAATAAGAAACAGACTGAAAAGATGGAGGAAACAAGAGCAATGATGGTTAATAAGAAAAAGAATAAAAATGAAAAGTCTTGAGCTCCATTACAGATGTCTGCATTGATGAATGCACTTAATGAGAAGACTGGCTGATCTGCCATTTTGAGCTAATGCAGGGAACATTCTAGAAAGGTCCTTGGATCAGACTGTCCAATAGAAGGAAAAAGTTGGTGAAGGAATCGGAGGCAAAAGTGGTGCTCTCTTTTCGCCACTTTGAGTGCATTTTCTCAGATCTCGGAAGGAAGGACATTTGCAGATACATCAATAGTCAATTGTGCTATCTCCTTGAATTATAGAATGAAATTCTTGATATGTTCACTGAGAGGAGCTGGAGCCAGTCTGCAGACGGACTTGAATGGGTAGCCAGTGCCAAAGAGATTATACAACTATTCTGATTATACAATCACTGAATGGATAATGAAAAAAGTCATAAAATTATATAAATCAAGTGAAAGTAGCCTGTTTAATACTTATACTTAGTATATATAATAGTATATCAGTCAATGTCATATGTAATTCTTGGAATATTTCCAAAGAATCATGAATACAATAATTTTAATTCTTGTAACAAAATAGCTAACTAAAAGAGAATTTTCTGTCTTCACAATTATATAACAAAAGATCAAATTTAAATTAAAATGTGGATTTTGATTTAAAACTGTTATATTTTAACAGTTTAAAAACAAAACCTTATTTAAATTTTGTGCTTTTTTAACATCAGTCTTTGAAAATGAAATTTGTTGTTTTTATAAATTAAGTCCACAAAGCTAATAACTTACATAATAAGATTTTGTTAACAATATTTTCTATTGTCCTTTGACATCTTCAAAATATTGGATTTCTCCAAAATGTAAAATTTCATGTCTATTTTTTCAATGATATTTTTTTTTCTTCTTCATGGAAAACAAAATTGAACATTTATAATTCTTGTAATGTGTTTATGATAATAGTAAACAATTCTATATAGAAGGATTTTACAAAGTTCAAAGAATAATCAAGTAGAGCATGTCCTGTATATACAGGGTTTTATCTATGCAAAATAAATTCAAGTGTTCTGACAAGCTATATTCTCACCACCTCTGACCTTTACAATTGGGATCTACCATGCCGCATACACAAGGGTTAATCATCCCCGTTCACTTCATATTCCTATAGCAAGAACTAGGGCCCATATTCTTCCCCAAAAACGGTACTTTGTGGTACAGACTCCCGGCAGGATGCTTTCCTGATCACTACAATCTTGACCTCTTCCGTTATTTTTCCTGTATAGCATCCTGAACTTCACTAACACTAACCATCACACACTACCTTCTAACTCAGTGATTCTTAACCATTGTACTGTGGCATACTAGTGTACCACACAATTCTATTAAGTGTGCTGTGAAATATTGTCATGGCATACATATGTGTGTGTGTGTGTGTGTGTGGGGAAGTAGCAATGTGTTAGTATTTGAATAAATGAATAAGTATTAAACATTTTTTTTCAAATAATTCTTTTCACAATTCTTCAATTATGTTATTTTAAATACTTTGTTTTTATATTTATTTTTTAAAAAGTATTTTTATTTTTTTAATTTAACTTTTAAAAAAATTTCCTTTATTAAATAAAGGTCTACTAACCTTTTTTTTCATATAATTGTATTCAACATTCTTTGTTTAATTCAAAATTTATGGTTTTATTTCATAACATTTAAATGTATACTCTTTAAAAGTTTTGCTCAGTGTGTTGTGATATTTTTATTTACTCCTGAGTGTGCCATTGCTTAAAAACATTGAGAAACACTGCTCTTACTTGTATTAGGTGAATATTAGTATATAAAAAAAATTTAAAAAAGTAAGCAGTGAAATTGTACTCCCAACCAAACATCTGACATAATAATATCTACCATCCAGATAAATTTACAATATACTCAAACATACAATTAATCTATGATTTGCTCAACATCAGTTGTTTTCTTTTTTGGTTCACTTTCTTTCTTCACTTAGTGGACCAAGATCCATAGTTGGCCTTGACCCATGCATTTTTATCCAAGTGATTTAAAAGGCTGGACATTCCATTGTTTCTTCATCTTATGATAATCGAAAACAGCTTCACTTCCTACCACCTCTTCTTTCATTTATATCACACCTCCCATTCATCATAAGCAATTTAACAGTAATAATCTATCTAGAGTGGCTTACATTGAGTGAACTTTAATAAATTTTATTTTAAAATTTTTCAAAATTATTTTTTCACAATCCAATCCATTGATGTCTTCTTAGTAATATTCCCTTCAAGTCACACCCAGGCAGCTGGCCATACTTTACATCTGTCACTGCTGACAGATCATAAAAGAAGCAAGGTATTTTATAACTGATCTTTCTAGTGTACATATGACAGGTTTTAACTATACATAATAAAATCATTTCATGAATGTTAAAGAGTGTTTAAATTGAAAAGGTTGCAGCAGTTTTCTTTTTGTCATTTTTGTTTCTATTTTGATTTAGTCTTTATACTAACTACATCAGATTTTAATTTACATGACAAATTAGAAATAAAATCTGTTGTATCCTTAAAGAGGTTACAAACGGACAAAGGTGGCACTTGAGTGAAGGAACAGCAACATGCACATAGATGAAAGAAGAGAGGTTTATTGTAAAAGAGAATACACTACTGAAAAGACAGGGAATCGGGTGGCAGGCTAGTAATTCCTGAAGCAAGTCCCAGGTATATCCTCTGCTTACTATATATATATATATATATATATATCTCTACTGATATAGTCAGTTTACATAGGCGATAGGGAGTGTGGGACATTTCATTACAACAAAATCAAAAGAATGTAACGCAATCAACTCATTTAATTTTCACTTCTTTACTCCACCCTATATTTGGCTATTTTTAATATACAACCTCTATATACAATAAATGTCATTTACACCCTGTGTAATCATTAAGAATTTTACTTGGGAAGTGGTGGGGGGATTGCTATTATTTCCATTCAGTGACAAGTACAAGGCACCAAAAGTATTAATTTATTGATTTGTTTTTTATGGGTTATCAACCTTTTGCATGTTATTTAAAGTGAGAAAATATTTTTAGATTTTCAAAATATTTTTTTCAGATGATAATGATTTTTACTGATACAAGTTCTACCAACTGACCGATAACTAAAGAAAGAAGAGGTGAATCCATACCTTTCCCAAGGGTGCATAGGTGAATATAATGGACTAGACTGGAATTGGAACTCTGCTTTCCAATTTGTAATTCAGAGCTGTCACCTATTACATCAACCACACATTCAAGCTTACAGCATCTTGTATTCCTAAGCAGTCACTCATTTCAGTACTAATCAGCCTCAACATTGCTTAACTTTGGTAATAGAATCAGTGTATTAATGTGATATGGCCATTAGTGCCCACAGAAGTAATTTTTTCTATGTTATGATAATAGTTGTAAGTATATGCCAACCCTTTTGTGCTACACAAATGTATTTCCCAAAAGCGGATGAAAAAATACAATTTTTTTAAAGGGATTCTTAGTCTAAAAACTTCCCAGTACTCCACTGTATATAAAAGCAATATTAAAAAAAATGACGAAAATAATGTTAAACAACACTAGCTTAATAGCCACCACTAATCTTGTTCTGAAGCCACTGTTCATACAAATCACCTTATTTGCCAGCCTATTGTATGTAGATTTTTTCCGAAAAATAAATGCACCAAAACATTACCCTGCATCCAATACAACAGCATCATGTATGAGAGGGACAGGAAGACCAGGAAAAAAGTGGGGTGCACACAGAATCAGTGTTTACATAGAGCTTAGCTCTGAAACTATAACTCCTGGAAGTGAACAAACATGATATCAATAAAAATATCCCTGAAAAACTAACCCAGAAAATTAAGAAATTTATGGAATTTGCTAATAATTTGCTGCTTGTTTTATAGAAATACGAGATTTTAAAAAAATATTTGCTTTGGTATATTGCTGCTTGCTTTGTGTGTGTTTTTGTTGATATTACTAAAATTCTACTTTTCCAAAAATGTCCTGGTAATTAGACTTTACCCCACGTCCAATTGAGGAATTGGAGAGCCGAGTTTGAATTCCAGTCAAATCCATTATATTCATTTATGCGCTAATACCCCTGGGAAAGGGATGAATCGTCTTCTTCTCACCCCCACCACCAAGCAGGACAGACCAGGTTCTATAGCCTTGGATGGCAACTGGCCTACCGCAGAAAGAAATGGCAAACTACTGCGGGAAAAAATCTGCCTCATCAGTCCTGTATCAAAAGATACATGATGGCCTAAGTGTGTGTCATGCATGACACATAACTGACTGACCAGAAATATAATTTGTACTAATAGTGTAAGTGTTTCTTTGTGGTTAGTGAGAATGTCACATAAAGGTAAAGTTATAATTTTGATTTTTTTGGTTTTGATGTACGTATTTTCCTAAATATTCCATACCAAAATCTGGGTGCATCCAATGTGTGTATGTGACCAATAGTATTTACTTAAGCTCACTAATTATGTTATGTATTGTTTTCCTCTGCCCTCTTGCCTTCAATCTATGCAGTGAGTATCAGATTTTCCAAGCCCTCTTTCCTCATATGTCCTAAAAATTTCAACTCTCTCTCTTCCTGATGTTAAGTATAAGTTTCCTTCTTGTTTACATTTTCTCTAAAACTTTGTTACATGTTATTCTCATGATCCTTCTGTAGAAAAACATTTGTTACTTGATATCTTCTTCAACTGTAAGGAGATTGTCCAGTATCCACTGTCATATAGGAGGACTGATATTACATAACAGTTCAACACTCTTTTCTTTGTTTCTAAAGAAAGATTCCTGTTTCTTAGTACTTTGCTTAGCTTTTGGAAGGCACCTTTCATTATCCCAATGCCCCTTTGGATTTCAGTGTGACATTTTTTATCCTCTGTTAAAAACACTTACAATTGATAAGTATGGTAATCTCTTTGATAGAAAAGAAATAGAAGGGAAAAGAAAAAGAAAGGAAAAGACAATTTTTGACTGAAATAATGATTCCCAGGAAATAATGATTCTTTAAAAAAGAGAAAAAAGTAAATGATTAAATAGGAACTAAAAAAATTGCAAAAATTTGATTTTTCTTTTCAACAAAATTAATTTCTTCGTTTTCATGATACTTCTTATATTCTGTCTGAACAAAATTTATTCACACAAAATTTTGTGCTAATTATTTATATTAATTATTATTCAAATTTTAAATTATTTTGACTTTCAGTTACTGTAATAATTTTGCTCAAGTAAGAGAAAGGTAGAGAGAGAATGAACAAGAGAGAGAAAGTATTAGAGAAAGAACGAGAGAAAGAAAGAGAGAGAACGAGTGAGAGAGTGAATGATAGAAAGAGAGAGAGTGAACAAAAGAGAGAGAGAGAGAACAAGAGAGAGAGAACAAGAAAGATAGAGAGAGACAGACAGAGAACGAGAGAGAGAGACAGACAGAGAACGAGAGAGAGAGACAGACAGAGAACGAGAGAGAGAGACAGACAGAGAACGAGAGAGAGAGACAGACAGAGAACGAGAGAGAGAGACAGACAGAGAACGAGAGAGAGAGACAGACAGAGAACGAGAGAGAGAGACAGACAGAGAACGAGAGAGAGAGACAGACAGAGAACGAGAGAGAGAGACAGACAGAGAACGAGAGAGAGAGACAGACAGAGAACGAGAGAGAGAGACAGACAGAGAACGAGAGAGAGAGACAGACAGAGAACGAGAGAGAGAGACAGACAGAGAACGAGAGAGAGAGACAGACAGAGAACATGAGAGAGAGTGAACATGAGAGAGAGGGTGAACACAAGAGAGAAGAAGAGAGAGGGTGAACACAAGGGAGAAGAAGAGAGAGGGTGAACATAAGAGAGAAGAAGAGAGAGGGTGAACATAAGAGAGAAGAAGAGAGAGAAGAAGAAGAGAGAGAAGAAGAAGAGAGAGGAGAAGAAGAAGAGAGAGAAAAGAAGAGAGAAGAAGAGAGAGAGAGAAGAAGAAGAGAGAGAGAAGAAGAGAGAGAGAGAAGAAGAGAGAGAGAGAAGAAGAGAGAGAGAGAAGAAGAGAGAGAGAGAGAAGAAGAGAGAGAGAGAAGAAGAGAGAGAGAGAGAAGAAGAGAGAGAGAGAAGAAGAGAGAGAGAGAAGAAGAGAGAGAGAGAAGAAGAAGAGAGAGAGAAGAAGAAGAGAGAGAGAAAATAAGAGAGTGAGATTTTTTGATTTTCAGCTACTCTAATAATTTTGTGCAGGTAAGCATAGAAATGCATCAGAAGTTAAACTCATAATTAATGTTAATTTAGTCCTACATAAACATTACATGTGACATTATAATTTTGTTAATGTTTCCTCTCTGTGCTACATGGGAGAAAGAGAGAGAAAGGCAAAACAGAGAGAAGGTAAGAGAAACCATGCATCTAACTTTTCCTTTTCTCTCACAAAGCCAGAAATGTTGGTGCTTTTTTTTTTCACAACTATGAACACTAAATGTAGATTTTATTATGGACCTAAAGCACTCACATCAACTGCTCAAATAGAAAATAGGTGATTTGACCTGGTAGTCTACATCCAAGACATTGCATTGTCAAATCAATGCCCAGCAATTTTGTTAGCAAACATTGTAATCAAACTGAATTATGCATCACTTACCAAATGACATGTTTAATGAGCAACCTTTATATAAACTTCCAGTAGTGAACTCTTGTAAGAAATTTCCACATTCTGTTCATACAAAGGATTATCAGAATTACAGAGAACAAATAGTTCTCAGAGGGAGGTTCACATCTCCCCCTAGTTCCCTGGGGTGTAATATGAGGAGCCAATCAAATAATGGGGAATCATTTTAAATTGGTGAATGTCATCTGCTGCTGTCATCTCTGTTTATATCGTTTTCTCTACCTGTTGACCCTCCAGAGAAGGAAGCCAACACCAAGGGACCACTTTCATTGAAACCTTTCCTCTCTTCATTATCAGTTTAGGAATAAAATGAGATCTATTTTCTTTGTAATTTCAACCAATCATTGAGCTTTATTCAAATTGAGACTAACAAAAATTGACAAGAATCTTGGAAGATGTTGAACATCACACCAAAGTCTCTTGGCAATATTCCTTACATTGGGCATATTTTTATTTACATGAGTCTTGAAACGTAAATGAACATTATTCCTTCCATATATACATACATATATAAGAATTGACATTTTGAAAGCTTGTAATGCTATGGTTAATTTATTACAGTTGTACAACTAATCATTCAAAAAGTATTTTTTTTTCAGAAAATCAGAATCTTTGAAACAAATTTTTTTATATCAAAACATTTTACTGTCTTTCTGAACAAAATGTCCAGTTACAATAAGTTTTGTCTTGTTATTTAATAAATTTAGCTTAAAGTGACAGAAAGCCACAATATTAAAACATTCAGTTATAACTGAATACACCATGACCCAGTAGATAAAAGTATTGGTTCAAGTAATCCAGTGGCTTGACCAAAAGAGTTGTGAGTTAAATACACAGCAGAGTGGAACAAAAACTTGGAGAGCTGAGTTAACAGAAACTAAGATAGTCAGAAAAGGCATGGCACATTTAGTAGACTAAATAAAGGGTTCAGTTCAAAATTCCAACATATATCACCTGAAAAAGATTGGAGTGTACGTCTGAAATGTTATGAATATGACAAAGATAGCGTAAACGGAGTCTGTCTATATTTCTGAGATGAGGTATTATGTACAGTATTTACATTAGTCGGACTATTGTCCTCATCTTTGTCGCCATATTTGTCACAACGTTTCGGCCTTCTTCAGGTGGTTGGAATTACTCAAGGACACATGGCACAGTGGATAAAGGCGAGTACAACAGCAGGAATGCGAGTACAGCAGCAAAGATGAATATAATGGCCCAAAAGGCAAAACATACAAAATAATAATTCTACATTTCAAAGATTCAAAAAAAAGACTTTGTATGCATGAATTAATTCATGTTTCAAATAGAATTTCAGTTAATAAACCTGCATAAAAATTTCATTTGAAACAAAGATTTTTTTGTTCACTTTAGAGGAAGAAACCATGTTTATAGAATATTTTTTTTAAACTTATATATATTTTCTGTTTATACGTTATTTTTATAGATAGAATTCATTAAGTAAATGCTCTGTTTATAATAAACAGTATTAATTACATTTACTGGCCTGAATGTAAAAGAAATTTCATAGAAAATATGTGTCCCCCAACAGGAATCAAACCTGTATCCTACATGGAACTGTCATTAAATCTGATGTGCTATACTACTCAACTACAGAGGAAGCATCTAGTTAGCAAAGTCCAAATTACTGTTTTTAAACAACAAATTTCCCACAATCTTTCTCAAATAATCATATCTGCTGGAAGCATATCTTAACAAACAAATGACAACATATATTATGAAATTGACAAAGTCCAATAATTATTTTATTATATTATCTGTTTATACATTATTTTTATAGATACAAATATTTAAGTAAATGCTCTGTTTATAATAAACAGTATTAATTACATTTACCAGCATGAATGTCAGAAATTTATTTATTTATTTACTTAAATAATTGTATCAGATCAAGTGAGGGTTCCATGTAGGACAGGCTTGAGTCCTGTCGGAGGACATATATTTTCTACAAAATTGCTGGAACATTCAGACTGGTAAATTTAATTAATACAGTTTATTATAAACAGATTCTTTACTTAAATATTTGTATCTATAAAACTAATGTATAAACAGAAAATATATTAAAATAGTTGTCAGACAGGGTCTAGTTCAAAATATATATATATATATTTAACTTGGACTGATTTTAAATGTGAATTAAGTTTAAGCATCTAATGATTTTTTTTCTTTTTCTTTCTGATTTGGTGGATATTTGGGCAATGTTACTTTTCACACATAATTGCCATGACTTAAATAACATGATCCAGTAGAGAAATAAATAAATTTTCACCAATAACACTGATTTATTTACTGCTGACTTTGATCCATCTTAATGAAACACCCATATATATAATCCATCTTAATGAAACACCCTTTATATATAAAACATCATTGCACTGGTAAAACATTCAGCAGAGGGACATGAGGAAGCTGAGTTCAGTCATCTGATTATCTGCTGACCGTTTCCTTTTTCATTAATCATACAAATTGTTTCTTCAGTTCTATTTCTCTCTTTGTCTGGTCATTAGATTCTGAGTTGAATACTGAATGGATACAAAGTACAAATACACATTGCATCTTGTCAATGATGATGGGCATTTGAATTGTACCATTGAAGTGGAGGCATTAAATTGTAAAGTTTTTAAAATTTCATTATAAAATATAAAGTTTTTTAATACTTGCTTTCCACAACTGTTAAAAAAATAGGAATTTAAAAAAAAAAATGCAAAAAAATTAATATTTAAAGATGACTTACTCTATTTGATGATAGATAGAAGAAAAAAACCCTGTCCCTTACTTAAAAAAAAAAAAAAACCCCAGAATTTCATGAATTTTTATTACATGCAATGAAGCGGAACTTCTCTGTATTCGGTTCTCAGTGATACCAAAATCAAACAAGCGTAAAAATTTAAATATCTGTCAAGTGTTTTAACAGAGGATGGAAAATTTGATGCTGAAATCAGAAGGTGCATTGGAACAGCCAAAGATGCCTTCCAAAAGCTAAGCAGAGAATTGAGAAACAGAAAAACTTTGTTAGAAACAAAGAAAAGAGTACTGAACTGTTACATGATATCTGTCCACCTATATGGCAGTGATTGCTGAAAAAAAGATGAAGAGGCTTGAAGCAACAAAAATGTGGTTCTACTGAAGGGTGCTGAAAACACTATGAACTGAACATGTGAGCAACAGTGAGGTTTTAGAGAAAATCGTATCAAAAAGGAAACTTATACTTAACATCATGAAGAGAGTTGAAATTTCTAGGGCACATAATGAGGAAAAAGTGCTTGTAAAATCTGATACTCACAGGACAGATTGAATCAAGAGCGATAAAGAAAAATGATGCATAACATAATTACTGCGCTTGAGTAAATTGATGGTAGAACAGAGTTTGAGAGAAATAACAAAAAAAGCAAAATTTATTAAGAGTAACAAAAAACAGGAAATTGTGGAGAGCCATGATTACCTAAATCCTGTGGGGACACAGTACATAAAGAAAGCAGAGTGAAGTTTGAGTAACAATCTTTCATTTCAAATACCAAGCTAGTTACATTCCATCATTGCCGATCTGACCCCAAACTGCCACCAATCTTGATGAACAGAGGTCCTCCCAGAGACAAACCATGCTCAAAGACCGTTAGGCCACAAACTCACACCTGACCTCAAGTGGAACTCGTACATATATAATCCATTGCTAAGGATGAAGGTAAAATGTTTGGCTCCTTGTACCCCACTCAAGTAAGTACTCGACCCCTCCTGCTATCCTCTAACTTCACAAGAGTCAGATCAGGCCAAAAATGGAGTACTTTTGTCATATTTGATAGGAGCTGCCCAAACTATGTTCTCCAAGCTTGATAGAGTTCAAAGGCATTTTCAAGCCCTTTGTGGGTGATGAACTATTCTCCACCTTTCAACCTCTCTCTCAAAGGCAGGACGTGTCAAGCCTCTTTATTGCTACTTCCACTGAAAGTGCACAGACAAGCTACATTCCCTGGTCCCATTGAAGCAAACCTTCATAGCAAGAACATGCCACTTACATAGTAGCAAATCACCCACATTCCTTCCGTATCCCATCAGTGAGAAGTTAGTTCCACTCAAACAGCTTCTTGCCATGAACCACTGAGCCATGATTGCCAACATCCTGAAGGGACATGGCACATAAAAGACAACTACAGAATCATAAGTGGTTTTTGCTAAATAATTTCTAATATTTCTCATCATTGTTTACAATGGGTTGATTATTATTTTGTTATTCAGAAGATGCTGTGCTATATTGTTGTCATGTGACAACAGAGTTTTAACAACTCCAAAAATAACATCATACTCAAATGACAACACAAATGTTTCCCAAAGCTCGAAATTGCACCAAAGATGTATATGACAGTATGAAGTTGGAATCTTATCTAATTTCTTTCTTTCATTCTTGATAATGACTGAAGCCAGACAAAAGTTTGAAACCTTAGTAAGAATTAACATGAACAGTGGATAGTTTATTTCCACCTTCTGTAGCAAGATAGAGAAACTAAACAAAAAAAAAAACTTAATATATTATGGACATAATTTGTCTGTTGTCTTTAACAAAACTTGTTTGAATTATAATAATTAGCAACAAGATCTAAAAATTCACATTAGCAACAAGATCTAAAAATTCACATTAGCAACAAGATCTAAAAATTCACATTAGCAACAAGATCTAAAAATTCACAAGGAAACTGCACTGATCATGAATAAATATAATTTTAAAAGATGATTAATTCAGGATTCAGACTTTACTCAAATTTTATCCACAATTTAAGCAAAATCCTAGTTTTAAAACAAAAATGAATGAATAATACAGGGTGCAATGTGTAAATTGTCACCATTTTATATTTTAATTTCCTGTATGCAGAGAGAGAACTCTGCACCATGCCACAAAAGCAAGAGAACCCAGTTGTGGCTGTCAGACAATTTCTGTGACCACATGACCATTTACATCTGGCCACCTAACTCCCAAGATAGCAAACCCCTTGATTATTATATGTGGGGCACAGTTGAGTGAGAGACCAACAAAACTCCTTGTAACCTCAAAGATAAACTCAAGGCAAAGATTATGGCAGCATTCACCAACTAAAACAAAGAGACTGTCCAGAAGAGATGAAAGAGATTCTGAAGTCATCTGGAGGCCGTGGTTGAAGCCAATGGTGATTTTATTGAATAAATTTACTCTTTAGTATTTAAAGATATTTTTGTGTAATTTTGGAAAATATATCTGTTAAAATGAGATGCCATTGTTATTTTCATTGTGTAATTTAGATGACAATTTATCCATCGCAACCTGTATATAGTGTACCTTAAATAAAATAATGTCATATAAACAGATTCATAGATTTGCTGTTCAGCCATTTTGTCTCACTTTTATTGTACAGACTTTATCACTGTTATATTTCCTGTAAAAATAACTAATTCTTTGAGAATCAGTTGAGACAGATCTTTGAAGATAAAAAATTGCAAATTACAGATATGTTCTTTAAAAAAAGAAAAAAGAAAAATATCCATTGCAGTAATTTTTTGCCAATTTATTGACCTTTGAACCACACTGTCATATTACAAAAAAATCACATGAATGAATATATGACAATTTCTCATTTAAAAAAAAAACAAAACAAAAAAAACAATATCCCATGAATTAAAATGTTGATTCAAATTACTTACCATTTAATCTTTTCATAGAAGATTGAGTTGGAGGGAAGGAAAACTTATGGAAACTGGCAGATTCCTGGCAGAGGCAAACAATTTGAAAGTCTCATGTGACTGGTCATCATCACCTAAAAGATTATAAAATGTATGAATTAAGTTCTCACAGCAAAAAAAAAAAAAGAAAAAGAAAAATTAATTCAAAAGACTAAAAAAATATGAAGTATTGATTTAAACATTTTGGACTTGTCAGCTTTGTACTTTTACAGGTTTTAAGAACATTTGACAGAAAGGTTACAAATGAGACGATAAAAGTGAAATCTACTTTGAATGCATTGAAAATACATGAACTCAATTCTTTAGTGAAAATACTTTTTTCTTTTTCTATTTAAAAAAAAAAAAATTCTTTTAGCAAAAGAGAAAAAAACACATTTCACTTCATGGATACATATTTTGACACAATGAAGAGCAAATTCACTTTCAGACCAATTTCTTAGAATTATGAGTTCAATCCTCATTAGGAGCTTCATGTTAAGCATATTAAATAATTTTGACATTTTGCAATGGAGTAGTGGTTAGCAAACAAGTTTCTAATCTATGGTTATTACAACTATATTGTTTGATTCTCACTGAGTGCCTTGAAATTGTAACTATATACTAAGCTAAGTACATATTCATAGACTATATTGCTTAAAAATAATTTGTTTGCTTCTGTAAGAATTATATGAAAGGGTAGTTGTTCATATTCTTTTGAGTAAGCATCAAAACTTATATCTCACTATAATGAAATCTGTTGGAATGGATCAAAGGTATTTTCATTTAAGAGCTCCTGGAAGTTTTTTAATCTTATGCAATGATTTATATATAGTAGTGTTTGTGAAGAAAAACTTTAAAAATTTGTAAAAAGTCTACCATTCATCCATGCTTCAAATATTGCTACAACAAATGGCCTGGTGCTCCTCTTATAAAATCCAAAGAAGAATTTGTTCATTTACTTTCCCACTGCTGAAAGGTAGCTTCCCTGTGCCTTTTTTATAAATACTTTCATGGTAATTCTTCTGATCAACTTCTATATAAGTCTATATACCTCTATGGTATATAGACTAAGAATTTAAACAAAGTACTGGATTGGATGCAAGGTCTCATTATTTTACAGTTGAATTGGCTAATAACTAAGTTCTTTGCTGAGAGGTTTTTTTCTTGCACTTCGTCCTTCCCAGTCAACTTTGATCTTCAAAAATTTAAATGCAATGTCAATTGTTATTTAGTAACTTAGTCAAAAGCTGGTGAAATACTAAATTCTATTCTAACAAAATACAACCAAACCTACAATTAATATAGTATAATGCCTTTTCTATAAATACTTTCATGGTAATTGTTCTTATAAACTTTTCTCTATGGTACCTAGACTTTGTGAATTTAAATGCAGTACAAAATTGGCAACAGGGTCTCATCAATTCACATTTGAAATAGCTGTAACCATAAGTTCTATGTTAACAATTTATTTTCTTGTACCTATGGAAATCTCTTCTGGCTTTCATGCTTTCCAGTCAACTTTGATCTTCAGCAATTTAAATGCAAGATCAATTATTATCTACTGTCTTCTTACTTCCTCTTCTTTCATTGTTCTTGCACTTTAATAACATTTCTCTTCATTCTTATACGATATCTTAGTGGCTTTAATGCCTTGCATGGGATGATATGATTAAAAAAGTATTATGTAGAGTGAAATTAAAATCAGTTCATTTATGAAAAGAAAATTCCAGCTAAGTCACTTTTCTCAATTTTCACACTCAGTAACCCATTGTCTTTTATTGGCTTTATTACCTTACTTGTCAGTGAAATGATTAAAAAAAGAAATGAATATTTGGTAAAAGAAATTAAACAGATTCAAATTTTTTGGGACACAATTAGAACCTATTCTATTAATATGATAGGATAGGATAGGATATCCTAACTAAAGGGGTACCAAATTTAAACAAAATTTAATCAATTTATAATTTATGGAGAAAGATAAAAATTAAACATTTAAAATAAATAATTAATCTTTAAATTTACAGCTTGTAATCATATATAGTTATTAAGTTATTAGAAACTTTATACTCTTCAAATAAAATACTTTAAAATAGAGCCAGGTATTTTTAAAAAATAATATTTGCATGAATTTTGTGCTTTCTGTGATGTATATATGTAAAAGGTATAAATAAAAGAGTAATGTATCAAGTGTGCAGTCCAAGTTACAGTCTGTTTGATAGTCCAAGTTACAGTCTGTTTCATAGTCTAAGTTAAAGTCTGAAATCTTCTTGTGTCTTGTTTATTCCTTGCTGTATGAAAACTGTCTTCATAAGAAGAAACTGAACTTTAAAAAAAAATCATTTTCTGTAACCTATCACAACTATTTCTGGAATATAAAAATGTTGGATTTCTATTTCATCTGCTTTTTTCTTTTCTCTTTGTAAAGGGATTGAATATTTTTACAATGACAATGATTCTGCGATCACAAGTAATTTTAATTGAGGCTCTGAAAGTGGTGGCCTTATTCAAGTCCTGATTATACCAGTTTATGCTGCCTCTCCCAGAAACTGCAACTAAGGTCTGCTCAGTATAATTGCAGCATAAACCATGAGTTAGTCTCTGTGTATGTTGAACAAACAAATGTGCTTGAGTGGGCACCTGGAAAATGATTAACAAGTCATCCTAGTAGACAGGAGTACTTAGAAGCAAACAGCTACTTGCAAACAAACTCCCAAATACAGTTATTCAATTAATTTCTGAGGAAGGACCGAGGTGGTCTGAAATATCAAATATATAAAAACATAAATAAATACTTTCACAAAAAAACACACAATTTTTTTCTTTTAATTTGCAACTTTTCAGTTGTTTTATCCATATTATATACATATCAAGAAAGTATACGTGGCTTCTCATTATGATATATATATATATATATATATATATATATATTACTGCAAATTGCAGGCCATCTTATTAAAGATTAATGGCCACTGATATTCATGGATACCTGTCTACTAGCCAATCCCTATTGCAGACGCCTTCTCAGGACACAATTGTGCTTGGTCAACATCCACAGAGCCCACCTGTGATTTATACTGCAACTATAATAAGTGGACCTTAGTTACAGTTTTTGGGAGAAAGCATGTTATCTAGCGTGATCAACAATCTTGAACAAGGCCTGCATACTCAAACCCTCGGCCACAATGACTTGTGACTTTGTGCTAGCACAGCCATTGATGGCCCCCACAAGAGTTCTGTCTACCCAATTTTACTCACAACGCTTGGGTCAACTTGTCGTATGGTTTTCAGGCACTTTCCAAATGTGCTGCATGCTGGGATTGCCCTCCTCCAGACTGATAACATCAGAAAGTCATCTTCCTGACAAACTGACCATGGCGACATTCAGACCCCGGGTCTCATGATCAGAAAATTAATGTTCTAACCACTTGGCCATGCGCCCATATTAAAAATTAATATATAGCTAAGAAACTATGATACTTACAATTTTTGCATATAATACTTACATAATGCATTTTCTAGGTTTATTGTTGGTGTACACACACACACACACACACATACATATATATATATATATATATATATATATATATATATATATATATATATATATATATATAATATTCCGATAGTTAACCTAGCAAATGCATTATGTAAAAATTATATACAAAAATTCTAAATATCAACTTCCTGGCAATATATTAATTTATAATAAGATGACTTGCAAGTCATTTGTATCAAGATAAATATTCTGCAGGTGCTCAATTACTTTGCCTTGTTCCAGGCTGTTCTATTATTGACATGTGAATTAGTTTCATGTTTAAAAGAAGGAAAGAAATACTTTCTTTTGCATCCTGTCTTTTGTTCTTCATTCTTATTATATAGACAATTTTGATCTCACACCATTTTTGTTTTCCTTTCTATTCTTTCCAATCTTTTCATCTTCTGTCTCTTTTATATCCAACTATATTTGGTCTGTTGCTCCTGCTGTACATCATGAGATTTTTTGAGAAAATTCAAAGACGAATCAGCAATATAATTGAGCCTGACCAGGCATCTCAACTTCAGTCACATTCTCACTGATGTGACATGGCTTCCCTGTTTCTTCTTCACAAATATTTTCATGGCAACTGCTCTGAAAAGCTTTTTTTTCCTGGTGCTCTGACTACATGAATTTAAGCTTGCTACTAAATTGGCAACTAGCTCTCACTGTTTTGCTGTTGAAATAGCTAAATGCAAATGCCACTTCTTCTCCAACAGTTTGTTTTCTCGAACTTCTCACTTGTGGAGCTTGTTTACTTGCTTCCTTGATAACTACAATCTTCAAAAATTTAAATGCAATGTCAATCACAATTTTCCATCTTCTTGATTCCTCTTTATTTTTTGTCCTTCCCGCAATCCTTCCCATTCTTCAGTCTCTTTCACTCCCTGTAACCCTCTGCATCCTAATGGCATTATAACGTTGCTTGGGGTGAAATGATTAAAAAAAATACTTAAAAAAACAGTAACATTCTGTCTTTTTGCCTTCATACCTTTCCCAACCCTACCAATATTAGTGGGTCCTGACAATTTTATGACCCTCACCACTGCAAAAAAAAAAAAAGAAAGAAAGAAAGAATGACTATGAGTCATGAAACAAATGCTGTGCAACATGGCCTCCCTGTAGTTCATCACAATTACACATTTTTCTCAAGTTTCTTTTACCCTTCAAAAATCTTCAGTCACTGAAATACTAATTTTATGATGTAAGTTAGCTGAGAAGTTTGGTACTATCTTTCCTTTTACCAGGTTATCATCTTATTTTTCTTTTTATCATCTTCCTTCACATCATTTTCCACCCTTTTGTTCACCCTCATTTTTCTAAATTCCTTCCAGATTAATATTATTTCTCACTGATTCCAGTTCAGCAGGGCAAATAATTGGGCAGATACTACACACTGATCCTAAATGGAGAAGCATAGTGGACATAGATACAAACAAGCAGAATAATAGCATTTAATAATTGCAATGTATGTTTACTTATTTCAGACATTTCAAGAAATCTTATATTCTGAAAAAGCAACAAACACTTGTTGATTTTATCAAACATTTGTCAGCTCAATACAGAAGAGGAGAGCCTTCCAAAAGGATCATTCTTAGTCCAATCACAACAGAACCAGAAGAATGGATTTTTAAATGTTTTTTTTTTCCCCAAAAAAAATTGTACTCAGGTCATCACAACCATTAAAACAAAAATTTTCCTTTCCTCAGCTCATGTACATTGTCGACTTGTCTTTTAACGAATTTACAAAATATTATAAGTGAGTCACAATCCTGGTTCAATGTTTTACTGCATGAGAGTACCTAATGATTTAAAGCAGGAAATAATTAAGATTAAACAGTGAAAAAACTCATGGAAACTAATTAAGTGGAAGGAAGATTCAAACATTAAATAAACCAAGTAGAATTCATGAAGATTTAGTAAGATTACATTTTCCCCAACCTACTTAATTGCCATTTGGACAATAAAACAAAGATTTATGGTATTCTGAAATTGCCCAAATTCCAAGGAAAAATTCTTGCTATGTTTATATAAAGTACTATT
Source organism: Acanthosepion esculentum (assembly GCA_964036315.1). Lineage (NCBI taxonomy): Eukaryota > Metazoa > Mollusca > Cephalopoda > Sepiida > Sepiidae > Acanthosepion > Acanthosepion esculentum. The sequence goes on from OZ038483.1 coordinate 47,058,555, forward strand.
AGTCCCTAACTGTTCATATTATTACCAAAATTCAAAGCAGGGATTTGGCCTGACTACATTGCAGAAAGGGCCATCTGTTACTAAACAAAGGAAAGCCATGAATATTTTATCAAGGAACATACAATAGATTAATGTTAGATGTGCAGAAACTTCATTATATAAACAAGACTGGTCAAAGATAGCCAGATAGAGAGGAGATAACAATATGATAGCAGAGGCCCTCCATAACCCCTTTTTCCTCCCACTACTGCTACTACTGCAACTAATAAACCTTTAGATACATAGACAAGAATATAGTGCCAGGACTAAGGTCTCTCAAATTTACAGCTAGAGTAATTTTCTGTCAAAAGATTGTCAATGAAGAAAATAGGAAGATTTATAATTTTTTTACTTCTTATGTACTTATAAATTCTTCATTTTGATTTCATGAAATTTGTTGTTAATTATCAACAGAGTTTATTGGTTTGTGCTGTGAAACTGGTTTTCAGCAGAGACAAAGACAGCCAGAGCTTTCAATTTCAAGATCTCAGTGGAATCACAAAAAAAAAAAAATGTCAACATACAATGTCTATGAAAATCAAATGCACCACCAAGTGACAATGCCAAAAATTCTTTATTTTCAGGGAATGAAAGATTAACAAAATGAGAGTCAGAGTCGTAATATTTTTTAATAATGTTATTTATCCTTCAGATTATGCAAAAATTGAAGAACATTTCAGTAAATGATGAATATGTCCCAAGGAAGAGATGCGAACCCCAAACATTGTAAATGCACATGCACACAGAAAACCCCACTGCTCTCTATTGATAGACTTGTAGACAGAGGGTTAACAAGAGATATTTATACTAAAATATTTCCTGGTTTGGCATCAACCAACTTATCAAGGTCTTGCTAAATGCCATCATATGTACCTACAAGTATTGTTAGCCATAAGTATGCATGTATACACATTTGTGTGTGTGTATTTGGATGCTTACAATAGTATTAATAGGATGTGTGTGTAAAGAAAAATAGAAACCGTTGATGGAACCAATGGACAACTTGTCAAAACCTAAAACTTTTATCAAGATAAAATAACCGTTGATGGAACCAATGAACAACTTGTCAAAACCTAAAACTTTTATCAAGATAAAATAACCGTTGATGGAACCAATGAACAACTTGTCAAAACCTAAAACATTTATCAAGATAAAATAACCGTTGATGGAACCAATGAACAACTTGTCAAAACCTAAAACTTTTATCAAGATAAAATAACCGTTGATGGAACCAATGAACAACTTGTCAAAACCTAAAACTTTTATCAAGATAAAATAACCGTTGATGGAACCAATGAACAACTTGTCAAAACCTAAAACTTTTATCAAGATAAAATAACCGTTGATGGAACCAATGAACAACTTGTCAAAACCTAAAAGATAAAGTTTCAAATAAAAATAACAATACTGAAAAAAGAAAGAGAAAAAGGCCTAAAGGCAAATTTAACTACTCATCAAAGTGCTCACAGCCTAGATTGCCTAGACTGAGCAAAAAATGCTTAACAACATTAAATTTTATGAAACGATGTCTCTTGTTGTAAACAGAGTTTCATGCACATGCAATCTTCAGATAACTTTATATATATATATATATATATATATATATATATATATATATATATATATTGTACAATAAAGATTTGGCAGCAAATACAGTCAGTTGGTTTTTGGGATGAGAAGAGTAACAAAAACAGAAGGTAAACTGCAACTAAAAGTTAAGACATCATGTTCTCAGCCTTTCAAAGATAATACCAATTTATCACAACAAATTAAATTTGTATATGTTAGAAATTGTCATACTCAATAAATGTGTCAACAATAATCAACAAATTTAAATAAAAAGGTATGAATGCATGTCCAGTATTAAGGAGAGAGAACAATAAAAGAATAAGAATTAAAAAGACAGAAGATAATGATTGATATTGCATTTACATTTTTGAAGATCAAACTTGACTGAAGCAAGAAACTTCAAAAGAGTTCCATAAGCAAAACAAAGAAGCTGTTAGCATAGAACTTATGGTTGCATCTAGCCATTCCAATTGTAAAATAATTAGACCTTGTTACCAATCTAGTACAACACTTAAATTCATAAACAATTCAGAACAATTATCATGAAAGTATTTATAGAAAAATCAAAGGGAAACTACATTAAAGCAGTGGGAAAGTAACTGATACCAAGATGCCAGGTAAGGACCAATACATAGCAGATCTTTGGATTTTATCAAGAATCACTAAATATATAGCAGAAGCACCAGACCAGATGTGGCAGTAATATTCAAAGCATGGATGAATGATAGACTTATAAATATTAAGATGGATTCTGGAGAGAACAATTGTCTAGCGTGACACAGTGAACCAACCTTTTTAGCAGCAGCCATAGCAATGAAGATATAGAGATGTGAGCAGCAATTTTTCAACATTTTTTTAAATGCAAATTTGGTTGAAACCCAATGAAGAGTTCTTCAATTAAGCTTCTTTTTTTTTTTTTAAACTTTTCCTGTGGTCACGACCAAATTTCTAGTTTCCAGGTGGAGTCAAAACACAATGAATAGATTTCCAATTGTGAAGATGCAACTCTTAAAACAACATAAAAAATTCTCTTATAATGACTCATGAAAACAAACAGCAAGAGTGCTCAGAAGATATTGGACATTTTCAAATTCTTCCTGAAAACTAGAGAAATAGTACAAACATTGAGAAAAACATCTCTATATAAATGGATGCTGAGGTCAACAAAATGGTAACAGACATTTAAATGCTTCGATAAAATCTTCAGAACTGAAGATTGTGTCAAAGCATGAAAGTATTCACTTTTATATTTACATATGCTCTATCTCTGATATTGATCACTTTTACCCATAAATACAGCATACCTTAAAACTATGTGTGTGTGTGTGTGTGTGTGTATGTATGTGTATGTGTATGTGTATCTGTTTCCTATTTAGGATTAGGATTCCAGTTCCTTCTAAAGTCTTTTCATTCTCTTTCACTCTCAGTAGTCCTTTCCTTCTTAATGATATTATTATCTTGTTTGGAGTAAATATATATATATATATATATATATATATATTTATATAAAGAGAGAGAGACCTACATTGAAACAGGTGTATACATTAAGCATGATACTATTGTACAGAAGAAGTGAAAATGTTTAATTTCCTGTTATAAAGTGAAGGCATTTGTCATATAGCCATCTGTTAAGATATTTCAGAAACTATTTTGTTACAGAAATCTATCAAGTAGATGCTCTGTAACAGTAGCCTCATTCAAAACTAGGCCAAGTAATTATCTACATATATACAAGAATTTAAATCAAATTATAATTTTTTTCATAGTGATTATTTCTTCCTAAAACTTAAATATAAATCATATTTCAATTTGTACTGGTCTATTTGATTAATCAATGGGTACGTATCTGTTGAAGATTGATTATTGAAAGGAACAAAGCAATTTCGATGTAAGACTGTACCCATTTCAACCATTATCTTAACAGACCAGTGGATATGAGCTTTAAAGCAGCTATGTGAAAACTGTACCTTCAGATTGCATGCGGCTAATTTGGATTTCTGAAGGGTATGCTTAATTTCATCACGGAAAAAAAAGTATTTATTAAAATGTTCACTTCTTCACTCACTCTCATATAGAAAAGTATTTCTTGAACTTTGTGACCTTTTATTCAAAACAGCATTTAAAATAAAGAGTACGTACATGTAAACATAATTTGATTTAGAAATAACATGAAACAGCCATAATATTTCTTTTTGTCTGGAAAATAAATATATTTTCCTCTTTTAAAAATATTTATCGTATAGTTAAATAAATAAATCAGAAACAAATCACACACACACACACAAACAGGTGTTAATTACACTGTCATCAGTGATAATATTATACAAAGTCTTAAAGTTTTGCATTATAAGAAAAATCTTTCTTTTTTTTTAAAAAAGTATAAAAATAGAAACAAATTAAATATTCAACTTTTATCTAAATGCTTTCAAGTTTATATATTTTTTTGATTTAACTTTCATAGTCTGTCTTTAATATTATCATTTCTTTGGAAGAAGATGCATTCCTAGTTTTCTTCCAGCTCTTCATCTTTTGTTGTTTTTTTTTAGACAGAATGCAATTCTTGTCTATCTTCTGCTCATTTTAAATCTAAGACTTTTTTTTCTATTAAGTCATTTATAATCTCTTATAATTCATCTGATGATTCTGATTCATATAAAACCTTGCCATTAAATCATAAATAGTTTGCTGTAAATAATTTATGCAAAATCATATACCCCTTGTCTCACTCTTTGTTCAATCTTTTTCTATCTGTTGTCTTTGGGTCCTCAAATTACGGCAGTATTGTTATATATATTTATATATACATTTTTTTTTTTTTTTAAGCATATCACCCCAAGCAAGGCTGGAAGCCACTAGTATGCAGGGGTTACAGAAGGTTTGGAGGAAGAGCAGATAGGAGTGGTAAAGGAGAGGATGTGGAGAAAGATAGTGGATCAATCAAGGCTAGGGGGTTACAGAAGATTATGTACACATATATATATATATATATATGATAAAAATATAGTTTTAATGTATGGTCTATTTATTTATGGGCAAAAGTGTTTAATATCAGGGATACAGCATATATAAATATAAAAGTAGACACTGAGGTCAATGTCCACTTGTGTGTGTATATATATATATATATATATATATCTCTAAAAAGCTCCAATTCATTTTAGTGAAGATACTTTCAAGGCTTGGTGTAAATAATTTATGAAAAATTATATCTCCCTTGTCTCTTTTTTTATCTTGACATATATATATATATATATATATATATATATATATATATATATATATATATATATACTAACTTTTATGCTCTATTTTGTTAACTATTAAAAGGCATTTGACTACATCCAAACAAAGTTGTTTGTTATATTCTGTGTCAATCTGTTATAGATTCACCAACCATTCAACAGACCTGGCTGTTTCGGTGCTTTACTCTCATCTCAGCTTTTACTCTTCCTTTGTCTTTCTGCATAATTTCCCTTTAACTCTTTTCATCTGCTTAACCAAACTTTGGATCTAATTCAGTATTAATTTATATATGTATTAATGGGTGTGGGCAAACTTTCTTTCATTTTCTGATCTATTTGATTCTTACCTGTTTCAACACTGGGTCTCATATGTGTTGTATACATGTAAATAGATGCATTGAAAAATCAGGAATTTACTTTCAAATTAATCACTAGTCCTTAATTGATCTGATAAAAGGTAGAACATTCCAGAAGCATAAGTAAGAGCCCCTGACAATATTAACTGAAGCAGAAGGGATGCCTGTTTTGAAAGCACCCTAAATCAATTAAGAAATGTTTCCAGGAAAGTTAACAGAACAGTAAAAATAACAGGAGAATCTAAATTCAGGGTGAAAGAGAAAAGGAAAAAGAAGAAAAAAATATGTAAAATATACTACAAGAATTTATACTAAGTTGAAACTTAATATAACATTAGATGTGTATAATTGCCTCACCTTATATGCCAGGATGCTTTTTCAAACGCCCACTCAATGGTATTATATAAAGTATTATAAAAAGAAAGGTTACAAACCTTCTTTTGTTTTTTCTACTCATATACAAGATGCTGTAGTGACAGGGAATGTTCTGCTTTACCAACAGTGAGGCTTTTTCACCCATGGGTGAAGCAACTGCTTAATTCTAATTGGAATACATGGAACATTGCATAAAATACACCATAATATCTCCACAAATAAACAATCAGATAAATATATATCTCCATTCAACACAAGAAAATATTACAGTCCAATAAACACTCCTAATGCTACTACAAACTGGACTCCTGGGACAATCTTGTAACTTTATATCATTACAAGTTACTCAAAGAAACATATTGTCAGTCACTTTCTCACTCACTTTTAGTAGCTGCTTCATGAATGTATTTTTCTCTCCTTTTCTATGTTAGACCTTATATATATATATATATGTGTGTGTGTGTGTGTGTGCCTTACACTAACTTCAAGTGAGTTGCCCTGGATAGAAATAACTGTGTGCGAGAGTGGTATCAGAAATTTTGAAATTAGTTGTATTGACCGGTTAAGAGATGAAAGACAATGGTGAAAAGTGTCAGCAAATGTTCTTGTTGCCATGTCCCAAGATCCTCACTGTTGCACAATATGTGGACTTGTATGCCAGGACTGAAGTATCACATACAAGACAAACATAAAAACTGAATGAGGTTGTTGGATACTCATACGTCAAAACCGATGATGTGTGTGTGTGTGTGTGTGTGTGTGTGTGTGTGATTAAGCTTTTTATTTTTTCTTGTGTTTGTACAAGTGGTTTCTTTTCTGGACATAAAATGTGTATAAACTGTCCAAAAGTTCTGCATGTCTAGGCAATTTTGGCTATGCTTTTAGCCATTATCAAGGATGGTTTTATCTTTACTTTTAACTGAATATATGGTTTTATTACATATGAGCACACCCACTTTGTGTCCAAAAAAAACCCTGTAAGTACACAAAAAAAATTAAATAAAAATCTTAATCGCAGTACCTTGTCAGTAGTCTTCAATGAAACATGTATAAAAGAGGTATTGCTGCCTAAATATACAATTATATATATATATATATATATATATATAAAATTCCCAAATCTATAAATTATCATTACAATTGGTAATGCTTTCTTGTCACAACTGGTGACCCCAACATGATTTGAATAAGCAGCCATCACAGACTATTCCTAGGGCAAAAACTCTTGGAAACAAGAATTTATTTTTTTTGTGCTTTGAACCAAAGAGTTATAGTCTTAGTCCAGCGGACTACCAAATGAGGTAAGAATTCAAGAATAGTTTTGCTAGGCTAGTCTTCTAAAATACAGAGAGGGATAGTCATCGATCATTATTTAAAATCTTTATTTTTTATCAAATGACCTGTTTCATAATAAATAACTCATTTACACATTAAAAAAAAATATAGAAAAATACTCAAGCAGATAAAAAAAAATTCTACATATCACTATGTAATACATGTGATTATTAGTGAGCATATGATACAGTGTTTAAAATGCTAGTATTCCAACCATGAGATTGAGGTTCAAATCTTCCCATGGTTTATTTGTCAAGTGACTTCTTGATAATATCAACCTAGGGGCATGATTCCAAAGTGTGGCAACCTTGAGAAATACCTGTAAACCATAAAGTTGAAACTGGTTACACAAAACAGTTTGGAAACCATTGATGGATATGTTAGCATCAAGTCATAAGTCATTGCAACCAAGGGTTTGAACATATTGGCTTTGCTCAAAGCAGTTGATCATGGCAGATTATGCACTCTCCTAGAAACCATAACTAAGGTCTGTTCAACATGGGTGCAGTATAAACTGCAGGTTGGCTCTGTGGATGTTGCAGAAATATTTACCTGAGTAGGCACCTCCAACAGGGATTAGCTAACCACTATAGCAGATCAGCATACTCAGATGCAATTAGTCAGCTATATGCATAATATAAAGGGCAATAAATTCCATGTACTGAAATAAAACATGCAATATTATTGACTGCATCCTTGGGTAGAAACCAGCAACCAAATCTTGACAAGTTGACAAATACCATAAAGTAATGATCTAAATATATGGAAATGGCCCATCTATCGGAGGATGTGTATTTTAATCAACATGGTTGAGTCAACAGTCTGTCTGTCTGTCTCTCACCATATCTTGCCACTGAAGCCATCCTTAGACAATTATTATTCTGTCTGTCTTGTCCTAATTCTTCCTTGACAACAATCATGACTTGGCTGGTCCTGAAGAAATCTTACTGCAAATGACCATCAGAAAGTGATGACTTGAGTCAATTGCTGAAATGGATGTCATGAAGATAAGACGATGCCAATGCAGGTCTGTCAAAAGCAGAATGACAGCAGAAAAGAGTAATGAACGAAACAGATTATCAATGAGAAGCCAAAAGATACTAAGTGAGCCTGTCAGGTTTCGTTTCATTCAAATTAGGAAAATGAATAGCAAATGGTATTTTCAAGCTTTGACTGAACATTTTCATAGTAAATAAATTGAAATACTTAAAAGCACATAGACACATATCAAAGATGAAGCTGAGGCATCTATACAGACATATATATGTACAAAGTGTGCAATTTTATATATATGAGATTTGCATACAGACCTTAGATTTGCATACAGTGGGGGGCATTAATACCGGCGGGGGCACAAGGAAAATTGTTTTAATTCTAGTACACAGTTTTGGATAACAGTCATTGGAAATATAAATAAAAAGTAAGAATTCTTTTCTTTCTTTTTTATTGTTTATATTTTTTTCTTGACCAATATGTACAATGGAAAGTGAAAAAATAGCAAGCACTGGAAGTAAGAATTAGTGCAGATCATTTTCACAGAGATTGGGGGGGGGAGCAAATGATTTTGGGTGAGAGCAGACAATTATAGTTACCACTGTGCTAGCAATTGGTATACTTATAAGTATGTGTATATACCAGACAATGTTCTGAAGATGTGTGAGAGCCTCAGTTTGTACATCCAAGTATATATATCTTTATATATGGCAATGTTCATAGTTACAAAAATGTTAATATAGCCTAGTACAATACCTCATCTCAGAAATATAGACAGAGCCTAGTAAAAGACCACAAGTACAGAGCTCCCATTACCACTTAAACTCTGCATAACCACTGTTCCACAGTGAGGTGAATTTTGTATGTTTAAGTACTTTCGTGTGCGCACACACATATATATATATATATATATATATATATATATATGCAAGGATGTTTTTCCAAACATGTTCCTTTGTAGAAAAGGTTGCTTTATTCTTGGAAATTCTAAAAAGAGGATCTTGCACCCAATCAGGCTTATTTATTCCCCTTGTGTCCAAATTGTTTTAATAATTTTATTAGTTCCTTGCTGTAGGATTTGAAGCATTGACAAATCCATTAAACTGTAAAGGTATTTTAGGTAGAAATGATGTTACCTCCAGGTTCTTCTGTTATCCAAGAGGAATTGAAGAATTTGGAAAATAGACTCTTCTATGCAAAAGAAAAAATCTATTTCTTCAAAAATGGATTTTCCACCAAATAACTGAAGTGTCAATACAAAGATTAAAAAAGAAAATCTTTTGATCTCATGAAAAACTGGTTCCAGGAAAAAAATAAAAACCCTATGTGACTAGTAATAGTTCAGTTTTATTTCATAATTTTTTTATTTGTAAGTCAGTTTCAGTAAAAAACCTTGTGGGTAAAAAAATTAAAATATAAGTCAAAGAAATCAAAGTTATTTATAGATAAAAATGCTGTTTTGTGTGAAAGAAAAAGTTAATTTTCTTAACTTCATTATATATTATTCTTCTTTTTCACTGATTAATTAAAAGTTTATTAAACTCAACAGAATTAAATGATAGAAAGGTGAAAAATTTATTTAAGAAAAAAAATGATGCAAAACTATGTATTTGTTTACTATAAAGAAAAATTGTTTATTATATATATAAAAAATTGTTTATTATAAAGAAAAATTGATAAAAAAAATAAAATCGAAAGAAAAAAAAAAGTTTTTTTTTCTTTTTTAACAATTACACTCATCTCCTCCCCAACTATTATTTTGAGCTCTTTAAATAGTCAACTGACCAATGGCACTGAAGTAAGGTTGGAACCGATCATGCACATTAGGTCACTAAGGGAGATAGGTGTAATAGTAAAAATTTACCAATAAAAATATCTTAAAATTACACAAAAGGTAAAGTTAAAGCTTTTTTTTTTTTTTTTTTTAAATTAGAAAAAAAAAAAAAATAAATGACCAAAAACATTGACAAATTCAGATTTACTTTTAAGTAGCCATTTTACTGTGAAGTTGTAATTATCTATTCAGACAGATTAATTATCTTGATGAGCCAAATGTATGTTCAGTATGAACAATGCCTTTGGATATCTTTCTGATTTCTAATTTATCTAATAGCTTGTTTGATATTTTTAGAGAAGGCTTTCTCTTGTTCTTTGCAAGTTACTGCTCGACTAACAATCTTTTCATTAGTTTTTTTGTATAGTTCCTTTAACTGAACACAGAGTTAACTTACTTTTCTTTTTTTTTTTTATATTTTTAAAGGCAGGTCCAAATTATTTCAGTCATGCAAGATCTGTCTGGTGTTGATGTGTGGATTAGAATAGACTGAAATCTTTTGTCTTTCTGCTAAATTAAAATTTAATCAACTGGCATTGCATGTTGTGTGCATTTGTCTGTGCACAAAGTCCTAACCTTACTTGAAGAGCAAATCATAAACAAATGTGTTTCTATTTTCTCTTTTGTTCCTTTTATCTGAAAGACTTGAAAGTTTCGTTGAGTAGATGAAGTCATCATTTATTGTTATTAGAAAGGATTTCGCTTTCTCCATTTTAATAGCATTCACATTTGTCTTGTCCAATATAAGTACAAAAAGAGATAAATTCTAATTTTCATTAAAATATTTATAACCCCAAATTTTCAAGTTATTTAAAAATATCGAATCAAATATCAAAATAAATTCACTCTTTTTTTGTTTAGTTTATTTTTAAGACTTTGGTTTTGGCCAATCAATTTCTTTTAAATTTCTGAAGTAGTTTTCCTCAAAATATTTTACTGAACCACTCCATTTGTGTGCATAATTAATAAATCTCATTAAGAGACCAGATGAATGTTACCAGAAATACTAATGAAACACCTTGATCACAGCTTGTGGTTAAAATTATCTAACAACCTATGAATATGCTTAGTTTATACAGGGTGTGGCAGAAATACCTTCCACATAATGGTAAGACATTGGAGTTTGGAGCTAAAGTTGTTTGAGAAGAAGGAGCAAACACATGTATTGTCAAAAAGTATTTTACCACATGTTTAAGTAAATTTCCACCTTCTGGCAGTCGTAAAAGAAAGGCGTAATTTCCAGGCAGATGGGAGGAAAATAAGAGAAGAATGAAGGGAGTTTGGTCACCAAGAAGAGAACTTTGTCTATACACGAGAGAAAAGAAAAAAGATAAAAACTTTTGAACCTTGAAAGGACTGAAAGTGTACAGAAGAGCTAAGTCTCTTCCCCCTTTTTTTATTGTTATCATTGTCACAGCAGGTGGGCGCAATTCTTTTTTTTGTGCATTGTAATTTTTAAGTTTGTTTTCTGCTATGTTTTTTTACATTGTGTTACTCAGAGAATAGGTTATCTTATTCTCAGCAAAAAGTGACAAATTTTTGCAAGAACCCTTGTTTAGTGGGTTAGAAATAAATAAATATTTTTCTTTGTAATTGAATCTGATTTGCATCTTTTTTTCTTTTTTTTTTTGTTATTAATTCAGGCAATAGTGAAAATACTTTTGCAGAAGGTTTTATTTTCTGAAAGAAAAGAAAATTTCCGAAACATATTACAAAAAAACAACCTTATATATCAGTTTAAATGTCCATTGGGAGATTGCATCTCTGACAAAAAAGCTAATATATATGTTGGTTATACCACAATTACATTATCAAGAAGTCTTACTCTACACATGAATGATTCATCCTCCATTGCGCAACATCTACAAAGACATTCCTGTCCACATTCACAATTCAGAAGAATATTAGTGAACAATAACTGTATACTTCACAAGAATGTTATTACCTCCCTTACATTAAATTTTTAAAAATTATGAAATTGATGTCATGTTCATGAGCATATTCACAATTGTAATGATTCAACCACAAAGAATTTCTCTTAGAACATAAAAATCAGCATTTGGGACTTTGCTCCATGAATTGTTAACAGTTTAACTACAAAAGCAAAAATTTATTTCAAACACAATTATTTGTCTTAGTCATCAAAACACTGAAAATGATATTGTAAAATATTGAAAGTATTCAGGGAAAAATAAAAAGGAATAAATATAACCAAACTGCCTTTCGTGTGGTTTTGATCATGAAATGAGAGCCTATATGTAATTATGAAAGGATTTTATTGAAAATAAAGAAACATGTCTACATTATTTAATCAGACATGTTTAAATGAATATATAACCCTATCAATAACAACATTTAGTCTGAGGTCCTTTTGTAAGACAAAAAGTGTCATAGAAGTTTTTTTTTCTATTCAGTACCCACTATTAGTGCGTGTGTGTATATATTATATATATATGCATGCATAATATCATCGCTAAACTTCATAACATGTGGTCTATGTTATTCCTGCAATTGTTCAAGAGAAATATGCTCCTGGACTGGTTCCTATCCACTCTAAGCTCTACAATACATGCTTTGATGTTTCTTGCTTTCCAACTTGTTGAAAATCCTCTTTTGTACTTCCTGCTGTTAAGAACTCTGGCAAACTCTCTGAGCCTTCAAACAATCAACCTATTAGTCTTCTACCTCTTTTTGGCAATGTACTAGAGACTTTAATCAACTTGGAATTGCTAAAGCATCTCACCTTGCAGAGTTTTCTTTCAGACAAACAATATGGCTTTCACTTGTTTAGGCCAACTGCTGATGTGTTTCTCAGATTCTTTCACCCACAGTAACACCCTGCATCTTAGTGAGCCTTATCACCTTCCTTGCAATAAAATGATATATATATTTTATTTATTTATTAATCTACACAAAGACACACACAATATATACATATATATATAGCACACAGAGCTGGTAATAATAAAACAGTGCTTGATATAAAATTAATGAGATTTTTTTTTTTATATATATAATTATACATAGTCCTTTCAACTTAATAGGAGCAGTTTTTTTTTGTTTACTACCTGCAAGTTTGAGTAGAAGTAATGATATATTATGTAGTTGTCACTGGTTGGTTAAAACAAATTTTTCGGAAAAACTTGTCTAATAAAATCTGACAGTGTTCAATACAGAAAGATGCACCTGTTTATAACTTAGCATGAAATATTTTGCCAAAAATAATATTTAGCTTTTCAAGTTTTGATAATTCTAATTTAATCATAAAAAACAATATTTCTCTCAGGGGTCATCTGGGGAGGAGTATATCAAACATTTTTTTTTATGTCAGTCTTATACAAGTGACATCAACCACCAAAGTAAAAAAATGTAGGGTAATTTTTGGAGAAATTTTCTTTAGAATGAAATCTGTATACCGTATGTGACATGAAATATACAAGTTTTTTTTTTTCCTTAGTTTTAATTTGAAATAAAATCAAATTTAAGAGTTCATACTTTATTCATGTTTTCTTATTTGTAAATCAGCTATTAAATACTTTTTCTTTTATTTTTAGATGACATTCAGGTCCTCGAGGAATTAAACTATTCAATTAATTCTTAAAAATTGATTTACATCATTTCACGAAACAGGTATCATTGAAAGAAGGTGATTAGAAAAACAATCAATGGAATTACATTCCTATTTCTGAGCAAAACATTTAAAATAAAAACAAAAAAAAAAACTTTCACATATAAACATTTTGTTACACTAATGCATTTCAAACCCATGGCTTTACTTCAAAATCATCAGCAGTGAACCAGAAAATAAAATATATATTTTTCATGCCCTAAGCTAAATTATTTCACCATTTATTGATACTTGAAAGTAAATAATTTGTAATCATTTTATTTTGGCATCAAGAAATTGTCAAGAAACAATTCTTTTCTCAGTAAAATAGGTCAGCATAAACTAATGACCAATTAGAATTTAATATACATGGTATATAATTACTCACTACAAGTTTTAACCTGTAAAAATTTCAGATTTGAAATTTTTGATGACTCTTAATATTTTAATTAATGTTTGAAAAAACACATAGTAAGTTCCAGAACAATAAAACCATAACAAAATATTTCAATTACAATCATAAATATGAATGCTGGTAATTATTTTAAGTAAGGAGGTACAAATGAAAAGATTTGAAATTGACAACCTTTTCCATTTCACTGACAGACAAACAAACATTTCTATTTTCCCTTTCAGCTTCTCACTGAAACCAAGTAGTGTCTTTGGTATATCTTTTGTCTCCTCATGCAATCAAAACAGAATAGTCAATTATTTATAAGGTATTAGCAGGTGATGTTATACAGTTTCCTTATTTTTATTGAAACCATGTAGTCTTTTTAATATGTCTTTTGTCTTTCTATGCAATCAAAACAGAATAGACTTATTTATGAGGTATTAGCAGGACAGAACAGATGCATAAACTAAGAAACTACATGATTTTCTGGCTGTGTGCATAAATATGTGGATATCATTTTTTTTCTGTTAGTTCATATTTAAGGACGTTATAAGCCTAAGATTTACATTGATTTAATGTTTAAGTACAAATACAAAAGTACATTCTTCTTCTATATACCATGTCCTTTTAGTGCATTGGTGATCATGGCTCTCCACAATTTCCTGTCCTTTGTAGCTGTTAATAAATAGTGTCTTTTTTATTAGCTACCCTAAAGCCTGTTCTACCATTCATTTACACAAGCTTGCAAGGTAGGTTATGTGTTGCTATCAAATGTTCCAGACCTTCTTTTCTCATATGCACTAGAAACTTCAACTGATTCTAACTATAAGGGTCCTTTTTGTTTCCATTTTCTCACATGTTTTGTCCAAGGTATTCTCAGCATCGTTTCTATAGAACCACATTTCAATTGCTTCAAATCTCTTCATCTTTGAGGAGATTGTCCAGTATTCACTGCCATATAGGAGGACTGAGTTTCTAACAGAATTTTCTTGTTTCTTAATACTTTGCTTAGCTTTTGGAAGGTATCTTCCAATACACCTTTTGATTTCATTGTCACACTTTCCATCCTCTGTTAAAAGATTTCTCAGATATTTAAATTGCTATACTTGTTTGATTTTGGCATCTCCAATTTGTAATTTTCATGTTGGGACGTTCCTTTTTGCTAACAACCAAGCATTGTCTTCTTGCAATTGTAAATTTGTAATTGGCAATACTTTGAAAGAAAAAAATTAAGTAATTCAAAATTATTAGAAAGAAAAACAGGGTTGTACGCAAACATACAATTGTTATACATTTCTATAAACTCTATCAAAAAATTATTTTTACATCCTCAGTATATACATTTATCTCCATGTGAATAATATTAACAAAATACACACTTTACAATCTGCCATTTAAGGAACTACATTTCTAATAAAAATATAAAACAATTCCAGGAATTAAGTATCTTTTAAATATACCTTCTGTTTAAGAGTTTTCGATTTATGCCTACATCGGCTAATTAATAAATCAAATTGGGAAGCAAAATTATTTATCTTCGTTTGTAACAAACATATGAATGCACTCAATAATCATTTTGCATTAGAGATCTATCATGCAAAAATAATAATAATAATCTTTTTTGCATTCTGTAAATTACTTTACAGGTATGTCACAATCGAATTTATTGATATCCAGTAATAGATATTGATGTATCTTAAGAGAAGTATGCTATCCAGAATATCGATATATATTCATTTGCAAAATAATATCATTTTTTTAAAAACTCACATGGAAAAGCATTTTCGTAATTACCTTTCAAAGATTAGAAACTTTTTCTTTAATAGAAATCTTTAAGTTCAGGAATATGCAGACAATAATTTACATCTGAATCAATATTCAATATCAAGTCTTTGGATTAAAAGAAAAAGAATACAAATGATTTGTTTCTGTACAGATGTTGAATAAGCTAGAAATATGAAAACAAAGACCTGTTCTATTTTTAACAAATTAATTCTTTGTATTATATGATGTGCCCTTCTTTTTTTTTTAAAGTATGGAACAATGTAGCTTTTAATTTTTAACTTTAATTTACTTAATTAGAAACTAATTTTATTTATTTTAATTTACTCATAATTATTTTTGGCATTTGTTTTTCCTACATAACCAAAAAATGATAGCAGCTTTACAAATCTTGGATTCTGATATTTAAAAAAACAGTGGATTATTTAATATACAGTGAATTTCACAAAAGCTGAACACATCAAGAAAATGAATTTCAGCCCCCACCCTATAAACAGTTGTTTCTTTTAAGTAGATTTGCATAAAAAGGTGAATTGGATTTAAAAATTTAAGCAAACATGGAAAAATGTGTCCATAATAGGATGGAGTGTCAAAAGAATGGTTTTTCCCTTGACACTGCTGTTATTTTAACTCTTTGGCAATGTTTGTTTTTAAAAGGCGATGATTAGAATTGTAATAAAACAAATGTATGAAAGTGAATTTATACATTTTCTTTGTTCTTGAGAATTGGCAGTAAAATAAATAAACATTTATTACATTGTTTATTTACACTGTTTATTATTTATTTTAATGGTTGGCAAAACATTGACTAATTGCCAATTGATTCAAACTTTGTAAAACAGTAAAGGATTTCCTTATAGTTGGTTCACATATTTTAATAATTTAGTAAATGTTTATAAATTTATGAATAAAAATTGTTTTCACATTTATTTCTTTATAAATTGGATGGTGGGAGTTGAAATTGAGGTACTGTCCGTTGAATGTCAGTTTACAGTATACAGATGTCTTGAACCCCTGCTCTGTTTGAGATATTAGAACATCCAGCAAAGGGAGTGTGTTGTTACTTTCTTTCTCCATTGTGAACTGTATCGAAGGTCTTATTGAGTTCACATGGTCCAGTAGAACCTGAACATCTTCCTGGTGTGGCCAGAGTATGAAGGTGTCATCTACGTACCTTAACCATATAGTTGGATTTAGAGATATAGATTCTAATGCCATTTCCAAATTCAAATTTGGTGGATTAAGTTATTGTCAGTTATTTTATTTTTTGCTAGTAGTTCCTTATTTCTAATTGGATCACTGTCCTTAGTCCTGGGTATGATGATAAACTAAATCCTGGCAGCAAGGCCTCTGATCAGGAGATTACAGATTTTGAGGAGCATGGAACCACCTCTTAATTGCTGTTGTTCCCAGGTTCACCTGGGGTGGTAGCACCTATTAGGTCCCAGCTATGGACAAATAGTGAACCCCTTACAAAAGCAAAATGCTATGAAAGTAAAAAAAAAAAAATACATTTTTATAGTACAATTACCAGCAATATATTTTTCTATAAAAATTTACCAAAAATACCTATTTATAGTAAAATGACCAACAGTACATTTTACCTGTAGTTGTATTCAATATAGATTTCAGCTTTAAATATCCCATGGTGGGTGATATGCCACTGAACAAAATTAACATGAAAGTACGGATTTATAACATTAATCCATATAATATCCTACAATTTCTTAAATCGAACTGTATTCCAAAATATAACTTCAAGAAAACTACAACATAAAGCATACATCGCTGCCTATAGTAATTATGTTTATACAAACATACAGAATATATGTACAAAAACTACCATGAATTCAATTATGAAAGCAGAATGACATTTTTATTATTTCAAAAATCCCAAGAAAATTAAATTTCAGCATTAAATGACCCATAAGGAGTTGATGTGCCGTTAAACAAACAAACAAGACCAATATTCTAGTCTTTGTCATTACGATCAGTGTTTTGGCAATCGTTTCATTGGACCTTCTTCAGACCCTAATTTGATCCAGGTAAACATTAAGAAATTTCAAACCGAGTCTTTTATTCAGTCTGCAATAAGAGTCTTATTACCATGTCCATGTCTAAATTGTCTTTTTTGCACTTTTCACTTATTACTCATCACATTTCAACTGAGTCTGAGTACATCTGCACTACTCTGCCTAAACACAATTACTATACCACAAACTAATGCTTTAATCTCCTAAGTAATTGTCCTATGGGATTATCCTGAAGCTAAATTTTGGAACCTTAAACTTGATGATCTTCTTGCCAAAAGATTAAAGTTGTCGTGTCCATAAAAAATTTAAAAAAAATTAATTATGGTGTCAAAAAGAAAAAAAAAAGAAAAAAAAAGGAAAGAAAAAGGAAAGAAAAAGGAAAGAAAAAGGAAAGAAAAAGGAAAGAAAAAGGAAAGAAAAAGGAAAGAAAAAGGAAAGAAAAAGGAAAGAAAAAGGAAAGAAAAAGAAAAAAAAAGAAAGAAAAAGAAAGAAAAAGAAAAAAAAAGAAAGAAAAAGAAAAAAGAAAGAAAAAGAAAGAAAAAGAAAAAAAAAGAAAAAAAAAGAAAGAAAAAGAATAAAAAAGAAAGAAAAAGAAAAAAAAAGAAAGAAAAAGAAAAAAAATATAATGAAATAATTATAACAATTATAATTAATTCACTTATTATAAACCAATGAGAATCAACCAAATTTTTCTCCTCTCCACACATTACATTCTCACTATCAGACAAGCAGTTCACACAAACAGGTCGTTAAAACATGCATCAATGAAAATTTTGTCTCTTTTCCAGGCCATAATAGTAGCATTTATCTTTTTAGCACTCAGTCACTTCAAGTATTGTCCAACTGAATTATTTGGACACTCATTACATACATCTATAAAAATATACAAAGACTGTATAAATTTTACTTGCTCTTTATCTTATTCTGTCAGATTTTGATCCATATTTGATCTACATTTGACCTCAAACTTATAATTTTACTCGACATTACTCTCTCGCTTTTATCCAATACCACATAACCAGATAATAAATAATACTTGTCTTGTTATTTCCATATCTGTTTGTTTCTCATTTTTATGAGTATTTTTGTATATATAAATGTTAGGGGGTTTATAATTATTTACTCAGAGATATACGGCTTGGATTGAGGAATCAGAGAGCCGAGTTCGAATTCAATTCAAATCCATTACATTCACTTACATGCTAAAACCCTTGAGAAAGGTACGAATCTTCTGCTTCTCCCCCAGCTATGGGTAAATAGTAGGACAGACTGGGTCCTAGAGCCTTGGAGGGCAACTGGTCTACCACAGAAAGAAATGACAACCTGCTGCAGGAAAAAAAATCTGCCTCGTCAGTCACATATCGAAAGATTCATGATTGCCTAAGCATGTATCCCGCATGGCACATCTGACTGACAAAGTATTGGTTAGTAAATTTGGTGAGATATTAATTTCAAATTTATTTTTCAAGTTAAACACTTGAAAAACCAAGCGGATATGAAATCTGCACAACATATGCATCGAAAAAGCAGTTTTTTCTTCTAAACTACAATTCAGGCATTCAAAATGTTTTTTTTCTGATCATCTCCAATGTTCCTATTTTCTGTTCTATAATTTGAAAAAAAATTAAATCCTTGATCAACATTTTGTTGATATGATTATCCAGAGAAGTTCATTATTTTTGCAAATACAAAATGATTATTATGATTACCAAAATTACATTAAGTCAGTATTTATTAATCAGATTCTGGTACAAGATCACAAGTTTAGAGCACTTCATGAACATTATACTCAGTATAATTCTATTGGTCTGTGAAATTAGCATGTTAACCACTACACCACAGTGAACACCTACTTTTCTAGAGTCATTTACTTTAGTCTGGAAAGAAATATGGGGACATGCAATCTGGATTGAATTCACTAACAGTTGCCAATATGGTAGGTACTTAAGACACTGAATTTAAGTTGGAAAGGTTCTTCCCATTTGCAAAACTGGTGCAACATGATCTTCTTACTGCTCATTATGACCTTACAAAAGATACAGCATAACAACAGATATACAAATGATTTCATACACCTCTCTTGTGTTCATGCCATTGTTTTTAAAGTTTATAAAGTTCTTTGTTACAATTCTCTCATGTTCATCAAGTGACATGGTGGAGAAATGTTTCACAGCCATTTACAGATAAACCTACTTTGAAGACTGTCTTAAAATCATGTAATGTCATAAACGGTCTTAAAATCATGTAGAAGTCATAAACGGTCTTAAAATCATGTAGATGTCATAAACGGTCTTAAAATCATGTAGATGTCATAAACAGTATTTGTGCTGAAACTGGAAAAAAAAATATACAATGACAGCAATAATAAAATTTAAATACTTTATCAGTATTAACCCATAAATGTCAAGTACATTTTGTGGTGATGCTGAGTACTAAGAGGTTATTGGTACAAATCTATAATAAATAAATTTTTCTTTTTCTATAAAATGAGAATTCATAATGAATTTCTTGGAAGAATATTTATCTTTATTTTCATAATTGACACAGAATATTTTACCATGGACATACTTTTTCTCTGTGCTGTATCCTTTCAGGGTGTTGGCCATCATGGCTCTCCACAATTTCCTCCACTTTGTAGCTCTTAATATTGTCTTTTTGTTATCTCTTCTAAACCTTGTGCCACCATCCATTTACACAAGCTTGCTAAGTAGGTTATACGTTGTTTTCCTCTATCTTTCTTGCCTTCAATCTGACCTGTGAGTATAAAATTTTCCAAACCCTCTTTCCTAATTATGTGCCCTAGAGATATAAACTAACTCTTTCTGATTCTAAGTATGTCTCCTTTTTGATTCTATTTCTATAAAACTTTGCTGTTGCTCACATGTTTGGTCCATGGTATTCTTAGCATCTTTCTATAGAACCACATTTCTATTGCTTCAAATCTCTTCATCTTTGAGGAGACTGCCCAGCATTCACTAACATACAGGAGGACTGATATTATGTAGCAGTTCAGTACTCTTTTCTGTGTTTCTAACAAAATTTTCCTT
>OZ038483.1:47096900-47104400 GCA_964036315.1 Acanthosepion esculentum
CAGGTCTTGGAATAACTGGTGGAAAATAAATTCTACTTTATCATTCCAATATAGAATTACCATACTCACTATGACAACACTGTTTATGGATGAGAATAGAAAAGAACGTTTCCCCATGTTTGAGAAAAAATATTTTATAGGACTAATATAAATATAAAATTTGTCAGCTAATTTTCATTTTCAGCATCTTTACTTTCATAGACAAACCCTCCAGCAATCGCTCTATCCACTCATCAGGAGATACCAAAGATACCAAAGGGAAGCATGTTAAAGTTTTACATGCGTGTCTTTCTTTTTGCCCATACCAGGCAAGAGAAAAAGGAGGTCAAGAAATCCTGTGTGGTCGGTTCAGAAGATTGGCTCCATCTCCCAAGGCAGCTTAATTTTGGGGCCTCTATCAAAACAGTCACATGACGCCTTTCTTACCCTTTGACTTATTGCTGAGCCAATGGCAGTTAATTAAGTTTCACAATGCTAAAAATTTATAACACTGACCGATGTTTTTGTGAAAAGTTAGTTGCTAAGAGGTTGACATTTATAAATAATCTGGTTGTCATTGCTTGCACCACAAATCAAAAGATATTTTTTTTATCTTTATTTCTAATGACAAGAAAAAATGTCATAGAAATCTGGGTCATAACTTTTGTTACTCATAAGGGAAGTTTTGATGTCGTCCCTATGTGATGAAAGAAAATTGTCAAGATTTGGCTTCATTAACCTGATGAACACAAAGTAAATGTTTAGCATTATATTTACATTATAAATTGAAACCTATACTAAGAACATTTTGTAAAGATACAGAAAGTGCTCATCTTGCTTTGATGGAGATAAGTCATGTGGATCTCATCACAACCACTGCCACAACAGTCAAAATTTGTTTACAGCAACCACCAAATAAGGTGGCTTTCTTTTAGCCTGGACCATAGGGCCCAGGATGAGACTAAATCTGCCTCCCCCAGCAGCTTACATGTCCATAGTGATGTTTCTTTTTGGGAATATATCTTTCCCAGATAAAGAATGACACTCCTGCTTGCAGTCCTCAATTTGGGAAAACCCAAAGATTCACTGTTTCCTCTGTTCATGGAATATGTTAATCACCTGGGACCTAGATGAATCTAGCCCATTTGAATCTGGCATCCTAAAAATGGCTTCTCCAGACACAGGAGTATCTCCCTATTACATGTAAGACCCTTGCTTTTGTTTCTCCTTACACTTTGCTTTACTGTATAGATATATGTGATATATTATTCTCTATGTGGAAAATGTCTACAGGGTGTGATGGATAAATTATTGTCTAAATTACACTAAAATAACATGAACATCTCATTTTAACAGACATATTTACCAAAATTACATAAAAATATCTTGAAATACTAACAAAATAACCATTGGCTTCAGCCACGGCCTCCAGACAACTTCTGAATCTCCTGCAACTCTTCTGGACAGTCTCCTTGTTTAAGTTGGTGAATGCTGCCATAATCCTTACCTTCAGTTCATCTTTGGTGTTATAAGGAGTTTTGTTGGTCTGCCGCTCAACTGTGTCCCACACGTAATAATCAAGGGGGTTGCAGTCTGGTGAGTTAGGTGGCCAAAAGTAATGGGTGATGTGGTTGCAGAAATTGTTTGGACAGCCATGGCTGGATTCTCTTGCTTGTGTGGCATGCTACAGAGTCCTGTTGCCAGACACAGGGTCTTCCAGCAGCCACCCTCTTGACCCAGGGCAGCACCACCTCCTCAAGGCACATGATGTAGGCCTCTGTTTTGAGTCCATGGCCCTCACCAACAACTTCGGGTGTTCTTTTCTTATCAGAAGAATCAGAGTGAGTTTTCTGAACTGCTGTATCTTCATAATCATAATTAAACTCCTCCAGCTCTTTCCAAATCTTCTGAACTATTCTCAGATTGACTCCTAAATACTGAAATGTTCATAGAGCTTTCTGCATGAATGCCAAGCAGTACAGAATGCTGTTTGCAAATTTCTGTTGGAGTGAATTAAATCATGGCGCTTTTTTTTCTCACAGATGGTGCCCAACTGACCCTACTATAGTGTACAGATGACAAAATCAAAAATGAACAATGCACGAAATTAAAAATCTAAAATGGTGGCAACTTACCCATTACACTTTGTGTACATATATATATATATATATATATATATATATATATATATATATATATATGATTTTGTGTATGTTTGAGTAATGTAAATGTCTATCTGAGAACAAAGCATGTTTCTCATCCTTTTTCCTTTCAGCCATTCCATTCTGCCCATGAAATACCATTGTTATGATATCTTGGATATAATAATGCCCATAATGGGGGAAAAGTAAATGAGAGAATAAATCTTTCTTCCATGGCTCTTCCCTGTTACAATTTCCTTTAAATATCTACTTTATACAGTTAAAAGTTAGCATTTAATGTCCCCTTGTGTACATTGCTTGTACTATAAATATAAATTCAACTTGATTTTCTGTTAGTCAGAAAAAAGATATCACAAGAAAAAGAAAATGTAAAACATGGTTGTAAATTTGGTTTCTGGCTACGACATTATGATACCAACTATATACAGTGAAAGAAGATGAAAAGGGCCATTGACCTAACCACTCACTGAAAAACCTAAGATAATTTTTAGCTAAATATCAAACTTTATACAGTTAAACAAATAGATAAAATTTTGGTTTAGCTAATCTGAATGGCACAAAGAAAGGGTTCAGTCTAATATTATACTTACATATTGAATTCTTTACTTAAGTTTGGGAATTATCAAATATGAATATGCTTAATGCGGGCAAGATTGAGTGAATAGATGATGGAGCAGAGTGTGGGAGAAATGGCAAAAAAAGCTACAAAAGACAGGAAATTGTGGGGGGGGGGGCATGATTGCCATCATCCTGAAGGGACACATCACATAAAAGAAGAATATGCTTAAGGCATGCCTATGGTCTTGTTAATAGACAACAAAAAATGTTATATAGGAATAAAGTGTTGCTGCTAACACTGGGGTTTGAACACAGATCACCAGAGAGCAAACACAGGCGATCCCATTGTGAATAAGTAGATCACGTGATGGCAAAGGAAATGTATATGTGGGAATTAGCATGATGTCTAAGTGATCACTCTTTCTACTCTATCCTCCATTACTATACGGATCACCATTTCTATTCTATCCTCCATTACTTTACGGATCACCATTTCTATTCTATCCTCCATTACTTTACGGATCACCATTTCTATTCTATCCTCCATTACTATACGGATCACCATTTCTATTCTATCCTCCATTACTTTACGGATCACCATTTCTATTCTATCCTCCATTACTTTACGGATCACCATTTCTATTCTATCCTCCATTACTTTACGGATCACCATTTCTATTCTATCCTCCATTACTTTACGGATCACCATTTCTATTCTATCCTCCATTACTTTACGGATCACCATTTCTATTCTATCCTCCATTACTTTACGGATCACCATTTCTATTCTATCCTCCATTACTTTACGGATCACCATTTCTATTCTATCCTCCATTACTTTACGGATCACCATTTCTATTCTATCCTCCATTACTTTACGGATCACCATTTCTATTCTATCCTCCATTACTTTACGGATCACCATTTCTATTCTATCCTTTATACTTATCACTATATGGGTTACTATTCAGTGGTTACTATTCGAGTGAGTATTATTGATCATGTACTATTAGTGCAAGATTATTCAAAGGCACCTGGCACCAGTATTGTTCAACAGTATGACTATAGTTGTATCTGCGATTACAAAGTCTCTACTATAACAAGCATTACAAAACTGACAACAAGTATTTGTTGACAATACAAAAGTGTCAACGATTGTTGACATCACAAAAAAATCTGTTAAACCTAATACAAGCCATCCTGGAATTATTAGATGTCATATCGAAGGACAAGAAAGATATTTGGTGAATTAGAGTAGTGTGTGTGTGTGTGTGTGTGTGTGTATGGAACCAATCTCAAACATTGCACAACATACCATGATGTTTTAAAAAAAAAAAAAATCATCATGCAAACCAATTCATTGATGTAACGAGTTGAATGCTCATTGGGTGCTCAATGTCTGAGACAATGCCAGACTGTTAGTAAATAACACATCTGAAACTTAAATAACAAAGTGAACATGTTTATCATATGAGTTAGGCTGGCTGTCGGATTCATGCGTTAGATTCAGTTTTGATCATATGGATCAGAAAGTGTTAAATGTTATTGAAAGATTTC
Source organism: Acanthosepion esculentum (assembly GCA_964036315.1). Classification (NCBI taxonomy): domain Eukaryota; kingdom Metazoa; phylum Mollusca; class Cephalopoda; order Sepiida; family Sepiidae; genus Acanthosepion; species Acanthosepion esculentum. Next base: position 47,101,157 of record OZ038483.1, read on the forward strand.
TTGGAATTGTCATCAACATCAAAATTCATGGCAGAATGATTGTTTACTTTTGATAAAAAAAAAGATGTATTTTATTGGTATTGAATGGATAGCATCTAACAGAGTCTCTTATCATGATGAGATGTTCTAGTCGGTTGCTTAGAGGCAGGGATGAGACTGGTTCAAAATTATGTCTTATTATACTATCAGCAGAAGCAATCAGAAAAACACATTTCAAAAGGCAAGGCAGTGTTGGTTAGAAGCAACAAGTAGAAGACATGATAAAAGAGTCATGTTTTAACCATTCCTCAGAGGGCAGGAACTGATGGTAATCAGTCCAAGAAAGAATTTAACAGGATCTATTGTAGTACATACTGACCAACTGGACTGTTGTGTTATATGATTTGGCATAGTAGTATGCACAGATATACCCACATTTTTTTATAAACAAAAATGTCTATTTGAAAAAAAAAAAAATCAAAATTCAGATTGTAACCTGCAAAAGCAAGGAATCTTAATTTTTCTTTAAAATACAGGAATTCTGAGAACTAATTGTTGAATAAACTTTGTGGCATTGGTCATAGTGGAGATAGAAAAAGATCTGAGCAAAAATTAAGAAGTCTTCAAATGAGACTAGTGTCAGTTTGCTGTATAGCCTCTCTTATTAATAGCATTCATTAGTCAGGAGTACTATGTCTAAGTATGAAACAGTGAACCTATTCTACCTTGACCATGGATTTATGAGTAGTACCAGAGGCACAGTGGAGTAATGGATAGCATCTCAGACTGAGGAATCAGAGAGCAAAGTTCAAATTCCAATTGAATACATTACATTCACTTACGTGCTAATACCCTTGGGAAAGGTATGAATCCTCTTCTCCCCCCAGCTATGGCTAAATAGCAGGACAGACTGGGTTTTATAACCTTGGATGGCAACTGGTTGACCGCAGAAAGAAATGGCAACCTACTGCGGGAAAATCTGCCTCATCAGTCATGTATCAAATGATACATGATTGCCTAAGCATGTATTATAAATGACACATAACTGGCTGACTAGATTGGCAACTAAATCACATTGTACTCTAGAAATTACAGGATTTCATTTTTCTCTCACACTTTTAGCTTGTGGGAATGTCTTTTCTGGCTTCTTGCTTTCCTGTAAACTATGATCTTCAAAAATTTAAATGCAATGTCAGTGATCATCATCTGGCTTTATAGCTTTGCTTGGGATTAAAAATTGAAAAGATTTGGATTGTATGCTGATTGAAATTCACAGACATATGAAAGTAATTTATGGTTACATAGATGAAGGTACACAAAATATGTCAGCCAGTTTGACACCCAAAAGCTGTGATTGATGCAAGAGGACTGTCTTTTACATGCAAAGACCAGAAGAACGGATTTTAAATTCACAGATAATACACATCTTTCATATAAATTTAGTTTGGCATCATCAGACTTCTGATTATTTCTAAAATTGGAAGAAGCTTTGAAGGATCACCATTCTTCATTCTAATACCAAAGCTGAAGTTGCTGGGCACAACTGGAGTAAAGGAGAGACAGACTTTTGCTTTGTGTATGGAATGATAACCAGAATGGAATATTTGGTAAAATGTGCAGCACTAAATGACGAAAGAAACTTGTAATTTTAAAGAGAAATAAATTTGTTTAATTTTATCCTCAGTTTCATTTTTCTATCCAGTCTGAAGTTTGCTTAATGAAAATGGAGATGTTTTTTTTTCTTGAAATAGTATCAACTTTCTTATTTTATCACATTCTGGCTGGTCAGTTCAAGCTTTTTATTTTAATGTGTAAATTATTGAAGGAATAATAGTAAATGTCAATGATATTTTCCTTTTGGTGGCATGTTTCTGTAGCAGGAGTTGTGATTTGTTTCTGATGAGGATTTCTAAACATATTCATTCATTTTCAAAAGAAACAAATTCAACACAGGGAGGATTTTTATGCATATATTTTTACAAAGAACAACATATCTCATAACTGAAGAGAAAGGCAAAATTGTATTTGTGTATACATGATATCTAAGGAAAAAAGAAAGAAAAAAGGAAAAAAGAAAAGGAGAAAAAAGGAAAAAAGAAAAGGAGAAAAAAGGAAAAAAGAAAAGGAGAAAAAAGGAAAAAAGAAAAGGAGAAAAAAGGAAAAAAGAAAAGGAGAAAAAAGGAAAAAAGGAAAAAATAAAAGGAGAAAAAAGGAGAAAAGGAAAAAAGAAAAGGAGAAAAGAAAAGGAGAAAAAAGGAAAAAAGAAAAGGAGAAAAAAGGAAAAAAGAAAAGGAGAAAAAAGGAAAAAAGAAAAAAAGAAAAGGAGAAAAAAGGAAAAAAGAAAAGGAGAAAAAAGGAAAAAAGAAAAGGAGAAAAAAGGAAAAAAGAAAAGGAGAAAAAAGGAAAAAAGAAAAGGAGAAAAAAGGAAAAAAGAAAAGGAGAAAAAGGAAAGGAGAAAAAAGGAAAAGAGAAAAAAGGAAAAAAGAAAAGGAGAAAAAAAGGAAAAAAGAAAAGGAGAAAAAAGGAAAAAAGAAAAGGAGAAAAAAGGAAAAAGAAAAGGAGAAAAAAGGAAAAAAGAAAAGGAGAAAAAAGGAAAAAAGAAAAGGAGAAAAAAGGAAAAAAGAAAAGGAGAAAAAAGGAAAAAAGAAAAGGAGAAAAAAGGAAAAAAGAAAAGGAGAAAAAAGGAAAAAAGAAAAGGAGAAAAAAGGAAAAAAGAAAAGGAGAAAAAAGGAAAAAAGAAAAGGAGAAAAAAGGAAAAAAGGAAAGGAGAAAAAGGAAAAAAGAAAAGGAGAAAAAAGGAAAAAAGAAAAGGAGAAAAAAGGAAAAAAGAAAAGGAGAAAAAAGGAAAAAAGAAAGAAAAAAGGAAAAAAGAAAAGGAGAAAAAAAGAAAAGGAGAAAAAAAGAAAAGGAAAAAGGTTTCTAAGATAAGTAGTAATGTGTGTGTGTGTGTGTGTGTGTACTACGTGGTTGGGTTGAAATTAGGTCGTCAGTTGCTCAAGGAGTATCTTCCAGGAGGAGAAGAGTACAATATTGTCAATACAATGTCTTGGAACAAATTTTTCTTGAATAGTGCTGAACAGACCACCACCTAGCAGGCATCTTGGCAGACGAGGTAATATTATCCTGCAATTGTTTATTTCTACCTTTGTTAGATTACAAATTTTTCAGACAAATTAAATGTACACTTGAACCTAGCCAATGATAATGGAAATATTAGCCATTGAAACATTTGGCATTTATTGACCAAGCAGCCAATACTACTTTC
>OZ038483.1:47111900-47119400 GCA_964036315.1 Acanthosepion esculentum
AGGTTAAATCATAATAAAAAATAAATAACATTCACACAAGATAGGTTACACAGTTTTCCTCTTCCCTGCTTGTGTTCAATGTCCTGTGAATACCAGATTCTCAAAGCCCTCTTTCCTCATGTGTCACAGAAATTTCAATTGTCTTTTTCTGATTTTAAGTACATCAGTATCTTAGTTGTGGTGTAATTTGAATTTAGTAAAACTTGTGTGAAAGGCATAATCAATTGATATTTCACTGAAGATCAGAAGAATTGATGGTTTAAACTTTTTCCCACAATGTAGGCATTCATTCATGATTCAAGTTTAAATGACTAATTGGCAACACTAAGATTCATCCAGTTACTATTTAGTAGCATTCATTCATATCTTTGATTATTTCCCTGCAAATAAATTTTGAAACAAAGACAGTGCAATATCCGCATGCTTAATTCTCAAAGAGAAGAAAGGCAAAAAAAAAAAAAAATGGCGATAAGGTTGTGCATGAAATATGCACAAGGAATATCATACTGTTAAATTATATTAAATTTGAGAACTGAACATTAGTTTTATTTCCCTTTTTTCTTTATTTTTGTCATGTGATTAGCATTAAAATAGCATTTTTACAGTTTTTTTTCTATAATAAAACTTGTCTCATCTCACTTTTGGAGAGACTTAGAGCCCAGGCAAACCAAACTACATGATGCATGCATATATCTCACAGACACACATGCACACTTTCCTATTTAGAAAAATCTTCATGCAACTATTATATCTATAACTAGCAGCATGGCCCGGTGTTGCCCGTGCTTGATTCAAAAATTGTACGACTCATACAGCAATTACTATCACTTGACTTAAAATATTTTTGCCCTTCCTTGCCATTAAAGGAGTGCCCTTTGCCGTGCTGATGTTGCTACATGCCTTACTACTTGCCTATCTCACACTGTGAATTTTTCTAAGCTCTATACTAAACATTAAATCTCTTACGAAAAAAGAACTAAACAAATGAACACAAAACGATCAGCTTTAAAAATGGACTCGTAACTGGAAAAACCGAATGAAAAAAGAATGTTAACAACAAATACGTTTTCACACCCAACCCAGTTCTGCGGAATCAGAATCAACGTTGAGTTTAAGCAAGCGAATGAGCCAATTGGAGTAAAGTGCCATGCAGATTTAAATTTTTCCCACTTGTGACGAATGCAGCTATTGATTTTTTTTGAATGCTAGCATGCTAGTTAACATTCATGTCAGAGAGCTGTTGGCTCTTATGCTGGCCAATAGAATCTTCCTGCCTATTCATGGCAGCCAGCTATAGGCTCTCACTCTGGCCAGTAGAAAATAGCCGCAAACTACATGAAAACTGCTGTAGAAGCATGAAAAAATTGATTATTTCCACTATCGATGGGAGTTGGGAAATGCAAAGTCAGTCTTGGCACTTCTCGCTAACTTGTAGCATGTGCATGTAAATTTTGGTGCAAATCCATCGAAAATTGTGGCTATGCATGCGTTACACAGACACACATCCTGCCTTTTATAGATAGAGATATATATATATGCATATATATATATATATATATATCTCACAGACACACATGTACACTTTCCAATTCAGAAAAATCTTCATGCAACCATTATATCAATAATGTCAAAATATGCTTTTATCCTTTGCTGAGTTAATTTGATTGATTAATTTTCTACAATTTATAAACTCTTTGCAGGTTATTTAAAGCCAGAAAATGTTTTTAGACTGTATTTTTTTTTTTTCAGTTAATAATAGTTTAGTGAAACAAGTCTAACTTATCCATAGACAAGGGAGAATGTGTGGATTCATACCTTTCCCAATAGTATCTTCACATAAGTGAATATAATGAACCCAATGGCAATTGGAACTAATAATTCTGAGCCATTATCCATTACACCTCCCACACATCCAAGTTTACTGCACACTGGTATTCCCAAATGGTTACACATCTCAGTACTGACCAGGCTTTATGTTGTTTAACTTTGGTGATCATCCAGAAAGCAGTGTTTCAAGCCTTTTTCTGAGTTCTGTTGTTCTTTTCAGAAATATTAAAAAAGCATTGAATTCACTCATTCTGAAAAAGTTGAGATATTTAACTATCATTACAATTGGTAACACCTTTCTGTTAGAACTGTTTGATCTTGTTTTGACAGGACTTCTAGTTCTTTTAGGATTACCTTGTTATACAGTTTAAATAAATCCAGTGAGAAAATACATCCTTGCCGTACACCTGTTTTTGTGTACTTGATCAATTCATTTTCTATCTGAATGCAGGCTGTTTGTTCCGAGTAAATATTCGGGTTTATTATAATATCTTTGCCAAATAAAGTTTTCCTAGAAGTTCAACAGATCTCTGCTTAATACCATGTCAAATGTTTTTGCATAGTTTATGAAACATAGGTATACATCCTTTTGCATTTGTATTATTCAATCTGATAATGAATATTATATTTCTTGTTCCAGTATGTGTGACAAAAACTACACTGTTCTTGTCCTATTTCAAGTTATATTCTCTATTCATCAGCATGTACATAAACTTAGCTGATTATCTAGTGGAGCTCACATTTAGTTGCACTTGGTTTCTTAGTCAATGCTATGAAGATAGATCAACTCCAGTTTTTTAGTATGCCTTCATGACCACATATTTAATTCATTATTTTTGTAATCGTGTTTATCCTGAAATCATCTGATACTGAGAACATCTGTTACAATCACATCTAGTTCTGTTGTTTCATGCCTGTTCATCTTAGGTGATTTTAACTCAGACTTTAATATTTAAGATACTTTCATGTATTTGCATGTTGCAGGTTATTCTTTCATCATGGAAGAGCTCTCCGATATATTTGTTCCATCTTTACATTTTTTTTTCTTTAGTATGAGCATTCTCTCTTCTGATTTCATGCATCCTGCCAAGGAGCTTATCTTTTGTCTTGTTATTTTCTTTCCTTTATGTGTACCTGTCATTCTGTAATGTGTATTCTTTCTCTCTCAGTATGCTTTTTATTGAGGCATTCCTCTTTTGAACGCTTACATTTGTTCCTAATATTTGTGTTTAATATTTTGTACTATTCTTTGGCATTGTTTCTTTATATCATATTGAGAATTTTATCTGTCATCCACCTTTTCTCTTTTCTGTCTTTCCTTGGAATGACTTTGTTCATGACTACAGTTTCTCTTGAAGGCATAGTCCTGAGTATAATGATAACTACATCCAGCAGCTAGGCCTCTGATCAGGATATTGAAAGGTTTTGAGGAGTAGGGAACCACCTCTTAATTGCTGTTGTCCTTAGGTTCATCCTATCCAGGGTGGTAGCACCTGACAGAATCCCAACTATGAACAAATAATGGACCCCCCCCCAACAAAAAACATTACGGAAATATAAAAACCCATTTTTATAGTAAAACTACCAACAATACAATTTTAAAGCATTTTGCTTGAAAATTGTATTTTATTTTTATTATAGATAGACCACCAATATATAGTAAAATGACCAACAACACATTTTAGCTGTAGTTGAAAGCATACAATTGCATTCAAAATATTTAGCTGACATCATAAAATTATAGTCAAAATATTTCAATTTCAGCATTAAATGACCCATAAGGAATTGACATACCATTAAACAAACAAATCAATCAATCTGAAATGTATTCTGCTTTGAATTTCCAATCCTATCAAACCATTAAAACTTTAGTGAATATTATAAAATGTACATTCATACATACAAATACAGAAGTGTCTTCCATGTTGAAGCAGTGTCTTCAATGTTAAAGCTCTATATAAGTGGATCAAATCAAGTATTTTTTCATACATGTAATTAAAATTAATTTGTATAATAAAACAAAACCTTTTTTTCCATGACATCCAAACCTTTCTGACTCCACTTTGAAAACTAACAATACAAGGAAAAGTTGAATTGGTTTTTATGTTTGGAAGAGATGGGGCAACACACCACTCTGTAGCTGAGGAATTCAACCTCAATCACCCTTAGCAAGAACAACCATTGAGCCATACCACTGTCAGCCATTTGATCAAATGCTTCCAAGAAACTGGGACAGTTACTGACCGTGAGAGAAGTAGCTGACCTGACCAAAGAGTGCAACTGATGAAGAAACATTCACCATGCTTATGGCAAATGTTGCTAAAAGCCCCATGAAATCAGTAAAGAGAATAAGCCAGGAGCTAACAATTAGCAAATCATCCATGCATCATATTCTCATTTACCAGATCTAGCCCACCTTGCCTATTTCCTTTGGGGACATCTCAAATCTGTTGTGTACCAGAATTGTCGATGTAATCTTGATGATTTGAAGGATGCAATAACAACTGATTGCCAAAAGATCACAACTGGAACCCTCAGGAGAGTGAAAGACAATTTGATGAAGTGAATTGATGCTTGTTTTATTGCAAGGGGTGCACAATTTGAGCATCTATTATGATTATTATAAATAAAGGTGTTTTTATGTGTTTGTATGAAAACCTACATAGATATTACACACACAACAAAAGTCATGAGATAGTAATACATAGAGGTACGGTAGGTGGTATCACACTACCTTCACATCACTGAAATCTCCAAACTTATATCACTTGTGTTTTGACACCTGCTGAGTGTGTAAACACCACCTAGCCTGCTCACAGTAAGATGACATGAATTATTAAAGTTTTAATGGTACATGAACAGTTGCTGCCAGAAGGAGAGGACATTCATTCCAAAATTAGTCTACTATACTGGCAAACCCTGATTGTCCCCAGGTTGTTAATGATTCTGACTAGCTAGAATTCTTTCAGACAACCAACACTGGATGAATGCAGGAAGTATGAAATGTATATTTAAACAAGTCAGTTCAGCATTCTTCAGTTTCCGAATGTATATTTAAACAAGTCAGTTCAGCATTCTTCAGTTTCCGTGCAATATGGAAGAGAAAAACCACTTGTTAACACCACCACTAAATTTAAATAAAACTTCACTTTGGGCAATCAAAATTTAGTTAATAAAGGTTTTTCAGCTAATTAGTTTTTGCACTCTAAAGCTAGCACTAGTATCCTGACAAACAATATAAGATACCAAATGGGACTCATCACTCAAGCTCAACAAATGAACCTTTTTATCTTAGCATCTGGGTTTGCCAGAAGTTACTGGATAGGTATCCTAACCTACTTTTGAATACTTGCCAATCCAGATCTTTGTTATCATAACCCAACCAAAAATAGATGCTAACACTAGAAATATAAATAGTAACAATAAACCAACTGTTATTGTTACAAAAATTGTTTCCTTCTCTATTTTCCACCAATTTTGTTCACCATTGGTAATCAGGAGACCATATTTCTATTTTTGTATATCCTGAAAAATATTTATTTTTTTTAAAACCCACACAATCCTTTTAGAATTGGACATTTCCAACTTAAAGATCTTTCTCAAGTAAACATGTTTTATTATGTTGTGTCCATAATAGAATTAACCAACAAATTATAAAAATCCTTAGAAACAATTTTTTTTTGTTTTAAGCATTCACCCACATCTGAGCAACAGGAAGACAAAAAATTCCTTTGATAAAAAAAATAAATGGAAAATTTGAAAGGGCAAAAAAAGAAAAAGACAGCTATTGCTTGTGAGAAATCATTCAGCTATCTAATTATTGAACATACAAGAAAAGTTAACCTTGTTTACAGGTAAATAACATCAGGACACATGCCCATGTCTACAGATAATAATCAGTTGGCTGCAACCAAATAATACATAGGGAAGAACATTATATATGTATGTATATATATATATATATATATATACAGAAGGTTGTGTGTGTGTGTATATGTATCCTTATAGACTTGAAAGACTGTGCATAAAAACATAAAATAGAGCAACTGATAAAACAGAGCCACACCCAAATGTTTATAAACAACACATCAAATATTTTCACCCATACATTAGGTTTATCTGTGTGTGAAAAAAGCATTAATGTGTGATTATATATATATATATATATATATATATACACACACATTCTCTCATATCCAAGAACAAAATTCTATGTGCACGTGTACCTACTCATTCCATATCATTCTGCTTGTCTGTGTCAGAAAAGACTCAACCATCTCTATCTATCTATCTATATATATATATATATATAGTGTGATGAAAGAAAAAACAAAGGAGGACAGAATAAGAAAGTAAATTAATACAGAAAAGAGGGAAGGCAATGAGTTTGGATGGGGTAACAAGGGGGCAGAGTGGCTAGAGAGGGTAACAAGGAGAGGTAAAGTGGGAAGTGGGGGGTAACAAGGGAACACAGAGTGGCAAGAGTCAGGGAATAGAGGCAGAGTGGTTGGGGGGAGAAAAACTGCAAAGTGGTGTTTAGGAAGGAAGGGAGGCAGAAGCGGGGAGGGTGGAAGAAAAGGAGGTAAGAAGAGGTGGAAGAAAGAAGAGGTGGAAGAGGTGGAAGAAAGAAGAGGTGGAAGAGGTGGAAGAAAGAAGAGGTGGAGGGAAGAAGAGGTGGAGGGAAGAAGAGGTGGAGGGAAGAAGAGGTGGAGGGAAGAAGAGGTGGAGGGAAGAAAGGGAGGGAAGAAGAGGTGGAGGGAAGAAGAGGTGGAGGGAAGAAGAGGTGGAGGGAAGAAGAGGTGGAGGGAAGAAGAGGTGGAGGGAAGAAAGGGAGGGAAGAAAGGGAGGGAAGAAGAGGTGGAGGGAAGAAAGGGAGGGAAGAAGAGGTGGAGGGAAGAAAGGGAGGGAAGAAGAGGTGGAAGAAAGGGAGGGAAGAAGAGGTGGAAGAAAGGGAGGGAAGAAGAGGTGGAAGAAAGGGAGGGAAGAAGAGGTGGAAGAAAGGGAGGGAAGAAGAGGTGGAAGAAAGGGAGGGAAGAAGAGGTGGAAGAAAGGGAGGGAAGAAGAGGTGGAAGAAAGGGAGGGAAGAAGAGGTGGAAGAAAGGGAGGGAAGAAGAGGTGGAAGAAAGGGAGGGAAGAAGAGGTGGAAGAAAGGGAGGGAAGAAGAGGTGGAAGAAAGGGAGGGAAGAAGAGGTGGAAGAAAGGGAGGGAAGAAGAGGTGGAAGAAAGGGAGGGAAGAAGAGGTGGAAGAAAGGGAGGGAAGAAGAGGTGGAAGAAAGGGAGGGAAGAAGAGGTGGAAGAAAGGGAGGGAAGAAGAGGTGGAAGAAAGGGAGGGAAGAAGAGGAGGAAGAAAACAAGTTCAGTAATGCCAACAAAAGGGAAGGATACAAAAAAAAAAAAAAAAAAAAAAAAAAACTTTCAAGACTCTTTCATCACTTCCAGCATTCCTGAGGAAAACATCTTAATACAATCTTGCTCCATCATCTGATAATTCTATTGATCCAATCATTAGAAATTAACACAATTTTTTAAATATCTCTATTTTTCAGATGAGGACATTTTGAACAACATATATAGACTCCTTTCTTGAATTAGGAAAATTTCAATTCAAAAGGATGAACAGACATTGCCTTACAAAATATTTTGGCTTGTGAAAATCCAATTAATTGATTATAT
>OZ038483.1:47139400-47186900 GCA_964036315.1 Acanthosepion esculentum
TTTATTTTTTTGTAATCAATAATGAAAATAAACAATTCATAAATTTTACTTAATGACAGCAAAATGTAAGAGCAGCAATGTTAATTATGTAAAAAAGGGACAAAGTGCTTTTCTTAAGTAAAAGGGTGTAAAGTTCTCAATTCTGTTAGCAAAGAAAATAAATTATATGCTTAGGTTGCTAAATCTACAGTAAGAAACCTTCTCTCACAACTTTTATTAATTACAGTATATTGTTATAATTCTTAGATTTTATTATGAGATACTGCTGTTAATCTATTATTTTATCTAATTTATAAATTGAACTTTATTATAGGGCAATAAATACAGGGTTTGATACTCTTCAGGGTTCCACTGGGGATCTTACAACATATGACAGATTTGGCAGAGGAAGAGGCATATTCAACATTTGATAATTTTGTGGCAATACGCGCTTAAAGGCTTTAGACAATTTTGATTAACATTTCTTTTCATAGTTAGCCATGAGGAATTGTAAATCTAGAAATACCTTACACAACAAAATAAATATCAAATAACAATGATAATAATTATTATGAATTTATTACAGGAAATATCAAGTTTTACATAAACATTGTTGACAATTATGTATTTAGTTACATAACAAATAAATAAAACTAATATAAATTTTGATGCTATATTTGATTTGTTGTTAGGTATATTGGCAGCATTTTAAAATACTTTGGCTGCAATGCTAAGTTTCCTAAGTTGAACAAACTAGAGTTATTTAATTTACGCTTTGTTACCTCTCTTTTCCATCATTGTTTTTAGATTGCTTTCTTCCAGTCATTTTGATGGGAATAGAGAAATTTTGAAATTTAGAATGATCTTATTCCATTTAAAAAATAAAACCTGCAAAAAGAAATATTTTAAATTAATATACGACCAAAAATAAAATGCTTTTGACAAAAAAACAAACCTTGATTTCACTATAATTATGGAATGATGTAATAATGGTACAATAATGTAATGATATACAATGTAATAATGTAATGATATACAATGTAATAATGTAATGATATACAATGTAATAATGTAATGATATTCTGCAGACAAATTACATTTTGTTACCTTATTTCATAGCATGGTTATGAACTATAAACTTAAATTGAGATTGAAATATTGTATAATAGGCTCTAATTTTTTTGTAAAATATTTGATATAATGAATAATTTACAGTTAAAAAAGCCATTTTTTATTTTTATATTGACTACACACTTCTGTCACGTCATATCTCCCATTGAAAAAGTAGTACAATAAGCCTTCTTACTTTCAAGACACCTGAACATCCTTTATTTCTGAATTATCCCATGATGCTCTGTTTATGCCTTTGAAGTGCAAAGAATCAAAGCTTTATTTTTCTTTAATGAGTAAAAACAACTTTTTTGTCTTACGAATCTCTCAAAGATTTCAATTGAAATTTTTCTTATAGGCTGCAGTATTTCCTAGTGTAAATTAATGGCAGATTTAAGTACCTTTAGCAAAGAAGTTCTAGATTTCAGCCTAGCAGTTGGTTTTAAGGGTAAAAAATCATTGATAGAAAAGCGCTTTCTTATTTTTATCTGTTCTTTGAGGTTAGAATGTTCACTTTTATTATTAGCAAAGATGAAAATACAAGATAAAGAATCATTGAAGCAAAAAAATATTAAGCTTTTCATTACCAGATGAACTTGATTTGTAAAATCTGACACTGCTATTTATAACTTAGGATTTACAATATATCCCAGGCCCTTTAAGAGACTAATATGGCAAATATTTTTAAAAGAGTCCTAATCAAAATAAGTGTTAAAGACCAAAAAATGAATCATTCAAATCGATTCCTTATTCTAAGTGCATGGAGAAAGATTATTTCTTGTTGGCCTTCAGCTTTGATGTCCTCAGTGTAATAATGCCTTAATGTTTCCTCACTTTCTGGGATTCTTTATAGAAAGGCAAATTGTGTATGAACACATGTACACAAAATAGCTAAAAAAAAAAAACACACACACACATTATTTATATATATATATATAAGTTCACTAAATAAATAGTGACCAGTATTTGGATATACATTAAAGATGAGATTTACAACAGAATTCTGACTGGCAGATATGCAATTTTTTTTTTTTTTGATGTTTCAGAACTTAAACAAATGTCATTGCTTCTTGCAAAAGTTTCTTGCTGCTGTCACTACAGTTTTAAATTCTGAACTCAGTCTTGCTGCTATTTAACATATAGCTGAGAAAAGAGACAATTTCATTCCATTTCCAAAAGCATTATATGCAAATATTCAAAAATAGAAATAGATTCTCCCGGGCTTTGAGCTGGGGGAGGGGTCAGCAATTAATGATTACTGGTATCAATATATTCAAAGCCTAGCAAATTGAATAACATTAAAACCTCCAAATTTTCCACATGTGCATCTCACCTATTGGTATGACAAGGCCGTGTTTTCAAACTGGAAGAAATTGGACTTCTCTAAGTATTTGAAGTTACTGTACTTAAGTGGTTTCATCATTTTAAAAACCAAAATTTCTTCAGGGACCTTGAACACATCTTATCTAGCAATAAGCTTGCAGAACAGAAATTAATTGTAGAAATAAAACCACATTCATCCCCTGTTATCCTTTGGCAATTGTAAAGTGATAGCAGTTTCTCCCAATTTACCATCTCTTTAGACCTTGTTAACAAATTGCCTGATTCAGCACACAAAAAAAAAATGGCAATAACAGAAAATGATACAACACTATCCAAAGTGGCAAGAAGGAATTTAAAAACATATGGACACCCCTCTGTATTCAATCTTCACTTGTTGGGGTGAGAGAAGGGGAATGGGGAGAGAGACAGACACAGAGAGCAACAGAGACACAGAGTGAGTCAATCAGTCTCGCAATCAAAAGACCTAGCTGATAGTATTGGATTGATTGAATGACCGATTTATTTTTTATGGTTTATCAACCTTTTGCAGGTTATTTAAAGCTAGAAAATATTTTTGGATTGTAAGAATTTCTTTTTGGAGATAATGATTTGTTGATACAAGTCCTATTAATTAACCCAGAGCCAAGGGAGTAGGGGTGGATTCATACCTTGACCAAGTGTATTTTCATGTAAGTGAATATAACAAACCCAAAAGGAATTTGAACTCTGCTCTCTGATTTCCAGTTTTGAGCAGTTATCTGTACACTACTCACACATCCCATCTTACAGCACCTGATATTTTCAAGCAATCACCCATCTCGGTATTTACCAGGCTCAACATTGCTTAATATCAATGATCGTACAAGAATGTGGATGATGGATAAATGAAAAAAAGGAAAACAGAACTGTATTGATAGCTCTTCCTCAATAAAAAAGAAAAAGATATCAACATAACATCAAACAGAAGTCTCAGCCACCAAAGAGCAAATTATTCATTTGATTACTTATACTAGACAGTAGTCAAGTTCAACTTAATCAAACATTCAGTTTTGACAAAATAATCCTCGTTCCTTTCTGAACAGGTGCTCAAATTTGACAAGATGTGTACTTTAACCTATTCTCACCAGGCTTTAAATTGCTATTTTCTACGTGCATCAAACAAAAGGTTTCATCCTCTGTGAATTCATCAGTGTTAGTTTTTGCCTTTTCTTTTGTTTATAGCCCATTTCTATTTTTTTATTCTCTCTGGATACTTTTTGACTTGTTTGCAGTTTGTTTTATTATTTTGCAAGCTTTTTGTTTTTCCTCTGCCTCAATTGAATTCCCTTCGGGAGTTTCAATGAAAACAGCTGATCTCTTTCTGGTCTTCACTGGATACCTTCTCAACAGTTATCTGATTAAATGGCAAACCTTTTTTAAGAAAAGAAAACTCTTCAGCTGATGAATTCTTCTTGGACAAATGTACAATAATTTGACCAAACTTTGCTTATTTGACCTTAATGACTGCACATTTTGCCAAGACCTTCAAGTGCCAATGAAACACTTCCTGTCAAAGTAATTACAGGTTTGCCAGGTCATGCACATTGTATCAAATCTGATACTAAGTTGTAAAAGTATTAAACCTATAGCTGTTATTGCATTAAACATGGTGTTCACCCAAAATTGGCATCATTTAAAATGTGAATGTCTCAGTAACTCCATGTCAAAGGCAAACAAAATTAAATAGGCTTCATGTTGAACAATAAAAGATTTACCAAAATTCAAACAAGATATACAAAGGGATATAGATTTTACGATTGATTTCATATAGTTTCACATGTCTAATATACGCACTTCCTGTAACACAAAACGTATCAAGTCAGTAATCTAGCTCCTGCTAAACATGTAGCATGTTTTGTGTAACATTCTCCAGTGCCTCAGTGATTCTCTGCTGTTCCTCTGGGCTTGTAGAAAATGGGGATATAGACCTGTCCTTTTACATAGCCCCATAGAAAAAGGTGTCAAAGTCAGGTGAATGCGGTGGCTATTTCAGCGGCACATTGTCATTATCACTGGCACACCTGATCCCTCTTTCTCATAGATTCTCTTTGAGATAAGTCCACACAGCTTTGTTTTTACACATTTTGTTAAACTTTGAGGTTATTTGATCAAGAGTTGGCTATGTTATTAAACTACAAAATTACGTCAATTTTGGTGAGGACACTCTGTATGTTGCGGTGTTTATTTCTCAAAATCAGCAAAAATGTTACTTTCTTCAGCAGAAAAAGCTTGATAAAATTGATGGTTGTTTAAGATCTTACAAGAATTGCTGGAATCATCACCTTGATAAAGGCAGTCATTCTGTGACAATAGTGATGTTTTCACTGTGTGCAGAAGACCGTGGCTCTTTTCAGAAATTTGAATGCTTTAACCATGAGTCTATAGGTAAATATTGGTCTTCCATACCCAAGTCTGTGAGTACCCACTAAGTTGGTGGCTCCTTTTGACATATAAATGATACAGTCAGTGTACTCTAGGCTCTGCTAACAGTGCCATCTGTGAGTGTTGCTTTGGTTAAAGTGCAATCTTTGTCTGGAGAAAATTCTTCAGCTGATAAATGCTTCTTGGTCCTGATAACACCATTATATCTATGTATTTTATATAGTTTATTTTTATTGTATTTTATTAGTCATGGGTATGATGATAAACTAAATCCAGCAAATAGGGAGATTTTGAGGAGTGTAGAATCACCTCTTAATTGTTGTTGTTAACAGATCTAACCTGACCTTAGGTGGTAGCACCTGTTAGTGTTCTAGCTGTGGGAAAATAGTGTTTTGATTTGGTGATTCACTAAGAAATGGTAAAAATCCCAGCAATATATTTATAAGCAAAATGACCATTTGTATTACATTTTATCATCTACAAACTATATGCCTAAAAATGTTTGCCCAGAAAGTAAAAGTATAAAATTATTTACAAAATATCTGTAGTTGAAAGCATGAAATTACATACAAAATGTTTTGATTTTGGCATTAAATAATCCATAGAGGTTGATATGCCACTAAACAGAAACAACCAAAACCAACTATTGTATTTTATAAATTATGAGTTCATAATCTTCAAGTATTTTAGGCTTAAATCCTGGCATATTATTTTTCTTTCTACTATCTTTTTCCACAGTTAGCAAACTTGTTATATTTGTTTATTTATGCATGACTCTTGTAATTTTTTTTTTTTAGTGTTTTTGTTCCTCTAAACTTAAATTTGTTGTGAGTTTTGAAAACACAATGTATATAATGTTTACGTACGTTACATATGTTCTAAAGGTTGTCATAGCTGGGGTTACTGAGAACAAGCTCCCACTGCCTATAAAATGTTCCCATGGCATATCTATCAAATAGCCTATGATAACTAAGTCCACTTTCAAGCTGGGTAAGAAGTGAAGTTCAACAATTGGTGCCTCATAACCAATTGCTTTGTGTATATAAAGTTCATTAGTCTGAGAAGGCAGTTCATCTTGGAAAAGGAAACCGCTGATTTTCAAAACTTCATTGCCTTGTGGCCATATCCAAACATGGAAAAGGCTATGGAAGTAAATCCAGACAGAAAATCCACAGTGAAGTCCCAAATGCAGTTAGCTGTGACAAATTTCCGGCAAATCCTGCATCCAAGTTAGCCCCAAATGTAAAAGTTTTGTATTTCTTTGAATTTTGTTAGTATGGTTGAGAGGGGTCCTTATTGTTTGGGCAATACAGAGCCTCCATATACCATTGCTCATGCCTGCATTCTTGAATGCTCACTCCTATAACAGCATCAAAAGACTGTATTTTGACAAAACAGAGTACTACCATTGTCTCACAGGATAAACAGATGCCTCCTATTGATTTTACCAAAGACCTTAAAGTGCCACAGAAAGATTCTTTGGAAAAGTAATTTCAACTGTAGTGACTACTCCATTGCAAAGCTTTCAATGTATACCAGAGCATTACACCTAACATTTCAAATTGAATCTGCGCTATCAGTTTTGCCGGTCTTTGTTGCTATGTATATACTTTTCTAATCAATGAAAATGTTACTTCCTCCCAGAGAAATGGTAATTTAAGATACTCATAATTAAAGCTGACATCCTGTGACAACAATGATACACCCACAGCATGCAAAAGACAGTGGTCATCTCCAGGAATTAGAGGGGCTGTTATAACCTAGTTTTGCAAAGTAATTTACATATGTAATTTAAAAAAAAAAAATTCTATATACTTCAACATAAGGATGTCTCATATTACTTGTTTCTTCAGAGACAAAGCTGCCATGCAGAAATACCAAGAAAGCCAGGTGGTGATCAGATAGGTGAGCTTGTGGACTCGTCCACAGCAGCCAACTTTACCCTTGTTAGAAAATGCACCCTTCCTATCTGGTAAATAACATGTACTTTCATACACAAAATATCAACTAGAAACCATTGGTCAATCACAGTAAATCCAACTTGCTGATTGGTTAGTTTCAACCAATCAGATCGCTCTCACGTGCAGAGTCAATTTAGGCGCAAAATTCATTTGGAGCCTCCCACGTGATATAGCGATAATGTATAAACCCAACACGTGTGACCAACAAGAGCAGACAGCCTTCAACCTCACGCTGGCTCTCGTAACTCTCACTCACTCTTCTTGATTTGCTAACGTCATTTCAACACAGCCATCAAGATGTAACCATCAAGGAACATTCGTCTAGACTGATCAAGTCAAACGTTAAATGAACAATACTTTATTATATTCAAGTATTATTATTTCTGAACTTTACTAACTCACACTATACTTTCATAATATGAGCTCAATCACAATTTCATCAGGTCTAAGAGACGTAACTCTGTCTCGCATACATGTATATTAATTTCCACAATAAATCCTATTGTTACGTTATTATCAACTTTATCTTCTGTCTTGTATTTTGTCATCTGCTGTTCTACATCAAATATAATTGACATAATACTTTCAACACCTTTTTAAAGTTTTATTAAGACTTTAAAAACCGACATTTAAAAAAAAAACATTAAAATAAAAAAATAAAGGATAAGGAGGATCAAAGATGAGAAGAAAAAAATTTTTACTCACTATAAATATTACAAAAAAGAAAAAGGAAATGAGAGCAAAAGTTGTTATAACCCGTTTGCTCTGTCTATATTTCTGAGATGAGGTATTATGTACAGTATTTACATTAGTCGGACTATTGTCCTCATCTTTGTCGCCATATTTGTCACAACGTTTTGGCCGTTGTACGCTCCGGCCTTCTTCAGGTGGTTGGAATTTCGAACTGAACCCTTTATATCGATCACTGGGGTAGACTGTTCTAGTTCCACGTGCCATGTTTGATGGATGTCAGTTATCAGTTATCTCCTGCTACTTTTCCCTCTGAAAGTTCTCCACTGCCTTAACCGGGTATTGAACTCACACTCTTTGGGTCTGTCACTGGATCTAACCAACGCCTTTATCCACTGTGCCATGTGTCTACCCCAGTGATCGAAATAAAGGGTTCAGTTCGAAATTTCAACCACCTGAAGAAGGCCGGAGTGTACAACGGCTGAAACGTTGTGACAAATATGGCGACAAAAATGAGGACAATAGTCCGACTAATGTAAATACTGAGCCAGTTTGCTATTTTCTTTCATTATTAGGTTGCTCCGAAAATAATGTCTAATTTTAGAACCAACTTTTATTCCTGAATTAAAGTATTTAAACAGTGTTTAAAATCAGTAAAAATAGGAAAACTTGAATGTCTATACATTTCTAACATCAAGTTACAATGTTATTTGTGCCTTTACGATAAATCTCTAAAATGGTTTGGACACCAAGAAATCCTTGAATGCATTTTCTGCAGTTCCTTTGCAACAGAACATCTTTTGGCTCATAAAAAAAGTGTCAAAATGTTTGAAAAAATGGTAATCAGTGGATGAGAGATCAAGGGAATATGTTGGATGTGGCAAAGTCTCATATCCAAAGTCATTGACTGCCAATTGCTGATGGACATTTTCTACCACTTTGATCTTGTAGATTTGAATCCCCACTGCAGAACTTCATGAACTAGTGCCATACTGTGCAATCACAAGTGAACTCTAACTCATACTCTGTTAATGTTGGTAGGAGTTCGAAAATAATTATGATCAAGCTTGAATTTTTTTATGTTTGTTGTATCCATAAAAAAATTGAAAATTATTTATTGAGTCAAAAATAATAATGAAATTACTATAATTATCATAAATTCACTCTTTCTAAACCAATGAGAATAGACCCCTTTTTCTCCTCTACACACAAACACATGACATTCTCACTATCGGACAAGCAGTCATCACTGACAGCCTGTCAAAATGTGCATCAACAAAAATTTCAGCTCCTTTTCCCTTTTCAGGATATAATAATATTTATCTTAGCACTCAAAAAAATTTTGAGGTAAGAAAACTCCAGTATTTTCCAACTAAAGTATCTGGATACTCATCACACACACATATCTAAGGAAAAATTACAAGACTGTATATATTTTATTTATCCTTTATCTTATTCTGCCAGATTCCAAGCCATATATGAGCCCAAACTCACAATTAAACTTAGTATTTGTTATTTCCATGTCTTGCAGTTTTACATTTTTATGAGTATATATATATATATATATTTAAAGACATTTATATATATTGTGTTTAATGTTCTTTTTATAGATACAAGTATTTAAGCAAATGCTCTGTTTTATAATAAACAGTATTAAATAACATTTACCGGCCTGAATGTCCGAGAAATTTTCATAGAAAATTTTCACTCTCCGACAGGAATCGAACCTGTATCCTATACATATATATGTCCAATTCAAAAATATATATATATATATATATATATAAAATGGATGTTATTTTACCTTTAGGACCCTTTTGGCCAACACTTTTCAAAAGGTAATCGTTGGTGAAGCAAGAAACAACTGAAGATGCAGTAATAAATAACGAATGACGAGGGAGAATTGGAACATGATTAATGTAGAATTTAATTGCAAATAAATTAACAACTAAAAAAATTGTGAACTTCCAGAAAGAGCATAAAATGAAAAAAGTCACTCATAATCCCACGATCAAATTTTATGGGTTATAGCTGAACCATCATGATATAGAATGGGTTTCTGTGCTTGCATAATGATGTTGATTTCCTGGTTGGTGATGGTGCAATAATTCTTGACCAGGGTTATAGCAGCTATTAACAGGTCTTCTGTGATCGACGAGTAGAAGTTGGAAGGTGAACTCACTTTTATTTCTTACATTAGAGAACCAATTGATAGGATCTTTAGTATTCTTCTATTGGTTGACGCCTGTGGTATTCCTAGTGTATCTGCAGGCTTGCTCTAGTGTAGACTTGCCGATTTTGCCTATATTACTCTTGGAAGGATTAAGCAATCAGAACTGTGGGTTGTTGGGGAAATTATCCTTATGGTCCTTAACGGTAATAAAAACCTGTTTATGAAGCTTATGCACCCTGTCGTCATTTAGTGGCTGTAATTCATGCCTCGTTAATATCTCACCCCCCTCCCATTCAGGTGGGGCTTTCTTATGTATTTTATTAACTTCTTTACAAATAGCTTTGTGGTAGTCATTGATGTTATAGTAATATGGAATGCCAGTTTTTATCTGATTTTATGTTTTTTTTAGTATTACATATCTTGGCAATGTCTTTTTTTCATATTCCTCTGGAGGTTGCTATATTTGGTTGAGTATTTAATTCTATTTATTACAGAGAATAAGTCTTTTCAAATTCTAGGAGAAGGTCATCACTAGGTGGTGTTTTCAGGGACTTAAATCCAAAAGAATTGATAGACTCACTTTCATTGTGGGGTTCTGTAGTTTAAATGAGTCTGTATTACTATGACGTCACTTGTACAAATCAAGATACCGTTGGTTCAATTCACCGTTCTTGCTTTCTGCACACTTCACAATGTAAATCCGAATTTTCTTCTCCTGTTTTCACTGCTTCAGCCCTCTTTTATCAGGCCAACACCAGTCAACCAACCAATCAGCGTTCTTCGCTTTTATTCCCAATTACCCAGGCAAATAGTCTCCTCCAATTCGACCAATCAGCACATGACTTGCTATTGGTGGAAGCATGCCAAACTGTACAAAAACCCTTGTTACCACACACACTGCTGGAATTACTGGACAGGAAAGTAATGCCATTTTCACGGAGCAAACTTGCCAATGTCACGTGCCGCATGTTAAGGTAAGACCCTTATTTTTCTATGCACCAGATGCAAGCCACTCTAGCTCGCTTGCTTCCACAGGGCTGTTCACCACAGGTTCCCATCTCATTCTACTCGCAACATTCAATTTTGTGCAATAAGCCAAATTCATATTGGTTCCTTTTAGGGACAATGACGTTTTGGGGGGAGTAATCCAGAACAAAATGTTCCAACACCCAGTAATATGTGGTAAAGTATAAAGTTTGGCGTACACCAAAGATAGTACTCGACATAAAGGAGCAATATATAGATAAATCAAATAACTAGATATTAGCAAAACCATATATAAATGTGTTAGCATGCATAGACAGGTAAGTGAATAAATATATACTCAATTTAGGGTATAAAC
The DNA here is from genome assembly GCA_964036315.1 of Acanthosepion esculentum. Lineage (NCBI taxonomy): Eukaryota > Metazoa > Mollusca > Cephalopoda > Sepiida > Sepiidae > Acanthosepion > Acanthosepion esculentum. The sequence goes on from OZ038483.1 coordinate 47,150,400, forward strand.
AAAACAGTGCTCAATGTGGTTAGACAGAGCTAAGTAGCATATACAGTGTAACCCGGATATAAGAGAAACCCGGATATAAGAGATTGTATCTGGTCCCAAATTAGAGCCTGTGTTAATGTATATATAATAGACCTAACCCGGATATAAGAGAAACCCGGTTATAAGAGACTTATTCTCCAGTCCCGACAACTCTCTTATATCCGGGTTACACTGTATATATTAATATTAGGTTGGTGCAAAAATAATGTCGTTTTCTCACATGAATTTGAACGTCGAAAAACGACATTATTTTTGCACCAACCTAATAAATTTACATATACTGACATTCGAAGTGCAGCTTAAACTTTTGTTGTTCTACTAACTCATCAGGCACAAGTTATTCTTTTTGACTTTACAAAAAAAAAAAGAAATATACTGGATCTCATGGGAGGAATGCTAAATTAAACGCAGATCCAAAGTTCAAATTTAATATAAACTTAATATAATATTGTGGTGTAAATACAGAATGTAGAGTGTGGATAGGGGCTATTGCAAAAAAAAAAAAAGAAAAGCTTAAGTTTTAAAAGAGGAATACCAGGTAACTCGTTAAGTAATAATAGATATTAAAATGTTTATTGGTGGGGGGGGATCAATATGTAACCTAAGACATGTGAAGTGCATGTAATATTTGGATAATATATTTATCCAGAATTAAAATATTTTAATTGAAATCTTTTCCTGTGATTACAAGCTAACATTAGTTCATTTTGTTTATTAAGTAGATTTTGGTCATTAATATTTTTGAGGATGAATCTTTCTTCCAGCAAACACAGGTTGCATCTATCGCTGCGGCTGGAAAAGGGTATAGTTTTGATGACAAAATTCCAATTTACTACCAGTGAATAGCCATCTGTTTTAATATCCCAGTAAAATTTTCAGAGTGCCATGACATTTGCATATCGCTTATGTTAAGAGTCATTTTATAATGATAAAATCTTGTTTTCCATTTGTTAGCTGTGGAACTGAAATAAAATTTTGTCTTGCCATTTGGCTTAATACTCGCCTTGTAGACGACACCTTTATACATACATTTATGGTTCAGTTAACAGTTAATGCCTTTTCGACAATTACACTCATTTTTTCTGTGTTAATATTGCTACCGATGTTGCTTAAGTATTTGTTTGAAGTTATGTTGTTATAATGTGCTATATATTGTTCAATGTCTCTAGTGCAGCTGTAACTAATCTTAATATTGCTCTTATTGAAGATTTTGCTGAGGGAAGGGTTATGCCTGAAATGTTTGTGAATTAAATTTAGGAAAATTGTACCCATGTTCGTTTTGGACATTACCGTTAAACGGTGGGTTGAACCAATTTATGTAGCGTTTTCTATTCTTATGTTTATTATTGGCATTCTGACTAATGCTTGAAATGTATTCTAGTTTAACTTTGTGTTTACTTTTATTTATTACATTTACATATTTAGTTTTATATTTGTCAAAAATAATTTTGTTGCTGGACTTAGTCAAGAGTCTGTGTTGTACAGATTTGTGCAAGTTATTTAGAATTCCAGGTGGGTGGGTGGATTGTAATATATGTATGGTTATAAAGCTCTTTAGTATAAGTTATGTTCACTCCTCTGGATAGATCGAAAGTAGTGTCCAAAAAGTTGATCACCTTGGAATTGATGTTAATGGTAATATTAAGTCCATGATCCTTGAAGAATTTGAAAAGTTGTTTCCTAAACCAGTCAGATTGTTGTGGATTGGCATTACGTAGGAGGGTAACTCCATCTCTGTACAGACCAGTGTTTTCAGTATTGAAAGTGTACCAAAGTCTCCACAGGAGAAGAATGTCAACTAGTTCACAAACTTCTGTGGAGTCAAATCAATCAATCGCTATAGCGAAGTTTGGATTGTCTTTTTTTGGTCCATATAGAACCATCGTGATATAGAATAGATTTCTGGGATTGCATAATGATGTTGATTTCCTGGTAGGTGATGGTGCAATAATTCTTGACCAGAGTTATAGCAGCCATTAACAAGTCTTGTGATCAACGGGTAGAAGCTAGCAAGGTCAAATTTCATTTTTTTTAACACAATAGTTCCACATCTACATTCTGTATTTACACCACAATATTATATTAAGTTTATATTAAATTTGAGCTTTGAATCTGTGTTTAATTTAGCGTTCCTCCAATGAGACCAAGTAAATTTCTTTTAAAAGTCAAAAGTAATAATTCATGCCTGAGGAGTTGGTAGAACAATGAAACATTAAGTTGCACTTTAAATTTTTATTAATATATACTTCTTAGCTCTGTCTAACCACATTGAGCACTGTTTTTGTTACACCTTAAATTAAATTGAGTAAATATTTATTCGCTTACCTGTGTACACATGCTAATGCACGTATATATGGTTGCTTATATATATTTAGATATTTGATTTATCCACATCACTGCATACATATACGTGTGTGCACACACATGTATATACGTGTACATATGTGTGTGCGCTTATATATATATATGTGTGTGTGTGTGTGTGTGTAATTTGGCAGCAACTTTTCTTTTAAACATGTAGTATTGAATGTTAAAGACAACATAGTCTTGCATATTTTCTTTTGAATTTTCTCATATTCTCTAATGAAACTTTTTATTTGAAAATGATTTCGAAATATTGTCCATACGATGACCTAGCGCTTTCGAACATCATTGTTTTAAATTTAGGCCCTAATTGCCATATTATGAAATCTTACAAGATTTTCAAAAAAACAGAAATTGAAATGCTATATCAAGACATTTTAAAACTACAACTTAATAATGAGGTATCTACCACCTCTGAATTGCAATATTTGTTAAAAGCTGAAGCTTTGAAGAACAGATGTAACCATCAACTTACTTCCTCATCTCTTATGACCTATAAATTAAAAAATGCTGCAAAACAATTAAAAAACCATCCTGACATAATTATACGAAAAGCTGATAAAACTAACATGTTTGTAGTAATTGACAAAATTGATTATTATAACAAATTACAAAATATCCTCAATGACGATACTAAATTTAAAAAACTAAATAAGAACCCTATTAATGAACTAAAAACAAAAATTAACAAACTTATAACAGCTAATAATGCTCAATGTGATAGCCTAAAACTTCCTAAAATTATAGGAGACTATAAGCCTGGCTACCTATATGGTACGGTTAAAATTCATAAATCTAACTACCCTCTTCATCCCATTATTTCTCAAGTAACCACTCTTATTTACCAATTGACAAAAATTATTAATAAATTAATAACACCATATCTACCTAATAAATATAATATTAACTCTACTCATGAGTTAATAAAAACCTTACGTTCTCATAAACTGAATAATGGAATACTAGCTTCCCTTGACGTGGAAAGTCTATTTACTAACGTCCCCGTCATTGAAACTATTGATATAATTACTAATTACATCTATAACAACCCTCTTATGCAACGTCTTAAAATTAATCCGAATATACTCAAAAAAATCCTTTTAATCTGCACTACACAGGTTCCTTTCTATGACCACCTTAATAATATTTATTTACAGGTGGACGGCGTCTCTATGGGATCTGTCCTTGGTCCAACATTTAGCAATTTTTATATGTCACATCTTGAAGATAAAATTTTTGGTATTATTGAAACACCTAGCATATACCTCCGTTATGTTGATGATATCCTTATACTTGCTAAAAATTTTGATGAATTAACCTTTTTGCAACAAGCCTTTAAAAATAATTCAGTACTTAATTTTACACATGAACTAACTAAAGATAATAATATCCCTTTTTTGGATGTTTTAATAGATACTAGTAATGACACTTTTACCACTTCTGTATACAAAAAACCTACAAGTGATAACAATTGCACCCTCAACTATCTTAGTGAATGCCCCATTAAATATAAACGGTCAATAATTTCTAACCTAGTTCCTAGAGCAAAACTTATCTCTTCTACCAATAAAATATTTCATAAGCAATTGACTAACATCAAGCAAACCCTTATTAATAACGGTTTTCCTAACTATCTAGTTGATAATGAATTTGATAGATACTTCTCAGACCTAACAAGAGATACACCCAGAAAATTATCCACAATTAACCTCTTTTACAGAGGACAAATGCATAGACAATACAGCATGGAGGAAAAGGCCCTTAAGTCTATAATACACCATAATGTGTTTCCTGTTGATTCCAACAAGGCCTTAAAACTTAATATATATTATAGTAAATTTAAAACCTCTAACCTGATAATGAGTAATAATCATTCTCCAGTTGCTGCGGTTGTTGATAGAACCAATGTTGTGTATGAGTTTAAATGTCCTATGGAAGAATGCTCTTCTAATCCACATACATATATTGGATTTACAACCACCCGGCTCTCCAGAAGATTAACTCTGCATCTAAATAATTCTAGCTCCATTAAACAACATTAAGTCACATACCGTTTCCCTTATGCAATCTGATATATGTAAAATACTTATAGAAAATACTAAAATTATAGATAAACATACAGACATTAGACGCCTTAAAATCTTAGAGGCATTACATATTAAAAGCAAAAGTCCTTTTATTAATCGTATAGATTACAATATTTCTGGTAACATATTACAATGTTTATCATATATTTAAATTTTATAACGTATTCTTCGATCTTTTGGCTTGTGTAGTGGAAATCTTTTTCACGCTGTCACATGATAAAAATCTTCGCCCTGCATGTGATAACATCATCGTGTCTTTTGAATTTAAAAGGATTTTAACGTTTATTTAGTTAGTAAAAAAAGTAGCAACATGATTATGCTACAAGATAATTGGCAAATGTTTGTTTAAAAAAATTTTGACTAAAAATATTGACCCTGAAGATGAACAATGATGTTCGAAAGCGCTAGGTCATCGTACGGACAATACTTATTTAGAAATCATTTTCAAATAAAAAGTCTCATTAGAGAATATGAGAAAATTCAAAAGAAAATATGCAAGACTATGTTGTCTTTAACATTCAATACTACATGTTTAATATATATATATATATATATATATATATATATATATATATAAGCGCATATATATATATAAGCGCATATATATATATATATATATATATATATAAGCGCATATATATATATATATATATATAAGCGCATATATATATATATATATATATATATATATATATAAGCGCATATATATATAAGCGCACGCATATACACACACATGTATGTGTGCATATATGTGTATTTGTGTGTGTATATATATTACACACTCTTTCATGATGTTGATTTTTAAAGCATTAATAAAGGGCAAAATAAAGAGTGAGGAGTGTTATATTTTACCCCCCCCCCGCCTCATATTCCACCCTTCATAGTGAATACTGTATATACTCATTTCTAAGCCAAATTCATGCCATCTCTCATGCCATTTCACATGAATTTTAACCCCTCTAGAAAAAAAAAAATACCAGTGTATAGTGCAACAGGTCACCAAAAAAAACATGACTTCTTTTAACATCTTCAAAAAAAAAAAAAAAAAAAAAAAAAATTACCTAGTGCGAGCTTCTATTTTTTTGCATTAAAAACTGAATAACTCAAATATATACTGTAAATTTTTTTTTTATCTTTGCTCTTCCCTCCTTTGTCTTTTATATTATTGGATATATTCATACATACTTTTGAAAATGTTCATTTTTAAAGCCCTAATATCATTTCCCTTGACAAAATCAAGTATTTCAAGGCCAAAATAAGACACATGACCATCGTGTCGTATGAGACGTAGCTTTCCTTTTCCTACAATACACAGGATTCTCAAAATGCTCAATTGATTCTAGGAATACTTTTTCACCATCACTGGAGTTAGGGCTTTTATTTCAATAAGTATCCTAGATAAAAAAAAAAAAAAAAAAAACATCTCTGTCTGGGAAGCATCACTATGGTTGGAACAAAAAAATTGCCAGGTAGAAACATATCCAATGATTAATTGTCCACATTCAGCAGAATTAACAGATCCAATTTAGTTGGTTTCTTTCATCAACACAACACTTCTTGAACTAGTTGAATCCAGTTCACATATCAGCTGCTTGAAACATAAAGCAGTCAGTAACTTCATCAAATTCAGTTAATAACTAATGAAGTATTATTGGTAAACTTGTAGCTGAAGCCAAATTTGTTTTTGATCATTTTTCCTTATGGTTTATCAGCTTTTTGCAGGTTATTTAAAACCAGAAAACACTTTCAGATTGTAAGAATTTGGGGGGAGGAAGGAGATACTAATGGTTTCTATAATCAGTCAGTTATGTGCCATACATGATACATGCTTAGGCAATCATGTATCTTTCAATACATGACTGATGAGGTAGATTTTTTTTCCCCCCACAGTAGGTTGCCATTTCTTTCTGCGGTACACCAGTTGCCATCCAAGGCTATAGAACCCAGTCTGTCCTGCTATTTACCCATAGTTGGGGGGAGAAGAAGAGGATTCATACCTTTCCCAAAGGTATTAGCATGTAAGTGAACGTAATGGATTCAACTGGAATTTGAACTCTACTCTTATTCCTCAGTCCAAGCCTTTATCCATTACTCCATCGTGCCTCCCCATGGTTTCTGTGATGCAACTCTTTTACCTATAGCTGGGGGAGAAGAGGGGAAATTCATATCTTTCCTAAAGGCATTTGCATGTAAGTGAATATAACGAACCCAACAGGAACATGCTCTCTGGTTAACAATTCTCCATTACACTGCAGGCTTACAGCACCTGGTATGCCCAAGTAGTCACTCATCTAGATACTGCCCAAGCTTGGCATTGCTTAACCTCAGTGATCGTACAGGAACCGGTGTTTCAACATTATGTGCCGTAAGCCTCCAAAATTTATGGGCTCAGGCATATGTGTGGATAAATTTGGATTATGTTTGATGAAAGCAGCAAACCAATCACAACTTGCATATCCATTTACTTTCTATGAAGGATTTCAATCAAAAATCTTTTTGGCACACTGAATAGCAAGAATTATTTTTGGTGGTATGCCAAAATGTATTTTTGATGCTCTAAAGACGTACTTCGGTAATTCTTGTTTCTCAGTAAAAACTTGATCCATTTTAATGCAACGGTCATGTCTTCGCCCCTGTTTTTTTTTCTTTTGAATATATCTAAGTATGCTAAAGGTATCTTAGCTTCAGCTGCTACTAAACTCTTGCACCTTTTTTTCATCCAACACTATTCACCGCAACTAAAATGTATAGTACACATAACTCGAAGAGAAAATAAGATACCGACGCTTCACAATACCTGAAAGAAAAGGCTAAGAAGGAATTGCTCAGTACTGGAAAGAACATTAAAAGAATTGGAATTCAGAAATTTGTTTGCCACAAGAATTATTTTAATAGAAAGATTTTATAAATTTTAACAGACAGTTGCTGCTCGGTCAGTGAATGCTGAATGTTTCCTTATAAGGAAACAGTTAATATTACCATTACGTAATCAAGAATATGGAGATCATGGGAAGTTTTCACTTTACATGTTTGAAGGATTTGGTAAAGATTATGTAATGTAAGGTGCCAGGCATGGTTCAGTTTCTACCCAGAGAAATCCTCAGGTCAGGGGTTAATAACTACATACCTTAATTTTATATTTTTTGGCTTCAAATAATGTAACTATACACTTATTATAAGCTGTATTTTTGTGATTTCTATAAACTTAACTTTAAATACAGTTTTAATATTGTGTGATCACTGAATGCAAATTACATTTCACCACTAATTTTGTGATGTACCAAATTATTTTAATATAAGTGTCATTAAATGAAAAGACATTTGCTTTCGTTTCTTGATTAAGTAGGAAAATATTTAGAAATTTTCCATGTTTTGCTATTTATTTACCTTCATCAGAATTTTTAAAGTGGAATAAGGTGGATATGTCAATTTTTAAGTTCAATGTTTTTTGTTTTTTTAATTGAAGGTTCATCCACTACAATACCTGCAAGCCACTCATGGTAGAGATTTACTAAATGAGGTTGTTTTATCAATATAAGAGGAGCAGTTAAGAAATGCAGATTATAAGGATTACCGAGCTGTTATGTGACATCTGTCCTTCTTTATGAAGATGAGACTAGAGGTGATGCAAATGTGGTTCTACAGAAGGATCTTAAGGATACCATAGACTGAGCGTGTGAGCAATGATGAAGTCTTAGAAAAGATGCAAACAAGGAGGAGGCTTATACTTAACATCAGGAAGGGGTAGCTGAAGTCTCTGGGGCACAATGAGGGAACGAGGGCCTGGAGAATCTGATACTCACAGGTCGAATAGAAGGAAAGAGAAACAAAGGAAAGCAGCGAGTGACATACCTGGCAAGCTTGAGCAGGTGGATTACAGAACATGGTCTGGGAGAGGAAGCAGAGGAAAGGAACTTGTTGAGAGCTGCTAGGGATAGAGGGAGGCAGAGAGGCATGATCGCCCACGTCTTGAAAGGACATGGCACATAAGAAAGAAAGAATGATATATAACAGTTGACCCTGCAATTGTAGAGACTAGGGAAGCATCCTGTCAGAATGGAACATGAAAGGAATGAGCACAATTCACCCACATGAACATAGTATGAGGGGTGTTAGCTGTAAAGGCCTGAACAGGTGAAACTAAGGACTGTAACTCATCAGAACTTTTTCCTTGAAAATAGCAATAGAACAGTAAAAGGCTTGTGACATTTCATCTTTTGGAAAGTGGATGGAGAGTAGAAATTAATTAATCAGCTACAAGGACACACAAACGTTTTCTGGAAAGAGATGACCGAACATCTCTAGACCAGATATAAGATCAATATTCCATTCTTGTTCTTATCTGACTCTTATAAAGAAAGATAGAGCATGGTAGGTGGATTAGGTATTTTCTGGAGTGGTACAAAGAGCCAACCATCATTGGTTGTGTCATGTGTATAGCGTTAGTGTATTTATCATTTTTTAAATTTTATATTTTGTGGACATTATGCATTTATTTACTTTTATTTAATTCTTGAAATATTTATGCCATTTAAGTGTATATTAAAAATTCTGTTTATTTTTCCTAAATTCTATTCTAATAGTTTCTTCTAGTTCCTGCCTGTGGAACTCTCTTCCAGTTTCTTGCTTCTTTAACACCTACATTCTTCAAAATTTTTAAATGCAACATCAACCACTATCTTTTATCTTCCTAAATCCTGTTCTTTTACTGTCCTTTCTCCTCATTAAAGTTTGTTCATTCTCTTTCACTCTCAGTAAACCGTGGCATCTCAGTGGCATTACTGCCTTGTGTGGGATGAAATAATTCATAAAAAATAAAAATAATTATATGGTGAATGTTGGAAGTGAATGCTTAATACTAGGTTATAATATTTAATATATATTAAGTGTAGGTTTTGCAAATATTGAAAATATGTATTAATTTAAGAGTAAGATGAATATTTTTTATGTTGATTATTAATATTCCTTTGTGGTATTATTTTTTTTTCATAATAGACTGTGTTAATTTTTACTTGGTTAGCATTTATTTTGTTGTGATACTAAAAAAATTGGATATGTTAGCCCAACAGACATCTGTGTTCATAAATGAGCATTTTTAGATTTCACTTTATGTAAGATATTCATATATCAGTGAAATAATATTGAAGCTACATTTTTCTGTCTCAATTATTCAGGATTAAGAGTTATTTACATTTTATTAGGGCTTAAAAACGGACATTTTAAAATATGGGTATTACTTCTTTTTCTTTCGGATGTATAAATCAATAAAACCTATTAACCAATATCAACAAAAAAATTTAAACTTTATTTTATCAAAAAAGCCTTTTTCAAAATAAGATATTTTCCACCACCTTATATAGTGATTTTTCTAAGTGTAGCTTAAATGTGGCACAAGGTTGAAAACGTGGAGCACCTAATGAAAATCGAACACTACTCACTTGTAATTGATTAGCAAGACAAGCTTGCTAATCATTACACCACGTCAAAAGTGCCCCCACCTCATCTATGATATATGAATAAAATCTGACCCACCATTGCTTTTGATCCGCAATGCATGCATTTAACTTCTACATCTGTTTCAGTACTATTCTGAATAGTTTTTACCAGGTTAAGTGGGTGCAATTTGTGGGGCAGGTTGTTACAGTATACTGAATAGCCCAAATTAAAATGCACCAAGCAGCCAGTTTTGTATTCCAAGAAAAGGCTCTTGCAAAAACTACTGGAAATGTAGATATATTATTTAAAGGTACTTATAAAAAAAAAAAAAATTGCACCATCATCAACTGCACATTACAACATACAGTCAACACACGTTCACAAAAATGAAGAAGTTACTTGCAAGGGTGCCAAAGTTTTCATGCACAACTGACTGAAACTTAGAAAAAAAAAAAAAAATGGCAGAAAATTTTCTGTTCAAAATGAGGCTAACAGTGGCATTATCAGATGGTGGAAACAAAAATTAAAACAAAAGAACCAACCTCACTTGCCTCTATACCTCATTACATTACATTCTTTTTCATTTGAAAAAAAAAAAAAAAAAAAAGTGCTATATTTGCTGTTATCCTTATATTTGGTACTATCAATGGTAAATTTTAACTTGTGTTGTAGTTGATGTACGTTAATTGTGACATGCACTGGTATTATTAAAATGTTATGTAACAAATTATTTGATATTTAAAACAGGTCACAAAAATGATGTTTGTGTTGAGTGCAACTATTTTGATAACTAATCAATTTTTTACAGTTAGGTGTGTCCCTTTTTCTTCATTACTAATTGTTCACTCAATACAAGATGTAAGAGCTACTCAAGATTAACTGAAAGGGGTTGTTGCATGAACATGAAGCAGAGTTAAGTGTAGTTTATGAGGATATATAGGAAGAGATGATGACCCTAGACATGGGGAGGTTAAGACTGTAATGATTGGAGAAGCACAAAGTAATGAAACTTTCTTGTACAGTTTTATGTATCTCTACAATTGATAACCATGACACTGAACATCAAAGTCTATTTGAAAATAATTTAAACGCTGTTTTGTAATTTGTTTAGACAAGGGTCCCATATCCATTGAACTACACATTTACTTAGGCCATGACTTTGATCAAGAAAAATAAGTGATGTTGGTGGGTCCCAAATCCTCAAATTACATAAATTTATTAATATATTACTAAATATAAATATTTTTACAAGACCATTAAGTTCAGCTTAGCAATTAGAGAAAAAGAAAGGATCCAAATTTTGAATGTGTCTAGGAGTAGCTATTATAAGAGTGGCCAGAAAGGATCCAAATTTTGAATGTGTCTAGGAGTAGCTATTATAAGAGTGGCCAGAAAGGATCCAAATTTTGAACATATTTGCGAGTAGCTTTGATAAATGGGGCTAGAATGGATTCATAAATATTTGAATACATCTGATAATGCACCAGTAAATTTTGTGTAAGAGAAGAGAATTTATACATTCCACAAAATAGAAAATATATTTGTACTAGACACTAAAAATTTAATTCTTTTATATATATATATATATATATATATATATATATATATATATATATATATAAAAATATATAAATAAATTATGGTATTCTAAATTTCCAGGAACTGGATCTATAAAAGGTAGGTAAAATTTAGTAACCTATCCTGCTTATTTTCTTTTTAATCTGAGAATGGAAACAAATCATTTTATAGTTTCAAAAAGAATTAAACCATTTTTATAATTTAATGGAAAATATTTATTAAAACATTTCCAGATTGAAATTCTGTTCTCGTCATATTTCTGTTCAAAAGTATGATGCTTTTTGACTCTAGTGTCATCAGCTGTGTTATGGTTTCTTACCCACATTCAATCACTGCAGTCCCAAAGATCCATTGGAAGACTTATCAAATTTATGACTAGAAGATTTGCCACATTTTTTACTTTGAAACAGTGCAGGGCATGTGTTTATTAGAGTTTCACTCGGCGCAAACATAGCATCTCTAGCATTTTACCTAGACCATCGGCTATTAATATACAAGATTATTTTCAGATACTCGAACCAGTTCAGTAAGCTTTTATAATTTTAAGAATCAGTTCATGCAAACTAGTAGAATGCCATCAGTGTGTGTATTATATATGAGTAGAATAAAAGTTTATCCCTCATTTCTGGTTTCTTCTAAAGTCTACTTTAACTATATACTTCTGCTTCTACCTAAACTCTGAATTTTTTCTTCCCAATAACCCTTTGTGTCTTAGTGGTATTATCACCTTTCTTTTGGATGAACTGATTAAAACACTGTGTGTGTGTGTGTGTGTGTGTGTGTATATATATATATATACACACACACACACACACACACACACACACACACACAAGTCAAATAAAAATAAAGACCGAAAATTAATTTTGAACATGTAAAAAATCTATTTATCAAAAGTTTTTTTTTGCTTTGCTTCTTCCCATCCTCATTGCTGAGGGTGTCAGCGATATGAACAATTATTAGCTTTGAATTCAGTATTGTCATTCTCCTAGACTGGTTGCCAACCACGGCTGTCCTATTTGACCCATAGCCGGAGGAGAAGAGATGAAAAAGGTATTTGTGCTGAAGAGAATTTAAAATCAACAGAAACTCAAGGCCAGCTCTTCTATTTCTTATTTTGAGATGCTATCCATTACCCTGGCTGCACATCCTTAATCCAGGATTCTCATTAGATAAGTGTTGTTGATGATTCCTGAATCCTCAAAAATTATTTAAATGCTAAATAACTTTTTAATGCTCATTTCCTGTCTGAAAGAAGTTGAATGAAAAATAAGAGAGAGAGAAAAAAAACATAACACAATTTCTGAAGAATTTACTATTTTGGTGCTTCAGTTTGAATTTTGAGTGGAGTAGCTCTTTGTTTTTGTTTTTTTAGATATTAAAAATTTTTACAAGATGTGGATTTCAACCATTAACCAAATGTAGTTTTTGGTAAAAGTTTTAATTAGTTTGTGACTAACCAAATTTTGGCTTGTTTCAGTATTTTTTTATTTTTTATTACAGTGATATTAAATTTATATTGTACTTGACCTTCTGGTTGAGACCAATCTGTGTTCATCAGTGTCTTCATTAGATGTGAATCATCATTTTATGCACACTTATTTTTGTTTTGCCAGGAGGTGACGCTGGCCACAGTCAGACTTTCTAATGAATCAGGTTCTTTAATCTGAAATAAAGCTTAATTAATTGCAGTCAGAGTTTGGACTTCACACAAGTAGCTAAGTGAAGTTTTCTACTAAATTTAAAAAAGTGACTTTTACAGAACTTTCTTGTGCAATCACTAAAGATTTTTCATAAGTTTCTTTCTCAATATAAACTGTATATGAATCAAAAAGCTAAGATTTCTAAATACAAAATATATTTAAATTAAAAGATGAGATTTTATTTTACTACTTATTTTTAGTTGGTATTTTACAGAAATTGAACTGTTAAAACATTGGTGCTTTTTCCTAAAAATTTAAAAAATTTAAGGACAAGATAGTTACTTGAGAATTTCTTTTTGAAAAAAAATTAATGCCAGCATCATACACAAATTTTTAATACAAAATTTTATTCTCACTCAAAACTTGTCAAATTATACATGTCATACATTTTACATTGATAGCTTTTAAGACAAAACAATGTCATTTCCAAATAATATACCTATTCAGTTTAAAACACAAAATATTAAAATGAAAATCCAAATTCTTATTTTTATATATATATATATATATATATATATATTGATGCATGTTTCATTAAATAATATAGACAAGTTTTGTCTATTTATTTTAAGTAAGTTCCTTTCATACTGTCTGATAAGCTTAATAACATTATCATTGAAAGATGATAGGAAATCACCATATTGATACATGTTTAAACCCTATCTAAGCTTTCAGCTTACATAAGCCATTATCAAAGATGACAATTACATTTCAATATATCAAATAAAACACGGAAGAAACAATAATGATAGTCTGTTTTTGTTGCATGATAAATTTCAAAGCAATGACAAACTGATGTATATGAGATGCAGAAGCAAAGATCTGCATCACAGCTCATGACGTTACACATGACTAGGCGAGAGTGAAAATGAGAATTATTAAGTATGGGAAGCCGTTGGTATAAACCAATGGCTTCTGTTATCAATTATAGGCATTTAAGAATATTTGTGGAGATTTCGTAGTTTATTTTGTTCAAGTTAGGTTTCAACTGTTTTATGTATATAGCTTCAAGAATTTTTAGTTTTATTTATTTATTTTTATATATATATATATATATATATATATATTATAAATTAACTGATTTAAAAATGTTTTTTTCACTACACAGTAATGACCATGTTTCTAAAATGGAAGCTAAAAACTTCAAATTTAATTTTGTAATTAAATTAAAAACCCTAGTTCCATTTCATCTTCAAGCGAATATTGGAGTAACTTATTTTTTAAATTTACTGAGTTTTAAACACACAGAAAAATTCATAATTCACTGTTTCCAATGATAGAGAAATATATATATAAAATAATTCTACCACTTTGCTCCAAGTACTTATGAAAAATTATGAGAATTCAAAAACCAGATAAGAAAACTTTCAAGATGTAAAAATAGGGAGAACTGGTTTCTAAAAGTTTTGAATTCTGTGTGTGATGACTGATAAATAAACAAAAATTAAATAAGAGCAAAATTTCACCATCTCTAAAAATATATGCATAATAAAAATCAGGAGACAAACAAAGCTATAGTTGACTAACCAATCAGAAAGCTTTCACAACCATGATATAAGGCTGTAATCCAGGAAGAAGTGAGCAGCCTTTTCAAAGCTTATCTATAGATGTGTATATGAACAGATGGAAAATTAACCAAAATCAGTAGATAAATGAGTTTTTTCAGTTTCTGATATTGCAGTCATTGTAACATACACAGAGATGAAATGAAACATTTGCACGACAATCTGGCAACCTTAGATGGCTGAACCATCCTTGCTACATTGAAAACAGACATCCCTTCCTTCACCATGTGGACACGTGTCAGCAACTATATGTAGATACAAAATATACACTTATATAATGACATTCTTTCCCTCATTATCTCCAGTATGTGCTCACAAAAATAACCCTCCAAAAAGCTGAGATTTCTAATATATATTGATGCATGTTTCATTAAATAATAAAGACAAGTTTTGTCTATTTATTTTAAGTAAGTTCCTTTCATATTGTCCGATAAGCTTAATAACATTATCATTGAAAGACAATAGGAAATCACCATATTGATACATGTTTAAACCCTATCTAAGCTTTTGGCTTACATAAGCCATTATCAAAGATGACAATTACATTTCAATATATCAAACAATACATGGACAAAACAATAATGATAGTCTGTTTTTGTTTTATGAAAAATTTCAAAACTTTTTCTTCAATTTTCCTAAATTGAAGGAAAATAATATTCGTATCAATTTAAGTTCTTCAATGGAACCGAATTTTTCCAATGAAACCTTATAAATCTATTATAAATAACTTTATTTTTAAAATCAACTAATCTTTGCAGACATTAATTCTAAAATTAAAGAAAACCATCTTCTAAGATGGTGAGAGAGTACCTGTAGATATAGAAATCAACATTGCATGGTACTGTCAATTTCATGCCTAAATGCAATCTTCAGACATTGGTCCGCAGTGTCTATAAATGCTTTATTTCTAATATTGAAGACTCTTCTGTTGTAAATTGTAGACACAGACGTGTACATATATATCCTACACACATTTGTCTCTAAAATGTCTAACACCTAAATAAAAAAAGTGATGTGTCAAATTATAGAACATTTCCACATTGTCTCATATTGATGTTTTATATTTACATGTTAGAAATGATACTGCAAAAGTAATGTTCCTTATTTCCACATTATATAACAGTCACACTGTTATATAAAACAAATTTTCACCTTCAAAATATTATTATGAAACAGGGTTAAATAAAAACATGGTTTACAAGTGAAAAATCTCTCTATGGCCATACTTTCAACATCCTCTTCTAATTTCATGGGCCAAGATAAAATTGGAAGCATATTTTTGGAGTGACCCTTGCAAAACAATTATTTTTCCAGGTCTTATCATTAAAGAATAAATACCTACAATCAAAAAACTGCCAACACGGGTTCAAATACCATGGTGATTTGAGGTGGCCTATCCAAATATAATGCTGTATGTTTAATTCTGTAGTTTTATCAGGATTCACAACAGACTGAGAAATTGTCTAAGATTCAGCACAAAGGTTAAATGTTTATCCAACTTTTCATCACAAAGACTAAAGGTTGTATAATACTCAGGGTTACACATATTGGGTTGCCAGAGAAGTCTGTTCAGTTCACAAAGTAAAAATTATTTTTTTTTAAGTTAAAAAAAAAAAAAAAAAAAGAATCAATTCAAGCAAAAGAAATATATACATGATCACACTTGTCACAATCCATTCATAAGTAATCTTTTTCCCTCAATTAAAACAATTCTATTAATGCTACCAAAAACCTTTTAAATGACCCAATACAAATATTAACATGACCCTAACATCCAAAAGGACTAATTCAGATGTGAGGACTTCCTAATTTTCCTAAATTGAAGAAAAATAATATTCATATCAATTTAAGTTCTTCAATTGAACAGAATTTTTCCAATGAAACCTTATAAATCTATTATAAATAACTTTATTTTTAAAATCAACTAATCTTTGCAGACATTAATTCTAAAATTAAAGAAAACCATCTCCAAATATAAGATTGAAAACAAAGTTATTTTTACATAATTTTGTTTTCAATTTGAACAACATCTGCATGGTTGTCTACCATGGTCCAGTGGCTAACAAGCTCACAGACCAGTTATTTTATGATTGTGAATTTCATATTTATTGAGGATCCCACTATATCAGCCTTGTGCCAGAACAAATTTAGTCAATATTTAGAATAAAATCTTTTCCAATTAAAATTTTCATGTTTTGTGATCCTTACCCAACTATCTAACCAAATTAGCTTTGAAAATATTTACAATATCTGTCAATTACTTATAAGCCTTCTAAAAGAATATTTGGCAAATTTACTTCACTGGGGGCTCCATTACTGCAGCCTTGTGTCAGACAAATTTATGCTAAAATAATTCAGAAAGTGATTCATGGGATAATCATCAGCAAATTAGTATAGTGTGAGGAGTATAATGCTCTCTGGATACAGACACTTATAGCCTTGTTCCAAACTAAAATAAATTTAGATACCTGTTCAGTCCTTAGACAGTCATGTATGGGAGTTTTGGAAACAATGTTCTATACTACAGGGCTATTCATGGTACAATAAAGGGACATAACTAAAAGCCGAACTCAAAATGTTTGAATTTCAGAATAACATTCTTAATGACTTTCATTAATTTTGTAGTCTAAAAATGTTTACTTTGTAACAAATAACAGTATTTTCAAATAATTTTGCAGTGTAAAAACAGAATCAAAAGGAAAAGTCTATTAAAAATTAAATTTGAAATGGTCATTGTAACATTTCTAAAATGAGAAAAAACAAAAAGTATTTCTTTAATTCAAGTAAAATTATGTATTTTTCAGTTGGCACATATTACCTTGCTTAGATCCCCATTCTTTTTTTTTTCATTAACTCTTGTGTAAAATGTTATGGTATATGAACTTTGATGATAAAAATTACCTGTTGAAACAGAAATACAGATTATACAAAAAAAATTAAATTTTTATCATTAATGCATTTGTTTTTATGAATAAAAATTCCTAGAGAAAAATATTAACTTTAAATGAAAAATGTTCTATAAACTTTCAAGTGGCAAGACCAAGATTAATAAATTATTTTTTAGTGAATTTTATGCACAAATGTTTGTTTTTGCAATAAACATAAAATATATCAAGTCTGAAGGAAATAAAATAAATCTTATACTTAATTAAATAGGCTGAAGTTATTTCAAGTGTAAAAATAAATTTCTTAAGCCAACTACAGCAGCAAATTACTAGAAAACTAAACCAAAAAATCAAACTTGTCACAGCCATTAGAATGAGAAGTTTTTCAAAGAGGCCTCCAGTACTAGCCCTTAGCTGCACCAGAAATATGCCTGTTGTATAAAATGTCATGGTTAGGAGTAAATATATATTTTCCTTTCAAAGCTCATTTTCTTCAGAACTTAATCTCCAAAGTTACAAAATGTTTCTTGCAATAAAAGCATTAAAGTAAGGCTCAGTTGGGGGAGGGAACTGAATTAAAACATAACCTTTGACATAATTTTCAGATAAATTTTAAAAAAGCACCAGAAGATTTATGGAAATTATTTTTTCAAAACTTGAAGAGAGAAAAACACTTTTATTGCCTGGTACAAAGCATTGGAAGAATATAAAGATTTTTCCTGTTAGAGTTAAGTTCCACAAAGACAAACATATTTGAAGACAGCAACCGTATTAAATTCAATAAGTTTACTGTACAGAAAAGAATGTATGCATAAAAGGTAAATTGTAAATATAATTATATATTTATATTTGCAGACTTAACTGTTAGGAGGATGTCCAAGGAACAAGTGAGCTCCATAGCTTCTGTAATCCATTGATGTCAGAAGGGCTGGCTCCAAATAATGTGTTGTGACCCTGGCTGTCACTTGCAAGAGATGAAGATTTCAGAATCAAGTTCACTGCATGGCCCCAAGAAGGGTTCCCTATTGGACAGTCGTTAGCCAATCAGAATCCCAGTTTAATAAGGGTTTCAAGTTCAAAGTTTATCTTTGAATGGTAAAGGGTTAGCTCTCTTTACTATCCTTTTCAAATTCTCATAAGTCAAACTCTTCAAGTAACTGATTACATATTTTCTCAAGTTGCTAAAAAGTTGCCATTAGTCAAGTTGCTATACTTAATGTTTTCCTAAATTTAGGCAAGGTCATTGCTTTTCTAGTAAAATCAAAGATAAAAAAAAATATGCCTGTTGTTTTTAAAATGTGGCATCATAAAAGCAAAACGAAAAGATCTTACAATGATACAACAAAAAAAAATCAGTATATCTTTTGTCAGAGATGAAAGTGTAGTTAGTTATTTTATTTTCTATTTAATAATGGAATTGCACTGAACGTCTAATTTTGAGTCCCCATTTTACACCTAAAGAATCCCCCCACCCCACCCCAAAATTAAAAAATGACGAAATCTGAAATGTTTGCAAAATACTCCAGAAAGAAAAAAGGATTTAATGTTTTTAAAGCCATTAATGCAATAACAGAATAATCTAGAAATTAGATTTGTCTCTAAAATATTTAATTCTGGCATTCTGATCTCCCAAAGAGTTATTCAACTTAGGATTCTTGTGTATCAGTCTGATTTTTTTTCTAAGGAAGAGATGTTTACATTATGGAGGAATAATTACCATATTTAATGGTAAAGAAGACACTCTTATTCTCTCAAAAATATTTAAAAAGCAATTAATATATTACAGGCAAGCATTTAATATCATTGAAATATGTGTCTACATGACAGCAAAAACAGAATAAAATTACTTAGGTTTTGTATTAGATGAACTATCAGTAAAAAAAAAATGTTAAAATCAAAACAGAATGCAAGTTAATAGAATGTTATTAATCAAAGTTGAAACTCTTTTCATGATTCCTGTATTATCCACATTCATGACATTTTGCATTTGCACCCAAGCATGCTAAGACACTATTTTAATCCATATGCCTCAATTTTTCTAATTCTTTCCACTTTCTCACAAGTTGGGTTCTCTATGATTACTGGTAGATCTGTAAGAGTGTGTTAAATAAGGATAAGTTTTCAATCCTTCCTCTCTTCAATCAATTTGAAGTGCTATCTTCTTCCACCAAAAAGCAGAATGCTTTACTCCCAAATTCTCCTCTCCACTCATCAGAAATACAGCTCCCTGACTTTCCATTTAGATCCGAGGCTCTATTCTGTGATATGCATATAACTGTCCATGGTTTTGGCTATCATATCCAAATTTGATCTCTACAAAGCATGCAAACTTGATGTTACCCCTGCAGTTCTGAAGAAATGTGCCTCTGAACTGGCCTCTGTTCAAACTTTAAATAAGAATAACAAATTTTGGACTGTTGCTTAAGATATTTCAAAGGCAATTGACTGTTTAGCATACTGATCTTTTTCACAAGTTGAAGGATTATAGTTTTTCTGGTTGTTACCTTGATTTAATTCAGTTTGTCTTATCAAACTGCATAAAGAAAGTTGTCTTGAATGGCCATTCTCTAGATCTCAACCTTTTTCCCCCCTTCCATAACCCTATCCTTAAAATAAATTACATGTCTCAAAGAACCTCTGCACAAAAACAAAATTATATACCATATCTTTCTCATTTTATTTTCATCGTAGTTCACGTGGCTAATATCATAGTATTTATGAATAACTGGTTTAAGGAAAAATTAATATTTCTTCGTCAAATTTTTTGGTAGTGTTAAATAAAATTCATACAGTTCATTTATAATACTTTTTCAGGAAGTTTTCATTCACGCAAAAAAATTCTAAACTCAAACATAAAAAATAAACATAAGTAACCAATATCATATACCTATAATATAAATTTAAACAGAATGTAAACAGTAATATTACATATATGAAACTAAATAAAAAGTCAAAAGTTCATTAGCTTATCTCGCCTGTTCTTGCAGAACCCTTGGGGACTTTTTGTGGAACCTTAGGGTTCTGGGGAACCCCAATTGAGAAATGCTGCTCTAGATCCTTATGCATTAATGTAAGTGTCCCCCAGGACTATTCTTGGATCCAATCAATTCCTTATTTTCATTAATGACCTTCCTAATCTAATCAGTTCCTGGCTTGGTGCATCTATACTAATAACTATTTACTTCTGTCTTAATACTAAGTCTGATAGATTTGATAAAATAAAATTGGCAGGTGATCTGGAAAATGCCCTTCATTCTATAGACAACTGGAGTAAGAAGTGACTTGTTAATTTTAATACTTCTAAAACCAAACTGTTCACTATTACTCATTTTAAGGAATTTTTATAGATTTCCCTCAGCATGGCTGATGCTAACCTCCCAAGGAGCACTTGTCACACCTTCTTGGTTTTATGATTATATTGAATGAACTGCTAAGCCTGATGTTAAGAAAATCAGTTCACTGTGTCATGCCAGGCATTTTCTTTTCATAGAATCTATCTTGAACATCTACCATTTGTCCATGCAGTGAATATTGCTGCCACATCTGGTCTGGTGCTTCTGTTTTAAAGCTAGAGATTCTTGACAAAATACAAAGAAGATTTTGTAATGTTATTAGTCCTGGCCTCATATCTCAGCTTCAGTCACATTTCTTTAACTTCCTTTGCCTTTTCTAAAAATATTTTCTTGGTAATTGTTCTGATGAGCTTTCTTCACTGGTACACAGACTTCATAAAATTTAGACTGGCAGCTCGGTCTCGATTTCACTGTTGAAGTT
Source organism: Acanthosepion esculentum (assembly GCA_964036315.1). Lineage (NCBI taxonomy): Eukaryota > Metazoa > Mollusca > Cephalopoda > Sepiida > Sepiidae > Acanthosepion > Acanthosepion esculentum. The sequence continues at coordinate 47,171,831 of OZ038483.1, forward strand.
GCTAGTTGCAACTGTAAATTTGATGCTAATAGTTTCTTCTTACTTGTGGAACTCTCTTCCAGCTTTCCTGCCAACAGCAATCTTCATAAATTTAAATGCCATGTCAATCATTATTTTCTGTCTCCTTGAATCCTGTTCTTTTATTCACCTCCATTACTTTCTCTCAATAACACCCTTCAATCTCATTCTCACAGATGAAATGTTGCAAGCCTCTTGCTGCTCTATTGCTATTTCCATCGGAAGTGTTCAGACAACTGCATTCCTTAGATCTACCAGTTCTAACCTTCACATCTAAGACTGGCCATTCCATGCATGTAGTAACCCAATCCTCATTCCCTTTCTATTCCACTAGCAAAAGATATAAGTTTCACTCCAGCAGCTTCTTCCCACAAACTGCTGCTTTGTGGACCCGACTCCTAAAACAATGCTTTCTCGATCACTACAATCTTAATCTGGTCATTATCTTCCCCACATATCTCCATAAACTGTGCCTCTTACTCTGTAACCCTCTACCTCGAGTGGCCCTTGTACATTGTAAAAAACAGAAACATTTGCATCCTAGCAGATTTTTGTTTGGGCAAAATGATGAATAAAAAGAAAAAAAAAAAATCACTGACAAAAGTGCCCAATCTTACTGTGTCAAAGTAACAAATGTGTTTGAGGTAATCAGAAAAGAATTGTATTACTATATTCAGTAGTCAAACCAGATAATGGGAGAGTCAATCTTTAGAAACGGAAAAAAAACATTACCTCATTCGTTATTATACGACTTAAAAATCCAATCTAATTCATGTATATTACTTCATTATAAATCTATTCCTAACTTTGTTGTTAATTTGAGACTGTGGGAACTTGTCTTTGCAGAAAGGTTTCCATTTCAGTTACCAGAAATATTCACATGGAACATCATGTTGGAACCTGGGATTAAACTGAGGAGCTTCAGATTATTGGTTTAATGCCCTTCCAGATGAACGGTTTCAACTTTTGACAAGAAGCACATGTTCAAATGCATCTATCAAAATAGTTTTCCTACAAAGTAATTTTAGATATTTCCTTTAAGACCAACAAAGGTGGACTTTCTGCTCACAACATCTCTATTTTAAATTTTTTAAAATAAAATGAACAATGAGCAACTACTATGTAATTATGGTAATATCAATATCATCTATCCACACATTAAACAACGCAACATACTACACACCCTTATTGGTAATGGAGTATTCCATTTTTATAATTCGAGCCATTAACTGATGTAGATAAATGAACCAACCACATGTTACTATAATAACGGAATATCTCATTAAATTTGAAGAGATCAGGTTGCTATTTCTTTTGTAGATTTTTGATTTCATGATTTAAAAAAAAAAAATTCTTTCTTACAATCTATTGTTATTTCTAGCAATAAAAATCCTAGATTCCTCTTGCAGAAAATATAAACAGTATCAGAAATACAGGAAATAAGAAAATATAAAACTACTAATATTACAAGAAATGATATACGAAATAATATTGCGTAGTGTGTGTGTGTGTATATATATATATATATATCAAAATGCAGACATAAAAACAAATTTTTACATTACGTCAAAATCAAAAACTAAAAAACGAACAAAAAAAACTAAATTGATAAATAACACATTAAGTCAGTCAGTTATGTGCCATGCGTGATACATGCTTAGGTGATCATGTCTCTTTCAATACATGACTGATGAGGTAGATTTTTTCCCCCAGAGTAGGTTGCCATTTCTTTCTGCAGTAGACCAGTTGCCAACCAAAGATGTAGAATCTAGTCTGTCCTGATATTTACCCATAGCTTTTTAAAGAAGAGGATTCATACCTTTCCCAAGGGTATTAGCATGTAAGTGAATGTAAATGATTCGACTGGAATTCGAACTCTGCTCTCCAATTTCTCAATCTGAGCCACTATCCATCACTCCACCATGCCTCCTCAAACCCATTAAGTACATAATTAAAAAATTAAACTACAAATGCACACATAAACAGAAGTAAACATAATAACAAACAACAACAAATAATAAAGTAATCAATAACAAAGTTAACAAATAACACTATAAAATAGCTACAAGAGGCATTCAGATCAACAATTATTTCTACTCAATAGCTCCTAGATTAATTTGGAACAACTGTTACCACCCACCTAATAACTGTCAAGAAAATACATTAGACTTACCCATAATAATATGCACCATATATAAATAGGTGAAACAAAACACAGCACAGCACATATGACCTGAAATTTACATTAAAGCATGAAACAGACTTTCATATTTGCATATGCTTTTTCCCTGATATTGAGCACACCTTAAAACTAAATTTTTTCATTATATCTACACACACAATAGTGCATTTGTGGGTACAAACAATATTGATAGCTACACTGTATTGTAAACAATCTTAAGTGTACATAAGATGCAGTGTAGTGTTGATTTCTTGGTTTGGTTTGGTTTATGGCATATCAACATTACTGATTTATTTAATGCCGACAAAATTTTAATTATTTTATGTTTTTTCTTCAAAAATCTATGGCTGGTAATTTTTTTTTTTTTTTTTTTACAAAAATATATTTTTTTTAATAATTTCTAATAAAAATATATTTTTTTTAATAATTTCTAATAAAAATATATTTTTTTTAATAATTTCTAATAAAAATATATTTTTTTTAATAATTTCTAATAAAAATATATTTTTTTTAATAATTTCTAATAAAAATATATTTTTTTTAATAATTTCTAATAAAAATATATTTTTTTTAATAATTTCTAATAAAAATATATTTTTTTTAATAATTTCTAATAAAAATATATTTTTTTTAATAATTTCTAATAAAAATATATTTTTTTTAATAATTTCTAATAAAAATATATTTTTTTTAATAATTTCTAATAAAAATATATTTTTTTTAATAATTTCTAATAAAAATATATTTTTTTTAATAATTTCTAATAAAAATATATTTTTTTTAATAATTTCTAATAAAAATATATTTTTTTTAATAATTTCTAATAAAAATATATTTTTTTTAATAATTTCTAATAAAAATATATTTTTTTTAATAATTTCTAATAAAAATATATTTTTTTTAATAATTTCTAATAAAAATATATTTTTTTTAATAATTTCTAATAAAAATATATTTTTTTTAATAATTTCTAATAAAAATATATTTTTTTTAATAATTTCTAATAAAAATATATTTTTTTTAATAATTTCTAATAAAAATATATTTTTTTTAATAATTTCTAATAAAAATATATTTTTTTTAATAATTTCTAATAAAAATATATTTTTTTTAATAATTTTTAATAGGTATTAAAACCTATTTTTATGCTTTCATGTAGTTTTGACCCCAGCTGGGACCTTAACAGGTGCTACCACCTTAGGTCAGGATGGACCTGGGAACACTAGCAATTAAGAGGTGGTTCCATGCTCCTCAAAACCTCCTGATCAGAGGCCTTGCTACTGGAGGTAGATTATCGTCTTATCCAGGACCTTGATTTCTGGGTTCACATTTGTGTTTAACTGCATATTATATATATATATATATATATATATCTCAGACAAAGATAGTATGACTATCTCCATGTGCTATTTATGCCTTATGGTTTAATCATGTTTACTTTAGAGATTATGATAACTTTAATTTATTCAAGTAGACTTCAGCAAATATCCATGGCAAACATCATTATTCCATATAAATTTATCCTCATTTAAACTTAAGCTTTTTAATTTTCATCATTAAATATTCTACAACTTTCATATTATATAAAATCAGAGTGTGTATATAAAAAACGACAAGCAGAGTCAACATTTAACTTTTTTTAGGTTTAAAGTAACAAAAACACACAGAAAACAAAACTGAATAGGAGGAGGTCAGATTATTGAAAAACAGTTGACTGGATCAGAGAGAAGTAAAACTGTTTGGATCATCTCCAACAAAAGATGATTACTTATCTATCAAAATGAGTAACACTTTTGAGTACTTAGAAATTTGGAGTTAAAGACTTGTGCAATGCAATGCCAATATTTCTTTTTTGGCAGGTGTGTTTAGAGATCCCAGTTTTTAAAAGCGAAGTAATAAATGTCATTTGGTAAAGAAGAAGGCTGTAGATATGAGAGAAAGTAGGAGAGGATATAGAAAAAGAAGTCAAGGAGAATGCAGTAGAGAGAAAATGAAGAGAGAGAGAAGCAGGGAAAATGGAAATTGATGTGAGGCTGATGAAGATGAAAATGAAAAAGGGAAAAGGGAAAAAAATATGAATGAAGAACAGGGTGACAAGCAAAAAACAAGTGGAATGGAAGTGGGTAGCAGACAGAAAAAGGGGAGAAGACAAAAGAGAAAATGGGAGCAGACAAAAAAGGGGAATGAAAAGTGGAAATGCAGAAAGACAAGGGAAAGTATGGAACAATGGAAAACCTAAATAAGGATAAAGAATTTCCATTAAACTAACCACTTGTCTGTCCAATATTGATAACCCACCTGAGTCACCTTTGTTTCACAGAACTTGAAACCACAAGGCCACAAATGCCTCAAAGAAGCAGCAACAAAAAAAGCTACTTATTTATTATTAATCACAAAATTATTCATCTCTGTTGATGCATTTTCTTTCTCAGCTACCACATCCAATATCCACTTAAATGTCTACTTATACAGTATCCAATCATCTAAAACATGCTATTATTTGGACATATTCTTTGGCAGGAAGAAAAGATGGTTGCAAAGACATGTTGTTCCTTTTATTCATCAAAACAGTCACCATCATTATCACTGTTGTTGTTCATAATTATTTTTGTTGCTACTTTCAGAAAACATTAGCCTTGAGGGAATATTTCAACAAAGCTCTTGCCATTTGAAGCTTGTGTACTCCATAAAATTATTGTATTTTCTCTTCATGTAGCTGATATTGGCCCCTGGGTTTTGATCAAAGACGGCTTCATGAAGCTGAAGGCACTGTCCTGACAAAGGCACCGTAATATTGCATACAAAAAAGAAAATATTATTCTTGATCTATTTTTCTTGTATTTCCTATTGCTTCCCCACTCCCATCTTTTTTGTTCCCTCTTTTTGACTCCATCTTGCCTTATTTTCTTTTGTCTGTGACACTCCTTTTCATTTAGCTCTTGAATTTGCTTTCTTTGTCCAATTTTTTCTGACATCTCTGAGCAGACTTTGCAGATATTAAAAGGGATTTTATTTTATATTACCTCCAACAGATTGAACACCTGTTTTGCAAGAGAAAATTAAAAACTTTATTTGTAAAATTTCCCAACAGAATCTTACTCTTTTTAAAATGCAAATGGACAATTAGAATAATCTATTTCAGTTTCTTTCAATGATTTTTTTTTCCAAATCTTATGCCCTGGACTTTTTCAAATATCTTAAAAGAAATACTTTTTCTCAAGCCAACATTCTATTTCTGCACACTTTTAATTTAGCCATTCTTCTTTTTCTTGCCTGCATTTTTCCTAATGTTACTAAAAGATTCTCATAATGTGTCTCACTTCTAATTTCTGTTCTCATTTAGTTCCATTGTAACTCTATTTAACACTATCCATATGCGTCTTCAAATACATGCCATTCAGGAGTCTATCATATTGAAGTTTGGGTGCTGTCTTGGCCACCTTCAGTTTCCATAGTTTCATTCTAAGATTACAGATCACTGGAAGGTGGTCACTCCTGTAGTCAGCACCTGAGTATGTTTTACAATGACATTGTAGTGTTAAAATTCCACATCAAAATTTTGCTAATAACTGTCAGACAACACACATTGATCCACACCTTTGCATAGAATTATATTGGTACCTGAATAAATACATCAATCTTGAAATGTAGATATCACACATGCTCTTAGAAGAAATTATTTCTTCTTGTTCTCTTTGTTATTAGAAGATATCTTGCGAAAATGGGATGATTACTCCAAGGAGAAGGGAAAAATCTTTGTTATGGCTTTAGCCAGTTCGCAATGATAAAAACTTACTATTTGAAAATACCTACAAATGAGACTAGATGAACACAAAACAATTACTGAAACAAAGATTTAATAGAGCAGTTAGAAAATTAATAATGAAAAATCATAGTATAAACTAATAGAATATAAACCTAGAATAGCCAAACAGTCTACCTAAAACCCACAAAGCAGGCATTCGAATGCACCTCATTATACCAGGTATTGGTAGCACTCCCTGAAAACTGTCAAAAAACATATATTAAACCAAGGTGAGACACAAAAAGGCCCTTGGTTCACAGAGAATGCATTTCAAATCTCAGAGCAAATATTAACCAAGAAAATCATTTCAAGCATGTGTGTGAACAAAATATGTAAATGGTGACAAAATTATGAAATAAGTTGGAGAACTTGAAGCACAAGACCCCAAGCAGAGGAGTAAACTTCAGGAATTTGTACTAAAAGCAGCCTGGTCAAGGATAATAAATATCTGACTTATGTAAAGAACCTACATTCTCCCGCCAAAGAAATAATATATATATATCATCAAATTGAAGACATACTTAATAGGCATTGTATTTCTTGCTTTAATTTCATAAATCTTTTTAAAATCTCTAATGACTTGTATGCCCTGTTTTTCAGAGAACACATTTTTATTTCAACTTATTGTTTTCAAACATCCATTTTAAACAATTTATTCCATACAGTATAAGGTTTTTTTAGTGTAATGTATCTATTGAAAAGTTGTAAAGTGAAATTTAAGAAAGTAGCAGCTTTAACACAATGGGGTGAGAGTATTACTGGGGTAATGTTGAGGAAACATGATATCAGTCAGCAGTATTGACCAGAAACATACAATAAATGTCAGAGAGATACATAAACACACTCATGCATAGACATATCGACAAACACATACTCAAGATAGGTACACATTTTTTCTTACATGTCTGAAAAATTTTTTTAAATAATTTTTTTTATAGAATTATTAGTTAATATTAAAATACCAAAATGTTTTTTTCCATGCAGAGAGTTTAAAAAATTATATATTTTAGTTAGAGTAAAGGAATCATTTTATCAATAGTATATTTTGTTAAAGATTGTAATGAGCCCAACAAACATTGATATATATATATATAATCTCAAAGTTTTTATTGTATTAGTCTATTTTTTACACAATTTATATTAACCTATCAATATTGGTAAAAATTTTCACTCTGATCATCTTTATTTTTGGAAGTGCAACCATCAACTCTGGTTGCATCTGCATAGATATTTAATGATCATCTGATAAGTTTTCTGCTTGGTGACTGATACAGTTGTTCAATCTTTTATGAGCTGTAGTCACTGTATCCAAGTAAAAGCCAAAATTTCAAAACGCTAAGATTCTTGGCAGGTTAGTCTTGAATTAGTTTGGTTAATGGCATATCAACTCCTTATGGATCATTTAATGCTTAAATTTCATTTTCTTAGAAGCTTTGGTAATTTTTTTTTTTTTTTTTAAAATGTACTACTGGTAATTTTTCTTTTTTTTTTTTTAAAATGTACTACTGGTAATTTTTCTTTTTTTTTTTTTTTAAAATGTACTACTGGTAATTTTTCTTTTTTTTTTTTTTTAAAATGTACTACTGGTAATTTTTCTTTTTTTTTTTTTTTAAAATGTACTACTGGTAATTTTTCTTTTTTTTTTTTTTTAAAATGTACTACTGGTAATTTTTCTTTTTTTTTTTTTTTAAAATGTACTACTGGTAATTTTTCTTTTTTTTTTTTTTTAAAATGTACTACTGGTAATTTTTCTTTTTTTTTTTTTTTAAAATGTACTACTGGTAATTTTTCTTTTTTTTTTTTTTTAAAATGTACTACTGGTAATTTTTCTTTTTTTTTTTTTAAAATGTACTACTGGTAATTTTTCTTTTTTTTTTTTTAAAATGTACTACTGGTAATTTTTCTTTTTTTTTTTTTAAAATGTACTACTGGTAATTTTTCTTTTTTTTTTTTTAAAATGTACTACTGGTAATTTTTCTTTTTTTTTTTTAAATGTACTACTGGTAATTTTTCTTTTTTTTTTTTAAATGTACTACTGGTAATTTTTCTTTTTTTTTTTAAATGTACTACTGGTAATTTTTCTTTTTTTTTTTAAATGTACTACTGGTAATTTTTCTTTTTTTTTTTAAATGTACTACTGGTAATTTTTCTTTTTTTTTTAAATGTACTACTGGTAATTTTATTTTTAATATGAAAATGTATTTTTATATTTTCATAATGCTTTGACTTCAGTTTGTGGGGTTCACTATTTGGCCATAGTAGAGACACTAAAAGGTATTACCGCCCCAGGTCAGAGTAGAGCTGGGAACAACAGTAATTAAGAGGTGGTTACATACTCCTCAAAACATTCTGATCAGAGGATTTGTAGCCTTTAATTAAAGCTACACATTCTTCCATTTCTCTAAGATTAAAATATCCTTAGTTGAATTATATACAATGCTGAAATGGGCTTTATTTCAGATTTCTTTTTGCTGATATCAAAATTATTCAGTTTGGAAAAACTGACGTTTTTATTTAAAAAAAATAAAAATTTAAAAATTAAAAAAAAATTAAATTAAAAGTAATTTCCAGCGATATATATTTTTTATATGTGATAAAAAACAGTTAAAATAAGATTATGAATTTTAATACATAAAGATTAGGAAAAAGTAAGCACTATAATTTGTTAAAATTATTTTTTTAAAAATAAATAAAATACTGAAAGTAAAAAGAAATTGCACAGATTATATGAATCTTCAGCAAGATTTTAGGCTGAAGGAATTAAGTGTCATGCTTTAAAATATATTTCAGTATTTGCAAAAAAAAAAAAAAAAATTTATACATCATGCAACCTGATCTCTTCTGTGCAGTAAAATATTCTGATATAGCAACTGGAGGTCTCATTTGACACCAATAACCAAATATTTTAGTAAAGAGGGAAGATCAAGATGCTAATACATTACTTTTATTTCATGATAACTGTCTTAGGATATTTTATTATAATGATTCAAAAAGCAACATTATTATTTACATGTGACAACAGAGTTAATTGTAAACATACATAATCCTAGATTATACATGTCGAAAATATACGCAATGTCATTGTTAAAATTAGCTGAATTTGGTTATTTACTTTTTACAGTACAGGTGAATTATCAAATTATTTTATAACAAGGGATAAAATAAGCTGAAATTGAAAAGTAAGCAAATCTTCATTTGATGAACTATGAATATTTGATCTTCCAAGGCAGGGATTGGCAAACTTTTTCATGGAGGACTGCATCATTGTTAGTTCTGTGTAAAGTGGACCATCTTCCAATAAAAACAAGATTTTCACAACAATCTTACCTGCACATGTTCTTTGTACATTTATTAACCAATTAGACACTGTATAAATGCATGGGAAACTGGTTTAATATTTAATGCATTTTCTACTATAAAAGAGATTCATGCACCTAACAAAAATCTTTTACAATAAGATTGTATTGTGTTGTGTTGTTTCAGGGATTTTTTTTTTTTTTTTTTCTACAGATTATGCCTTCTGTAGGTTATTTAAAGGCTTTGAAATACTTACATTGTAAGAATCTTTGGGAGATAAAGATTGACTAATACAAGTCCTATTAATTAACTCATAGCCGGGGAGAGAATAAGTGGATTCATATTTCCCAAGAGTATTTGCACATATATTGAATATAACGAACCCAACTGGAATTAGAACTCTGCTCTCCAATTTCCAATTCTGAGCTGTTATTGATTAAACCATCTGTATATTAAGCTTACAGCACTTGGTACTCCAAGTGGTCACCCATTTAGGTACTGATCAAGCTCAATGTTGCTTAAGTTAGGTGATTATATAAGAACTGGTATTTCAATATGATATGGCTGTAAGCCACTTACAATAAGAAATTTTCAATAACTGCTGCAATACTTTGATAGCAAAGTGCAGAAATGATATATGTTTATCTTCCGTTGGAGTATGCAAAGGCACTGAAACCTCTATATAAGTTTACACTGTGCTGATGACAATTCTGTGATCAGGGTGTCCCTGTGATTGTACACAATGCAATGTGTGAATGTAGTAGGGAAGTGAGTTTCCTGGGAATTGGGGTTTGCTATTAAATATACAAAAGAACATTTGAAAATTGTTGTGTTCTTGTGAGCTGTATAGAGTTATTGGGTGGGTTACATGTGGCCCACAGGCTGTATTTTACCCAGCCCTGTTCTAAGGAAATTTTTCTTCATGCTGTTGAAAAGAGAATCTAAATTTAAATATCAATAAAATTCAACTCTTGTTTATCAAATCCTGATCACCTGCAACAAATCCTTACAAAAATTACATTTCTTTTCTGGCATTGCTGACAAAGTTAACCTGGCCGTTGATCTCAAAAATGACCTTCAATCTGTGGTCGACGAGGGCAGGAAATGGCTTCTAAACTTTAATGCCTCCAAAATGAAACTGCTCTCATTTACCGATAGAGAACACTCCCTGCCTCCTATCAGCATCGCTGATACCCAACTCCACAAGAGCGTCTCTCTGCACCTTCTTGGTCTCCACTGACCCAAGGTGGAACAACTACATCAATAGCTTCATCTACTGCAAGGAAAGTTGGTTCTTTGTGTCTACACCAAAAGGTTTTTCTTGCCTGAGTCCATCCTTCAAATCTACCATTTGTCTTTGCATTGAATACTGTTGCCATATATGGTCTGGTGCCCCTGCTGTTCATCTTGAGGTCCTCAACAAAATTCAGAGACTGATATGCAATGTGAGTCCTAATCTGCCATCTGGTCTACAGTCACTTTCTCAGAGACATGATGTGGCTTCTCACTATCTTTTCTACAAATATTTTCATGGCAACTGCTCTGACAAGCTAATTTCACTGGTATTACAATGGCATGAATTTAAGTGTGCTACTTGGTTGGTATTTCGGTCCCACCCTTTCACTGTCGAAACAGTTAAATGTAACTGCTTCTTTTACTCCAACAGCTTCTCTCGCACTTCCCGACATTGGAACTCTCTTCCTCCTACTTGCTCCCCTGATAGCTATAATCTTCAACTATTCAAATGTAATTGGCATCTTCTGATGTGTTGATCCTGATCCCCATCTTTCTGTATATACTTTTCTCAAACACCTCTCTTTATTATTGCTCTCACTCTCTGTAACCCCTTGTGTTCTAGTGGCACTCCTTCTCTGCTTGGGGGTGAAGTGCTTAAATAAAAAAAAATAAAAAAAATCAACATTTGCTGTATCATGTGCAAAATCTTTTCAGATGGACAATCATTGCGATCTACAATTTCAATATCTTTTGTGCTGTAAGTAATTTTTATCCTTTGCCATCTCCCTTTGTCCTACCATTCACACAAATTCATATTTTATTCCGTTTCCTCCTACCTTCAGTATGTCATCAGAGTTAATTTCTTAGGCCTACTTTCTTCTATGTATCCCAGAAATTTCAATTGTCTTTCTGATTATAAGTTTCCTTCATGTGATTATTTTTCCTTAAGATTTCCTTGCCACTTAAATGTTCAATCCAGATCAGCTGGGTAATTTTTTTCCCCTCTTGATTACATTCTCTTTGCTTATATGTGACACTGGTAATGAAGGCATGGTAAAAATGGCACAAATTAAAAATAGAGAAAATTTTTTTTTTAAAATTAGATTTCATGCAAAAACTACTTTTTTTGCCAGTAGTGTATATTTCAACAAACTTATTTTTTTCACTTGTGCCATTTTTACCGGTGCCATTATTATCTAAATTCATATACTATTGACACTTTCATAGATTACTTGATCCTTCATCAGCCCCCAGGCAAAAAAAAAAAATAATAATTTTATGGATGAAGTTCCTTTGGCTTTTTTTTTTCCTTCATTATTTCAGAATTAGAATCATTTCATTATTCCTTTTCATATCTGTTTCTCTTCCAATATGAGCTTGTCCAAATAATAATAGTGAGAGGAACTTGAATAACGGACACATCAAATAAACACTTTTTATTGAATTGGTTGACGACCTTAACAGGAAGGATGTGTTTTAGCAAGGGGACTTTTATTTGGTTGGAAGCTGGTAAGTACAAAATACCTCTCTTTACCTACTTCCTTCAAATTTGGGTGAGCTAAGGAAAATGACAAAGAAATTTGCGAGCCTATGTGAAATTTTCTCTGGACCAATGAAAACCTTCAAAGTAATTATCCATTGAGCCTAGAAAAAAGAAAAAAACAAAATTGGTGGGCCTAAATCCTATATATATATATATATATATATATATATATATATAATAAGGAAACCGATTTGAAATATTTGCCAGTATCAAATTACACACCAATTACATTAATCATCCTTAACCAAGCACTTCAAAGAACTTTATTTCAATAATCCAAGAAAGCTAAGTATTTCACTTCATCTACTTTTGCATGTATGCAACCATATAAATCTTCTGTGAACAACGAAACCTCTTAACTTTGTTTTAAACATTTTTGAATATTATTTTGTGTCAGATGATTTAATCTGTTGTATGAACATTTTGAACATTTTCATGACAGTTCAGTGAAATTCAGTCAGTCAGTTATGTGCCATGCATGATACATGCTTAGGCAATCATGTATCTTTCGATACATGACTGACGAGGCAGATTTTTTCCCCCAGTAGGTTGCCATTTCTTTTTGCAGTAGACCAGTTGCTATCCAAGGCTATAGAACCCGGTCTGTCCTGCTATTTACCCATATATGGGAGGTGGAGAAGAGGATTCATACTTTTACCAAGGTTATTAGCACATAAGTGAATGTAATGGACTCGAGTGGAATTCGAACTCGGCTCTCCGATTCCTCAATCAGAGCTGCTATCCATTACTCCACCATGGCTCCCTCATTGAAATTACCAACTTGAAAATTTCTGAGTTTTTTTTTTAAGCATTTCACCCCAAGCAAGGTGAGAAGCCACTAGCACGCAAGAGGTTACAGAGAGTTGGAGCGAGAGCCAATAGGAGTGATAGAGGAAAGGATGACGAGAAGGATAGGGGATAGATCAAGGCATCTGGAGACGTCTATTGACATTACATTTGAATAGTTGGAGATTATAGCTATCGGGGAAACGGGAAAAGGGAAGGGAGTTCCACAAGTGAGAAGTGTGAGACATAAAGCTATTGGAGTAGAAGAAAAGGCTACATTTAATAGTTTCAACAGTGAAAGGATGAGAGCAAGATGCCAGCCTAGTTGAATGCTTAAATTCATGAAGTGTGGGAACCAGCGAAAGCAGCTCATCGGAGCAGTTACCATGAAAGTATTTGTAAGAAAGACAGTGGGAGGCAATGACATGTCTTTGAGAGAGCGACTGCAGACAAGATGCCAGATCAGGGCCAATTACATTGCATATCTGTCTCTGGATTTTATCAAGGACCTTGAGACAAACAGAAAGGGCTCCAGACCATATATGGTAGCAATACTCCATGCAAGGGTGAATGGTTGATTTGAAGAATCGATTCTGGGGAGAAAAGTTTCCTGGCATGGCACAGGGAGCCAACTTTCCTTGCGATGGATGAAGTAATTGACTCAATGTATTTGTTCCATCTCAGGTCAGCAGTCAATGTGAGACCGAGAAGTCGCAAAGAGGTGCTCTCAAGAAGTTGAGCATCAGACATTCTAATGGGGGGCAGGTCCTTTTCAAGACAAACAGCCAGGTTAGTTTTGTCAACGACACTAGATTTGTTTTTGAGGCAGGAGTAAATAGTAGCGTTGTCTGCGTAGATGCCTACTTGGGAATCTATGGGATCAGGAACAGAATAGGGCCTAGGATGGAGCCTTGGGGAAAACCTGTGTTCATGGTATAGGAGCTGGAGGAGAATCTATTCACGGTTTGACAGGAATGATTGTATTAAATCAAACAATCGACCTGTAATTCCATAACCCTGGAGCTTGCAAAAAAGGCCGGCATGCCAAACCCTATCAAACACTTTGGAGATGTCTAGAGCCACTGCATGAGTGGAAACCATATTGCTTGTCTGAGAGCAGATCATGGGTTGTAAGGTGGTTAACCACTTCGGCGTTGATTAAAGCTTCGAAGACTTTGCCGAAGAGGGGTAGGAAACTGATAGGACGGTAATTAGAAGGGTTGTTAGAAACAGTGGACATTAATGGGTTAATAAATAAATTTTCTGTAAAATACAGAAACTAAAAGAGTTTGTATACATGTGTACTGTTGGCAATGTATATTGGGCAATCATTTGTATATTTAATAGAACATGTCTATGTAGCATAATCTAGAAAGAAATTCTCTGTGATACACAACAATGGAATTAATGGATCAATAACAATAAAAAAAAACAAAGAACTGGATGTTTGCAAGCAAAGAGTCCTAAACCCAAAAAATAGGGAGAGAGAACTAAATTTAATGAATTCTTTATAACAATTTAAGTAGGAATTTATACAAAAGATCCTGCTAAGTTACTCAAAGTTATAATTAAATTGATTTCCATTATTATCTGAAACTTTGATCCCTTATTTGATATAATAATATTCATAATGGCTGGTAATTTGTTTTATATATATATATATATATATGCCTGACAATCACAGGAGTGTGAAACTTATCTCTTGAGATGTGATGCTGTGAACTGTTTTTGCTCTGTCCTAATAACTTCGGTATTGAGCACTATTGGTTACTGTTTATGTTGGTGCCTGCCTTTTGCTTTTGTTTTTTATCTTGGTTTATTTTCTTGTTCTTGTATACATTTTGACTTTTGTTAGTAAATTGTTTCTATTCGAGTTTTCTTTTGGTCACTTGGTAGACTGCGTGTGTGCATGTGTGTATCTTATAGCTCGACTTCATATATGAAAATTTAAGAGATAAGTATAATAGTATACAGGCCTACACTTATGATGCTTCATAGATTTCATTCTTTAGACCAGACGGTTACATGCTGTGGCCCAGTCATGGTGTACATTAGCAATAAGACCTCATGATCATAGATTTTCAGTTAGAGTAACAGTCTTTAAGGCAAATCAAATTGGCTGTAGTGGTCTGCCACTATTCAAGAAACATTTTGGCAAGGATTTTTTTTTTTAACAAGCTTTGCAATATATATATATATATAT
>OZ038483.1:47191900-47199400 GCA_964036315.1 Acanthosepion esculentum
GTAATAGGACTGACAATGATGATATACAGTTCACTGGAGGATTATGGGAAATAGAGAAAGGAGGAAACCAGTTTTTCCCAGTTCATCTGTATAGGATTAATGGTAAGTATTATTTGGGGCCATGACCTCTAGATTGCTTATTTATATATTCATTATTTTATTCATTTATATTATTCATTTATTTTTTTTTCACTCCTAAGTTATGAAAGTCCAGTGAATAAAATTGAATGTTTGATCCAAATATGAACCAATATACCATGTGTATTTTTTTAAATCTATTTAAAAAAACAGAATTATTTTGAAGAGATGCAATCTAGTAACCACTCAATAAAACTACAATTACAGTACTAAATAGAGCATTAAGAACAAAAATAATTACGTGGTAAGATATTTGACCGAATATGGTCACTAAGACCCAAAGTTATTTGAAACCACAGAACTGTGTGTTTGTAATTGAATGACAAGATGGGAAACTTCTTAATAAGGTGTTTTATCCTGAGAAGGAACTTCAGGCTACTGATGTTCTTATTCATGTAAGGGAAGGGGAGAGGAGGGGGAGGAATGCTGGAGGAGAGAGGGGAGGGGTGGAGGAGAGATGAGAGAGTGGGTAGAGAGAGAGTGTGGGGAGAGATTATTAGATTTAATAAAAAACGAAACTTGATTTTTTAGTTATTTCTAAAATAAATATCGCATTGTCAATGGATTGCATATTCTGTAATTTTTTTTATCAACTTTTAAATAAAAGATTTTTCAAATTTTTTCATTTATAAAATGGTTAATATATATTGCATTGTACTTGTGTCACATTTTTACAATCTTGTAAAATAAATATTACTGAGAGAGTCAAAGTGTATACAGCAATATCAAGGGAATAACTGTCCTTTTAGACATTTTTTGCAAGCAAACTTGTACTGTTTTGTTTTATTCAAACTAATAGTCATAATTACTCAATATTATTTAGTAATGACTTCTAGATTGCTCATCAGGTAGTTGGATGTGTGTGGGTATTAATTTTCTAACTTTATTTATGATCATGGCCTTTCTATTGTGTATTCATTGTATTTAATTATATATTCCATTTGTTTTTAATCTTTTTATTCAGTGTATTTTTCTTTGGTTCTAAGTTCAAAAAGATCAATCAATAATCCCTACTGGTAGTACCCATGAAAATTTTAATTTTCCTATTTGAATGTTTTGATAAATCATAATTTCAGTTATTTCCCCTACTGTTTTGTTAATGATTTGAGCTTTTAACAAAATATTGCAATCACAACCATAAGCATGAATGCAGGTCATTATATGAACAAGTAAGGACGTTCAAATGAAAAGATGAACAAATGACAAGTTTTTTCATTTCCTTGAAGCAGACAAACACATGTGTCACAGCCTCCACTATCTATTTTTTTTCTCACTGAAAGCTAACAGCATCTCTAATGTCTTTTCCATGAAATGGGAGAGACAAATGTAAACCAATATAGCAGGGTTTTTTGCCCTTTGTTGATTTGTTTTTTTTTATGTTGGATAAAACTTTCCCTAATAGAAATAATCTATTTGGAGATGAAAGAGGCTGTTTTGGAGACTATTTTTGAACAATGCTTAGAGAATAATGTAATGTCTGAAGCTATCCTGTCAGCTTTGGTGTATAAAAAAAAATGGCCTATGAGATGGGATACTGGAGGATACTTTTCAGTGATCTGAAGTGCACAAGGGAGGTAAGTGTGAAGAAAATTTTTTCATACAAAGTATATATCAAATTAAATCAAAATTACAATAATCTTTGTTCTCATCAAAAAGTTTATGAAAGAACTAGCATAGAATCCGTAAAAAAATATAGTGTTATTTATGTGTGTAAATGATAAAAATATAAACACATAAAAAACAATGTATATCCATTTATATTTCACCTATGTGTGTTCTATATTGGCAACAAAGGACCACAGACAACAGTGCCAATCCATAAACAATAATTTCATATTGCATCAATATTGTTTTAATGTTAAAATAAAAAATATTCACTGAAATAATCATGTAAAAAAAAAAATAAAAAAATTACTGCATTGTTAAAGATTTATCTCATTAGTGAAATACTAGCGGTTATCCAAATCCAAAGACTCACTCCTGTTGGAGGTGCCCTCCCTGATTTATTGGGTCTTCAAAGATCTAGCTGTACTCCCTATGTGTGACCAATTGTGGGTTGGTGAGTTTATTAAACACATAGTTGAGAGGTTCTGATTTCAGAATTGTCCTTATCCTAAACTGGCTGCCAGCCAAGGCTATAGGACCTGCTATTTACCCATAGATGGAGGGTGATAGAGAAAAGATGGGCATTTGCATGTAAATGAATGTAACAAACCTGACGAATTCAAACTTGGTTGTTTGATTACACAATCACAAGCCACTATACATTAATTCACCACACCTCCATTTTTTTTTTCCTTTTACACATTTATAGATAGGTAATTATCACTCTACAGCTTTTTCTTTATCTGTGAATTGCCATGATTTCTTGGCAAAGACAGCAAATAGTTTCCCTATGGCCTTCATTTTAGAATTTTCCTTCTCTTAAACTGGTTGCCAATCAAAGCCAGAGAGCCTCGTCTAACCAATTTAACTCATCACTGGAGAAAAAAAGAGAATCATTCCTTCTTCAAAGACAGTTGTGCAAAAGTGAATGCAAGGAATCTGAACCCAGCTTGCAGATTCCACTCTCCAGGTCAATATCTATTATACCACCCACACAAAACATAAGTTTTGCAAACTAAATGACTCTTTTGCAAACTAAATGACTGTTTTGCACTGATCTTCCAAATTAAGAGCATCAGCTTAAAATCACCCTAATCACTCAAAAAACACTCACCTTCCCATAAACAATAGCAAGCTTGTCTCACAAAACAATTACACAATATAGGGATTTGTCTCTTCAGTGAACACTACACTGTAGTGCTATGCCAGACTTAACTAGGTTTTCAACACTTACATAGAAGTGGTAAGCAAGCTAGTAACCTAGATCATTATTACTTTAATGCATGCTCTATTACAGTGACCTTATACCAGACAGTCAAGGGCATCTCAGAATTGAACAATGTCTAATCTTTCAGAATATTGCTACTGACATGAGTAAGGACAGCAAAATTTCACCAGATTTCTGGTCTTGTACTAGACAAAGCAACACTTGGTATATATGAGGGAGCCCACCATAGTGTAATGGCTAGTAGGTTCATCAAACAGATCAATCCAATTGTGTACAGTTTGATCCTCACTGGGTGCACATTACATCATACTTAACTTTGTTAGCTCTTTGTGAAGATATTCATTAGCAAGCTAGTATAAAACACTTATTATTATAAGGAATTTAATCTTCATTGCGTGACCTAAGCCTCTGGCTTCATGCTATCAACCAGACATTAATATACTGAACTGTATCTTAATATTGCTTCTGAAATAAGTTTTTTTTTCTTCACTTGTTTATTCTCAAAACACAGATTTATTAAAGAAAATATTTGTATGCATCATGTTCCTTCAGGACATTGGCTCTCCACAAGTTCCTGTCTTTTGTAATGCTTAATAAATAGTCTTTTTGTTACCTCTCCTAAACCTTGTTCTGCCATCAAGCTCACTAGGTAGGCTATATGTTGTTTTCCTCTATCCCTCTGGCCTTCAATCTGTCCTGTCAGTATCAAATTTCCTAAGCCCTCTTCATATGTCCTAGAAATTACAACTATCTCTTCGAGGTTATGCATAAGTGTCCTTTTTGTTCCCATTTTCTCTAAATCTTTGTTGCTGCTCACATGTTCAGTACATGGTATTCCCAGCATCCTTCTGTAGAAACACAATTTTGCTACTTCAAGGCTCCTGTGTGGTGGTTGTCCAACATTCACTGACATATAAGAGGACCAATATTATGTCAGTGTTTTTGTTTTTTTTTGTTTCTCAGAAAGTTTTTCTGTTTCTCAAAAAATGCATTTTGTTTTTAGCTTTAATTATAATTGTATATAAATCATTTTTCAGAGTACAGTGCAGATAATATTTTAAATAAGAATATATTTACATTTTAAATATGCATATGGCTATGGCTTTAAATTATGATCTGTAGACAATTTTTCAGGTTACAATGCTGATAAAATGTGGGGAATAAGATTAAAATTAAATATGGCTTCTTATAATTCACATTACATGACATGTGAACTGAGCAGAAGTTAAAGTGGGATTGGCAGGGGATGAAAATACAAGAAAACCTCATTACTACAACTTTGGATAAAAGAACCAATCAGCTCTGCAAATCAGCCTTCTTCTTTCTAGAGAAAGAAAAATGTTAGGATTACTTCCCACCCCTCCAGGAATACCTGCAGGTAATTTTATTTGCAAGAAGTGAAATTCTGATTTTATAAGTCTAAGTGAAGACATCACCCATGTTGTTGATGATGACAAAGGTAAATTACTCTCTTCATTAGTGTGATTGACAATTTCAACACACGTTCTGCAAGGACACAACAAAAGTCAACCATTCTAAGCTCCTCCAAAACAAAAGTCACAAAGCTGATTGCCAAAAATAAGCAAAGAAAGAAACAGTCATGTCCATGAAGAAATTGTGTCATCAAAATCCTCTGCTGCTCTCTAGTAAAAGAAACCGCGCTTTCCTTTCCCTTCTTTTTGTCTCCCCCCCCCACTTCCTCAGCCCCATCAGCAACCAGGACATACACTTGTCTGCAGCCATTGATTTTTTGTTTATTTTAAATCTCATGCTTTGCATAGCTGCATGGCTTCCATACTGACGTGCAAGAGTGCGATCGAGTTTGATGTTTATGCACAGACTTCATGCAGTGGCTGGAAGCCACACCCAACACCAAGGTTCAAAATGCTGGCAAAAATATATTGAAAAAAAAAAAAATTATTTTTCAATATAATGTAAAAATACTGACAATCTGATTTTCTGTTCTTTTTTTGTGTCTTTCTGCTTGGATTTTCCTGTCCAACAAACTTCTATATATTCAATCTAATCAATTCCAAGACCCTGTCTTGCTCAACTTGATCATTTACAAACATGTTAGCTTTAGCTCAATCTGGTACAAGGTCAAAAGTATGGAGCATTTCATGTGGATCAAATCCAAACATCATTTATGTATGCATCTGCATAGAAAGTTGAATCAGTGAAACTTAGCACTAATAACCTTGCGAAAAGGATGAATTATTTCTACACCACTAGCAATGGATTAAACAGCAAAACTGAAAGGGCTCTCCAGCCTTACCGATTCATTTTTATGGCTTATTAACCTTGCACAGGTTAGTTAACACCAGAAATTATATTTTTTAAGATAATGATTTAGTAATACAAGTCTTACTAATTAACCCATAGCTGGAGGGAGAAAAGCTGGAATCATACCATTCCCAAGCAGTGATGTGCAAAGGTTCGGTGATTTCCAGGACCAACTCCTTGATTGTATATTCACACTAGCTTGTGGGACTGTAGGGCACTTGTAAAGTGAACAGAGAATTTTAAATTTCAAAAACTAAATTTTTATTTTGCTCTTTGATTGCCCGGGGACAGTTACACCTTCTGCATGCTACTGATACCAAAGGTTATTTGCATGTCAGTGAATATAACAAACCCAACTGGAATTGGAATTTGGCTCTCTGATTAACAATTCCAAGCCATTATCCATTACATCAACTGCATATCCAGGCTTACAACACATGGTATATACAAGCAGTCACCCATCACTGACCAGGCTCAATATTGCTTAACTTCAGTGATCATTTGGGAAACCATGTTTCAATGTGATGTTTGGTTTGGTTTGTTTTGTTTTATTTTACAGTGTATCAACCTCAATAGGTTATTTAATGCCGACAAGATTTTTATTGCTGGAAATTTTTTTTTTTTTTTTTTTTTCAAAAAATGTATTGTCCGTAATAATTTTTGCTTCAAAAACTATTACTTGTAATATTTTTTCTCTCCTCAAAAATGTATCACTGTTAATAATTTTTTTTACAAAAAATTATTTCTGATATTAACACCTATTTTTAGCCTTTCATAGTGTTTTCACGACAGTTTAGGAGTTAACTATTTACCCATAGCTGGGACCCTAGAAGATGCTACCAACCTGGGTCTGGGTGTACCTGGGAACACCAACAATTAAGAGGTGGTTCCACGCTCCTCAAAACCTCCTGATCAGAGTCCTTGCTGTTGGACATAGATTACGGTCTTACCCAGGACGTTGATGTAGTTTAGCGTCATACCCAGGACAGCAATGTGATGGGGCCGTAAGACTTCTCTAAACTTCGGTGGCACCAAGACTAGAAGGGATATTATAAACTATAATGCAGGGAGAAGATAACAGGAAATCACTCCACTAGGTTTTTACAAAAAAGAATAATTTATAGATATTAAAGGAAAGGGAGAGAGCCATGACAGGATTTGTCTGGTTTTCAGTTTTTCTTTTTAAATAGCAGCCACCAACCAAAAACATAATAAATACTGCTGTCATAAATCATATTGTCACTACCTTATACTTCTGTTGAGATCAAGGTGCAGTATCTGTGCACTGGAAGGGCTACATGCTATGTACAGAAACCATAATTATAAAAAATTCTACCATCAAAAAAATTTAATTCAATTTAAAAACAAACATAGTTCACAACTAATAAAAACAACATCCTGACATGTGAAAATACAACACTTGATCATAACCTGTTCATCTTTTATCCTTTTCTCAATCCACCCTCTACCTAATCTTTTCTCTCACTTTCAATCTCTGTAAACCATACTAGTGGCATTAATGCCTTCCTTGAAATGATTACAAAAAAAAAAGCAAAAAAACCTGATACATAAAAACTACCAAAGAAAACACAGTGGATACAAATAGGGAAAAACTTATCAATGCAAAAATAAGTCTTTGAAAATGGTGGATGAAGGCTGAAAGCACTCAAAAGTCACTGAACAAATTCTCTCCAGAAACTAGAAAAATGCTTTAAACCATAGAGAAGTTAAAATATATAGAATATCTTTGGATGAAAACCACCAAACCTATATATAAGTGTTGGCCTTTTATGAAACTTCTACTGCACTATTATTTAATCTATAGCTAAATGAGTATATCAAGATTCATGCCTTTCCCAAGGGCATCAATCTGAAAGAGAGATAACAACCTCATCCAGAATATGAACATTGCTTTCTGGTTCCATTTTCAATACCATTCCAAAAGTGCAAAATACTATCTTATAAAACCAATATTTTTATGCATCATTAAGATATTTTAGTACTGAAATTCAAGTAAGGAATATTTAAAAGAACAATTTCTAGTTAAAATATTAAACAGAACTTATCTTCTATCATTTTAAAAACATTACCATTCCAAGAGTTTTTCCTCGATGTCTGGGCAAGTTTTGTAATGAGAAATATTATGCTAAACATGTCCACTTTCTGTTAATTTTAACACTTATCAAGTTAGCCTATATGGTTGCTTCAGTGGTTGCACATTTTCACTGGAGCTGGTGATTTATGTT
>OZ038483.1:47206900-47434400 GCA_964036315.1 Acanthosepion esculentum
TTAGATTGTAAATATCAGGGAATCACGAAATTGGAATAGTTTTCTACAGTTGAGAAGTGCAAGAAAAGAAACTGTTAGAATTAAAGTGGTAGTTGCATCTAGCTAGTTCAATAATAACATGCCGAGACTTAGTTGCCAATCTAGTAACACATAAATTCAAAAATAAAACAAAATAAAAGATAAATTTAAATTCATGAAATCCCAACCAAAAAAAAAGGAAAAAAAAAAGATATTTTGTTTCACTTGTTTTTTTTTTTGTTTTTTTTTTTTTGTATTATTCGAATTTTTATTCAAATTACCTAAAGGGTGACCAGAGCTTAATATCAGAGCTACTAAACATGTCCCACCTAAATATTGTAATCATTTTCCTTGAAGATCACATGGAAACATGAAACTGACAGTCAACATACAGTGTTGATTCCTATGTCCAACACTATATAACAACCATTAATCTATCTAGAAACATTAACCTCTAACCATTACTCTGAATATCACAACTGTGATTAAAAGATGATTACAACCCTTATTTGGATCATATTTCTGGTTTTTATTGCTATCATGGCCATTATATTTGGTTTCCACATTTGGTGTTTTCAGATGATACACACTGAGCCCTGATTGGTTTCTGTTCCGGTAGGTTGATGGGTTTTTTTTAGGTTTTGTATTTTCAACATTTTTTAATTTTTTTTAACAATGAAGTTCACCCAATAGCCAAACTATGCATAGGGTCAAGGAATGAGATTGTGAATCTGAAAAGTGGTTTTAGGAAGTGAAGATTATCAGGATAATGACAATGTTAGGTAATGTTTGTTTTTGTAGTTCACATTTTGTTAGTTTATTGAGAGAAAGAATATATAAACAAAAAAAAAAGCTCACACTCAATAACATCAATATGGCCACAATGTGCTGACCATGTTTGGAAAGTAAAAGGTTTTTAAAACCCTGAATACATAAATAAAACAATTCATACATTCAGTTAAAAGTAATAATAAATCATCCTTGATAATGACTAAAAGTATAGCTGAGAACTGTCTGGATATACAAAACATTCAGACAATTTCTACATAATTTATGTCCAGAAAAGAAAATTATAACACGAAAAATTAAAATATTTAACTGTAGTACCTTGTGAGTCATTTTTAATCACACTTGTATAAAAGAGGAATTGCTTCCTACATACATATATATATATATATATATATATATATATATAACTTTCCTACTGCCATAAAGTTTTCATGTGCCTTTTCTATAAATATTTTCTTTTGTTACCTAGATTTTATGAATTTAAATGCAATACGAGATTGGTGGTAAGACATTTCATAGTTGAAATGTTTACATGTATTCTATGCTAACAGTTTCTTCTCTCACACTTCTCATTTCTAGAACTGTTTTCTTGCATTTCAATCGAGTTTGATGGTCAAAAATTTAAATGCAATGTCAATTGTTATCTTGTCTTAATCCCTGATCTTTTATTCTCTCTCCTTAATGCTTTTTTCTCATTCTTTCACACTCAATAACCCCCTTGCATCTTAGTTACTTTATTTCCTTGCTTGGTGTGAAATGATTAATGTAACATGCACTCATCATTAAGCAGAAAATATTGCATCTGTCTATAATATTCTGAGTATGTGAAGAAACAAAAACAAGATTTGTTAGCTTATAGAATATTGATTATCTGAGTGATTTTAGTAACTGTCATTTCTTGTCTTTTAAAAAAATTGCCTTCCCCTCCTTACAAAACGTGTACATAAAACCAGTTGTACCTGGTTGCAATTATAAGTCATTTTTTATTTTTTACTTTCAGAATGCCAAAATTTGTTCAAAGAACTTTTTCTGTTCACTCCATTAAAAGAATTAATCAAGAAACAGGCATGATCATAGAAAATTAATTTTAGTCAAAGGTAAAAATTATGGAAAAGCTAAATTATTTCTCTGAAAATAGAGGAAGTCTCATTAGGTTTTTAACTTATTGTCTTTTTCACAATACTTCAGAAGGTCCAGAAAAAAAAAAAAAGAAGTTAATTGTATGAAAACAATTACTGCAAAATATGGCTGGATGTTGGTATAATGCACTGCTTTTGTGAGAATATTCAACTTTGAGAAAAAGATTCACTCAAAACACCATGATATACATAGATAATTACTTATCTTCAGTTAAAAATTATGTTTGAAACTTATGCAGTCATCTTTAAATGAAGCAATAGTTTCTAACTTTTTTTCTTTGTGTTAGTAATCTAATTTTCTGCAGGTAATGTAATGAATAATAATTAGCATGTGACAAAAAGAAACCAAAAAAAGTAAATGCCTATTTTGTGTGAATGTATTTTACCAATTGTCACCTGTGCTTTGACAGGCTGTTAAGTCTTCTTACCATTAATGAATGCAGGTTCTCAGAAAACATTAGTTAAAAGATAAAACAAAATAAAAAGCACTGAATTTAGAAAACCATTCTTAAAATTCCAAGACAAAATTCAGTTCTGTTTTATGGCAATCTTGCATCAAAAGATTTTGAGAATCGTGGCAAGCAGTCATTTATTTTCTGATTATGTTTGCTGAAGAGAAGTTTGTATGCCATTATTTGGATTCTATCTTCATTGTCATTCTGGTATATCAGTCACAGAAAGTATTGGCAAATTAACTATTTGTGACAAGGGAGGTAGATTCATGCCTTTCTTTGTTAGTTTTTTTTTTTTTTTTTTTTTTTAGTCGCTTTATGACTAGAAATTTGTTGGCTGGATGCACTCACAAAATAGCTACCCACTACACCAGTTTGTACCTTTGAAAACTACTAAAAAAAAAAAATTGGCAGACATTCATTTCTCAAAGAAAATTTAAAATCTCCATTTGTTTTGCAGAAAAAAGTTTAGTATTTTTCAGATAACATCTGACACTTTCAAGTAGTTAACTATTCATTTTCACAGATATCTGTACAACAGGGTGATGGAAAGTTTTCAGCCTTACCATTAAGAAATTTTAAAAAATTTCTATGTTTGGGCAGATTGGATTGCACCAAGTACTTTTCACTATCTCTTTCTATGTGTATGTATGTTATGTGGCTGAATGGTTGCAATGTTAACTTTTCCACCAAGAGACCTAGGTTTGTATCCCACCGATTCATCAGGGAGATGACTTCTCGATGTTATCAGTTTTGGGGAGGTAATCCCAGCATGTGACACCTTTGAAAAGCTGACTGAAAACCATACAATGTGTAGACGCAATGTTTGTGAGTGAAATTAAGTTGACATAAGCTGTTGATGGCTGTGCTAGCATAAAGTCACAAGTCATCATGACTGAGGGTTTTGAGCATACTGGCCTTTTTTCAAACTGCTGATCATGCACATTCTCCCAGAGACTGTAACTAAGGTCTGCTCGTTATAGTTGCAATATAAATCACAGGTTGGTTCTGTGAGTATTGATCAAATGCAAATAGGCCTAAACAGTTTGTTTTTTGACCTTCATCTCAACCGGGTCAGCTTTATTCATCCCCTATGTCCATATATATTTTCTTCTTTCCCTCTCCCTTAGTGAGAGAGCCTCTTGATTCTGCTATAGGGCAGAATACAGCAGTCTTTCTTTTTAGAGGTCTGGATGGGTCCGACTAACATCAATTATCTTTAATTTGATTGTTTTGGTATTTTAGTTTCATTTTATATCATACACAAATTTTTATGTATAGTATTTTATAAAATTTTTATGTTATGGGGGTGCATTTTTTTAGGTCCCCCCTGAGAGTATGCGGTATTATGGTATATGGAGGATTGATTGGCAATAGAAAAGATTTTGTGGTGAATGTGTCAATTGTAATGAATGAATGGGTCATGAATTGGATTAGCTAGGTATAGGATAGTAAATGAAAACCAGCCTCAATCCCATTCCCCTCTTTTCAGCCTTGTACCACGATTGTGTATTTTACACAATAAATCTTAACAGGGATTTATAGCTACAATAGCAGATTTGTGTGATCAGAAAAACAAGTAATCAGCCATTATATGTATTTTTTACATTATACACACAAGAAGGGAATGAAAAGTAGTACTTAGTTCAGAATTTAGACAAAAATTCTGAAGTGGGTGGATTCTGTAAGAATTAGCTGTCGAGTCACTTTCCCTCTTTCATATATATAGATATATGTGTGTGTGATTTATATTATTTATATTTATATGCGCGGTGCTTATTGGAAAGCATTCAATATCAGTGATAGAGGTAACATACTTAGTTGTATGGATGTGTGTTTGTAACTCTAGGTTTCCCACTTTTGTGATCCTCAGATGACATTTATTGTCCAAGGATCACAAAAGAATGAAACCTGGGGTTAGAAATTCACATGCATGCAACTAAATGTATATATTTTTCTGGTATGCTATATTTATGGGTAAAAGTCCTTAATATCAGGGATAATGTCTATATAAATATGAATGGCAACACAGGTCAAAACTGAGCCGTGACAGGGTTTTATGCTTGAACCCAATCTTCAGGCCATATTATATATATATATATATATATATATATATGCACATTTCATAAAAAACGACTGATAAGGTGCTTTCATTTAGTTTTTTTTATATCATTTCTCGTTCGATCTTTCGTAAATAATTATATAGGCCACACTACAAATTGGTTAACATGCAGATTAACTCTACACCTTTCTGACAATAGCTCAATTAGATCTCATTTAAATATTCATGGAGACCTACCGGACACTATTCGAAATATACTTGTCGACAACACTAATATAATAGCATCATCCGCTTGCAAAAATGGCTAAAAATAATGGAAGCCTTACTAATAAAAACAAACAAACCAACACTTAATAATATTAACTTTGAACATGGACATAATATCTTGACCGTGTTTTTAAAAAAAAAAAAAAAAAAAAAAAAAAAAAAAAAAATGAATCACTTTATAAAACATACATATAACAAACTATTTCTAATTCTAACAGTTGAAATATAATCCTTGAAAATGGCAAAATGTATAGCCGAAAGCGCTCGGATAAAAAGAACATTCGGACAGTTTTTATATAATTTATCCTCTGAAAAGAAAAACTTTATTAGATCGCACGAGAAATTATATAAAAAACTAAATAAAAGCACCTTGTCAGTCGTTTTTAATGAAATGTGCATGAAAGAATGATTGCTGCCTAAATATATATATATATATGTGTGTGTGTGTGTGTGTGTTTTGACTATATCTCCTTCATGAATACCTGTAGCAAATTTCAAACCGAAGCTGAGGGTTTCCAGATTGGATAGCTTTATATTCAAAATAGTCTCTATTAGATCTGGTATTCCAATGTATTTCTACCTGCTCTCTGTACACAGAATTGAGTTTTATTTTTAGTTTATTGCTTTGGCTGTTGCATATTTGTTCTATCATTTGTTCTAAGTAACCTATCTGACTTTGTTAAAAAAGTTCTTTTAGTGGAGTTGGAATTCAGCATTTCTAGCTTTTTTAAAGGTAAGTCTTTTTTTTTTTTTCCTTTTTCTTCCAATTTCTCAGTGGATGATATCTAATAAATGTCTATTGCCATCATAAAATAAAATCTGGAATAATCATTTAATTCTATTTAAGAGCACTCAGAATTTGCAACCCTCAATATTTACATGAGGAGAAATATATTAAAAATACTTTCATGACCCTCCAATACCCCAACTATTTCATATTCAATGAACAACAAAAGGTTCATAAATTATATTTAATTTCTGAGCTTAGTATATACCAATGATAAAGTTTTTCCAATATTATTAACTTATAAAAATTAGACTTGCCAATTTCTAACAACTGCTGGTTAACTAATTTACACTCTACCAGAAGACTAAAATATACGCTACCATACCACAACTGAAGACTATGCTATCATCTATGAAGGATTAAGATTATGAAAATAAAAGAAAACTTTGAAAAGATCCAAGCATTGAGAAATATCTTTTTAGCCTATTAATGTTTGCCAGTTTTGTTTGTTTTTTTTAGAAGTAATACAAACAAAAGTCTTTACTTTTCACTTTGGTCAACACTAAAGATCTGATCAGAACTGAAACACAGCAAAGGGGGAATTCAAAACTTTCAAATTCTTAAATGTGGGATTATCGCTGTAGACACTGGATTTCAGAAAAGAATTCCTTGTGACATTCTAGTGCTTAAATAGCGAATAGCTTATTCTGTTACTTCTACCAGGTTAGGAGACGGTCTTTGAGGTTGAGTTCCTGATTCTGGTGGCTAAGTACTCTGCAGGTTATTTTGCTGACTCCTCTTACAAC
This sequence comes from Acanthosepion esculentum, assembly GCA_964036315.1. Taxonomy (NCBI): domain Eukaryota; kingdom Metazoa; phylum Mollusca; class Cephalopoda; order Sepiida; family Sepiidae; genus Acanthosepion; species Acanthosepion esculentum. Next base: position 47,213,161 of record OZ038483.1, read on the forward strand.
AACCACCATATCAGATTGACAAGCTTGCTGATCACTACGACAACCAGAGACTGGCTGCCCTAGTACAAATGGCTTTTCTAGATTATCTTTCAAATGGGGAGATCTCTGCACCAAAATTCAAAATCTATAAAATCAAGATGAAGAAACCATGACAAGTGTGAAAGAAGAGTATGCCCTCCAGATCAGCTCCACCCAGTTGATTGTGAGAAGAATAAAAGCCAAGAATTCTTTTTCTTTTTTTCTGATTTTCAAACCCCAGCAGCTAACAAATGTTACTTGTATTTTCAAATCCAGTGTGAGAAGTAGTGGTTAAAAAGACAATATGCAGAGACTGAGATTTCTTCTTTATATGCCATGTGCTTTCATGACCTCAGCCATCATGGCTCGCCACAATTTGCTGTCCTTTGTAGCTCTTAATAACCTGCCTTTGTGTTTTCTCTCCTAAACATTGTTCCACCATCCATTTACTCCAGCTCACCAGGTAGGTTATGTGTTCTTTTCCTCTCTCCCTCTTGTCTTCAGTCTGTCCTGTGAGTATCAAATTCTCCAAACTATCATTTCTCATTACGTGCTCTTATTTAGTACAATTACAAAATATTCAAACTTTGGTTGCTAAAGCCATGAAAATCTATAGACTAAAAAAAAAAAGTTAAAAAATAAACATAATAACATAACTCATTCAATAAAAATATTGACTAACTCAATCAGCAGGCTTAAATTTGAATAACTGTGTGTGTGTGTATATATATATATATATATATATATATATATATAGAGAGAGAGAGAGAGAGAGTTTTAAATTATTCTATATTTATGAGTAAAAGTGCTCTCAATATCAGTGATGGAGTATTTATAAGTGGACACTGAAGTCAACACCAAGCAGCAGCAGTCAGTTTCATAACTGACTGTAATCTTCAGACCTTGATCCATCCTCATATGAGCAGAACTGATATGGCTTTTTAGTTTTGCTAGCATCTTAAATTGTCTTGCACAGATGCAGTAATAATGGACATCTTTTAATGTAATTGTCACATAAATTCCACATGTCGGACTTCTCCCTTTAATGTGATGTCTGATGACCTTGAGTCTCTTTTTTTTAAAAATTGTTTTATCTACAATAGAAAGCGGTTTTAATACAGGTGTGTGTGGTCAAGAAATCATTTAAATTGTCCAAAATTATGAAATTAATAAATGCAGTAGTTTTAATAAATTCAGTTGCTGGGATGTTGGAAAGATTTCCTATTAAAAAAAAAAAAAAAAAAAAAAAAAAAAAAAATCACCCCCTCCTTCATTAGAGGCCTAAAAGAACATTGTATTTTACACGTAATATTCACTCTTTATTACTATTTCTATCCTCTAAGAGTTTTTATTTTTCGTAATGGTAATATCAGCTGTTTCCTTATGTGGAAACATTTGACCCATTGACTGAACAGCTAGTGTTGTTGTTAGTTGGAAATTCTAAAATCTTTCAATAAAAGTATGTTTTTTTGTTGTTTTTTTGTTTTAGCAAAGTTACGGTCTGAAATGTATATGAAAATGTAGCAATTATTACTCAACAGACACAAATATATGAAATTCAAAGTAATTCCAAGACTTTTGCTTCACATCTGGTCTGATATTTCTATGTATTTAAAGATTCTTGATAAAATTCCAAAAAAGAATCTGCAATGTTATTGGTCCTGACCTGGCTCAATCACTTTCCCACTGTTGTAATGTAGCTTTCCTATTTTCTTCAAACATTTTCATAGTAATAATTCTAATGAACTTTCCTCTGCGGTTCCTTAACTTTACCAATTCAAGTGCAGTACTAGATTGGCAGCTAGCTTTCATCATTTTACTGAACATTTATTGAAATGGTTAAATGTAACTGTTCTATGCTAACAGTTTCTTATCCCACACTTCTCACTTGTGGAAATCTTCTGGCTTTTTGAAGAGCAATGTTAATCATTATCTTTTTTCTTCTGCATCTTAGTGGCTTTATTGCCCTGTATGGGATGAACTGATTAAAAAAAATCTTATGAGATCTGAATTTATGAAACCAATAGTCTATGTAGCCTAATTGGTAAGGCAACTGTGTTAGACAAGCAGGCTTCCCAAAAGTAAGGGTCAATACAAATTTTGCTGTAGGCTTAATCTTTATGATAAACTATTTACTGATGACTGCAGAATGATAGAGCTACAAGGGAAGTAAGATGAAAGAAATACTAGTCAAAACTTAGTAAAATCTTGCTTGACAAACTAATTCAAAATGGCACCATTATCTATAGTCTTCTTCCTTGCCATTTCAAGTCATACAGCATCCTTTGACTGCTTAAAATAAATATGTAAATGCTTTCATTTCTTTTGGTCAAATTAAACTAATTCTTTATTTCTTAGAAAAGGAGAGACTTACTTGTTTACTCTTTACAAATAAAACTCTAGACATATGCAATTCTCATAAAATCACATGAAAATTACTTTGATTTGAAACAATTTATTTTTATCTGGTGTTAGAACCAGAATCAACATGTCCTGCATGCAGTTTTTGCATAATTATCAAAGAAAATAAAGTAATGAAGTTGACAGTCAGGTGACAGCTGCACATGTCCCTTCTTATCAGATGAGGAGTTAATCCCAATAGACTTAACCACTTTCATGCCATTATCAGTTATAATAATATTGTCAAGAGCCATAAATGTTCTTGGGATTGATAGTGGTTTTCTCTTGCCTTCTCCCTGGTGATTTTATTGTGACACTACCTCTAGTTAGTTGGCTGTTGACCAGTCAAGAGTTCTTCCACCTTTTGTTAAAAAAGAAATTAGGAGAAATAGCCAAAAGACAACTTTACTAAGAGTTCCAAAGGAGAGGATATTGACATGGGCTTTGATCAAGTTGGTTTCTTGGTTTAAAAAGTAGGGAGTGGTGTACAAGAGCATCAAGTGGCAATATGAAGAAAAAAAACTACTACCAAACCAAAAACAAATAATAAAAAATAGTACCAATGATAGACATTCATGTCATTCTTCATTGTTCAAATTTATTTAGCAAAATGAATCATAGTTTTATATAGAAATAACTAAAAAAATTTAAAAATTAAAAAAAAATGATTGCATAATGTAAGACTTTGGTTATCCAACAGTAACAATAGGCTAAGGATTTAAATATTTGGATGAATTTGCCAGATTTTTGAGATGAGAAATTATTTAATATAATTTTGTAGTTGTTTGTTATCTCAAACCTATTGAATGAATTATCTTTTATTTTTTTCTTCAATTTACCTATGATTTTATACATACCAAAAAGTGTACAATAAAAAATGTCTATATAAAATCAATAGCATATATTAATTTCTTTCCAAACAATAGAAAGAGTTTTGTTTTTTAAGCAAATTTTCATAGAAAATTGCCCTTTGTTTGTTTTTTATTCCATGTGGAATAGAAATCAACAGGTAATTTTCTCCAAAAATGTCTTTTTGTCATTTGTGGGATATTTTCTATTCAGCGGAATTACCAAAGAAAAATAAGCCCCTGGTTTGATATGGCAGAGCTTATGCAAAAAATTGATTCTGCTCGAATTTTTTCATTTTAAAAACTTTTTCTCCATGAACTTAAAAATAAATAAATTCAATTTGACTAGAGAAGATTATCTATGGTCAGATCACTCATAGTTTCAGGAACAATTTTTGAAGATTGTTTCATTATGTAGTCAAAGTAATCATTGGTGGACATGCTTGGTCATGTGATCATATTCCAAATGATTTGCTTCAAATATTTCAGAAAAATCAGAATTGTCTAAAACTTAGCCTATTCAAAATGTGAAAGGAATGAAAAGTCACTTTGTCTTTTTAATGACAATTTTAGGGATAAACAATTGTTTTACTGTAAAAAGGCAAAAAGCAAAGAAAAAGTTGTCTATTTTTGTAAAAAAAAAGAAACTGTCAAAGTTTTTTTGAAAGAACTTTTGCCAATATTGTGCCAAATAAAACCATGACTATTCTTTTAGTGCATGGTATCAAAGGTTTTCAGTCAACCTATACATTGGGATAGCAGTCAAAGGAAATCTCTCTATTTTTTTGTTTGCCATTCACAAAAACCAACAAAAAGACAACATTTGGATCGAAAACTTAAAGTGTTGACTCCTACTACTTCTTTTCATGAAGATCAATTTCAGTTAAGGTTTCATTTGTATAATAATCCGTCATGGCCTTCTTCCATGGTAGATTATACAAACTCTTGCAATTTGGGGATAAAAAATGTAACCTTTGACAGTAGAAACAAGGGAAAAATCTATTACTGAGAATAAAAAAACAATGCTTACTCCAAAACAAACTAGATGTTTAAAAATTTTCTTCAGATTAACTATTTTAGACATCTTGGAAAAATATCACAACATTTTTACCAGTTGCTTTGTCTGTACTCAAAGATATATAAATCCTCATATTAATACAAAAAATAATTAGATTTTAAGACAAATGTAAATACTGAAAAAAGAAAAATTCCAATTCTAAAATCATTACAATGTGTTAAATCCAATTTTGTTGATATGCAACCCGAATTATATGAAATCATTGAAAGCATAATTTTTATTCTTTCATTGCATTTGACTTTTCTTTCTGTTGCTATGTGTGTAAACAAACAAGCCTTTACTTGAAAATTAATTTAAAAAAATGTGTTGTCTCCCTTACATGATAAAAAAGAAGAATTTGGAGAGAGGGAGAGAGAGAGAAAGAGAGATATTACTAATGTACATTTAAATAAGCAAATTTTTTGAAATTTTTTTTCAGGTTGCCATGCTTATTTTAGAAACTGATCTGGTAACAAATTTTATCCAACAGGCAGTTTTATGCTTCCACGATTTGTTTATTAACAGTTTAGCTCAATGGTTACAACAAATGATTTCAGATTGCAAAGTCTCAGATTCAGTTAATGGTGCCGACACCTACTTGTTACAAGGACCAAAAGCAATACACAAAATACAATATTTACATTATGTACATATAAAATAGTGTCCTCATCTTTGTTGTTGTCATCAAAGCATTTCCACCATTGTGCTCTCTAGCAGAACTAGAACAATCTAACCTCAGTAGATTAAATAAAGAGTTCAATTTGAAACCCTCTGAAGGTTATCCATATTGACAAACACCTGAAAGCAGCCAGCAAGCACAATGGCTGAAATGCTGCTAGAACAAAAATAGGACACTAGTCTAAATGTAAATAACTTCTCATCTTAGAAATTAAGACAAAATACAATCTTACCCTGTATGATATATAGTTAAATCCATTATATATATATATATATATATGTATATATATATATGTATATATATATATGTATATATATATATATGTATATATATATATATGTATATATATATATATGTATATATATATATATGTATATATATATATATGTATATATATATATATGTATATATATATATATATGTATATATATATATATGTATATATATATATGTATATATATATTATATATATAATGTATTTAACTATATAGGAGGAGGCACAACAGTGGAGTAATGGATAACAGCTTGGATTGAGGAATCGGAGAGCCGAGTTCGAATTACAGTCGAATCCATTACATTCACTTACATGCTAATACCCTTGGGAAAGGTGTGAATCCTCTTCTTCTCCCTGCAACTATGGGTAAATAGCAGGACAGATTGGGTTCTATAGCCTTGGATAGCAACTGGTCTAGGAGAAGGACAACTCTGAATTCAAAACCTGCGGAGGGTCATTTGGGGACCTTGTGGCATTCGCTGCACCAGGTCCCTGTATTCGTCCCTACAAAAAGTGTGGATGGCCCTGCACAAAGCCTTCACCACTATAATTAATCAAATCTCCTGTGTCGGTGTTGGGCTTTCAGTTTCTAGGAACTGATCTGCCTGACCCTCATATGTTGAATTCGACGGGAGAGTCCATCATTATATATATATATATATATATATATATATAAATAAACAAAAGGGAAACTTATCTTAGATGACATGTGTTTGCGTATGATGATTGCAACATCTTTACGAATGATTGCCATCTTATTGTATGCTGTTGCATTGTAAATTCTTAAATAACCATGGTTCCAAGGTGACCAAGTAGAGGATTTGAATCATATGTGATATACAGAAAGAGATCACCTTGATAAGATTCACTTGATTGAATTATGTAATGTCATCCTTACAGACCTTTAAGTGTTTTTTTCAGAATCAGTATATATATATATATATATATATATATATATATATATATATATAGATATCTCCTTATGTATCTGCACGACAGGCTACAAAAAAAAATAAATTGCTATTGTTATATTTCTATAGCATAAATTTAAATTCAAAATTTTACTGCATTCTTATTGCGGTATTGTATAAAACTATTTTATTTTGGTTGTGTGATAGCTCATTTTACCTTGTTTTGTGATAGTAGCGAGATGTTTCTCAGTCAAGGTTATTTTTGGCAGCTGACAAAAAGTTACAAATTCACAGAGTTCACCAGGTATTGCTTTAAGCTCAAAACAGTATTCAAGTACTGAGGCTTTACAAAAGAAAGAAATAAAAAAAATGAAGATTAAAAAAACATTTTCCATAATATTTAAATCTCATCTATTATCAACAAGGTTTTATTATCAAAGATAAGATTTAGGTTATTGATATAGTGACATTGATTGATAACACAAAAAAAAAAAAAAAAAAACAAATCCAAGATAAGCTTATTTTATATTGAAAATGAAAAACTGTCTTGAGGACGTTCTATAACAAAGTTTGTATAAAACATGCTTTTTTTTTCTAGAGGTGACTCAAATTTTGTTTTCATTGAATGTGATTTTCATTTCTGCAGGTTGCTTATATTGATAAGCAAAAGAAAATCTGTACCAGTCAAAATACCAGCAAAATGTTAAATGCAAAGGAGACAGAATAGCTAAAATGGTGTTATTTAAATGAACAGGCCATTTTGCCAGTACCAGTAAAATAGAAACCAAGGCTGTTTTGCTGGGAAAATTAAATGTGTTTTATATATATATATATATATATATATATATATATATATATATATATATATATATATATATATATATATATAGGTAGTAATACATTGGTATAATCCAGGTGAGTCCTATTAGCACAACATAGAATTTGAAATATGTTAAAACTGACTCACAACAAGCATTCAATGTTTATTTTCATAAACAGAGCAAAATTTTCTTTACAATTGGAATTAAGATACCTTTAGTTGATGACCATTTTTACCTATGAATTTTAATTTTAAAATTTGCAGAATTTTTCAAGCTGTTTAAAGTATCAGTTTTTAGTGGGATACTGGCTAGTTGGGGGAAAAGAGAGAGAGAGGACGTTAAAAGGGGACATGGTGGGAGAGAATGGGGAAACTGATAAGCTAGCCTACATCCTAATGGTCACATGGCCAAAGTCCAATTCAACGGGAATCCACGGAAATTAACGAAAACGTGAAAAAACAATCAAGAGGTAACTTTAGCAAGATGAAAGAGATAATTCAGAATCATTGGGGTATTAAACTCATCCATATATCAGAGCTCAAAATTTGCAGGAGTGTTTTCAATGATTTGGAGGGAGATATATATATATATATATATATATATATATATATATGGATGGATTCTGTGGTCTGTGACTTGTCTTCAATGGGTGTATCTGAAGTGTATTGACAAGAGAACCATGCCCAAGAGCAGAAACTTATGCCTGAAGTGCTTAAAATATTCAAAGATTGCTATATTTATTTTAATAATTGATGATGAATAAATGATTTTAACTTGTGTCTTAGCAATTGGTGATGAAAAAGATTTTAAATTGTTTTAACAATTGTTAGTAAAAATAAATATACTGGTGTTAAGTCTGTGTGCTGTTATTTTTAACACTACCTACCTTCATAATAATAAAAATATTTACAGGCAAAATACCTGGGGAGGGGGGGGTCTTTGTTTTTACCAAGACCAGTAAAATAAGCTGAAAAAGTATGTTTGTCCATTTTACCGGGACTAGCAAAATAGGTTCTTATTTAAAAAGAAAACTGGAAGGAAGCTGGAGGTATGGGGGTTCAGAAACCCAAGTTTTTCTTTTATATAATTTTATTGCTTTCATTTTTGTTTGCAGACAAGAAAAATGAAAGAATTTTAAAATATTTTTCATCTTCAATTATCTTAAATGAAGCATTATCAAGTTTTTACTAATTTTTTTTTTTTTATCTTGTTTTGTTGCTTATTGATTTAAATGCAAGATGGCAGAGAGTAAAATCAGATATTGAAATAATCTTAAAGATAACTGTGGGTTGGCTTTACGAGCCTATTTGATGAGGTGTTGTCCATCCTTTCAAGGATAGAGGATAAAATGAAACTAATTATTTATTGTTCAATGCTGCTGACTTAATGACTGTAGAATATCAAAGTAACTATTGCATTGTGATAAAAAAAAAAAAATTGATGTAAGAAAAATTAATCAAAACTTATGAGGGAGTGCTGAAAAGAATTTCTTGACTCAGTTTAGTTTGTTTTTGCAAAGTGGGTCAGACCAAAACCTTTTTGGCATCCATTGGAACTTGTTCCTCCTAAGTTCCAAGGGATGCAGAAAAGGTTTTAGTTTGACCCACTTTGTAAAATCCAAATTAAAAATCTTGAAAAACTGAATAAATTTTTATGTTGTATACACACAACTACTGGTTGTACTTTTTCTTTTTAGTATATACCAAGGGTTCTCGACCAGTGGAGAATTGGAGGCACAGATTAGTAGACTCAGAATGTTAACTTTCAAACTCCCCAAGGCAGCACAACCCACAATGTTCATCAATCTGTATAATTGAGAGATCACACTGGATTTTCTTTCCATTTGCTTGTGTTTTTGCCACTACAAAAATAATCCATGTAAACGTATCTATACTAATAGGGAAAATAATGCAGATTTTATATAATATATGCATATTATTTGGAATGCACCTTTTGAGTCAGGCAATCTTAGAAAGGGGGAGGATGACATCCTGACTTATGATGAAAAGAGTGTATCAGGCAAAATAGATTGAAAACCACTCGTATATACCATATCTCTTCAGGAAGCAGAAAATTATACCTTTCACTGTGCCCTCTTTATTTGTTAACTGCTATGCCATTGTGGCAAAGATAATGGAATGGTTTCCAATTGCTTTCTCCATTGAAATTCAGAAATTTCCTTCTCTTACTGGATGCCACCCAAAGCTAAAATCCAACCTACACTTATTTAAATTATAACAGCATATTGTCCATAAAGAAATACATAAATAAAAAAATAATTATACTGTCACTGTGTTGTGGCCATAAGAAAGTAAATAAAAATTAATTATAGTGTCAAAAATAATTATAACAATTATCATTAATTCACTCATTCAAAAACAATGAGAATTGGACCCACTTTTCTCCTTTACATACACAAACACATGCCATTCTCACCATTGGACAAGCAATTTACACAGACAGGTCATTAACATGTGCATCAAGGAAAATTTAATCTCCTTTTCATTTTTTTAGGCCATAATAGTAACTTATCTTTTAACAATCAACAAAAATTTGAGGTAAGGAAACTATGGACACTTTTTGTATTTTCTCACTAAATTATTACATAGATCTATAAAAAAAAATTAAAAATTAATGCAAAACTGACTGGATATATTTTGCTTATTCTTTATCTTATTCTGATCCATATTTGATCTACATTTGACCCCAAACTCAAATTTACTCTGTATTACCATCGCCAATACCACTTAGCAACCAGATACTCATTTTGTTGTTTCCACATCTTGCTGTTTCTCATTTTTATCAGTAATTTTTGTACATATAAATGTAAGGCGGCTTATAATTATTTACTCAGAGTTATCACTCCCCTACAACATGGAGCGAGGGGAGCGAGATGTATTCACGTCTTTCACAAAGAGCAATTGTGCAAAAGTTAATGCAACAGATGTGTGGCCAGAATTTTAACTTGGGTAACAATTTCCCCACAGAAAAGAAAATTCATCCATATAAAAAAAGAAATGTAAAAATTTTAACAAATCCCTTCTTTGCTATTTTCAATAATACAACTCATTTAAATTATATCAGTTTCAGTTTAAATTTAGATTAATTGACTGCTAAAATATTCGGAATTATTCTTATGACAAACAAAAGTGATTACAGTTATTTTCAACATTAGATTGTCACAGATTGCAATCGAATTTACAAGACTTTGGCTTTTTAATTCAATCTGAATTTGACCAGGATACACATCATGGAAAAGCAAACTTATGATGAGTTACAATAGAAGAACTCGCGAGGCAGTAACGTATTTGACATGTATATGAGGGGGGGGATGCATACTCGTCTAACTCAGATCAAGGGTCCACATTCCAAGATATTAGAAACACTTGATGAGAATTTATGCTGCTGATCGAAACTGTGATATTAACAAAATCAAAGAAAGACTAAATGAACAAATAAGGAAAAGGTTTAATTAAAATATTTGAAAAACAGGTATTTTGATAGAACCCAGTTTTATCCTACAAATGTTCAACTAGATATTAATATTTCTTTTATACTTCCACTTTAATACTATGATATATAATATTTCTTTTATACTTCCACTTTAATACTATGATATATAATATTTCTTTTATACTTCCACTTTAATACTATGATATATAATATTTCTTTTATACTTCCACTTTAATACTATGATATATAATATTTCTTTTATACTTCCACTTTAATACTATGATATATAATATTTCTTTTATACTTCCACTTTAATACTATGATATATAATATTTCTTTTATACTTCCACTTTAATACTATGATATATAATATTTCTTTTATACTTCCACTTTAATACTATGATATATAATATTTCTTTTATACTTCCACTTTAATACTATGATATATAATATTTCTTTTATACTTCCACTTTAATACTATGATATATAATATTTCTTTTATACTTCCACTTTAATACTATGATATATAATATTTCTTTTATACTTCCACTTTAATACTATGATATATAATATTTCTTTTATACTTCCACTTTAATACTATGATATATAATATTTCTTTTATACTTCCACTTTAATACTATGATATATAATATTTCTTTTATACTTCCACTTTAATACTATGATATATAATATTTCTTTTATACTTCCACTTTAATACTATGAACATTAAGAGCCACAGTGGCACCAGGCGCTGCCTAACGTTTACGGTGGCACCAGGCACTGCCTAACATACATCGTAGTGCCAGTCTCCCCATAACATTGATAACACAGGTGATAGTAATACCAACAACTAATTTTAGCCGCTCTTGCAATAATCGCAATAATATCCACAATATTCTTAGCAGCTTTCATAAGAAATGAAATGAGTGACAGACATCAGTGTGGTGTGTCCTCAAGAACGTTCAGACACTTTGATGCCATGGACTATTCTTGGAAACAAAAGAATGTGAAAGAGGTGGGCCGTTACAAGAGTAAGCTCATGATAGGAGTGTAGTTCTGTTGGTCAGTGATGGAAATTTTAAATTCATCTTTGCTCTTGCTGAAGGTGGTCATAATTCTGTTAGCTTCCAAAGACATGTTTATTGATTCCAAATACAGGCAATGTAATGTACTTTGCACCAGCCAATCCTGGATTTGGTTGGCAGAATTATTTCCAGGTCAGACTTTAAGGCTGTAATTATCATTATTATGATTAATATGTTACTGGTTACTGAGAAGGCATGGGAGTGGCAGTATTAGGTTCCTCTTGGTAAGTGTCAATAATTTCTCATCCATATAAAAATACCATATCAAACCAAATCGGAATCTATTTTACTTGCAACTATATCAAATCTAGTATTTATTAATAATACATTTCTCTGGCTTTTATTTTTAGCTACTACGCAAAATTAAAAAATTCTGCTTGAAAACCAGTTTTTTTTTCCAATTCATTGTAGAGGAGTTCTAACAGAGTAAATAATTATAAACACCCTTAAATTTATATATAGAAAAATACTCAAAAATGTGAAACAGAAATATATGGATATGACAAAAGTACAAAATAAGTATTATTTATCATTTGGTTGTAATGTGGTGTTGGAGAAACGAAAGACACTAATACTGGTACCTAGACTTTCTGAATTTAAGTGTAGTACTAGACTGGCATTGAGGTCTCATCAATTTACATTTCAGCTGGCTCAATGTAACCATAAATTCTATGTTAACAGTTTCATGCTTTCCAACCAACTTTAATCTGCAAAAATTTAAATGCAATGTTGTTACCTGCTGTCCCCCGATTACTCTTTCCACTCATTATTAATGTTCCTAATTCCTCCACACCCTGTAAGCCTGTATGTCTTAGTGGCTTTACTGCCTTGCATGGGGTGATACTGATTTAAAAAAAAAAAAAAATCAGGTTCTCATATTTTTATAATTTTTTTAGTAAATGTTTAGTAAATTTATGAATAAAAAAATTGTTTTCCTATTTATTTATTTATAAATTGGTAAATGATAAACCTTGCATTAGTTTTAATTGCATTAGTCTTTAGAGTGTTGTAGACATAAAATTATTCTTGTAAATAAACAAATAGTTTTTAATATTTTTGTCATAAATTCTCAAGACCAAAAGTAAATGCATAAATTCACTTTCATCATATGTGTAGGCTTTATTACAATTCACTTTTTAAAACGTACATTGTCAAGGAATGAATTTAGTTAAAATAATAGCAGTGTCAAGGGAAAAACCATCTTTTTGACACTCCATTTTTCTGCTGGGCCTGAAGGTCCAAGTTTGCCAGTATCTCTTTCCTTGCCCTACATGGTGATGCCAAACAAAATGAAATATCCTATTTAAGTTAATATAACATCTTAAAAGAAGAAAACATAAAATGTTGGCAATGTTATGAGATCTGCATATGGAATCAAAACAAACAAACATTGTTGCCTTTCAACAGCTGCTAGAGTAATTTAAAAAGTCAATCACTAGCAACTCTTTGTAGTTTACTAAAGGCATATCTTGACCCAAATATCAGTGGAATTGGTGCCAAGTGAGAAAATTACAGATGGTAAATGTGTAGGAGACAACGAAATGGAATCAACAAACTAACTTTAAATTCCAGTCAAAGTTGTTTATAATTCTATTCTCCCATAAGCATATCTTGATGCCTCATTTCTGGCATGCCACAAAAGTTGCTGGGGAATTGAATGTACGAATTAATGTGTTATGCAATATTAGTATGTCCGAGTAAATATTAATATTAGTCACCATTATGTGACAGGAATCGCAACACTTTGGATAGTAAATATTTACAGGCTCCTGGGACATTTATCCCACAAACAATATTAGTGGACTTAGTGTGAGTCCAGGTAAAAATTAAACAAAAAACAAATATAAAACAGACAATGCAGGTGTTAACAAAAGGATAATTGTAACAAAAGGAAAAAAACATTAAAACAAGTTATAAGAAGAGTGTAACAAGCACATGTGTGTTTGTTTAGTGGCATACCAACTCCTTATGGGTTATTTTCTTGGGAGATATAATTTTTTTTTTTTTTTTTTTTTTTTACAGGAATGTATTGCTGGTATTTTTACAATAATTTTTATACTTTTGTGTTTGACACCAGTTTTGAGGATTAACCAACTATTGGGCCATAAATGGGGCCCTAACAAGTTCTACCACCCCGGATCAGGGTAGACTTGGAACAACAACAACAATTAAGGTGTGGTTCCATGCTCCTCAAAACCTCCCAATCAGAGGCCTTGCTGCCAGGTGTAGTTTATTGTCATACCCAGGACAGACAATGTGTGCATATGCATGTGTGAGAGAGTTGAAAGGTCAAAGCAGCAAACATGCTTGTCAGCAGTGTTCCTATCTATATGAAACTATATCACTAAAAACCAGAGCCAAAACGCTGCAAAAAGGTTAGTGAGAATATCATTGCCTATTTATAGACTTGAAGAGTGCCCCCTAGCAGCTGTTTTGGCAAAGTGAAGTGGGATGATTGGAAAAATTATTATTTAACAAGGCAATGGCAGTAAAAACAAAAGAAGAAATGCTAATCATATATTAAAACAAAGTTTGACTTAGGGTTATCATTTTTAAATACCTGGATAGCATCTTTATTTTTATTAATTTTACGAATCTACAATTCATAGAAACAAGTATTTTTCTTAATTTCAGTTATTTGTACTATGCGGATATTCTCAATCATTTATGTTTAAAATCTTAATTACTTTCAAAAATCCTAAAATCCTAACAGGTTACCTACAAATCGACAAAATTATTAAGTAGTAATTAAGTAAGAATCTCAAATCTCACTCAGAACTTAAACAATGTCTAGATATGAAAAAAAAAAACCAGCTTTAATATATATATATATATATATATAAAAACACTGGAGAAAAAAATGTTAACCCATATGCTCCTGTCATTGGTTTAAACTGACCCCACTTCTCCACAACCATATATCGTGACCATTTCACTTAATGTTTGAATTTTCTTCATTTTAAATGGAACCTTGAAAAGTTTCACTTTACTAAATTTATAATTGTCATTTAGATGTATGAAAAAAAAGCAGTATAAGTTTAAACTGAAGCCAGGTGGATATGGGTTATTATAATGGTTAAGAAACTAGTCTTATAGATCATTACAAGTATATTGAGGACAATCTGTCTGGGTTTTTTTTTTGTAGTCTTGGGCTTTCAAATAACTCAAAAAAAGTAAAGTGGCAAAGAGTGTGTGTGTGTGTGTATTTGCAATGTTTATGAATAAGCACCCTGTCTGAGAAATTGTATTACAATATTTTCCCCTCTGGGATGTTTAGTTATGACCAGAATACAACATCTTCTGAAAAAGGATTCTTGGTTAAGTGCTAAATGAAATGGAGGTCATTTTGAACAGTGGTCAGTATGTGAGGATTGATTTTTAAACTCAGGATTTTGCTCAGGGCATGAGGAAATAAGCTGGAGTGATGACCACAGTCACATTAGATACAATAATTTCAACTAGTCATAGTTGTGTAGGTGATCACAATACTTGCACTAATTTCAACAAGTGTTGAAATTGTGAACATATTGACTGTTTAGCCAAATATTTTTATTGTAGCCGTTTTTGTAAATCATGATATCCTAAGTTATTAAATAAATACATCAAAACTTGTTCACAATGATCATTACAGTGATACAGCATGTTGTACCCTATTGGAAATCCAAATTTCATGCAACCACTTCCAGAATATTACCAAAAGATACCAGGGTCATAGAACCTCTTTTCTGACCAATTAGAAAAATCACCGAGTTTCCACAGTAGCTGGCATTAGTGACAGATCTCATGGCAGGCAAGCTTAACCAGGCCATCAGCAGTGACACCATGGTATTTCTATTGTTATGCCCGGGGTTTCATTGGGACTATGATAGCTGGGACGCAATGAGAAAATTAAATAAATATTATAGAATATATATATATATATATAAAAACATGTAAAGACTTACACATTGTAGGGATCGTCATTGATCGATTGTTATCAGAAATAAAGTTCGAAAGAAAAGATATCCATTCAAACCTCCGAGCAAAAAAGGTGGAGTTGCTAATGTCCTGATATAAGTCCTTGATTAATGCCATTCAATCCTTGCTGATCGCGAGTAGTATATGCAGATAAACCACAGGAGTATAGACAACTTGAGTTTGGGAATACCATTCAGGATTCTTTCGTTGGTCATATCCGATTCCTCTGAAGGCAGACAGTTAAGTCCAATTTTGGTGATGTCCAATTCCTCTGAAAGCAAACGGCAAAGTTGTTATATCCCAACACACGTGAAAAAAAAACCCGTTAGGGGTTAAGTCATGTGTTGGCATATGAAAGTGAGTCGGCGTTATCCATTGAACACTATTAGTGTCACTTGTACTCATCAGACAAGCAGCGTTCGTCTGGCCTGCAATCAGAGACCAAACAGGAAGGTTCTCTTCCATGAACTGGCTTTAGTTTAACCGAGTACAAAAAAAAAATATTCCATAATCTGCATATTCAAAGAAATAAAGAGATGGCTATTGGTCTCATATCTCGTCGCAAATATGTAAGGTATTAAAAATATACTTGTAAAATCTAAGGTGTGGGTACAATTATTGGTCTAACGTAACACTATCAACAGTGATTCCTTAGGCCAGCAATGAAACGAGGTGGCAACTGCAGAGTCTAACCCTCAACTACTATGTGGTGATTTTCTCCATGTGCCTAACTCACCTTGTGTGTGCTACATCCTTTTAGGACAGAGGCAATCATCACTCTTCACAACTTCCTATCTTTTGTTGCCCTGAGCAGTTTTTCTCTCTTTGATAAGACTCCTGACCACCATCCATTCACACAAGCTGATCAGGCAAGTGGTTCAAACACTGGAAATTTGTTAAGAGATTTATGAACTATCACCCCAAATGTATTTCCACTTTGTATTTTAAGGCTTAAAATATAAGGAATCATTTCCTTCAGTCAAGATATTCAGATTAAAATAAGATATTTCCTAAAAGAAAACATTCAAAAGAAAAAAATGATAGATATGGTTAATGCAACAGGACTCCTGTGAGAGAGAGAGAACAAGAAAAGAGAGAACAAGAAAAGAGAGAACAAGAAAAGAGAGAACAAGAAAAGAGAGAACAAGAAAAGAGAGAACAAGAAAAGAGAGAACAAGAAAAGAGAGAACAAGAAAAGAGAGAACAAGAAAAGAGAGAACAAGAAAAGAGAGAACAAGAAAAGAGAGAACAAGAAAAGAGAGAACAAGAAAAGAGAGAACAAGAAAAGAGAGAACAAGAAAAGAGAGAACAAGAAAAGAGAGAACAAGAAAAGAGAGAACAAGAAAAGAGAGAACAAGAAAAGAGAGAACAAGAAAAGAGAGAACAAGAAAAGAGAGAACAAGAAAAGAGAGAACAAGAAAAGAGAGAACAAGAAAAGAGAGAACAAGAAAAGAGAGAACAAGAAAAGAGAGAACAAGAAAAGAGAGAACAAGAAAAGAGAGAACAAGAAAAGAGAGAACAAGAAAAAAAAAGGTTCTATACAAGAGAGTAGTGAAAAGTTTTCCACCCAACCCATTTCCCAAAATGTGACCAAATATCAGAATTGGTTATTAGGAATTATTTGTTGGTAAGTCTGAAAATTATTCAACATGTATTATTCTTCAAACTAAGAGAAAGAAAAAGACATGATTTATCTCACTTTTTGGGGTGTTTTTCTACAGAATCCCAATTTTGATAATGCGAGAAAAATGTAATATCCGAGGACAAAGAATTATGTTAGTACATAATGATATTCTTTATGATTCATGAAAAAAAAAAAAAAAAAAAGATCTGATGGAATATCTGACAAACAAATCCACTAAAACTTTTATTTTTCTTTGTATATTTCTTTTTTGTAAAATCATACAACTGGCCTAATGAATTTGAAAAGGACACAGATTTTAAATTTTAAACACGTTTTCTTGAAATGGTTCGTCTTGAACTCTTAGATAAAATAAATGAAGAGTCTTGTTGAAGTGGGAGCCACCTTTTGGCATGTACAAAATGAAATTGCATGGTATCCATAAAAGAAAATAGCCTCTTTTTAATATGTACAAAGGAACCGGGATGAACAAGAATAAATAATTTAGAATTCTTTTTAAAGTAGACTGCCAAAGATTAAGGCAGACTTTTTTCTGATATTTGATTCATTATGACAAAACCTTTACCTTACTGGTTCATAACACATGGCAATCATGAATGTTACAAAGATTATGAGTCTCAATGCTGGAGATAAGAGCTTACCAAGTTTTGTTTGAGACATTTCAGAGCTGAAAATAATATATCTAAATTAAAAAAGAGATTCATAATTTTTGAGAACAAAAAATATTTGCAGCTCTTAATTCTGAAGGGGATTCCTTCATTTTTTTTTTTTTTTTTTTCATGGTAATTGTTCTGACGAAATTTTGTCTATGGTACCAAGACTTTATGAATTTAAGTGCAGTACTAGACTGACAGCAAGGTCTCACCATTTTACAGTTGAAAATGGCTGAATGTTCTATGCTAACAGTTTCTTCTCTCACATTTCTTACTTGGAGAAATCTCTTCTGGGCTCTTACTTTCTGGTTAACTTTGGTCTTCAAAAATTTAAATGCAATGTCAATTTTTATCTTCTGTCTTGATTACTGTTCTTTTACGGTTCTCTTTACTTACTGTTTTAGTTTTATTTTATTCAATTACCATAAAAAAAAATTTTTTATTCAATTACCATGAAAATATTATAGAAAAAACACAGGGAAGCAACATTACAACAATGGGAAACTGGGTTTCCATTTCCCCATTATAGACATTAATATATCTGTAATATATGTTACTAATTTGTTACAACCTGCAAAACTATAACATATGTATACAACAAGCAGGGTGAAAAGAGAGGTGGTCTAACTTGTAATACAGTGTAACCCTGATATAAGAGACCTGGATGTAAGAGATTTTCTCTGGTCTCAAATTAGAGCCTGTGTTAATAAAACAAAATAGACCAAACCCGGATATCAGACACTTCTTCTCTGGTCCCGACAACTCTCTTATATCCGGGTTACACTGTATTTCCCAATGAGGGTGGGAGCAGGTTGGTAGTGTCCTGTTTCTGAGGAGGTTGATAATTTATGTTTTTGGGAGACCCTCAGCCACTCTACTACCACAGGCTTGTGATGTGTTTTCTCCACAGTCTACATAGTAACTGGTGTGGACAGACATGTCTTCCCTTCAAGCGTGATAAATACTAACTGACCTGGACAGACACGTCTTGCCTCAGGTCGGAATAAATATCAACAGGTGCTTGACACTATTGACCGATGTCACTCACTGGCTGTCACATGACTGTCTCAACCAAAAGGATTTAATTACCCTTTGCATATCTACAGTGTCTTCATTAAAGGAACATGAATAAGGAAAGCAATTTTTCTAATCGGAATGTATCAGAATGAGCAATACAAACACATGACATACCTGACTTTCATAGACTATACAAAAGCATTTGACAAGGTACAACACAAAGATCTATTTGAACTGCTAGGAAAACGTTATTTGGGAAAGATATTAGAATATTCCATATATTAGCAGTGATATCATTTTACAGTTGAAATGACTAGATATAAATATAAGTTCTATGTTAACAGTTTCTTTTCTTGTACTTATCACTTGTGGAACTCTTGCTTCCCATCAAGTTTCTTCTTCAAAAATTTAAATGCAATGTCAATTGTTACCTTTTGTCTTAATTTCTGTTCTTTCACACTCCATAACCCCCTGCATGTTAGTGGCTTTGTTGCCTTGCTTGGGATGAAATAATAATAAAAAAGGGGTAATATCAGATACCAAACAAACTTTCTGGAAACTAACTATGACTTGGTTACTTCGTGTTTTTTAAGATTAAAATCTATGTCAACTAGACTTCTATATAAAATTTGGGGACCAACTTTTGAGACCAGATAAAAAATTGTCAATAGAGCTAGAGCAGCATCCCCCTCACTACCCCCCAAAAATGCCTGTATAGGATTGGTGCAAACCCCTCTCCAACAACGACTGTAGAATCACCAATGCCTAGGCTTACAACCATATTACATTGAAACAGTGGTTCTCATAAAATCACTGAAGTTAAGCAACATCAAGTCTGGTCAGTACCTATATGAAAATGCCATGTGCTGTAAGCTTGGATGTTTGTGAGGAGTAATGCATAATGGCTTGGAATTCAGAGAGCTGAGTTCCAATTCCAGTCAGGTTCTTTATATTCAATTACATACAAATACCCTTGGGAAAGGTAAGAATCCACCACTTCTTACCCCAATTATGGGTCAAATAATAGAACTTGTATCAGTAAGTCATTATTATCTCAAAAAATTCCTACAATCTAAAAGTATTTTCTGTCTTTAAATAACCTGCGAAAGGTTAATAAACTGTAAAACACAAATCACTAAAAAACCCAACACCTATTGTCGTTGCTTTTAAATAGATTTACCTAAAAAGAACTTTCACTTGTGTTCACTTCTATTCTTGCACAATTGGTTATTCTTTGTTATTGATTTTACTGGAATCCATTGTTAAAAAAAAAGTATGTGGGGGGTAGGTAACATTTTTCTTTCTCATACTTTTTAGAAGAATTAAAATTTTTTCCAAGAAAGATATTACTTCATTTTGTTTTTCTTGGTGGCATCTTTTAAATCCTCAAAGAGAATGAGTTCTGCACAGACAATCAGAAAATCTACACATTCATTTATCTTATTTTCTTGTCCCTAAGAAAGTTTCATAAGTGTTATGCACTTTGCGTTTTCTCGTGCAAAAACACTGACAACTGCATTAACACAGTACTTAACTTTTCAACACCGTTTCCACTTTAAGTTCTAACAGACATTCTACCACCTTTGCACAAAACATTAGTCTATTTTGTCACAAAAATTATACCCAATATTCTTGTTCAACACAGACAAAAACAATTAAAAGCTGTCAAAAATTTCTGACACACTGCCTCTGATGCAATGTCTCCACAAAATAAGTCATCATATTTTCTTGTAAGCTAAACATTCTAAAACACTCATGTCTGTATAAGGAGGTGCTGAAAAGTTTTTGTCCTGAAGCTCTTACCAAAAAGATTATTTTGTTAGATTTCTGGAAAGGAGGCTGCACCCAGAATATTTTAGTCCCTCTCGTATGTTACTATAAAAATTTAGTGGGTATATTTGCTTAAGTAGACATCACTTTTTTTCTTTAAACCGGGAAATCAATATTGATCAGTACAGACATCAGGAAGTCCCACTGGAATGGCAGACATTAATTTCAATGTTTGAAAGACATGGAAGTAGACTTAAATGTGTGTACCTACTAAAATATAACACTTATCTTCTGTGTACCATGTCCCTTCAGGGCATTATCAAGCATGGCTCCACAGCCTTCTGTCCTTTGTAGCTCTTAATAGATTCCCTGTGCCACCATCCATTTACTCAATCTTCCTAGGTAGGTCATGCATTGCCTTCTTCTGTCACTCTCACTTTCAATATGTCCTGTGAGTGTCAAATTTTCCAGGCCCTCTTTCCTCAAGCACTAGAAATTTCAACTGAATCAAGTATAAGTATCATTTTTGTTTCCATTGTCTCTCGAACATTGTCATTGTTCAATCCATGGTATTCTCAGCATACTTATGTAGAACCACATTTTCTCTTGCTTCATCTGTGAGGAGATTGCCATATAGGATGACTGGCACATTTCGGCATGATGTAATGGTTAGCAAGCTTGTCTTGCTAGAACAATTATGATTGAGTAGTGAGTTCGATCCTCACTAGGTGCCCCATATTTTCGGCCTTGTGCCACATCTAAGCTACACTTAGAAAACTCACCATATAGGAGGACTGATATTACATAACAGTTCAGTACTCTTTGTTTCTAATGAAATATTTGTTAATTTATAAGAATAAGAAATGTTTACAGTTATGATTAACATTTGTATATATCAATATACATATACTGTACATACTTGTGTATCAGCCAACTTTATGCATAGTTAAACCCCTGAATTTTTTTGTTATGAATTTTAACTTATGAATTTACCTGTGTACAGTGTAACTGGTCTCTGAAAATGAATGATTTTTAACCTGTTCTTCAAACAAAAATTGCCTGTGTGTGATACCATATTTTTTTTTTTTTGCATAAAAATTTGATCATAAAACTGACTATACTCAAGTATATACAATGAATAAATCTAATTAAATTGTGAAAAAAAAAAATCACTTTACACGTTAACATGATCCCCTTTGTTAAGGTCTTAGCATTATTCATAAATATTGAACTTTTTCAGTTAAAATTCCTAATCTAAATTCAACAAATAATGTCACACTTCAGACTTATTGATCCACTCTTACATATGTCAAACAAACAAGCAGAAACCAAAATATGACTGCTTGCCTAATAAGGTGTTGATCCTCCTGATGTCTAGAGAACAACTCTTACCAGATCAAGCAAGGAATCTACAAGACTTCCAAAAATTTCCTCTGGTATCTGTTGACAGGAAGCAAAAATAATATTTAACTGCTGTAACTTATGTGTTAGAAGATCTGCATAACAAAGTTGCTTGTTCAGCATATCCCCTAAGAGCTGCAATGTTTGGTAACTAGAGCAAAGTATTCATGTTCCTGAAACCATTCCTGTACTATTTGTGCAGTGTGATAAGGCACATGATTCAGCAGAAAAGTTGTCACTTATCAGATAAAAGACTGTTGCCATGAAAGAATGTTTCTTTTAAGTTATTTCAAACCAGAAAATATTTTTGGAGAGTTTTTTTGAAATTTTAATTATTTAATGAAAAAAACCCTGATAATTAACCCATAGCTGGGGAGATTTGTACCTTTCCCAAGAGTATTTACACATTAGAGAATACAACAAATCCAACTGATATTGGAAATCAAAGAATCAAGTTCCAATTCCAAGCCATTATCCATTACAACAGCTGCACATCCAATCTTACAGCTCCAGGTATTCCCAAGTGGTCACTCATGTAGGTACTCATCAAGCTCAACGTTGCTTAACTTCAGTGATCATATGGGAACTGGTGTTTCAACATGATATGGCCATAAGCCTATAATGTACCTGGTCATCAATGATGTTAATACATATTGTATGCATATTAGTAGGATATAGAATAGTATCTGAGCAAAAGTGAAAAAGCTGTTCCGACAACTTGTTTCACCTCTTTATAGCAGATGCCTTCAGGTCAGTATGCAAGACAAACCTGTGTTTAAGTAAAGTGCACCGGAATTTTGAGGAAGTAATAAAATCTTCATCAGATGCTGCAGCCTGATAGTCTTACTACTTATTTCTATATTGAAACCATTAGCATCTGCTGGATTTGAAATTAGCCCACACCGAGTAGATTTTTTTTTTTTTTTTAATCAGTTCATATAACAGATTCTGCTATTATTGATTTTGATCCACATGAGCAATAATATCCAGTTTTTCTCTTTGGATAGTTGCTCAAACCATCACACTGCCATCACCAACTTGATTTCTCAGAGTGCATCCTAGTGTCATCGATTTCCTAGGCTAAATTCATTTGAAAAAACAAAAAAACAAATAACATTAGACATCAGTTCAGATGAACATCTTCCCCTGATGTGAAATCCTGTTATAATGCTTGCATCTCCATTTAAGACTCTTTTGGCAGTAAGTGGCAATTATGATTGGTATACAAATTACATAAGGGTTGATGTATTGTGTGTTGTGATACATTTCTTCTTTCACCTTGATTAAAGCTATCTGCAATTTGTGACAGAGCAACTTTTCTGTCAGCCCATACATAGCAAGAAAAACTTCATCTCTCATATTACGAAGACTTGGCCACTCATTGTCATTTGATTTTTCCTCCTCGAGCCACTGCCATTACCTACTTAAAAGCAATTCAATTTTGTTAAATTTTTAAAAATTGTTTTCAGATTTAAATACTAAGATTCGGTGAGATGTAGGTAGTGCAATGGTTATTGGCACAAAGTGGAAAGCCAAGTTCAAATTCCAAAGGCAATGAATGGGAAAATTACTCCATCTTTTCAAGAAATCACAGAGAGAACCATGATTACTTTAGTTTTTTTATTTTGACCATTTAGTGGCACATCAACCTCTAAGTTATTTAATGCTTTCAACTACATATTTCGAACATAATTTTATACTTTCAGAGTAAACATAGGTTTTATAGATATATAGTTTCTTGTTGACCTATTATAGCTTTTGTTTTGGTAATTTTACTAGAAAAAAAACTTGCTGGTAATTTTCATATAAAAATGTATTAATAGTAATTTTTTTTATAAAAATTTATTGCTGGTATTTTTATACTCATACTTAACACCAGGAATAGGCAGCTGAAGTTTTGGGGACACATAATGAGGAAGGAGGGCCTGGAGAATCTGATACTCATGAGTCAAATAGAGGGAAAGAGAGACAAGGGAAAACAACATGCGACATACTTGGTGGGCTTTAGCAAGTGGATGACAGAATGTGGTCTGAGAGAGGAAGCAGAGGGAAGGAACTTGAGAGCTGCAAGGTGATCGAGGGAGGTGAAGAGCCATGATCACCTACATCCTGAAAGGACATGGCACATAAAAAGAAAGTGTTTGATTTTTGTTTGGGGATTAACTATTTGCCCATAACTGGGACCCTAACAGGTGCTATCACCCTATGATCACTAAAGGGATATTGATTTGTATGAAAAAGAAAAAAAAAAAAAACAGCAAAGATTAAAATCTGAGGAATTAATTCAAAAATGGTTATTCATAAACACAGTAACTTTTCCTTCTGTTGTTTATTATACTAAAGCAAGAACAATGATAAAAAATTAAAATCCATCAAAATCATATCGATCTGTCTTACAAAAACAAATATTGATACAATATTCTCAATAAATTCATTTTATTGTTATAGATTCAAAGCAATAACTTTCTTTCATCCTTTCCCACATGACATTGCTATAATATTGACCCGATTTCAAGATCAGGTCCAATCTTTTACCAGTTGCCAGATGAGAACTACATCAACAGAACATTGAATCAATTAGGTCATTCTAAATTCACAGAGTTTTAACATCAAAATTGATTTTTTATCAAAGGCTCTTCAGATTTTTAAAAATGGCACCACATTCCCCAGAAGTCAGTCTGTAAGTCTGACATTATCCTGGAGCAGAAAAAAACAGTTTAATATATTTTAATTCCTTGCAATGTGCAATGTCTTCCTCCTTTCCTAGATTTTTCTCTCACCACCACACAAAAAAAAATGTCTAGGATTTATTTTATGTCCTCTGAGGGTTTTACTATTTCCATTGAAAGGATTAATTGGAAAAAGGAAAAAAAAATTAAATTTCTCTAAAAATATAGACACATGTTGCTTAAGTGTTGATATTTATTGGCAATTTTGGCCCCAAGGTATTATTAGGGACATGTCTGAGGATTTTAGTTTCTCCATTTAGAAAATTTTATCAAGGTATTTTTTTTTCTTTGTTTATTTTTTTTTTTTATCATTAGCATTTTTTTTAAAAATGCTATTTTCTAAATTCTCACAGATGTTTTCTTTTTCAGGATTCATTAACTCTTTACACATTTTACAGCCAGGTGCACTTCTTCATGCCAACCTTCAAAGGCTTCAGAATTTCCAAATTACAGACTGATAGTTTGCTTTAAAGAATCCTGTGTCCAGGAACTGGTGTATCTGTTGCCAACTTGCAAAATATTAGGTTAGTGCAAAAATAATGTCGTTTTCTCACATGAAGTTGAACGTCAAAAAACGACATTATTTTTGCACCAACCTAATAGAATTAGTAAACAGTTCAAATTTAAGACTGATTACATTCTTTGGAAGGACATGAATCCACTCCTTCACATACAGTCCTGTCACCAAATATCCTGACAAAGGTTTTATTACTGCTATGCCACAATAGTTAAGACCATGAATAAGTAAGCAAACTCCCACTAACTACCTTACCAGGCAGTGACATTTATTCCCTCCATCTTTATAGTCAACATTAACAGGTTGGTTGTTTTGCAACATATCAAAACCTCTATGGGTTATTTTATGCTGAAATCTAAATATTTTCTGTACACAATTTTATTTTTGGAGATAATGGTTTAGTGATACAAGTCTTACTAATTAACCCATAGCTGGGGAGAGAAGGGTATTTGCACCTGTGAATATAATGAACCTGACTGGAATTGGTACTTTGCTTTGATGGATAAGGGGTTAATAGCACAGTAGACTGGTCACTCTAGCCTTGATTGGTAACCAGTCTGAGAACTTTTGGGCATAAGTCTTACAACACCACCCCATAAAAACTTGCTATGGCAACGACGGCCGCAACAGCTAGTGTAGTGAGGCTATAGACCTATACTCAAAAGGGGAGTCTACAATTTTATTACTTTAAACGTTATTTTTAGCAGATACTCATATTTGAGTAGATGCTCCATTTATTTCAGTATTTTGTTTCATCTAGCAGCCTAAACATTCAAGGAATCTTATTAAAGAAAAATGCCTCCTCACTTCCCCAGCAGGATTTGAACCAGCATCCCCCCCCCATTGCAGGAGAAGTTGTTACATGCTTTTGTCCACTCATCTATATTAAGTACTAACACATGTCCCCATATATATCACAACAAATTTTAAAATGTTAGCAAAAAATATGATCAACCAACTAATATTGAAAATCAACTTATCACAGCCAATAGCACAGGACTAGATAGCTTAAAAACTTCCAAAAATAATTATCGACTACAAACCAGGACATGTATGGAACTATAAAAATACATAAACCTAACTTCCCTCTTTGTCCTATTATATCCTAAATACCTAATCCTGTTTAACAACAAACCAAAGTTATTAATCAAGTAATGACACCATACATTCCCAATAAATACAGCATAAAATCAACACACGATCTCCTCCAAGTTCTAAAAACACAAAACCTAATAATGAAATGTTGAGTTTATTCTCCAACGTCCCAGTCAGAGAAACAATAAATATAATCAGAAAGAGTATCTACAACAATCAACCTCACCCTCCATTAAAAATTAAACTTAATATTTTAAGAAAACTATTCTTGATGTGCACCGCAGAAGTTCCTTTCTATGACCATCAAAATAACATGCGTGCAATGATGTTTCTTTGACTTGCGTCCTGCGACCAACATTTAGCAACTTCTACATGACTAATCGAGAAAATAAGATACTTAATACGACAAAAAACATTCCATTTATGTAAGATATTTAGATGACATTCTCATTTTGCTCAAAAACAAACAAAATACATGAACTGCAAAAAAAAAAAAAAAAAACCTTTAACTGTACTTAATTTCAGAGATAAACTTAACGACAATAAAAGTGTTTCTTGATGTATTGGTAGACACTAATAATACATTTACTATCTCCCAATATAAAAAAGCAACAAGCATAAACACATGCACTCAGCTATTTTATAATAGGACATTCCACTTTATAGTTTTTATACGAAGCTTAATAAACCATGCAAAAGCAAACTCTTCAGGAAGATTTTCTATAGTGAATTTTTTTTTTTTTTTTAAAGCTTTTCACCCCAGGCAAGGCTGGAAGCCACTAGCACGCAAGGGGTTACAGAGGATTTGGAGCAAGAGTAGATAGGAGTGATCGAGGAAAGGATGTGGAGAAGGATAGGGGATAGATTAATGCAACTGGAGATGTCGATGGACATTACATTTGAATAGTTGGAGATTATAGTTGTCAGGGAAACAGGAATAAGGAAGGGAGTTCCACAGGCGAGATGTGCAAGATATGAAGCTATTGGAGTAGAAGAGATGTCTACATTTAACAGTTTCAACAATGAAGGGTGGGAACGGGATGCCAGCCTTGTACGACACTTGAATTCATGGAGCCTGGGAACCAGCGATAGCAGCTCATTGGAGCAATTACCATGGAAGTATTTGTAAAAGAGACAGAGAGAGAGGCAATGGCGCGTCTGTGAGAGAGAGACTGCAGACGAGAAGCCAGAAACAAACGCTCATTAACAATGACTTTCCTAATTACATCATTGATGAACAAATTAGACAAGCTATTGGGAATATTAGCATAAATAACAATGAATGTAATACATCCTCAAATAACTCTAAAAATATCAAACTACTATACCGTAATCAATTGCATTCTAACTATAAGCAGAAGGAAAAAAATTGTAAAATGACTCAAACACTCATATATTCCCCATTGATCCAAGTAAAAAAATAAAATTAATTTTATACTTGTGCTCATATGGTATTCGTGCATCTGCATGTCAGGAGCACCTCTCTCGATGGAGAAAAGCACTGGTGTTATATACTTATCTCAATCCCAGACCCATGCTGTCTTTTGGCTAATACCTGCATAGTATCATTCATATGCAATGAGTCCAAATAGTGCCACCTCCTCTAAGTAGAAAGTCTTCTCTCAATAGCCTATTGTGGAAAAAGATGCAACTCTTCCAGCACCAGCACTTGGAGTCTTTTCTCAGGCTAACCCAATTCTGTTACACTCCCCCCAATCTCCTGATCACATTCCTTGTGCACTAGCTCGGATACAGGATATTCTGCTATCTTGTTGCTTTCTGAGTGGAGTAAAGCTTTCTTCAATTTGTTTACCATTCGAATTCATCTATTTTTTCAATACTAGTTTATCCACAGTATCATAATCTTCAAATGAAACAAAATCCCCTCTTCTTTCAAGTGGCCTTGTCACTAATTAAGTCAATGGTAGAAATTTTGCTATGAGGCTCAAATAACTCAACTGTTTGTTTGTGGTGTGTTCCTTGAGACCACCCACAAACATTCTCTTTACAGTTGCACAAGATTCAGCATCTTGTCTTGGCAGGGTCCTTTTAGTAAAGAGAATTTGTGAGAGAATCACTGAAGTATTTGTTAAGAGTCTTAAAGATTAAAATGAACATGCTATAGTGATGAAATAGATTATAGCATTACATGATTAAATGACCTTGTGTACTAAAAGTGAAACAAATTCTATTGATGGCAAGTTGTCACATTTTGATGTGAAAGTTCTCCAAAATTTCTAATCATTTTTATCCAATTGGATCAGCAGAATAATTTGTTTTCAACTAGATCAAATAGGAAACACTGATGAATTTCCAGTAACATTCAAGATTCTATTCAATTCTTTAATGTTTCCTACTGAAATGGAGCAATCTTATGCCATGAAACATTGCAATCTGATAAATTTGAGTGCATTGAGAGAATGGTCTTCGCTTGAACTACACTATTGACGAAAATGGTCAACTTGTATTTTTTCTTTACCAATCCTTTGGGTTATTTAAAGCACAAATCTTGGATTGTAACAATAATTGGGTAACTTGATAAAAGTTATTACTAAATAAATAAGCTACTTTTTATCTGTTTATATCATTTTTCTTTATTAATAATTTAACATTCTGATTCCAAATTGTAATATCATCCTCAGATATACAGAATTGCTATAGGTTATTTGTTATCACTCCTCTTATTCTGTACTATTGAGTTAATATTTACTTTGTGATAGAGAAAAATTTAATACCAAAAGAATGAGCAATATGGTTGGTTGGTTTGCTAACTTTGTTTTTTAATACCAGAAATCCATGTTCAAACCCAAATAAAAATCTTAAACACTGTTTTTTTTAAGACAGGCAACCAGATACTTAATTCTGAAGACTCGTTTTGATTTTTTTTTTTTTTTTTTTTTTTTTACAGCAACATTTTGCAGGTTATTTAAAGCCAAAAACAGATAAGAATGTTTTTTTGAAGATAATGATTTTAGTGATACAAGTAATACTAATTAACCGAAAGTGGTGGGGAGAAGAGATTGATTCATACCTTTCTCACGGGTATTTGTGCATAAGTCAAACCAGACTGGAATTAAAACTCAGCCCTCGAATTAATAATTCTGAACCATTACCCATTATGCCACCCACATAACCAAGCTAACAGCACTTGGCATTCCTAAGCAGTCACCAATCTAGGTATTGACCAGGTTTGACACTGCTTAACTTCAGTGATCATCCTGGAACTGATAGTTGAAGTCTTGTCTAATATTCCTACTTAGATTCTCCTAGCATATATACTCATGTATAAGCCCTCTTCATTTATAAGTACTACCCACTGTATTGTTCTTTGCATGAATTTTACCCCACCCCTAACCTCATAGAAAAAATAGTTACCTGTGTAAAGTGCAACTGGTTAATGAAAATGCATGCTTTTTAACTTCTTCAAAAAGTTATATGTATAGTGTAACCTCACCCAACCTAACAGTCATAAAAACTTGCACTATATTCAAGTATATATATGGTATTTGAATTCAGCTTTGGTAAACTTAAAATGAAATGTTTCCCAGTAGTCAATGCTATTTTGAATACTGATTTCCTAAGCAAGCAGGCCTTGAACCTTGCCATGGAAAATTGTTGTTATTCAGCAATAAACAATAAAAACATTATTTTATATGAATCCTTTGATATCATTCCCAAGATGTGTACTCTCCTTAAATAAATGCCTAATGCATGCTTATGTGTATATATGATGGTTACTCACTCAGTGCGTAAGGACACTAAACAAGCCATGTGAAATTAGGTTATTCCTCAAATCCACAACCTTCAGAAGCCCAATGGTACCTACATAATTGTTTATAGTCATAGCTTGTGCAGCAATATACAGTTTGTTTTGTTTACTGGCATGTCAACTCCTAGCATTATATAGACTCTCAGTAACAGATGGCCTTGATCCAAAAACAAGAACCAACAAAGATAATTGGGAACTGACTATGCTGAATACTGAGTAGTTTGAAGGTAGGACACTAGTAGAGTCATTAATGCACAAATCATGTCAATAATATGACCCCTGCTACTGCTTACAGTAATGAAAGCTATTAAGCCAACTGATCAAAATACTGACCCAGCTCAATGATGCTTAACTTTGTTGATTGAACAAGAACCAGTGCCTATAAAGTGATGTGTGTGTGTGCATATAATTACAAGGTGCAATGGGTAAATTGTCGAAATTTTATATTCTTAATTTTGTGCATGTGCATTGTTTTTATTGACTGTACAGTATAGTAGGTTCAGTTGGGCACCATCTATGAGAGAAAGAGCACCATGATGCAATTCTCTCCGTCAGAAATATGTAAGCAGCATGCTGTAGTGCTTGGCATTTTCACTGGAAGCTCCAATAAGCATTTCAGAATGTTTGGGTGTCAATCCGAGGACAATGCAAAGGATTCGGAAATAGTTGGTTTGGTTTCATGGCATATTAATACAATTATTTAAGGCCGACAAAATGTTTAGGATACATCCGTATGAATAGAATATGTATTCTTTGTAAGAAATCAGTTTGTAGATCAGGTTTCATTGACATATTTTTGTAAAGAGGGTTTTTTATTGAGAGTCAAATCAATTAATGTTAATTCTCCCCCCCCCCCAAGATGTATTGCTGGTACTAATATTTTTTTAATGTATTGCTTTGGTGTTATGAGTTTTTACTTGTTCAATTTATGTTTAGTGGGTGAAGTGTCCATAATTTCTATTCTCTCTGGTCTGTTAGCGCTTTGTTTCTGGTCATGTTTTGTTCTTCAGAGATCTTTTGTTTCTGTTTGTCTGGTCTTGTTTTATTTTTCTATTAGGTTCTTTTGGCAATCTTTGTCTGGATGATGACCATTCCCTTATTTGAAATGAGATAGAGTTTTCTTCATCTATGTCCATTTCTCTTGGTTCTTCAGTGATGTACTGGGTTGTGCCATTTCTTTTATGGGCCTTTTGTGAATGTTTGAAAGGTTATATTTCGTGAAGGATTTTTGTACTTTGGATTGGGATTTTCAGAGTTATTTATTTTGTATGTATAGATTCTTTTTTGTTTGAGGTTTACAGGGCAGGATTTGTTTTAACTATAGGTGTCTGGTTTATGCATGCTATACTAAATTTTAGTAGTTTTAATAGTTTTTTTTTTTATTTTAGTTCATTCATTAGAGATGTACGTTCTTGATTTCTAATTGTGTTGCTTTCTTGTATGTCATTTTAGTGATTTGTTATTTTAGTAACATTTGTGCATGATGTTGGAAGTGAGTTAGTTTCAACCTGTTTTCTAGCTTCTTGAAACCAGATGTTTTATGTGTATTTTATTCATATTATTTGCTTTTCCTTTTTTCACATGTTACACTCTTTAGAATCTGCTGAGTGCTTTTGTTTGCAGTTTGGGCATGAAACGGGCTTTTCACAGGCTGACTCATGTTCAATCTCAAATTCCCCACATCTTCAACAGATTGGTACTCTCCTACATTGATCTTGATGATGACCAAATTTCTGACATTTGCGACATCTATGGGGATTAGGGATGTATGGATATTTTGTATCCTATTTTTTTATTTCTTTTGGGAGGGTAGGTTGGTTGACTGTCAAAATGTATGTGTGTGTTTATTGATGTGCCATTTCTTTATTTATACTCTTTTGACATCTGTTATGCCTTGTATTTTAGGGGTCATCATTTTTAATTTCTTCCAGTGAGCAGAGTGACAGTTCTGGACATTTTATTACTCCCTTAGAAGAGGGAAGAAATTGGCGGGGATAAACATTTACTTTCATGTCGATTATTTGATTAATTTTTAGTATGTTTTCTGCATCTTTTGGGGGTTTTACTTGGATTAAAAGTTATTTTTCTTTTTCTTTTTTTGACGGATTTTGCTTCTGATATAACCTTTTGTAATATAAAAGGTGACACTTTTGTTATTTCACTCTAATGATTCTATGACTGATAATTGGAAATTGTTTTTCTCGATATTTCTTTGTCACTTTCTGTTTCAGAGATTTCATAAGGTCTCTTGAATCATTTATAACAGTTAGTCATAGTTTTGTTTTTGTACACACCATCTGTGCTCCCAACCCACCTCAGAGTTCCTTCTTAAGGGATGCTATGGGGGGTGGGGACTAATTCCATTCACCCTGATTCACCAGGGTTACACAGACAGTATAGTTGTGCTGAAAGTGACTGCGAGTACCTGCATTCTCCCACCATATCTATCCAAGTATAGTATGGTGTAAGGATTTGCAGCCATGTTGTAGCCATTGTCTTTCATCCCAACTAGCCCTTGCCACTGTATGACTAGCTGATTGGGTTGGACTATTCCATTCATCCATCCCAGGTTAGGACCAAAGTGACGTGTTGTGGAAACTCCTGGCCATTTTATACCAGGTCAGGAGTCACCAGCATTCTGTCCCTGGGTATCATTGGTCACCAACCACAGCAGTTGACCTCACTGAGGGGGATTTGTAGTTTTAGGAAATTGTTTTTTGTAAATGTGTGCTTTATAGGTATTTTAGGTGTAAACAGTTTGTGGATTATGATTTTCGCTGGTAGTTTAAAGGTGTGTATTTTTTTTTCTGTAGATTATATATATATATATATATATATAAACAAGAGCACCAGACCAAATGTGGCCGCAATATTCTAAGCATGGACGATTGTGTCTAGCATGAAACAGCCTGTCACCTCTGAGTGTTGACTTCAGTGTTCACTTTTATATTTATATATATTAAAAGATTCTTGATAAAATCCAAAAAATAATCTGCAATGTTATTCATCCTGACCTGGCTTACCAGCTTCACTCACTTTCCCACCACCATAATGTAGCTTCCCTGTGCATTTTCTATAAATATTTTCATGTTAATTATTCTGATGAATTTTTGTCTATAGTATGAAATTATGTGTTGCTTAGGGTGAAATTATTAAAAAAAAAATGTCTAGAGTTATATCTACAGGCCTGTGCCTTCATGAATCTTAAAGAAAATTGTTCTCCAGCAGGGTTTGAACCTGCTGGAGACGGTTGTTACCTATGCAAAAAAGAGAGACAGGTTTGAACCTTGATAGAAGGTGCATTTTTGTAATTATATGTCAAAACCAACATAGATACAATTTTTCTTAATCCACAAGCATCTCAGCAATATTCCATTGCTCAACAAGATTTTCAACAAAAACATTAAAATTAGCTACAGCTGTAAAAAAAACACCTTGAGCATATATAGCACAACATAATTTAATATTAAACAATTTTTTTTAAACAACTACAAAGTAATGATAGTACTGACAAAAATTGTAATTGTCAAAAAAAAAAAAAATAAAAATAAAAAATAGTACATGCCCACTAAATACTGAATGCATAAATAAAGGTATTATTTACAAAGCTAGCATTGATCATAATGGCAAGACTAAATTTTATTTTGGTTTCATTGCTAACCATTGCAAAACTTGATATTACCATCATAAAATGACACTTACCAATAAGCAATATTCATATACCACAACACTAAATCTTTGAGAAATTATGACATAATTACAAACCTGTAGTAAATTGGGATCTCACCACTTTAACAAAACCTTTTAACCTCAACAACGAAAAATGTACTCTGTGCCTATCAAAAAAGCAAACTATTCTCAAACATCAATAATCATAATCTGCTGAACAAGTGAAATGAATCTATGGTTACATGCAGTCACAGAAGGAAGCCTCTTCAATATTTTGATGCTGTCATAACTCCACTGACCTACCTCTATTTTTTCTATATTTAGTTACCTCCCTTACCCCAACCTAGCATTTAATGTTTTTTTCACCTGGCATTCATTTTTTGTTAATTTGTTTTTTTGTTTTTTTTTATTGTTTATATTTTTTCTTTTTCTTTACCCTATATTCTTTTTTGCCTCCCCACTTTTTCATTTCGTATAGCAATTATCTTATCTGTTGACTCAATATACATTAACAGATCAATATCCCTATTAAACTTACTATTAATAAATTTGTTTATTTATCAATATCCCCCTACATATTTTGAATTTATACCCCGATACTGTATTATATTTATAATAATCTTGAACTTTGAATCCACACACAATATAGCATTGCCTACAGGAGACCCAGAAATTTAAAAGAAAAAAAAACAATCATTAAACAGTTTGTAACTTTTTGTACCAATGATTGGGAAAAGCCATGAAACTGAGTTGTACTGTAAATGTAGGTATATGTGTAATATATACTTTATAGCTCTGTTTAACTAACTACATTGAGCACTGTTTTGTTTAACCCATTGATTAAATAGTTATTTGCTCACCTGTATGTGTATGTAATTGCTCACACATATAGTTGATTATATCTCTTTATCTAGATCCTTTCTACATATCTAAGATAAAAGTATAGTTTTAAGGCAGGCTATATTTATGGGTTAAAGTGCTCAATATCAGAGATTGTGCATATATAAATATGATAACGCACTTTGAGGTCAACATCCAGTCATAACTTTAAATGTAATCGCAATAGGCATGCCAAAACGACTCACATATCCTGAAGATAGCATATATGCATGAAAGAGACTGTCACCACTGTGTGTACATCAATGTCCATATGTGTGTGTGTGTGTGTGTGTGTGTGTGTGTGCATCTTATATGATCAATTTTTGCCCCACGTTTCAATGCGAGAAGTTTTAATTATTGAACAAAAAAAAAAGCTAAACTCTTACAATAGATCACAAAATTTTGTTCAATTTTTTATGATCTAAGTTTTATTTTTCACATCTGAAGACAACTCCTTAAAATATTAAAATTGATGCCCATATCTCATTGCGTTTTTGACAGGATGTCATTCAAAAACAAATATAGAGTAAAAATAACAACTCAAGTTGTGAAATTTTGTTTTATCAAGAAAATGATTTTTTAAAAAAAAAAAGAACATCGAGATATTTTACAAGTATGTTAACCAATTAATGGCCACAGTCCCATTTTTGAGAGACAGGCATGAATTGATTAGAGGTAGTGGAATACTGTTTTTTTCAGAAATCTCTAATTAACCCATTAATCCCAACATAAAATTAGGCATTAATTATAAATTTTGAAAAGAAAATCAATATTAAAGACTTCCATAACAAAAAAAAGAAAAAAAGAACACAAATAACTTAGAGGTTCATATTTTTTGATAGTGGATATGTTAACTTATCTTTTTTTTTTTTCTTTTTGCTCGTGCATTGAATACTGTTGCCATATCTGGTCTGGTGCCTCTGCTGTTTATCTCAAAGGTCTTGACAAAATCCAAAGAAGGATCTGCAATGTAATCAATCTTGACATCAGTCACTTTCTCACCAACAAATATTTTATGGCAACTGCTTTGATAAGCTGTTTTCCCTGGTGCCCTGACTACAAATTTAAGCATGTTACTACATTGGCATTTAGGTCCCACCCTTTTAATGTTGAAATAGATAAATGTAAATGCCACCTCTTCTTCAACAGTTTCTTTTCTCACATTTCCCAACAATGGAACTCCCTTCCACTTACTTGCTTCCCTGATAACTATAATCTTCTAAGAATTTAAATACAACATCAGTTGGCATCTTCTGTTGTCTTGCACCCCATTCATCTTCTGTCCTTTCTTCAGTCCCCCATATACCCAGTCTTTTCTGTGCTTTCACTCTTTAACCCCACTGTATACTAGTGGCACCTCCACCTTGCTTGGGGTGATATGATTAAAAATAATATTTATATTAATTCCTGGTAGTGGATGCATACTGCTGATGAGTCCCAAATATAGGACAAAATGGCCGTCCAGTGCTTTCTGCATTCTGTTGAGGTTTCTTTCAGGCTCGATGAATTACTTAATTATAATTATCAAATCCTCCTAACAATTTCTCTCGTGTGTATATCATTGCTTGAACCGGCTTCTAATGCTCTAGAGTGAGCGGCTTGGTGATAGTAGTCGTGGCTCCGGGAGGCGGGGCAGTCCTATGGTTACAGAAAATTTCAGTTGAGTTCCACCATGGAATATGTGAGCGAGCAGCGCTATATTGAGTCCGATTTGCTACCTCTTCATCACCGAGGCCCGTTGGAACAGTTGGTATGACGTTTACTTGATAACTGTCCGGGTTTTAATTCTCGGTAGTGGATGTGCACTGCTGATGAGTCCCTAATATAGGACGAGATGGCCGTCCAGTGCTTCCTGCATTCTGTTGAGGTTTCTTTCAGACTCAATGAATTAATTATAATTATCAAATTCTAACAATTTCTCTCTCTCTATATACATATATATATATTAGTATGTGTCTTTATAAGACTATAATTAATACATTTAATTTACAAACACATTTTTATTTTTATAATTAGTATAAATCAGTATAAATCTAGTTAACTAATTACCATCACCTCTCACATTAAGATTTATATATATATATTATATATATATATATATATATATATATATATATATATATATATATATACACTTTTTTTTTTTTTTTTTTTTGCACACCCACATTTATTATAAGGTTTTTGGGCCA
Organism: Acanthosepion esculentum; assembly: GCA_964036315.1. Taxonomy (NCBI): domain Eukaryota; kingdom Metazoa; phylum Mollusca; class Cephalopoda; order Sepiida; family Sepiidae; genus Acanthosepion; species Acanthosepion esculentum. The sequence continues at coordinate 47,249,994 of OZ038483.1, forward strand.
AACTCAGAATTTTAAAAAAATCACCTAAAAATTGAAGGTTGCATACCTTTCTCTAAACTAATTTCCTAGCTCACTTAGGGACAGAAGAGTTTTGAATATTCAATAATGAAATTTAACTGCAGAAAGTTTCCTTAATATTTTAGCTTTTTGCCTATTTTGATGGCTAATCTTATGGCTGGGAAACTTTAAATTTTAGGTAACACCCCTCTCTAAAAAGTTGGACACATATAGATTAAATAGTTTCAGTATCCTAGCTTAGAAGTTAATTAAACCAAAGTTATGAAACCTATTATTAAATCCAGAAGGTAACACTAAACTTTTGGTATGTAGTGTGTGTGTATATATATATATATATATATATATATATATATATATATTATAGTAAAAAAAAAAAAAAGAAGAAAGAACAGTAAGATATATAATCCAGTGTTCTTATTGATATTTTTATTTTTACAAAACAATGCTCAATGTAAGTTTACAGAGTGTAAATATTATAAATTAACTGATATTATTAAATTTGAAGTTTTTAGCTTTGGTTTTTGAAACATGGTAATTCCTGTGTGGCAAAAGAACTATATTTTTAAATCAGTTAATTTATGATTATATTATATATATAACTATACTTGTCTCGAAAAACCTTCGGTTTCATGATTTGCCAGCTTTCCCTGATGATCCGCTTAGGTTAAACCTTGGTAGGTTTGTCTGGCTTTCTAGGTTTGACTAGAGAGAGAGAGAGAGAGAGAGAGAGACAAAAAAAAAAAAACAATATTTTACCCAGATTTTACATAAAATAAAAAAGACTTAATTTACTAAAGATCTCAGAAGAAATGCAAAGTCATTTCGCAATACTTCATACTCCAGAAGTGCAAGAAATGTCTGATTTTAAGACCATGATAGTGGAATGGTGCCAGTATCAAATACTATCGATTTTATCAGAGATTCTGCTATGAACTGGAAACTATATTATAACAAACTATTACATGGTATCCTATAAATAAATGTCTTTTCATCAGTTAATGTAAGAAATTTCTAAAAATTCTTCATTGCAAGGAAACAAATGTATAACTCCAAGAATTGCATCATTTAAGTTATGACAGAGTAACCAGAGAAAAGTCACTTCCTAAAACAATTGACATTCAATAGATTAAACAGTGAGCAAGTGAGCTAGACAGTGTTTTGAAATCATCCTTTCAAATAGATTCTCATTTGATCAATTTTTGAAAGCAGGCAAGTATATAAGTCATGACTTGACAGATTTTCCATTTTAATGCCAGCAGCCATTTGGAGCATTGGTAATTCAAAGTTTCCAAAGTGCACTGGTCATATCATTTCAGACAATCATACAACTATTCTACCACAGATTTCCTCACTGTTTATTTCACCAAAAACAACCCATTTTTAACATCCCATGGAGTTGACATTAAAAAGGATGACCCAGAAATGTTTTAACTGTTATGGCCAAGTTAAAACTGCTCACATAAATCCAATTGAACATATCTGTGCCATTTTGGACTTTGAAAGATCTCATACACAACTTTGCATTGTAGTTTTAAATACACAAAATTTATATTTACCATAACAGAAAATAGCAGATCTTATAATTTTTATGCCTGACAGTGTAAAGTCATATCACAAATCCTGCAGGAGTGGGTGTTTTCAGGTAAAGACATCTTGATGGAGCCCATCCTGCTTCAGGCTGGTTTTTGAATTTAGAATTTTTCTTTCTCCTAGACTAGTTGCCATCCATAGTGAGAAAGGTCAGTTTCTCCTGCTATTTAATCCACAGTTAGGGGTAGATAGTGTCATGCCTTTTTCCAAGGGCATTAGCATGAAGCGAATGAACCAAGATCAACCTCAATTTGAATTCATCTATTTTCACTTACAATGCCAATAACCGATGTGTGAAAATTGCAATATCTTCAAAATCTGCCCATGACAAGTTTTAATTTAACTTATATTCTAGAATTATTCAGATTGAATAAAATGCTCGTTTGAAAATAGACAATTCTATTTGGATTTTCAGGTCTATACATTGTGGTAGATATGCGGCTGACATAATCACACTTTCAATGCGTCTACTTTCTTCACTGCCTACATAAATACAGATAACATTTAGATGCAATATGGTACAATTTGAGATTATGGTTTCTATATCTTTTTATCCCATATCTCTTCAGGACATAGGCAATCGTAACTTCTCATACATTTTTTCTTTATCTGAACTACCATGCATTCCTATGGAGTGGTTTCCCGTTGCCTTCTCCATGATTTAGAATTCAGAATTTTCCCTTAGGCAGATTGAAGTGTAGAGGGCTCAATGTCTTAACCCATAGCTTGAAGGTGAAGAGAAATTTTTGTTTTCCCCTCACGCCATTTGTGTGAAAATGAATGCAACAGACTAGCCCAGAATTTGAACTTGGATCACTAAACCTACTTTCTGTGCTGGTATCCTTTACACTACCTGCACATCCATTACAAATGTACTAAATGTAATGAGTCATTGGCTTTTATATAATTGGAACTCATATGCATTCCCAGAGAATTAAACCAATTGGATGATATCAACATAATCAATATAATCTAAGTTGTAAAAACTATGTCCTAAAAACAGATTTGTAGGTAAATACTGATTAATCAGAGATCAATTTTTTCAATATTTATATTTTTTTTCTATGACTTATGAACACAATGATCCAATATTTATGCCATGATATTGTTATGTTATTAAAAATTGTGACATACAAGTTAGCAGTACATTTCTTTTTACAATGTTAAAAAAATCTTTTTAAAGTTTACTTAGATCTTTATTGCTTGTAAAATCAGTTAATATAGTATGTTATATCTGTTTTGGAACCAAGGAAAATGGTTTGCATATGAGCTTACAGAAAGGAACACTGATCTGCAATTAGGCTTGTTTCTTTCTATTCTTACCGTCTTTGAGCATAGCAGAATGAGATAAAAATTCCTTCTCAGCATTTTGTTTTTACATGTGCATTGAAACTATTTTGCTAAGAGGTCAAATTTTGAAACATGGCAGAATAAGCAACATTAAAACAGATTTGGAAGCCTCACAATTTTTCTCAATTCAATTTGTCTTTTAAGGTATTGTCATCATTAACAAGCAGTGTGACATGAAAATAATCCTGTTCTGCCATCCTTTTACTCAAGCTCCCTAAATAGGTTATGCGTTGTTTTCCTGTCCCTCTTGCCTTCAATATCTCATGTGAGTATCAAATTTTACAAGCCCTCTTTCCTCATTATGTGCCTGAGAAATATCAACTTTATCTTTCTGAAGTTGAGTATAAGTTTCCTTTTTCTCTAAAACTTCATTGTTGCTCACATATTTGGTCCATGGTACTCTCAGCACCCCTTCTGTAGAACCACATTTCTATTGCTCAAGTCCCTTCACCCTTGAGGATGTTGCCCAGCATTCACTTCCATATAGGAGAACTGATATCATATAACAGTTAAGTGCAAGAATCTAAGATGAAGGAAATCCATTTTAAATCCACAACAATCTGAATTTAAGCAGAATCTAGGGCGGGCGGGGGATAATTGTATTTCTTAAACTTCAAAAGACTTTTTTTATTGTCATTGAAGTGATGACAAGATGATGTGATACGTTAAAGTTTTAATAAACTAAGATGGCTTCATTTTACATTAGGAGAGTGACAACCAAGGGAGGTTATCAATAGAAAATCAGGAAGATTAGTTGAAAACATGTTACAGAGGAGATGGGTAAGTATTCAGAATACTAGAATCATAATTCTGCTTGTTTCTTTGTTCATTAGTTAACATGTGCATTACATTTTGCTATTAACTCAGATAAGTAATGGAGCATTGTGTTTTGATTGCAAGTAAAGAAAGAAAAACACCAGACACACTGATTTTAGTGAGTAAAAGAATTCATATCTAGGAAAGAATAGAAGATAGAGGAGGTAATAATATTCTCAAAGTCTGCATCAGTAAAACGGAAAATCTTGTCAATTTTTTAATTGCACTCTTTTACGTCTTTAAATAATGACTCACATTCACATTGCAATATTTTGAAGTTGTTAAGCTCAAATATTCAATGATTTAATAAAAGAACGTCCATGGGTGTTTTATAATAATGGAACTTACCAGGAGCTTAATCCATAACTTAAGAATTTTGTTTCATCAGAAAATTCAAATAGGAAAACCCTGAAATTTTCACAGGTATTGCTAGTTATTATTGCTATCAAAAATTAGATTGATTTTCTGGTTCCAGTTACCTCCCCTGTCGTATGTCAGTGTTTTTTCAAGATTGGATCAATAAGTCTGTAACCTGACTGTATTATAAGCTTCAATTTTGTAGCCTTCTGCCTGCATTTCCCCAGTAACTGATGGACATACCTCTCTATTTGATCTCTTCCTTACATACTCCCCAGAATCATGTTATCGTCTGCATCTATGTCCTCATCCCCACTCCTAGAACAGAGTCTCTACTGAGTGATATATACATAACTCTGTTCATGGTTTCTGCTATCATTTCTAAACTAGATCTCCACAAGGCTTGTGGAGTCAATGGTAATATAAACTTCACAATAAATGTCTTGCTACTTCTTGCTTTCCAACTTGTTCCAAGTCCTCCTCTGCAGTTCTGTCTTTCACAAACTCCGAGGAACAATCCGATCCCTTGAATTATCATTTTAATCCTTTACCCCTTTTTGACAAAGTATTAGAGGCTTTAATCAACACCAAATATGTTAAGCATAATACTTCACACAACCTCCTTTCAGATAACCAATACAGCTTCTGTTTCTCTAGGTCTACCACCAATTCATTTACTGAATTGGTCTAGCAAGCTTTAGATAAAAGCAAAGCTCAGGTGGGGTCCCTAAATATCTCAAAGGCATTCTGGCCTTCTTCACAAGCTCAAGGGCTACAATGTCTCTTGACAAATATTTGGCCTAATCCAATCATTCTTAACAAATCATGTGATGAAGGTTGTGTTAAATGAACACACTTCTAGTTCATTTCATATGAAAGCCGCTCTACTATCCTGGGACCTATGCAGTTTCTGATCTTCAATTACCTTCCTGTCATCAGTTCCCAACTAGGTATATATGTAGATAACTACTACTACTATCTTTGTAATAAGTCTGACAGATTTGACACAATAAAACTGGCAACTGCTCTTGAAAAGGACTTCCAATCAGTGATTAAGTGAAGCAAGGAATAGATTGTAAAATGCATTCAAAATGAAACTGATTTCATTTAATCACCACAGAGAGCCTTTTTTATCTACCATCATCATGGCTGATGCTAAACTCCAGGAAGTAACACATTGCACCATCTTGGGCTTACATTTTCCACCAACATGAAGTGGATTGATTATATTGAATCAATTGCTAGGTCTATTGTTAGGAAACTTGATTCATTGTGTCTTGTCAAACAATTCCTCTTGTAAGAATCGTTCTTGCACATTTATAAATCTGCCATATGTCAGTGCATTGAATACTCCTGCTATATCTGGTCTGGTGCTCCTACTATATATCTCTTGATGTATTAAGATTCTTGACAAAATTCGAAGAAGGGTTTGTAATGTAATCAATCCTGACCTGGTTTGGTTTATGGAATATCAACCTCAATGGTTTATTTAATACCAACAAGATTTTTATTGCTGGTAATATTTTTTCCAAAAATGTATTGCTGGTATTAAAACCTATTTTTGCACTTTTATAGTGTTTTGACTCCAGTTTTGGGGATTAACTATTTGTCCATAGTTGGGACCCTAACAAGTGCTATCACCCCAGGTGAGGGTGGACCTGGGAACAACAGCAATTAAGAAGTGGTTCTACGTTCCTCAAAACCTTCTGATCAGAGGTCTTGCTGTTGGATGTAGTTAATCATCATACCCAGGACGAATCCCGACCTGGTTCATCTACTGCAGTCACTTTCTCACCATCACGACATGACTTGACTGTCTTCTCTATAAATATTTTCATTGCAATTGTTCTGATGAGCTTTTTTCCTTAGTGCCTGAACTGCAAGAATTTAGACATGCTACTAGGTTGACAACTAGGTCTCTCAGTTTTACTGTTAAACTATGCAACCATCAGTTCTCTAGTAGTTTTTCTTGCCTGAGGAACTCCCTTTAAATTTCTTGCTTGCCTGCTACCTACAATCTTAAATTTAAATTTAACATCAGTCACCATCTGCCCTTTTCCTCACTTCTCATTAAAAGCTTATTCTTTTTCACTTCTGGAAACTGCCCCCCCCCCCCACATCATAGTGTCATTATCAGCTTGCTTGGAGTAAAATTATTATATGGAGAAAAAAAAAAGAAATGACTTTTTACTGTATCATGTTAGATCCTTGCGATCAAGAGGGAAGTCATGTTTTAAGTGCTTTTTCTGCTTTATCAGTAGGAAAAGTCTCAGATCAAACCCCCAAAACCAAGCTGGTATCATTTGTGCAATCAGATCTCCAAGGCCAGGCTAGTATCATTTCTGTGATCAGATCTCCAGAACCAGGCTAGTATCATTTCTGTGTTGAGACCTCCAAAACCAAGCTAGTGTTATTTCATTATCACTGAGTAAACACTAAATTTTCTCCAATTATGATGAATAATTGTACAACTCAATTAGGTTCCATGACTAATGTTTATTAGGACTCAAGCTCACTGCAGACCTCAAGTAAACTTCTATATATTAGGTTGGTGCAAAAATAATGTCGTTTTTTGACGTTCAACTTCATGTGAGAAAACGACATTATTTTTGCACCAAACTAATATGATGCATCACTAATTATGCTGGAAAAATGGTTGGTTTCTTGTACTGCTCCAGAAAGTGCCAGACTCCTATCATTGCCTGACCTGGCTCTTTATAAGTGCCAGGTCCGATCCAAAAGGGAGTATTGCTGCTATGTCTTGGCTGGAGCTTACATTCCCAACCTTGACATAATTCAAAGGTTTTTTGTGGCCTTGTGGGTGACTGATTATTTTCCACCTTACAACCTATTTTCCACAGACGAAACATTACTAGCCTCTCACAACTACTGCTGTTTTCCTGGCAGTGGTTCATATAACTACACTATTTTCCACTAGTTCAGACCTTCACAGCTATGACCTCATAAAGAGTAAACTCATTAAACATATTCCACTGGTAAGGAGGAAATTCTGTCAGCTGATCACTGCAATCTTAATCTCTTCAGGTCTAGAATCAACCATTATCTATTCTACATATCCTCATAATATACTATTCTTACTCCCTTGTAGTTTGCTCTTAAAATCTTATTTAGTAACCATCTACCTTGGCTTTTGGGCCTTGTATTCAGTAAATAATAAAAAACAATTTTTTTGAAATATTTGTGTAATTTTTTAAATTTTTTTTTTACTAATAAACAAATGAACAAACATATATACAATTTTGATTGAAAACACCATTACTCCTTATTAATAGGATCTATTAGAATTTAGGTGCAATGACAAGAGTATTGTTAAAAAAAGTCTGTACAAAATTTTCCTCATTAGACATTAAAATTAGCACAGCTGAGAGATTCTAAGTATACAATATAACAATGAGTAACTGGCTCATTTGAAGAATGTCTTTAGATAAAAACACCTTTGGAATATGATAATTCTGTCGAACAATGTTGAAAATCTATTACAGCCAATGATATGAGATAGGAAGTTGTTGTACATGGAGCATACTCATGAGAGATGTTAGACTTTTGTTTCACTTAACTTGAGACTCCAGGTTGGGTAAGGGTTCCCATCAGGTTAGAATTTATTGGGCTTATGACCACATCATGATGAAACACCAGTTAATAAAGAATCAACAAAGTAACACCGAGTCTGGTCAGTACATAGTTAAGTGACAGCCTGGGAATACTGGGTGCTGTAAATTTGGATGTGTGAGCAGTGTAATGGATAATGACTGGGAATTGTTAATTGGAGAGCAGAGTCCAAATTACCATTGGGTTTGTTATAGTCACTTGTGTGCTTTATGTTTGCTTTTATTTGTCATCAAATGAGGGACGACACTTATCCCTTCACTTGTTTATCTTGAATCAACTATGTAAATTTTTTTTCATTTCCTTCTTGCTCTTTAAAGTACTTTCATTTTCTATTTCAGGGAAAATTGATGACCATTTTATATTTTGTAGTTTTATTGCTGAGCATGAGGGGTGATAGGAAGACAGAAAAATCACTCCATTGGGATAACTGAAGGAGGAAAGAAATTTAAAAAGAGAATCTTTAAGGATCTGGGGTGAAAGTAATGGTTAAAAAATAACGTGAAAAATAATAAATAGCAAAATGAGACAAGCTCAAAAAATCTTTTAGGATCAAAGCCATAAAAACAGAAGAAAGATAAAATTCAAGAAAAATTACTTGTGTTCAACAAGGAACTACCATAAATAAAAATGTCTATTATAATTATAAATGAAAGGAAAATTATAATAAAAAATTGTTTCACACTGGTAAGTACTGTCATGGTTGGCAATAGGTGTAACAACTATTTGCTGCTACTGACTGGACAAATGGGATAGCTATAAAAGAAAAGTTTAAATATTCATCTTCTGACATTCACATCAATTATGACATATCAGTGACAAGACTTTTGTCAAATATCTGGTCAAATTGAGTAGAATAAAATTTATTTATGACTTTCACAATAGCATTAAAATAAAAAAACAATATGGAGTATTAAATCAGTTCATTGCCATCCTTCCTGCTTCTCATCATTGCCATCTCCTCCATCAACTATGATTAATGTCTACAAAATTTTGTAGAATCTATTTTCAAGCAGGTAACATTTGGAACACATGAGGAAAGAGAGTCTGGAGAATTTAACATTTACAGGTTATAATGAAAGCAAGATAAATAGAAGGAAACAGCAAGTAACTCACTTAACAAGCATATGAATGAACTGCAAAACAAGAAACAATAATGGGTCAAAAGTTATTGAGTGCAACAAAAAAAGTCATGAAGTTGTGGAGAGCCATGATCACCCATATCCTGAAGAGTTACAGGACATAAAAGAGAACACATATTTCTTAGAGAATCAATTTTAAACAAATGAGAAAAGAGTGCTTCGGTTTCAGTGATTATAACAGTCAATAGACTTCAGCTAAATTTAACCCTTATTTTTCTATAAGCACAGGAAAAAAAGAAAGAAAAAGAAAATGAAACTTTTATTGTTGAATTTCTGGTCATCAACTTCACCCATAGCTTTTATCCTCTTCCTACCACCTTACTATCAGAATCTAAAATCCAGAGATACAGAAGAAAACTAACATAGTATTCTATTGTACATAGTAAACTTTCACCCAATCTTTATATGCTGTGTGTCTAATCAGGATGCAAGCCATCATGGCTCTCTACAATTTCCTTTTTTGAACCAAAGAAAATAGTTTACATATGAGGTTAGAGAAAGGAACATTGGTCTGCAATTAGGTTTGTTTCTTTCTATTCTTACTATCTTTGAGCATAGCAGAATGAGATAAAAATTCCTTCTCAGCATTTTGTTTTTTTACATGTGCATTGAAACTATTTTGCTAAGAGGTCAAATTTTGAAACATGGCAGAATAAGCAACATTAAAACAGATTTGGAAGCCTCACAATTTTTCTCAATTCAAAATAATTTGTCTTTTAAGGAGTGGTCACCATTAACAAGTGGCATGACATGAACAGATTTAGGAACTTTTTTTAACAGATAATTTGATTCTTCAGGTGACATGAGTAAATGGTTTTGTTGTAAAAGAATTCTACAGAGAAATTACACAAGCTGCAAGTCAATTATAGGACATTGTTTTCTAGACATAGAAAATTTTCCAAACTGATTAATTTGTTTGACTCAAGAAAAAAAAAAAAAGAAATGTAATTTTTGGATAAGTTAGTTATAGGTAATAAAATGTACATCGTCTTTATGTGCCATATTTCCTCAGAATGTAGGCAATCATGGCTCTCCACAATTTGCTATCCCCTGTAGCTCTTAATGAATTTTTTTGTTATTTCTCCTAAACCATGTTTCTCAATCCATATACTAACTATGTTATGCATTGTTTTGCTCTATCCTTCAATCTGTCCTGTAACTATCAAATTTTCCAAGCCCTCTTTCTTCATTATGCACCTTAGAAATTTCACCTGTTTCTTCCTGATAAGTACTCAAGCTATGGAGTTTGAGTCAACATGCTAACACTAAATGAGGTGTGTGATATAAATGACAGAGAGGGTGGGAAAAAAAGATGATTGACTCGTGAATATCACCAATGACCTTTGCAAATCAGTCATTAATGTTAACAATTTAAAAAAATATTGAAAACAAGTGAAATGTAATATTTCTATAAACTAAAGTATAACAGCTCAGTGTATCACTAATAAACCTTAGTATCAAACATGTATAACAGACAGTAAAGATCTCCAAATACAAACACAATCTGACTGTAAAAAATTAACAACCTAAAGGCATGACAATGCTTGAAATATAACAGTTGACGTGGATATAGAATCCAGTTACAAATACAATACATAATTGTTGATGTACAATTGGTAATGACTCAACCTGCTTTCCAGCTTCTTGGAAGTCATCCATAGTTCCTGTTTTTAACAACTCTGGAGAATCCTCTGAGACTTCAAATTATCGCCCTATTAGTCTCTTAACTATTTTCAACAAAGTATTCAAGGCCCTAATAAATGCCAAAATGGTTAAGTATCTTAATTTGTATGACTTCCTTTCAGAAAAACAATATGGCTTCCATTTCACCAGGTCTATCGCTGACATGTTAACAGCCATCTCTGAAGTTATCTATCAAGTTTTAGATAAAAATGGCAAAGCTTGATCAGTGGCTCTGGATATCTCTAAGGCAATGGTGTCACTGGATGTATATTTGGCTTAATTGAATTGTTCCTAAACAATGAGTAATGAAGGTCATATCGAATGGGCATGCTGCCAGAGTATGAATAAGAACACCTCACAAACTCCTGGATAACCAAGGAGTAAGTATCAGAAGCAACCTGCACCTGGGTGTACATTTTGTGATCACAAGATCAAGGGGAAATGTGATGAAATAGGACCAAGAAACTAACATACCCAAAGCTAAGAGGCCATGATGTCTTGTCTACCAAGTCAGAGCCGACATTTGCAATTTAGTCAAAGTACATGTGTGGTTCAACTCTTAAAACAATTGCTAATTTGCATGCATGGTCAAAAACTCTAATATAAAGTGCACCACACATATGGACAGGTGAAGGACTCCAGGACTGACTTGTTCAGGAATGGACTCTTTGCAACTGTACCAGTCTCCTCGAATGCACACAAACTATTTAAAACATTTTTTTACCATTAATAATGAAAATACATTATCTTAGAACTGGAGGTGCTGGGCAATATACTAGTCAGATAAAACATTAATATTACATGAAAAGTGAAAAAAAAAGAAATGTTACTGTAGATTTTGACCCTGTTCACTCATTTACCTCATATGTTTCAATCTTGTTGGAGGCAACATATTTACACAGCTTTCATGCTGCTTGTCTTAATGATTGCATAGCATTTCACTTGGAACATTACGATAAAAAATGACAAGGAACTCATCAAAGATGAAAAACTTCATTTCTGATATAAAATTTTAAATTAGATCTCCAGTTAATTAAACAGACAAAAAGTTTTAATTAAACATACAAAATTACAGATAGGACGTTAGGTTGGCTCATTATGGTCAGGTAATTGTATCCCATTGTTAATTAACCACTTAGATGTGGGCTTTTGATAAATTACTTTGTTCCTATAGTGGCTGATAAGGTATCTGTTGAAAAGATTAGTTACCTGGCAGTAAATTAGATAATGATTCAAGACAGCTCATCATCATAACAAATACTGTAATATCTTAATAATGACTATCATGGAGAAGCTGGTGAGATATTTTATCAATAGATAGTGATATTAATTAACTGTTGTGAGTAAATAAGATATATCACATGTTTAAATCTAGGTTGTTGCGATCCATCTTACAAAGTTCAAAACAGAGAAGGGAGACAAACTTTAATGTGATACTTTTTAAGATTTTCCATAAGGATCTCCTGAAAGACTGCATAATGGATCTTAGTAATGTGAGAGTTCTAAATGGTTGTTTGGCAGCAATTCTCAGGCAAAAGAACATGAATTTCTTTTATATTTTCTGTCATTTTGTCTAGAGTGACCACTCATCCTGAACACACATCTTGGGCTGACATTCAATCGGCCTTGAAATACACATTATTCAAAAATGTTAACCAATAGCCTAACAACGTACTTTGAAGACCTTGATATGATATCTCCTGAGCTTCAGACAAAATTTAATACAGTAAAGTTTCTTGAAGGTGTCAACCATCACGAAAATTGCAAACCTCATGTAATACTTTGACAAGTCACTAACACAAAACCTGTAGGTAGACTGACTCAGTTGGCTGCACCGACATGCCTCCATTGAACAGTACAATTAAAGCACATCCAGTCCAGGAACTTTGCAGTACCACCTCATATATGATATGATGCCATACAAGAACTATTACTTAAACATTATTTTTGGTTGATACCCATATTTGAGTAGATGCTCCATTTATTTATTAAACAGCATAAATATTTATTTTAACCTACCAGCCTGAATATTTGAGAAATCTTATTTAAGAAAAATATACACTATCCAGCAGGAGGAACCATTTTGCTTTAGACAGACTTGGTCTTAGAGTGTGTTGTCGATCAAGCAAAGCCAAGTAGTGCCTTATAAATGCAAATCTTTCTCAGATTCTCAAAACAATCATATCGGCTCACTTTCATATCCTAATGTAAATGAAGTAGTTCCTAAAGAAGTAATTGATTTTTATTTATTAATTTGACAGATTTTATTTAATGTTATTTTACATAGATACCCATATTTGAGCAGACACTGTTTGTTAAAGTGTATATTTATTTTCATATCTTTTCTTTTTATGTGCTATGACTCAAGGACATAGAAATCATGGCTCTCCACTTCCTCCTATCACTTGTAGCTCTCAGTAAGTTCTGTCCCTTTGCTACTTCCCCCAGGCCATGTTCTGTCATCCACTTGCTTAAGTCTGCTAGGGCTGTCATGCATTGCTTTTCCTTGTCTCTTTCCCTCTATTCGACCTGTGAGTATCAGATTCTCCAAGCCCTCCTTTCTCATTACATATCCCAGAAATTTCAGCTGCCTCTCCCTGATGTTAAATATAAGCTTCTTCCTTGTTTTCATCCTACCAAAAACCTCATCATTGCTCATACACTTGGTCCATGATATCCTCAGTATACTTCTGTAGAACCATATCTCTGCTGCCTAGAGTTTCTTCTTCATCTTTGAGGAGACTGTCCAACATTCACTGCTGTAGAGGAGGACAGATGTCACGTAGCCGCTCAGTACTCTTTCTTTAGTGTCTTGTAATACTCTGCCTAGCTTTTGGTATGCGTCTTTGGCCATTCTAATACATCTCTGGATCTCAGCGTTGCACTTGTCATCCTCTGTCAAAACACTTCCCAGACATAAATTTTTGCACCTGCTTGATTTTAGTGGCCACAACCTGTAAATCACATTTCAGGCTCTCATCCTTATACTGATGATAATGCACTCTTTCTTGAAGTTTGTGCTTATTCCTTTATTCTCACTCTCCCTCGCTACCTACTGGAGGAGGTTTTGTAATTTCTTTTCTGTGTCTACTATCAGTACTGTGCCATCTGCGTATCTTACGTTAAAATTGTGGCTGCTAATGACGAATCTCGGTAGGACTTCCAATTCTCTCAGAATTGCCTCACTGTATATGTTGGATAAGTCTGGTGAGAAGACACACCCTTGTCTTACGCCCCTTTCTATTTTCGTATGTCTGCTGAACTCATTCTCTATGCACCTGAATGCCATTTGCTGCCAGTATAAGTTCTTGATTATTCTAATTACTTTCCCAAACATATCAAAGGTTACTGAGAAGTTCCAACATATCTTTGTGGCGTACTTGGTCAAACAACTTTGCGTAGTCTATAAAACATAGGTACATGTTTTCATATACTAGACTGAATATTTTGGAATAACAGTTTCACTTGCCAAGAGGGACACAGTTTCAGATCCTGCCAGAGAGCACATTTTTCTTTAATAAGATTTCTTGAATATTCAGGCTAGCAGATGACAATAAATAAACAGAACATCTACTCAAATACATTACCCACTAAAAATTATGTTTAATAAAATCTGTTGGAATAAAAAGGTTTTGTGTGATGCGTTTCATCTTTTAGAACTTCAGCAGACTAAAGTGATGTTTGTTCACACACACACACACACACACACACTAAAATCCCAAATTACCTCATATGGGGAATAGCCATATTTCAACTAACAAAAACATTGTCAATCTTATTCAACCCCAGTATATAGATTGATCTGATACAAACTCAGTCTATATGCCGGGGTTGAATAAAACTGATGAAGTTTCCATTGGTTGAAATAGGTCTATTTTTGGATTTTAGTGTGTACTGCTATTTGCTCTGTATAATAAATACATTGCCCTCTTTTTGTGGATGAGTTATATTTTACACACACACACATATATATATATATATATATATATATATATATATAAATAAATAAATAATTTTATATGCACAATATTTACTGTAAAGTGCTCAATATCAGTGATAGAGCTAACATAAGTTGTATGGATATGAGATTGTGACCCTGTATGACACAAACTCATCTCCATACAACTTATATATATTTATTAAACATTATTTTTAGTGGATACTCATATTTGAGTAGATCCTCCATTAAACAAAACCATGTATTTCTTTATTTTTGCCTGCTGGCCTGAATATTTGAGAAATCTTATGAGAGAAAAATATACTGGAGAGCCCATATGTTTCTTTAATAAGATTTCTTGAATATTCAAGGCCAGTAGATGAAAATAAATAAACAGAACATCTACTCAAATGCATTACCCACTAAAAATTATGTTTAATAAAATCTGTTGGAATAAAAATCTATCACTTTAAAAAAATAAGTTTCCAAAGTGGTTAAAATAGTTATGAAAATCTGTTTACAGCTGAACTTGAATACTGACCATTGTCACCAGCAATAAGTTTATAAGTAAGTCACTAAGTCTGTACCTAAATTATGAATATAGCATTTATTTAACCCTTTTTCAACATGAGTTCCTTCGACAGTGAACTTTGTTCAGCAGTGAACATTATACACTGAAAATTTCAGTTAAAAATATGTATCCATCTACAAACTTATTGATCTATTCTTATAATTACTACATGGAATAGGTCTTTGCCTGGGACATACATGAATTCGACCCATTTGAATATGGATTCCTAAACATAGCTTTTTCAAACAGAAATATTTCTATATTATATATGAGGCCCTTCTTTTTTGTTTATCCTTACATCTATACAGAGAGCATAGTGTATGTGATATATTATTCTCTATGTGGGACACGTGTAAATATGTATATGTAGTTTTGGGTATGTTTTAGTAGTATAAAAATCTGAGAACAAAGCATGTTTGTCATTCATTTTCCTTTCTACCATTCCATTTTGTCTGTGAAGTACAGTATTATTATATGATGGATATAATAATGCCCATAGTGGGGGAGATGCAAATTTCATATCTGACTTGAGCCTATTACCTGCTTTGTATGGCCTTGCATCTAATATTTTAAGTTACACTTTAGTTTTAAATAGACTCTGCACAGCTGGAATAAAAGGGGTAAATGGGTTTTGATTTATTTTTCATAATTCCCAATTTTTTTTTTTTTTTTTAATTCGCTTGTTAGTCCTTTCTTCTTGCTTTCCTTTACTACTATGTCTACATGATTGCATACATTTATGTTGGTAAGATTGTATCCTGGTGGCACTTCTAATCTAAAGATCACCTCATGGTAGTCAGACACTCGCAACAATTTGAGGAGGCTTATTTTCTGTGCTGATATTGTTAAGAGAGTAATGGTGGATTCTTTAGCTGAAAATATCAATATATTAAAAGATATGTAAAGTGTTTAGCTCCAATTACCAGAATACAAACAGTTTCAAAGTGGATACTACATTTCAGCACTGAGGCTGTTCCTATAATTAGCTTTGCTGAGGTCTGCATCTGATTAAGTTAAACTTGGATTCATTTTCTACAGCTTAACCTTTCACAGGTTATTTAAAGCAGAACATTTTGCATAAGATTTTTTTTTTTTTTTGAGATAGTAATGATTCTAGTGTTACGAATTAACCCATAGCTGATGGGGAGGTGGATTCATACCTTTCCCAAGGTGTGTAAGTGAATATAACAAATTTAACTGAAATTGGAACTCAGCTCTCCAATGAATATTTCTGCACCATTACCCATTACACCATCTGCACACCCAAACTTACAGCACCTGGTATTTCCAAGCAGTCAATCATCTAGGTACTAATCAGGCTCAACATTGTTTAATTTTGGTTATCATACAGGCACCAGTGTTTCAATGTGATATGGCAGTAAGCAAAGTTAGACTTCGGTTTCAAATAGATAGTGCAGTTAGAATAAAATGGGTGGCTGGAATATTTTTATTTTTCAGTAACTAAACTGCCCTAGAAGGATCACTGTTTAAATTAAAGTGGTGGGAGAAAATTTTCAAATATTTAAGAAAAACATCCCAGGTAGATTCTTCTTAAAGAAAAAATAATTATTCCAAACCATCTATTTGAAACTCAGAAAGAATATGACTTTTCTGATGATACAGTAATTTAATGACAGTTAATTTTCCCCGTTTGAACCTGTGATGCTGATTTCAATAGCAATTATTCTGGCCTCATATTACATTAATTACATTAAAGTCAATAGAAACCATCTTTAATTTTGCTCGTTACATTTTTTAGAAACTGTGTATTTGAACCAATCAATTCCATCAAAATAGACTGGAGCAAAGGAAAAGGTTTCTTGTGTTCATGTCAATTCAAATATTCCTAATACCACATTTGCTTAAGAAAAAAAAGGAAAAAAAAAACGTGAATTTTAAGGCAACAGAATGCTAAAAAAAGTACTTTCAAATTCTATTATTAAGTGATAAAATTTCAAAAATATCCTCTTTCAGTTTTAAGAGAATATTAATACCTTGGCATTAAAGATTTATATCTTCAACAGCTGATGACAAATATAGCCATTTCAGAATATCATATATATATATATATATATATATATATATATATATATATATATATATATATATATATATATATCTAAGTGCCTGATGATACCTGATTGGAAGAAACCACAGCAGGAACTTTGGTGTTCTAATTACGTTGTCTTAAATGGCCCTACATTTTCATTTTTGGAAAATTATATTGAGCACTTATTTATTAATTTAAGTCGTTCTTTGGCAAATATTTTTTTGTCAAAAGTTGGAGATATATAGTCAACTTCAATGCTGTACATCTAATATCTCTACCTGAACTTAAAAAATTTATTTACTAATTTTTTTTCTCATCAATAGGAGTAAATACGTTCACCTATTACGCAGTTAACACTCCTGAGCCTTTTGAGCAGGAATAGAGGTTTATCCCTTGTTTTCTATTTAGGATTGGGTTTCCAGTTCCTTGTAAAGTCTTTTCATTATCTTTCCCTCACAGTAACTCCTAGCACCTTAGTGTCATTATTACCATTCTTGGGGTAAAATGATATATATATAATTTATATGGTGCGATAGATAAATTGTCACCATTTTAAAACTTAATTTCATACATTCATCTTTTCTTTTTGATTTTGTCAACTGTACTGTATAGTAGGGTAAGTTGGGCACCAGTTGTGAGAAAAGAGAACACCATGACACAATTCACACCACCTGAAATTTGGAAACAGCATGCTGTAATTCTTGGCATTCACACCAGAAGATTCAATACAAACATTTCAGTGTGTTTGGGTGTCAATCTGAGGATAGTGCAGAGGATTCAGAAAAGATGGAGGAATCTAATGGTTATTATAAAGGTACAGCAGCTCAGAAATCTCACTCTGATCATTCTGATAAGAAGAGTTGGTGAGGGCCTCAGTCTCAACACCGAGGCCTACATCAAGCGCCTTGAGGTGGAAGTGCTACTCTGGGACAATAGGGTGGCCGCTGGAAGACGCTGTGTCTTGGCAATAGGACACTGCATCATACCACACAAGCAGAACAACACAATCATGGCTGTCAGATAATTTCTGCAACCACATCTCCCCATGCATCTGGCCACCTAACTGCTTGATTATTATGTGTAGGGTGCAGTTGAGTAAGAGACCAATAAAACTGCTTGTAATACCAAAGAAACTGATGGCAAGGATTTTGGGAGCATTCACCAACTTAAACAAGAGGACCATCCAGAAGAGTTGCAGGAGATTCTGAAGTTGTTTAGAGGCCATGGTTGAAGCTAATGGCAGTTTTATTGAATTCATTTACTTTTTAGTATTTTGAGATATTTTTGCGTAATTTTGGTAAATATATCTTAAAATGAGACATCAGTGTTGTTTTCATTTTTGTCTAAGTTAGATAACAATTTATTCATTGCACCTTGTATGCACACAGAAAATTAGTCCCAGCAAGAAATCAAATTATCTCCTCTGAGCTACCAAGGACAAAATGGTATCAAGTTATTGTAGTCACTCTTTAATTTTTTTAAAGCAATGCTTAGTAATCTAGTCTTGAATAAAAAATAAACCAAAATAATTATTTACTACTTTTGCATACTGAATATTTTTTTTATATTTTGAAAGGGCCAAAATTTAAAAAAAAAAAAAAAAAAAAAAAACCCGAAAGGATTATTCATTTGTCCCATTGATCTTTGTTGCTTTTAATATTTTGGCATTGATGGGATTTATAGTCCCAGCTACTTGTGTTACAGCTGTTCTAAATTTTGTCTCTTCAGGAAGTGAATGATTACGGCTCTCCACAAGTTCATATCCTTTGTAGCCCTTAGCAATATTTGTCTTTTTGCTATCCCTCCCACTCACAGTTGACATCCATTTACACAAGCTTGTCAGGTAGGTTACTCACTTTAGGGAGGTTCCTCTTGCCTTCAATAAATCCTCTGAGTGTCAAATTCCTCTTTGTGTTTCAATGTAAAGGAGCAACAAAAACCTTATCTTAATAAGGACAAAACTTCATTTAAGAAATTGACAACTTTAAAAGAAAGGATTGTTTCAAAATGGGAAATGAATGGATTTTGGAATCTTTAAATTTGGATTCCGATTTCTTCAACACAAAAAAAAACAACAGATTCACTGTTACTATTCAATATCTTCTGATTAACCCTTTGATCCCTGCATTCCTAAACAATTTTAAACCTTCTGCCTGATCTCAGAGTCAAAATTCACAAATAATTACTATGTAATGTTTCATGGTAGATATTAGGTTGGTGCAAAAATAATGTCGTTTTCTCACATATGTTACTTATGTAAATAACGACATTATTTTTGCACCAACCTAATATAAAAATAGTTACAAGTGTTTATCCACTGTTCAACTGGTAGCTGGGCATTTAAGTCCTTTTTCTCTACCACTGTTCAACTGGTGACTGGGCATTATTTCGTTTTTCTCTACCACCGGTAAAGTGGTCGTCAGGGCTCAAAGGGTTAATCTTCTAAATGGTTGAAGACAATCGGGCATATTTACTTTTGATTTGAATTGTTTTGTCATAACTGCAGAGAACAGATTATAAACAGTTCTTGATAGTGACTGCAGAGAACAGGTAAGAGAAAAAATGAAAAGCAATAGAACATGTGATGATAGTTTCACACTTGGGATCTTCAGGTGGTACAAGCTAAATCATGAAATTCAAATAGATATCAGAACCATGTTAATCAACTAATCCAGGAGATCAACCCATTGTACCTTCTCAGGCTAATGTTTCCTACAGACATGTAGAGTAGATTATATCAATCACTAGGTCTGTTTTAAGGAAAGTTGGTTCAGTGCATCATGCTAGACAATCTTTCTCACAAGAATCTATTTTACACATTTATAAGTCTAACATTTGTCCATGCTTTGAATATTGCTACCACATTTAGTCTGGTGCTCCTGCTATATATTTAGAGGTTCTTGATAAAATCTGAAGAAGAATCTGCAAGGCTATCAGTTCTGGCCTTGTGTCTCGGCTTCACTCTTTGACCAACTGTAATGTAGCTTCTGTGCCTTTTCTATAAATATTTTCATGGTAATTATTCCTATGTACAGAGTGGTCTGAAAGTTTTGTCATCCCTTTATAATATTTTTTTTTTATTTCAAGCCTCTGCAAGTTACTAACACCTAGAGAGCTTCACATGACCAATACCAGAATACTCATCAGTTGCAGGACTTTCGGAGAGCCTTTGCAACAATCAACAGAGCACGGCTTCATAAAATATGACACAAGACATGGCACAACATTTTATTCCACAAAAATGGTGGTCTTCATACTGACCTTAATTGTATCAATGAAAGTGAATAAACTGAACCCAGTACATGTGCTTTGTGTTGTTGTATTACTTGTTCTATTATTGTCATTACTTTTTGGTAGTGGCATGACAAGACTTTTGTACCACTCTGTACTTTCCTTTTTGGTACCCAGAGTTTAAAAATTTAAGTGTATTACTAGATTGGTGGCAAGGTCTCATTTTACAGTTGAAATGGGTATATGTAACTAAGTTCTATGCTAACAGTTTCTTCTTTCTCACTTGTGGAACTCTTCCAGCTTTACTTTCCAGACAAGTCTGATCATCAAATATTTGAATGCCATGTCAGTCATTATCTTCTGTTTGTTTTTTGTTTTGACTATATATATATATATATATATATATATTAGTGGTCAATATATATATATATATATATATATATTAGTGGTCAATATATATATATATATATATATATATATTAGTGGTCAATATATATATATATATATATATATATATATATTAGTGGTCAATATATATATATATATATATATATATATATATTAGTGGTCAATATATATATATATATATATATATATATATATTAGTGGTCAATATATATATATATATTAGTGGTCAATATATATATATATATATATATATATTAGTGGTCAATATATATATATATATATATATATATTAGTGGTCAATATATATATATATATATATATATATTAGTGGTCAATATATATATATATATATATATATATATTAGTGGTCAATATATATATATATATATATATATATATTAGTGGTCAATATATATATATATATATATATATATATTAGTGGTCAATATATATATATATATATATATATATATTAGTGGTCAATATATATATATATATATATATATATATATATTAGTGGTCAATATATATATATATATATATATATATATATATTAGTGGTCAATATATATATATATATATATATATATATATATTAGTGGTCAATATATATATATATATATATATATATATATATATATTAGTGGTCAATATATATATATATATATATATATATATATATATTAGTGGTCAATATATATATATATATATATATATATTAGTGGTCAATATATATATATATATATATATATATATTAGTGGTCAATATATATATATATATATATATATATATTAGTGGTCAATATATATATATATATATATATATATATATATATATTAGTGGTCAATATATATATATATATATATATATATATATATATATTAGTGGTCAATATATATATATATATATATATATATATTAGTGGTCAATATATATATATATATATATATATATATATATATATATATACACACACACACAAATTTCCAAGAGGATAGAATCCTGGTAGAATTCAATGTCCAGGACAGAGTAAGAATATAATATAAAAGGCTCAAACACTAATATTCCATGGTTATAATTTATTACATTGATATATAAAAACACATTTTAACTGTCTGTCCCTCCTACACACACTCTTATGTGGATTAAGTGAACACATTGAAATACCTTTTTTTATAGGAATGAAGATCATCTGTTAATCCAGTGCCACATTTAATTATGAATTTGTTCGGTACCTCTAGTTTCTTTCTTTACTTTTAATGATGACAAAGTTGTTTCAGAGCCTCAGCAAATGTAACTCAAATTCCAATGTGCATCAATATTACTGTCACAAGTCTCAACCCTGATTAGTTTATGCAAATGCACTTAAATAGGAAACTAAATGCAAATTTGCAAAACCTGATGCTTGTATATCTTATAGTTTTTTTTTGTTGTTTTTTTTTCTTAGGTTGGAAAGCATTCACTGAAGTCTTTCAGGTTGAGGTGAAAACTTTTGCCATATGTTACGGACTTGTAGAAGTCTAAAGTTATGTGCTTAAGGAATGGAATGATTAAAAAGAAAAATAACAAAATGCCAAAATTACATCAGCTAATCCACAGGGGAAAAAAGCCAAATTGAATATATATATATATATATATATATATATATATATATGTGTGTATGTATTATATATATATAAATAAGAACACATTCACGTTTTTTTTTTTTCATCTTTTCCCTTTGCAGTTTGCTGATGCAAGATATAGGCTCAGTGCAAAAGTAGCCTCTTTTTCAGACAAATTCCATGAGTTGTTCAAATTGGCAGGAAGAAGGCTGGGCTTCCATTTATCTCTACCGGGCAACCAAAGTCAAACTGACACTGATGATTACACTTACTGCTAAAAGCTCGGAGGAATGCCTTGATGGGCCAGAGCCAAGAATTCTCAAGAGGATTACAACTTGAAATGTTCACAACCAAAAGGACAAGATATAAAAATCTTTACTATTTTTTTGTTCTTAAATATAAAAAAGCAAACCTGTCTTGGGATTTTAACTTGACATAAAATGAACAAGAAAAAGTAAAAGGAAAATTGTAATTCTGTCAGTATCATAGTGAAGTATATATTTAAAATCCTTTTAAAAAGAAAATCTTATGTCAGGGACCACTCAGTTAATATCAAACAAAGTGTGAAACATCAATAATGGTTGATTTTCCAACCTAGAGATTTTGGAATAGCTTCTTGCTCTGCCAGCATTGAAAGTAAATCAGAATGCTTGATTGGGGTTAGTTCCATATGAATAAAATTGTTCACAATGTAAATTTCCTACCTCTGTCCCATAATTTTTTGTTACATTTACAACTATAATTTACAAATCGGAGAGGAGGTGTTCAAGTTAGAAAGCAACCATAAGAAAAACTGAAATCTTAGCTCAATATAGTAATGGTAATATTAGCTATTTCCTTATAAGGAATTTGGCATTCACTGAACTAGCAGCCAGTGAAGTTTTCAGTCTAAATTTATAAAAACTTTCTCTTAAATTAATTTTTCAGGAAAATGTTTCTCAAGTCCGGTTGCTTTTAGCACTACTTCCAGGATTGATGGAGGTTGCTTTCTTAACCTTTTTTTTTTTTTTTTTTTTTTTGAAGTGGTGTGGAATGTCAACATCTTCATTATATCATCATTTTCACTGAGTTACATGTGCTATCCATTTTAGTTGCTGCTTCTGTTGGAAGTCCTCAAGTGATAAGGTTTCTATTATTTGGTACAGTTCTTTGTGATTCTGTTGTGCCAATCCATGAGAAGCCTTTTTTAACCATTGATCTTAGAAAATGGTTGTATACAGCCGATATGGCAATAGTAATATTAGCAGTTTTCTAAGGAAACATTCAACTTTTATTGACCAAACAACCAGTGCTACTGTTGGCTGACATTTATCAAATCTATTTCGTAAAACAAACTTTAAAGAAAATAGTGCTTTTTCCAATATTGACAGGGTTTCCCTTCCTAACATTTTGTTTGAAGCAGTTTAGAATGTCAACATTTTGATTGTGTCATTTTCTCATAGTTATCTGTGCTATCCATTTTAGTTGTTGCAAATTCTCAAGTGACGAGGTTTTTGTTATTTGGTATAGTTCTTTGTGAATTTGTAATGCCAGTCCATGAAGCTCAAAGAAGGATGCTGCTCACTGAAACCTACAAATGAAACCAATATTAAAATATACCTGAAGTTTCATGCCTTCACACACACACACACCACTTGCCTCTAGAATTTGTCAGTATCCATAATTATAACAGTCAAAATTTGGTAAGTTATGCAGTAAGTCTCACTCTTGGTTTCATATATTACACAAACACTCACTTATAGTTTTATTTGAGCAGCAATTTTTCATTTATTCTGAAGCCCAATGAAAGAAATTTGTTGATTTTTAGATATTTTGAATCATTCTCCTGGTTTCTAGTGAAATTTTGAATATAGATTGTCTAATGTTTGGTTTGGTTTCATTGTTTTACCAGCACATCTACCCTCATGGGTTATTTAATGCTCCAATGTCTAGATTCTTTCAACTTTTGTATGCCATTAGTAGAGTAGTTTTTCACAATTTATGCTTATACTCTAAAACACTTTCATGAATCAGCCCCCAAATGTAGTCTCCCATCATGTTTTTGTTATATGATCCTTGGTAGCCGGACTGTTCTTCAGACTCCATACTGAATCTGTCTGGAATGAAATGGAAAATAGACGAGTTTCAAAACATTGATGTCCAGATCACAAAAGCAGAGTTTGAAGGGAATAGTCATTTCCTTTGCTTTCTCAACAGATGCAATTAGGAAACAACACTGTCCAAAGACAATAAGTTAAAATATTTATCTTTCAATAGTAACTTATTTCCTATTTGATTACAACTAGAAAGTATAAAAAATGTCTAACGTTTACGTCAAACTGATTTTCTGACCAGGATAATGATATTTCTGAAATTTACCTATTCTGATTGGGAAAACTGGTGAATGTGAACATTCTTGTTCACGCAAAATAAGCATATGATTCAAAATTGTTAGTTATTTATTCTAGGACTGCACTTGGATAGCTAAAAGTAAACTAAACTGTTGAGTTTATGTTCCCTGTATTTATATTACCATCTATGTTGCCAGAACATTCTAGAAATACTTGAAAGTTCGAGAAAATTCCCCTTTACCAACTCGGGGCTGAATCTGTCTGGAATGTAATGGAAAATAGGTGAGTTTCAAAACATTGATGTCCAAGTCACAAAAGCAAAGTTTGAAGGGAATAGTCATTTCTTTTGTTTTCTTGACAAAAGCAATTAGGAAATAACAATAACTGACCAAAGACCAAAAAGTCAAAATTATGTTACACAGTATAATGGCTTATGAAAGCCAAAAATACTCACACATTGGAGAACTATTTACATTCACTTGAAACTAAGAAAATGGTCAGAAATATACAAAAAAAATGTTTAAATCCTTACAGAACTTACATTGGTCTTGAACCAAACTCATATGAGACAAATCAATGATTCAAGTCTAGTGAATTTGGAAAGCTTTTCAGCACCTCCTGCCACAAGTAAACATCAATAGGCATAAACAATATATGAAATGAGCAATCCTGATTTCAACCACTGGACATAGAACAAGTCAGTCACAGTTGCCTTAATTCCTGACTAGTGACAATCTCCTCCTTATTTTCAATTCATATTTATAATAAAATTATTAGTCATGCATTTAAAAAATTCATTTGCCAAGCATTTGAGTGAAATAATTTCCAATTAATTTTTATACTTAAGGTATTTGATGTGTTCAAACAGAAAAAAAAGCAAAAAGACAGCTCTATAAAAGGACAGAGCACCTGCTGACTACCAAACTCTTCTGCAGTCCATGTGAATAAGCAAACACATGAGATCTCACAGAAGATAGAAAAAAAACCCACTAATTCTGAATCTTCTGGTTTGTGAAACCAAGCAATAATAATATTCAAGGATTGGAGCAAAGTTTTGATCTATCTGTTACATGAATCCTTGCCATAACGCAGGCTATATAAACAGGTAGTTAAGATATTAGAGTCCAGTTTATATCAAGATACTGCACTAGCAATTAATTTTGAGTGGTTAAAGCTATCAAGCTGTAAAAGTAGACATTCTTTTCACAAATTACTTGGCACAAGAAATGCTCAATTCTGACGCAGAATTTCTGGAATGAGGAGCTATTTACAACAAGACTACTATCCCTATCTTTGTTGTTATCAGATTTTAGCCGTGGTTCCCTTTGATCTTTAGGTGTTCAAATTCACTGCATCTCTTTTTTCTTTTCTTTTTTTTTAGCATTTCACCCCAAGCAAGGTAGGAATGCTACTGGTTCACAGGAGATTACATAGAATAGAGGTGAGAGAAAAACTGTCTAGGGGGAAGGAAGAAAGATGAACGGGGTTCAAGATATCAGAAGATGGCGACTGACGTTGCATTTAAATTTTTGAAGATTGTCGTTATCAGGGAAGCAAGTAAACGGAAGGGAGTTCCACTGGCGGGGAGTACGAGAAAAGGAACCAGTAATTTGTTCTTTAAAGTCTATTCTCTTTCGAAATATGTTTTGCTATCAAGGTTTTAGATGATCGGATGTGGTAACGGTTATTGTGAAAAACAGAATCAGCAAGCAGAGTTCAATTTCCCAGCCAGGCAGTTGAGTTCATTTGACTATTACATACATCCATCTTTTCCCATCCAGTTATCAGTAAAATAGACAGATAGTATAGTTTTCACCTTTAGTAGGAAAAGGAAAACTGAACTCAAATGAAGGCAGTAACGAGAAAACCAAACAGCTAATTTTCCAAAGAATAATCATGGCTCGTCACAATTTACAGATAAAAAAAAATGTTTAGAACCATAATTATTTCCGCTCTGATAGAAGACAGTTTTAAAAAAAATACAAAACTTCATTTTTCCTATTCTTTGTTGTGACTGCTAATAAACGGTACCTAAGCTAAAAATGATATATAGTAGGTTTACACAAGAGGGTCAAGGCAGATATTCGTGGGTTTTGTATCAAACGGTACCTAAGCTAAAAATGATATATAGTAGGTTTACACAAGAGGGTCAAGGCAGATATTCGTGGGTTTTGTATCCCCTGAATGATTTTCAGTTCAATTATGGAACTATCGATATATTTTGTATTTAATTTTAAAAATTTACATTTCTAATTAAAAAATAGAGGTTTCGATATCGAAACTATGGCCTGAACTGAAGAGGCAAAATTCACAAAGAGAGCTTATATTTTGCATTTTATTCATTTTGAAAATCTTCCCGAAAGAAGTCTGTGTCAAAAATGGAACAAGCACACCAAAAACACAGAAGTAGAGGTCTGGGTTGGGTCATGATTTTCAGAGAGATACAAGGAAAATTAGATTAACAACTGATATTTGGTGCCCAGTATATGGTAACCTCTTCTCGCCACTGTCAAACAGAGGAAAAACGGTGTGGTTTGGATACGTTACAAGGCACGATAGCCTGTGCAAGATCATCATGCAAGGCACCGTTGAAGGTAGACGTAGGAGAGGATGATAATGTCAAACAATGGACAAGTCTGCCTAGAAATGCTGATGGCTGCCGTTGATAGACCGTTGCGGAGGAGATTCAATATGGCTTCTACATTCGGATCCCCACCTGCTATTACAAAAGTCAAGGAGATGATGTTAAAAGAAAGAAAAAAGTAACGATCAATCAATTTAAAGTATAAAAGGAATTGAGTACATCTTCCAGGGAACAATTTTCTCATGTTTTGCATATTTAAATTTTAATATTTGGGAGTTTACACCAAAAAATAAAACATTGTCAGAATTTTTTTTTACAAAAGAATTTGGGGGCTCAAAAGCATAAATGCTGGCATGTATGGCAAAAAATATTTGTTAACTGAAGCTGAGTTTGGTGAGCCACAAAATCCATTTGATAGATATTTAAATTAAAGTTAAACCAGTCTGTCAATTATAACATTCATTACAAGATTTTAATAACTTTTCAAATGAAACAAAAGCAAAAAAAGCAATTATCCAGAACTGATCATCTAAAAACACATGCAAATTTCAGTCCAGTTCAACTGATCATAACTTGACAAATACTTTGGCGGTAGGACAAAGTTAAACCAGCTCTGAAATCCTGAGTGTCTACATTCAGATTAGGACACATCACTTGAGAAATGTTCCAAAAATACAGAATGTCTGTGTGGTAATAAAAGGACGAAAATGTGTTACTTTTTATTTCGATGCTTAGTAAACTATCTTAGTTGGGTAATTTTCCCTACGTGGTTTAAACAGCAAAAGAAAAGAAACAGAACTTTGGTTTAAATAAAATAATCAATACAATGATCTTATGTCAATGTTTATTCTTTCCAATGATGGCGAGACTCAACTGCCGCATCAAAGAATTAAAACAACTACCATGAAAAAAACAAACGAGTCATTAACATATACCCGGGTAATGAACATCGAAGGACAAGTGAACTCTTGAATACAAGAATACCTGAGACTTGCAATATGGACTTTAGCAACAAGTACATTTTGTGAAACAAATGAGGCAGCTATTGGCAAAAGTAAGGACTAAAAAATGAGAATTTTGAAGAGAGTTTAAGGTCTGTTGCAAGTAAGTGTTTCCATGGAAAATTACAAAAGAATTAGCTACTTATTCAACTAAATTTAGGAATGGGAATATGGAAAAATGTAAATTTTCTAGACAATGGCCAACAAAACGTGAAGTGAGGAGTAGATGTTTTATAAACGAGAAGAAAAATACTGTAATATTTTCTCTGCAAATATTGAAGTAAATAAATAGCAATGACATTATTTAATACCTTTATGCTATACTGCATAGAATTCGTGTTTTATTTCTCTTACAACATATGCAATTGTTCACATAGGCAATGTTAATGTGTCTGAAGGTTAGAATGAGGTTGAAACATCTCAATTTCTTGAATTACTGAGTGAAAATTAAGCAGTGATAAATTGTTGTTCGACTGGCGGTTTTCTTTTATACTTAAGACACAATGATGCATTGTCATGACAAAAGCCACATATTTCGGAGGGAATTAAAAGAATGTGTAAACATTTGTTAACCATCGGTGTTTTGAGAAATCTTCCTCTTCGGACAACCATTATGATTGTTATTTTATTGGGGGTGGGGGTGCAAGATGTTCACCACTGTTCCTTTTATCTGCTAAGGTCAGAGTCTACTTATCATGCAATAACAGTGGCATAGGCTCATTATGTCACATACCGTAATTGTCAAGAAGTGTTTAAAAATCTGAATACAACCCTATATTTTTCTGATAAAACTTTGGTTCAGGCTTATTTTAACTACGTATTACCATAGAGTTGTTTAATATCTCAAATGCTTCAATGATTGAAAGAGATGCTGTGACTGAAGACGCAATTGACCAAATTACAGTGACCAACAAAAGTCCTAACTTTCGGCACTAATGATTGGTTGTTTGCTTTTGTTTAGCGCCATACACCTCTATGGGTTCATTAAATATCAAAATCTATATATTTTGTATGTTTTGAGATAATGGTTTTAGTGATAAAAGTTTTACTAATTAACCCATAGCTGGAGGAGTTAGATTCATAAAATTCCAAATGATAACCCAACCGGAATCATAACTCCGCTCTCCAATTAACAATTATACCACCCACATATCCAAGTTTACAGAACCTGGTATTCCCAAGCGATCATCCATCTAGATACTAATCAGGTTCGATGCTGTTTAACTTCAATGATCATACAGGAACCTGTTTTTTCAACAAGATGTGGCCATAAGTCCCTAATCGATAGGGCTTCTTTTCTTCAACACCATCTCGTTTCATTTTTCTTTGCCATACATGCTAGATTAAATATCAATACGACAAGAACTTACGATACAGACGGAAATTAAGAGTAGCAAAACATTTAGGTTTTAAAAGTTGCACCAAAAATATTTCTCATTCCTAATAATTGAACTTTCAGAATTTAACTAAAAACAGTTCCCCTTTTTGTACGAAGTGAGGAATAAAGGCTCCAATAATTTCATTCTCAGATAATATATTGAAGGCAAACAGTTTGGGAAACTGATGTAATGGATAACAGAACAAGAACTACAAAGACAGAGATAGTGAAGGAGTAAGAGGTACTTGAGAGCATCAAAAGATTGGAAATTCTGGAGATGATCAACTAAGTTTTGAAAGGGCATTGCCCTGAAAGGACAGAGGCACAGGGGTGGAGGTGGGCGGCAATTGCCCTGAAAAGACAGAGGCAGAAATACAAAAAAAGAGAGAATATTAATTATCTAGTGATGACAAGCTGAACTTCTGAAGAACGTGAAAATGTTTCCTGATTCCAAGACCATAATACAAGCCCGCCAACAACTACCAGACCAGAACAGCTACAGCCATTGTACCAGAATCAACATCTTCCTTACGGAAATTACGAAAAAAGAAAAAAATCGAATTAAATGGATACGCCTCGTTAGCATGAGGAAATGCTGGATCCCCCATTTTGTTTGGAAATGAGTAAAGTTGATTGAGGCTATATTCACAGGCATAGAGTTTCTACTGTATTGTAATTTATAGAGTTAATTGAATGCGCCCGATAGGAATGGATTATTGAGTCAGAGTGAAGTGATAGGCATCCTCTTTCGTCATTAAGTTGAAAAACCACAATAGAAGGTAACAAGCCTAACATCAATGTTTGAAAGTGATTTGCGAATCGGTCTCCGTAACACTTGACTGTCTGGACAAATTAGTTCTTCGTTGACTTAATTGAATAATGTGCAACTTTTAAGAGCAGTTTTATTTTTGATACTTTATTTTCGGTTTCCCTTCGGAGGTCTATGTAAAAACGTGTTGTCGCGATGATATAGCAAGCCACGTGACAGTGCTATATTTTTCCCCACCGGTAGAGAGAGTTTAAGTAAAAAGCTATCCTTTCGAATAGTATTCTCTGTAAAACTGACGCAGCTCAATCTTCCCCATAGTCATTTGACTTGCTGTTGTATTTTGCCATCAATAGTCACCTGTTGCCCCCCCGCCAAAGATAAGGTAAAATTTTAGTAAAATAAAACCAAATATATTGCAAACTGCAACTAAAATAAAACCAAATATATTGCAAACTGCAGCCAACAAAATAAAGAGGAATATTTTAGAAATCATTTTATATTTCCTAAGTCGACAATTTTTTTTTCGGTCAAGTTCGTATATTCATAAAAATAAGAGACACTTAAGCCTATATTTCTTTTTAGATTAAAAAAGAATGAATTATAAAGAATTTGTTACAAAATCAAAGAACTCAAAAATTTTAAATTTACTAAATAAAAATAAAATAAAGACAAACATTTTCCCCGCCCATAGAAAATTTTCTAACCAATAATCTTAAAATTAAAAAGAAGAAACAGTAAATTCAGGCCCCTTCCTGTCTCCCAAAATTATTTTATAACCGATCAGCGACTTTTCTCAATACATGGAAAGAAAATTTGAAAGTCGACTTCATCCTATAGGGGAGAGATAAAAAGACCGAAATAAATTAAAAAAGTGCAAACACAAATCAAGATCAAACCAGTCAGAGCCGGCCAGACAGAATCATAAACCAAGCAGAAAAACAGACGACCAAAACATCAAATCCAATTCGATAAAAAAAAAAAACGCTGTCTTTCTTTAATTACCGACTTTGAGATATATATTAAAAATAAAAAAAACTCAAAAATGCCAAAACTACATTTTTCTGTGAATTCGAAAATTTTCTAAATTCCAAATTGCATATGCAATTTTTTTAAAAAAGGATTTTATATATATATATATATTATATATATATACATACATACATACATACATATACACACACACACACACACACACACACACACACACACACAAACACCAACGAAAGAAATTATTTCTTAATTTGGTTCGTCTGCTACCGAGGTTAGCCTTCACCTTTTCTACACAATTTGATCGACCTCACCATTTCAACACAACTTTCTAGTGTTCCCATTGGAACTTCGGTAAAATGTCTCTTCATAAACTGAAAACTTCGATCATTTCAAGAACCATGTTAGTTTATTTGAGCTTTAACTTTCCCCAAAGTTATTTGCTTGTACAAATATTGTTTTGAACATTTTTTTGTTAGCTTTTGTAAGAATATTTTGCCTACCCATCTTTTCAATCTTTCCTAAACAATATATATATATATAATTTTGCGCAATGTTTTATATTTTTAAACTGTAAGTCATTGAGTCTATTTGTAAATATTTTTTTCTGATTAATTTCAAGTTTTCTGGATACTTTTTTTGCCTCTTTTCAAAGTGGGGAACTTCTAACAGAACTTTCTGCTCCTTATTCGTAAAGGTGCACAAAAAAATTGTAAACCGGCACAACGATATGAACAGGCTTTACCTTAACATTGATAAACTTGCCTATCTCCTATCTTTCCCAGATGTCTAGAAAGCAAATATATGTAAAAACCAGCAAACCAAAGATTGATTTGGGGGGCCTCGAACAGTGTTTTGTGACCCTCGCTATTTTAAACATTTGATTTTTTTTTCGACCTGTATACGCTACAAGTGAAATTAAGCTCAACTATTAAAAGGATAAGTTTTTCGCAAATTTTGACGTCATTCGTTTTTTTTAATCCCAATCCGTGAATTTTTGTTCATGTTTGTTAATTCTCGATAAAATAAAATAAAAAAACGCCATATAAAATTCATTATTTTTTATCCGTAAATGTTGAAGGTGTTCAAATTATTCGACTTTTTAACAAGAAAAATCTCAAGCTGATGTTTAAAAATTGTCGCAAAACATTGATTTATTTATGATGGAATATTTTATGACATGTCTCTAATTTGTATTTATTTACAGTGGAACCTCGGTTCACGAATTTAATTCGTTCCTGAATCCCGTTCGTAAACCGAATTTTTTTCCAATAAGAATCAATGTAAAATGCATTAAAAAAATTTTTTTTTACAAAAAGCTAATGAAAATCATATACTACATAAAACTAATGAAAATCATTAAATATAAGGAAAATAAAAGAAACAATACTAAACAGATAGACGAACGCTTCAATTTTACCGTACCTGCATGTTGGAGAGTTGATGGCGTAAGGGGATTGGGAAAAAATGTTATTGTTTGGAAAGGGAAGGAAAGACATGATCGTCTTTATTTATAAGAATAGTATAACTAGTTGGTTTTGCCATATGAAACCGGGTAAGAAAAGACAATATCATCAACAATCGTTTTTCTCTTAACTTTTTTTTCCTTTACCAGTATCACTGTTAGCTTTCTTTGGAGCCATGACTAAGGGCTAATGAAGAGAAAAAAATAGAACAGTACAATAAAATTGGAAAAGAAAATCACAGCAAAACACACGAATGTATACATCATGGCGGTCGACTAAGAAATGATTCCGTTCGGATTTTAACTCGGTTCGGCAACGTTGTTCGAAAACCGAAATTTTGTTTGATAACCGAGGCATTTTCATCTTGAATATTCTGTTCGCAAAACCGATTTGTTCGACATGCGAGACGCTCGAGAACCGAGGTTGCACTGTAGGTACAATTCTATTTATTTACCTTAAGAAAGTTTATATGTAGCAAAGGAGCACGTATCTGAACTCGGTTCAGCAAACTTGATCGAGAACCGAGGTTGCACTGTAGGTACAATTCTATTTGTTTTCAATTTTTCTAATTGGTCACTTCTATTGCATATATTACATTATTATACATATTTAGGTTACAATAAAAAAAATTTTTTATATTAATACTAGCTTAAGAAAGTTGAGACGTAGTAAAGGGGCTCGGGAGCACGTATCAGATTCAGTGAAGAGCTCACGACCCTAGTTTTCCAGAATAGCAGATTCCAACCAACTTGATTTAACAATTTTTCTATTTTCACTTGGCTTTTTAACAAACTAAAAATAAAGTTTCGTAAACCTAGTTTCCGTCGAAACACGAAAAAAAATGCTTTACACTATTTACATCGTTTGGACTGTTGTCCTCATCTTTATTGTCATATTCACGACGTTTCGACCGTTGTACGCTCAGAGCTTCTTCAGGTGATATACGTTAGAATTTCGAACTGAACACTTTTAGTCTACGGGAATAGATTGTTCTAATTCCACCTGCCATCGTGAATATGGCAATAAAGGTGAGGACAACAGTCTCAACGGTGTAAATAGTTATAATACATCATCTCGGAAATATAAAGAGATGCGAAAATGAATATATCTACGTTTTATTCAACTGATGTTCGTATTTCGTTTACACGCAGGCTGTCAACAAAATGGACGTGTCTTTCAAATAAGGACTCTCAGTCTGTTTAGATCGCGAATAGTGTAACGAGAAATGTGCCGGCAACAGCCCATTAGTCTGTTAAGCGGCTTAAACGAAGAGAATGAATACATAAAAACATTCTACAAGCAAATAGCCAAGAAGGTCAGCAAAAACAAAAAAGAAAGCAAAGATACGACCAAGTATTATTTTAAAATAACCTTTTATCCCGGGGACAGAGTATAAAAGAAATTACTCAGATTATGTTCCCTTCTCTAAGAAAACCATCTCCTCGTTTAGATGAACAAACTCGATCGGATTGCGGCGCCATTACACATTCTCCCCCTCCCCCAGTTGCTTCCTGTCATTCAGCAATGGGTTTCCCCAGGTACGACAGTTTGGAAACAATTCTGTTTATTATTGTTAATTATAATATTTAAATTTAAATTAAAATATAAATCTCGAGAAACAAAAACCATGTTTGTAAAACCCTAACCCTAAGCAACGGGGGTGCGAAAGTGTAATAGCGCCCGGTTTGCGAACTCGGCACCGTGATTGTTTCGCGTGTTTTTGTTTTGTTTTTTTACTAATATTCACCCAATACAAGAGCCACTCAAGGTAGAGGGTTACTGTATGAAGTAATATTAGCGTAGGTAAGGACAAGCGTTGGGACTATAGAGCTGAAATAGACTTTAGAAGGAATCGCAACACCGAATCCTAAACAGGAAACAAGGGATAAACCTCTACTGTTCGAAAGTCCGGAGAGGTGTGTGTGAAGCGGACGATAGGCGAACATATCTACTCCTATTAAGCGAACGCGAGTTAAATAAGACCACCATAAGATAGCTTCATATTCAGAACTCAAACTACTTATCTTCACACAGAAACGGCTATATAACCCTACTTGTTACAATTTCCATATCTCAAAGAATTTCTTCACTTATTATAGGATTAGTTTTCTTGCATAAATTGTTTTCATGGGCCAATACTCATCAAGCTTCAAGGGTTGACACGCGAGTAGTGATTGCTGTCATCACAGAGAGACAGGTCCTACACACAGAGAGACAGGTCCTACACACAGAGAGACAGCTCCTACACACAGAGAGACAGCTCCTACACACAGAGAGACAGCTCCTACACACAGAGAGACAGCTCCTACACACAGAGAGACAGCTCCTACACACAGAGAGACAGCTCCTACACACAGAGAGACAGGTCCTACACACAGAAACGTATCGTAAGTGTAATAAACAAGTCCGGTCGTCTCATCAGAAAACTTTCACAGATGGACCCTAATGTCTCTAATACACATTGTACTTTATATAACAGCTGAAATAAAAGGGGATTCATCTAGAATATTTCAGCCAAATTCATGGCGTGTGGATGAACAGGTAGTGTAATTGTCAGCGGACTGCCACTAGAATTTATCGGTTTTGTTAAATTCAGTTTCGCGCAGATATCTATGAGCTTTCCACCATCCCGTAAATAGAGCAGAATGGGTTCTTTCGACTTGGTTGGCAACCAGTTGAGAAGGAGAATTCTGAATTCAAAACTAGAAGACTGAGGTGGTCAATTCAAGTTTGTTGTTTTTTTTTTTTTACAGCTTAACACTTTGCATGTTATTCAAAACCAGAAATAATTCTTGAGTTAGAATTTCCTGGAGATAATGATTTAAAAGTCTCACTAATTAACCTATGGTAAAAGGGTATTTGTGCGTAATTGAATATAACGAACTTGGAACTCTGCTTTCCGACTTCCAATTCCGATCCGTTATCAATTACACCATCCGCACATCCAAGCTTACAGCTCCTGGTATTCCTAAGCGGTCACCCATCTAGATACTGACCAGGCTCGATGTTGCTTTACTTCGGTGATCGAACTGGTCTTTCAGTATGATATGGACGTCTAACTTCTAGAATAGACTTAATAATCATCCTTGACGTGGCGTCATTTCTTACACTGGAGATGGCATCGGACGAGATGATAGAAATTTACAATAAGACATTCTTCGAGCGAAATAACGAGTCATCTAGGTTATACTTCTCATGAACATTTCTTTCGCCTCCTTCAAAAATGTTAATACCAATTAAATTCTGTAACTTACCAATTGTTTGTTATATAATACTGTTGAGACATTTTGGTCCCACCCGTAGAGAAAAAAAGATTTATATAATTAGATGAAAAATAGTCAAAAAGTTATTGCTCATCAGCATCGACTTAGATGAAAGCAGAGTAATGAATAGTGAGTTCCATCCTCATTGGTCACGACATACTAGTGTCCTTGTGCTGATCTCATCTTAATACAAGGTGATTGAAAAGTAACTCCCTATTTTATGTATGATGAACTCTCCAGTCTTGTAAAAATTATATTCAGACGGGTGGATCCACCATACATAAAATAGTTACTTCTCAATCGCATTGTATATTACATACGACTGAGTATAGATCAAACGAATTACGTAATCGTCGTCGTTGGTGGAACTCGTTTCCTAGTATTGGGGTGCTCACCGACATTTCCTTCTGTGTGAAATGAGTCCTGTGTTGTATCTGAAGAGATGTCCTCAGTCACCGCATGATAGGGTAGGAAGGTTCAGTGGGTGGAGAGCACTGGCTTTTCTTTCAGCGCTCTTCGTCTCTTCAGTTTGTCTTCTGATATTTTCGTGGACCGCTCTTCAATTGATTCTTTTTGCAGCTTTCGTCTCCCAATTGACCGGATCGATTTCTGTTCTCAGCCAAGTGTTTTTGAGCTGATCCTTGAATCGACGACGTGGAGCTCCACGTGGTCTATTACTAGATGCGATCACGGAGAAAAGAATTTGTTTACGTAGTCGGATGAATCGCGTAATGAAAATTTACGCGAATTCATCAAGACGGTTAATTAAATAAATGTATGAACAAATGCGTTTTGGTTGGATCCGTATTGCTGACTGAAGCAGCCAATACATTTTCTTTGCTCTAATAAATACCATTGACCTCAGTCAGCTGGTGCACAGTCCGATAACATTGATTTTCATCTCCACTTGTGGGTACTGCATATATCATACTGGGTGTTGCGTCCCTACATGTAAAGCAAGACTTATCTTGTGGAGCGAATTCAAATTTAGCTTTACGAAAAACTGAAGTGTTAGTCGCAGATTTCCATCCCCCCTTTTGCGTTACGGTTGTCAGTGCTAAAAAAGGAATCGGTAAACAGTTCAAACCCCAGGCGAGATTGTTTGCATTCACGTTGCATTGATGCTTTGGGAGAGCTTTCTCCCTCAAGGCGATATAAGCACTTTAGATTTGATCAGTAACCATTCTAAGAGCACAATTGAATTCAAACCCAGCCAGAAGAGGGACGGATTTGCCCGATATAACCGAAGCTGCAGCACATTGTGCTCCCCATAAGCCTAAAATGGTTTACTAAATGAACACGCGTATGGAAAATGTATTTTTCTCATATCAAGTTCTTGATCAAATCGTAGGCAATGCAGAAATAGGAGTGCTCAAGTTTTCACTAACCCACCACTAAACTGTTGTGGTATACTAATAATGAGACCGAAAATACTAGATATATATATATATATAAGCTTTCCCTGACGACCCGCTTAGGTGAAACCTTGGTAGGTTTGTCTGGCTCTCTAGATTTGACTATATATATATATATATATATATATATATATATATATATATATACACGCACATCGCTAGAACGCTGTAGATAAGCTCCGAAACCATGCTCGACCCAGTGTTATCAGACGAATGCTTTGTCAAAAGTCGAGGGTGTTTTTTTAAATTTATTTGTGTGTGTGTCCTAGCACTTGTACGAAATTATATCAAATATCACCTTTTACTTTGTTCGATGCCATCACATTGGGACGAATGTATTCATCTTGGTTGCTATACTCCCGTTTTACTGTTCGGCTTCTTTCTGTCGTAATATGTAACATTATCGGGATTTTGAAATGGACCATGTATTCCATCTACGCGGGTGAAATATGTTCGCGTTTCAACTTTCATGACGGGATGTTGTCATGTATCGGTTAATAAGCTCTAGTTTATTCAACCTAGTATCGCTTGTCTATTTCTTTCACTGAATCAGACTGTGACTGCCCTACCCGATCCAGGGACTGAACTACCAGAAAATGTTTTAATCAACAGTTTAATCTACGTATCTCTGTATGCCGGGTAGAGCAGAAAGTCTGCATGACTTGTTCTGTGGCAGAAACAGACAAACGACAGAAAATCTCCGTTGATTGAATAAAGAGTTCGGTTCAAAATACTGAGTACGGCAGACACCTGAAGATCGCAGAGTAAAATGGTTGAAACGTTCTATTGGATTACCGCCCCTGACGGCGGCGCGATATTTGAAATGATCTTTCTCTTTTCTCGGACTTTTGGGGTGGAAACTAGTTTCTTTTCACTCCGATAGACACGAGGTATCTAAGTACTTCAGAAAGACAAAAGATTGTATTTAACTGTTCATAACTTCTACTTCGTTTGTTGATCTGTAACATGTCTTGTTAATACATTTGTTTTGTTTCTTTGAATTCTATGTTTTGTGTCAGTTTTTTTTTTTTTTTTGGTGAGGAGGTTACCCAAACGCACGACTTCAAATATTGTTGGTGGGACAAATGTACCAGGTGGCATGAAATGATAATACTGTAACGGACCGGGAGTTTACGTGTTGTTAAATTAGGAACACGTGCGTTTATTCCTGCTAGGAGGAGGGTAAAGAAAACTCTATATATATATATATATATATATATATATATATATATATACATATGAGAGAGAGAGAGAGAGAAAAATATATGTATTAAACAAAATTTACAATGGACATAGACATTAACATTTGCGTGTGAACGTAAAGAGTTTGTATTTTGGGGAATGTTCGTATGTACGTGTACGGGTGTATAATGTTCATGGCGTCTCCCACTTCTGCGAGATCTTACATTGTAGATGTGTTCGCTGAAAATGAAGAAATGAAAAAGAGAACGAGGCAAGAAATCACCCAGTATTTATAGTGTAGAGAGAGCGCTCTCTAGTGAACAATTTGGACAATTATGGAGGAGTTAACTCCGACAATACTTTCCATTCCCTGAATTGCTATGAATATCTTAAGATGTATGTACTAGTTAGAATGTGAAAGAATATTTCCCCATTACAAAAATTGACAAATTATTGTTCGTTTATATATATATCAGAATTCTTAAAATTACGGTTCAAATCAACTCATGTCGAAACTAAATGTATTCGTATTTATACTCCATGTTGAATGTGTTGCTGCTGTAATGGCTTGTCGCTCAGAACGAGAAATCGACGAGAAAATTACAATTTCCAGTCGAGTTCGTTATATTCACTTTCATGCAAATACCCAAAAGTATGAATTCTAGTTTTCCACCCCAGCAGATATTAGTTAAATAGTAAGGCAGACTGGGCTTTTATTCTTGTTTGGCAACCAGTCTTAGAAGACAACTCGGAATTAGTGATCATCTACTTAAAAAAACAAAAAACTTTCACTTCATACCCAGTCTCTTGAACAGGAGTTGAGCTATCCCCTGTGTTACTGGTTTAGGATTGGGTTTAAGGTTTCTTCTTTTAAGGATTATCATTTTCTTTCGCTCACAGTAGCCCTTTGCTTGGGGTAAATTGATTTAAAAAATAATTTTAAAAAAAAATCAAATTCAGCAATGCACAATTCTTACGAAAATACAGTTAATAATTCAATATCGTAGAATAAGATTAAATACATTTGGATGGATTTGTAGAAATATTTTTCTGAGGTGGATTCTTTAAATACTGTTATACAGAAAATAATCACTTCGTTGATGAATATCAATTCAGTGCAATTGGTAATATTAAATTACCACAGGTACAGTTCCGACGTTTCCCGCCAAATCTTGAAGTAATATGTCAAGAAGCGGAGAAGGTAACTTAGAACAAGGATATCTGAACGCAATTCATTAATAGAGAACCTAGAAATTACTTAATCTTTTCCGATTTCAACTGAAGAAATTAAGTATTTAATCCGAAAAGGTTTTAAATCCAACGTTAAAACAATGCACGTGGTATTTATTAACAAGCGATTTCTTTAGTAAACTGACAGAGAAAATCCGTGAAAAATATTCAGTAAAGCATTTAATAAATTTAATAAGTTTTAATGTATATTTTTTCAAAGAATATTTGAAATGGCGAACAATTTTTCAATAAAATTCCTGAAAAAAATTACATATATATATAGAGAGAGTTCTGTCGGAAAAAGAGTAACGAATTTACCGTCATGGCTACTGGTAGAGGAGGGAGGATGAGAAGAAAAAAAAAACATCTGCCTTCTTCGTGTTCGTTTTTATTTTACTGTTCATGCATATTTGGGGCATTATGTGACTTACGTGGGCCACTTGACATTTTGCTATCTTATTAAAAGCAGTCCTTATTACTATAGTTTAGATTTGGTCATGTACCGCAATTGTATTTCATATGTAATAAATCTCGATTTGGTCTTTTTTTTTTTTTTTTAAGTCATAACTTCTACCTATATGGTGGTTTTTCTAACTCTGAAAATTTTCTCGACCTTAGACGGGAAAA
This sequence comes from Acanthosepion esculentum, assembly GCA_964036315.1. NCBI lineage: Eukaryota > Metazoa > Mollusca > Cephalopoda > Sepiida > Sepiidae > Acanthosepion > Acanthosepion esculentum. The sequence goes on from OZ038483.1 coordinate 47,290,611, forward strand.
TCCTACCCTAGGTCGCAACTGGCAATCTCTCTGAACCTTTGAGGTAGGGTGTAATTTCTCTCTCTGTCCATTGCCGTTGTTGGACAGAAGTAATAGATTGTTGCTTCTTGGGTTCCGTTACTCCTCCATCTACTAAGGTCTTATTCCTTTACCCTCTCTTAGCATTCCCCATTGGGGAATTTCGCTAAAGTTTCAAGCACAGTAATATTTAAAGTTCCATCAAATTTACCAAATGATTACGAATATTTTTAATTGAAATGTTCAACGAGGTTTATGTGAAGAGAATGTACAAACAGTTGCAAAAGAATTCAAGGTTTACCTCCGATGAAGATTTACAGGCAAAGTCTCGGTGATGGGAGCGACGAGATTTTTCATTCACGTTTCGCTAAAGCGAAGGGAAAAATGACACGCGTGCGCAATGGCTTAAATACAGGCTAGTAGTGACGTCAGTATTTCAAACCGGAACACCAATTATAAAACAAGGGAGTTAACTAGTGCATTTATAAAAACTAACCCAGCTAATTGAATGGAGCACAAAAACTTCATTAAACTAATAAAACATCTCCGCAACAATTCTTTAGTTTACCTCATTCCTAAAGATCGAAAATCTTAGGTAATAATTGATCCTGTTAAGTCACATAACTATATTTGATTTATTCCCTGCAAGATTTAAGTATTTTATCGCATTTCCGTTTTCATTCATACATTTACTATTGAACTACAGTGTAACCCGGGTATAAGAGAGATTTTCTCTGGTCCCAAATTAGAGCCTGTGTTAATAAAACAAAATAGACCAAACCCGGATATAAAAGAAACCCGGATATAAGATACTTCTTCTCCGGTCCCGACAACTCTCTTATATCCCGGTTACACTGTATTTCGGAAAATAGTTTAACCAGACTGGCTTTCATTGTATATCACCGAGAAAATTAACTGACGATTTTACTGTGTGATGTTCTTTCCCTGCCACTTGTCATACATTCCTATTAGAACCGCAATAGTTAACTAAAAGTTTTCTATTTAACAACCTTTGGTACAGGTTGATAGTTTAGATTCGGAATGATATTAATTCTATGCGTTGTTGCCATGCACGAAATCCTTTCAAAAGGCGTAAAATGAAATTCCAAAATGAACCGAAACTCCCATTCTTATTAGATTGATTCCTTGAAACTTACCTGTGTATTAACAGAAGGATCCACTTCAACGCTTCCTTTATTATAATTTCAAATTATCTTTCAGACCTAAGGAATGTTAATCACTCCAGAACAATTTCAATGATGTGAGTTTCGTTAAACATCACTAAAAGTCCTTTATGAATAAAGGTGCAGTTCTGAAGACCTTAAAAATTAAATACGTACATCTATTGTTACGCTTTTCTACTTAGGATTAGAAGGTAGTATATGTTAGAGATACTACGGTCCTACTTAAATCAATTGCCCCCCCCCCCAAAAAAAGAACAGGGTAGAGTTTAAGGTTTTGTGCCATTCGTTAGACCTTCCTCTCCTCACAACATATCTGAGAATCGAAAACTATTAATTTATTTTAGGAGTGGGTGGGCCTCTGCCAAGTTTCAGATTGTGCTTCCGCAATTGATAACTGCGTGCTATTACGAATTGGGAGTGGCAAAGGACAACATCACTAGTACGCAATTATCAATGACGTAAGCACAGTTTCAAACTTGACATTTGTAAATTTTAAAAATCAGCGATCGATTTGTTGACACAACATTATGAAGAGGCCCACGCCCACTTCTAAAATTAATATTTTTCGAATATGACAAATGTCGTGAGTAGAGAAAAGTAATGCTAATCTCAAAGTATCCCCACTGTTGTGAAATGAACTGTGATTTGAATGTAAATTTATTGTATGCAAAGAAACATATATTTTCTTTTATAAATTCCGTATTTTGTGGAGGGGGGTTATGTGCAGAGACACCTAGTTTCGTTTTCTGGGTTCATTTCATGGGCATACACATTTCATATATTTTTATAAAAGACATTTGAACTGTTTGTACATAATTAAATTTTATGTCATGGAAATTTTCGTAGGTTTCCTGAAAATTTCATGGAATTTTTCGTAGGTTTCCTGAAAATTTCATGGAATTTTTCGTAGGTTTCCTGAAAATTTGTAGTATTCTGGTACATGTAGTATTGAATGATGACTTATGAGTTTTTGTGGTGAATGAGCAAATTGTAAGGGATGCATGGGTCATGAATCTGATTAGCGAGGTCTCGTATAGAAAGTGTTGACCAGCCTTACCCCACTTTCCCTTTGTCCATGTGCTGCAATTGTTTCAACTGAAGCAATAAATAACTATATGGAGAGAGACCTACAGTGTCGTTCGGCTCAGTTTCTTTTATTGAATAAAGTCTTTCTTAAGGTATATCGCTGCCTAGTCTTCCTGTTGGTTTTGAATTGCTTTTAAATACATAATATCCACCACTACCAAAGGTTTTTTTTTTAACAACCGGACCGGTTAATTTAACCAATAGCGATATTACACTGATCCTAGATACAAGTGGTAAAACGAGTTACCTTTCTAACCAAGAAGCCTACAGAATATTAACGGAAAATATAGAAATGCGAGGTCAAAGAAAGAGGAAAGTGTGTTTAGGAGGAAATGTAAAGAGGTAACAAGGAGAAAAATGAAAAGATCAAGTAAAACTCAAAAAGGGAAGATAAAGATCGAAACGAAAAAGCAGCTTGTTGGCTGTATAACAAGAGTCTAAAAAGATTGGAAGACAGGTAGGAAATGCCTAAACATTGCGATTATATATATATATATATATATATATATATATATACACACACACACAAGAGCTAACGGGAAAAAAAAACGTAGAAAATGTGAGTTCTTTGTTTTTCGTAGATGGATTTTTTTTTTTGTATAATAAAAAAAACAAGCATCGAAGACTGCAAGCAAGGCAGAAAAGCAACAACAAAAAAATGATAGAAAAGCAAAAACATACGAACGGAAAATCCTATCTGTCAACACCCGTGGACTTACGATTCCAGTTAGTAATTATGTGAAGCTATGTGCGTTCTAATTAACTATGTACTATACGGACTGAACATATCTTATTCCACATATTTGCTACTGACACCGGCAGTTCACACTTTTTATTTTAATGTAGATAAATTAATGTTATTTCAAATCTGATGTTAAAAAGATTAATCGCTGAAAAAACAATTGTAAAGTCGTCAGAGATTTTTCAGTTTATTAAGGAAGCGAAAATGTATATCAAAATAAGTGTTCCTAATATCTTTTTTAGGATAGAAAAATATCAAAAAAAATGTGTCAAGTTTACCTCTCTCGATGCTTGACTTAAAGAAATAAACTTATTCCAAACTTCAATAGGAACTCATTCGAGTCTTCAATTTACCCCGACTCAACAATAGAAAGTATCTGATTAATTTTTTTTATAGTTTTACTTTTAATCTTCAGGATGGTCCGATAGTCTTGTCACCCCTACCTCTCTTCCAAACGAGAAACTCATATCAGCCATCTGAAAGAAAATATTATGTAGGGGTGACAAGACTTTCAGACCTGTATATTGATACAGCGATGCAATTATTTTAAGTTAAACCATAACAGAATCAAAGCTACCTTCGAAAAATTCTTATTCACAGCCTCGGCTGAGTTTTTTTCGGGGGGGGGGAGCAATTTTTATTATTCCACCCGTCTCCTTATTGACCCAATGCGCATGGTCAATTCTGCCCTTAGCTCACCGTCATTGGTCAGTCAGTTGACTACTTAAAGAGTAAAATAATAGTCGGGGATGAAAGGAGTGTAACAGTAAAATAATCCTTTCTTTCTTTCTTTTTTTTTTTTTTTTTTCAGTAACGTAACAATTGATAATACTGAGTGTGCCCATTTCAGCGAATAACGATATATTTGTAGATATCTAGAAAATATTTTTCGAAGATCTAAGAGCCCTGCAAGAAAAAAATGAAACTCACATGTAAAAGGCGGGAAATATAAAAGCTAATTCTATACTATTATTTTATTTTTGTTTTGTTTTTTCTTCTTTTTTTTCATTTAAAGTTTCTTGGCACCGTCCTTTTTATCGTATGTTTATCAATACCGCACTGAGAGTTAACCATATTTGATGACATCTAAAAGACCTAATTTTTCTCCTCGAATAAAGTCATTTTTTTAATAATTAATGTACGAAAAGAACATCGAAAAAATTGATTTAGTTCTAATAATAATAGCTGGCCACTCGTATTCGAGGATACCTGTCTACTAGAATTAACCAATTTACTCAACACCCACAGAGCCCGCCTGTGGTTTATATTGTAACTATGCTGAGAAGACCTTAGTTACAGTTTCTGGGAGAGAGCGTGTTATCTAGCGTGATCAGCAATTTGAACAAGGCCATCACGCTCAAGGCTACGATGACTTGTGGCTTCGTGCTAGCACAGCTATCGACGGCCCCCAAGAGTTCCGTCTGCCCAATTTCACTCACAAGGCTTGGGTCAACCTGTGTTATGGTTTTCATGCACTTTCCAAAAGTGCCGACAGGCTGGGATCGGCCTTGATAATATCCGGTCCGATAACATCAAGAAGTCTCCATCCCGACAAATTGACCATAATGAGATTCGAACCAGGGACTCATGGTCAGAAAGCGAACGTTCTAACCACTCGGTCATGTTTAGTTCTATTAAAATTCAATTTAATCATCCAACAACTTTGATAGTCTCTACCAAAATGGCGGTGTGGGGAGTTCCGACATACCCATAGGTATTACCATCAAATATAGTAGTCTTCACCAAAATCATATACTGTAAAGGCATTTTCAAAGAAAAGACTATATAGCAATACATAAATATAATGAATGAATAATTATTATTATTAATCACGAATGATGCCACCTCCACAAATTCTAGTGTTGTACTACTTTAGGTATATTAGTAAATATTAGAAAAAACATGAGGCGGGGTGAAAATGGCAGTACTCACCAACAATAAAATGAAGCAGATAAGGTACTTGTCCCACGTCCTAACTGTGACATAAGGTCGTGATTTAATGTGGTGAAACATTCAAACATTTCTCAAGTACCACTTAGTAATTCCACTTTTGGGGACGTCTTAGGAGCCGAGCAATGACCCCCAACCCCCTCCCGAAGGAGAGGTTCTGCCGGGGGGGGGGCTCCTCAGGCTCAAACTGATATTGTTTTCAAACTACCCCGGTTGGTGCCGATGGATTATAAATGGAACAGAGAAAAATCTGGGCCTTCTCTTCAATTGTTTATATAAGCTACACTGGCGCGAAACATTTTTGAGTCGGGGTTGAATGGGTTGAATAATAAAAGTGGGCCGTGCCCTGTTAGCGTCAACCGCAGCAGAAATTTGAGAGACAAATGTCAATTGGGTTGTCCTTTCGAACTGAAACCTCGTCTCTCATTTTTCTAATCAAATAACAGTTCCCGACGTACCTTTCACATTTCACAATGTGAGAGTCAGAATCAATCGCCTGATATCTGAGGTATCCCCAAAAGTGGCAAAGGAACTGGAAATTTGTGGTACTCCTCACAGGTGCGCGTACAGGGTTCCACATTAAATACGACCTTGTATCACATTCGCAGAAAGATGAGTAAAAACTTCAAATGCGAAATAAAGAGAAAATGTAACAACCAAAATATTAAAGATTTTTGGCGTTTGTATTTCTACAGTCCTATCAATAAGACTATGATTACTGACAGAAGAAGAAAGATGAAGCAGTTTATTACAATGGCATTCTCAGAAAGACAGCTGAAATTTCTGGTGTGCGGAATGAGGGCTTGGAGAATTTAACACTCACAAGACATTTAAAGGTTAAAGGAAACAGGGAATCACCTAATGCATTTAGGGAAATGGATAGCAAAACAGGGATTAGATGGGATGGTAAAAGACCAAATTTTGCTTCGAACTACAACGAACAGGAAACTGTGGAAAGTCATAATCGCCCACGTCCTGATGGAATACAGCGCACAAAAGAAGGTTTGCATACGGAAGAACTAATTCTTAAACGGATGATATCGTGTTGCAAAATATATTCGTTGAACTTGTTTTATTGCAGGACAAACCAAGGTGTGCGCTCGCTGAGTGACAGCGAACAGAGTTTAACATCATGTCTGGGAACTCGATGTACTCTATAAATGGTAGAAGATTAATGGTGGACCCCAATGTAACAGGCCAGAGTATACCCGGAGTATAAGTTAGGCTAGGTCAGTTCTCCACTCCCACAACACCTGGATATAATATAGGCCAAGCTAGAAAATTCCTTCCTCGCCCAGAATATACCCACATTTCTTCCCATGTATATTATTTTATCCATAAATGATAGTCGAGGATAATATGGAACACACGTCCACAAATTTCATGTGCGCATTTTACAGCCCTCAATGTTGTGCCGAGTCCTTGGTTTACACATTGGTAAGTCAGGGTGCCTGTTGATTTTGGTCAACTCATATCTGATATTTACTGTTGAATGAGTTCATATTATCGGGTTTTAGACTGGTGCCCTTATATAATATTCCAGTGGATATGCATGTAGTGTAAATGGATAGCGGCTCGGGATGAAAAGCCGGAGAGCCGAGTTCGATTTCCAGCTGAGATCGTTACATTCACTTGCGCGCAAATACCTTTGGGAAAGGTATGAATCCACCCCAACTATGGGTCAAATAGTAGGACGTTTCTGTTAAAATCATTGTTATTCGGAAAAAATGGCTAATGCCATATTGACTCACAGAAAAGAATTATTCTTACAATCTCGAAAATATGCTTCGGCTTTAAATAACCCCCAGAATAGATAAGGCGTCAAAATCAATCAATCAGACAACAGTTGTTGATTCTAATAGTAAAAGCGAGTATAAACTGGCAGGGGATGGTATAGTTTAGATGAGGCTATTTTATACTTTGAAGTATGAAGTAGGCTAGCCCAAATCATACCCGAGGGTTATTCTAGATTAAACTAAATTATATCTTGGTATATTCTAAAAAAGGGTTAATCTGAGATGCTTACACCGGGGCTGTAGCCGCTCAGACCCCGCTCTCCCAGCAGGATTCATTGTATTTTTGAGAAATAATTGATTATTATATACTGTTACCACATTTGGTCTGATGATTCCGCTATGTATTTAGATTCTTGATAAAATACATAGAAGAATCTGCAATGTTATTGGTCCTGATCTAACATCTCGGCTTTGATCACTTTCCCATCACCGTAACGTCGCTTCTCTGTGACTTTTCTATAAATATTTTCATAGTAATTGTTCTGATGAACTTCCCTCATTGGTACCTAGATTTTATGAATTTAAGCATACTACGGTCTCATTTTAAAGTTGAAATAGCTCAATGTAAACTTTACTTCTATTTTAAGAATTTCTTCTATCGCACTTCTCGTATGTAGAACTCTCTTCTGGCTTCTTGCTATCCAGTCAACTTTGATCTTCATAAATTTAAGTGCAATGTCAATCATTATATACCGTCTTCTTAATTCTTTTTTTATTGTTCTTTCTGCTTAATACTGTTTTCTTTTTCTCATCTTCTTTCAAACTCAGTATCCACTTGCGTCTTAGTAGCTTGGTTGTCATGCTTGGGGTACTTTCCTTTGCTGCCCTTTTTCTCTCTCAGTGGGCATAAAACCAACGCATTACTCATTATATTAGCTAATAAGACCAGCTCACTGTTATATTGTTAGGCTCCTCATGGTTCCCGCCACAGAAGTACCTCCCAGAAATACCCCTCACATAATGGTAAGACATCAGCTAGATGAAGATACCATTGCCACTAATGTCTTACCATTATGTGGAAGGTATATACAGGAAGTATATGTGGGAGGTATTTCTGCCACATCGTGTATAATTTAGTTTCGTTGACCATTTTCTCTCCTCGGTAGATATCAACATAAAAAATGTTATGGGGTAAAATTGTAAATAATTTAGTTTTTGTTTACTGAGAAAACAAAATGTTATTTAATCGTTTCACCCCATGTAAGGCGATAGTATTGCTAAGACGCAAGGGTTAAAGAAAATGAGAAAGACATCAGTGGGGAGAAAGGAAAATCAAAGAACAAGATTCAAGAATCGGGAAGACAGAAGATGGTAATTGGTGTTGCCCTTAAATTTTGGAATATCGTAGATGATAGGGAATCAAAAAGTCAGAAGAAAGTTCCACAGGCGAGAGAAGAAACTACCAAAATAGAAATTACGGTTACATCCAGGAATTTCAAAAATAAAACGATGCGACCTAGTTGTCAATTTCGAACTAAGCTTAAATTCTTAAGCTCCTCAGAACAATTGCCATGAAAATATTTATGGAAAAGACAGAGCAAAGCCACGTTACGGTGGTGAGGAAAGTGATTGAAGCCGAAATGCCAGGTCAGGACCGATAACATTACAGACCCTTCTTTATAGTTTAAGAATCTCGGGATATATAGCAGGACCACCAGACCATATGTGATGCAAAAGCGTTTGATAAAGTACAACACAAAGAACTGTTTGCATTGCCAGGTAAACTTGATTTATTTGAGAATGTTATTAGGATAATCTGAAACTTATACTGGGAGCGAACAACCTGCATTTTTTAAGCGTTTCACCCCAAGCAAGGCGGGAAGCCACTAGCACACAATGGGTTACAGAGAGTTGGAGCTAGAGCAAATAAGAGTGATAGAGGAAAGGGTAAAGAGAAGGATAGGGGATAGATCAGGGCATCTGAAGACGTCGATTGACATTACATTTGAATAGTTGGAGATTATAGCTATCAGGAAAACAGGAAGAGGCGGGAGTTCCACAGGCGTGAGGTGCGAGACATGAAGCTATTGGAGTAGAAGAGACGGCTACATTTAACAATTTCGACAGTGAAAGGGTGTGAGCGAGATGCCAGCCTAGTAGAACGCTTAAATTCCTGAAGTTTGGGAACCAGCGAAAGCGGCTCCCCGGAGCAGGTACCATGGAAGTATTTGTACAAAAGACAGAGGGATAGAAAATGATTTCACGAAAACAGAAAGGAGCGTAAGAGAAAGATTCTCACCGGACTTTTATTCAAACTTCACAGAGAAGTGATTCTGTGAGTTCTACTAGAATTCATTAGTCACCAAGAGACGCATTAATGACATCAGCAAACGAGGTCATCCCAAAGGAGTACAGACGAAAAAGAAAAAAAAACGAATGGATGACTGAGGAGATTCTCGACATAATGAAAAGGAGACAGAAAACTCTGCCACGATACAGAACAGAATACAGAAAATTACACAAAGAAATAAGGACCAAATGCAGGCAGGCTAAAGAAGAGTGGCTAAACAAAAAATGTGCAGAAATAGAGAGATTGAGTACTACAAACAAAGGATATATGCATAAACAAATAAGGCAACTAACAGGAGAGAAGACGTGCTCATCAACAGGCTGCTTCAAATCAAAGGATGGAATGCTCATATTAGGGAAGGGAAAAATTCTTCAACGCTGGGTCGAGCATATTGACGAACTTTTCAACGACGAAAGAGAACGGCCAGCAATAGACAGAACTACCGACAGACTTGAAATTCTAAAAACGGAAGTAGAAGCTGCACTGGCCAAATTGAACAGAAGCAAAGCGGCAAGGCCAGACAAAATCGTAACGGAAATGCTGACATCCTTAGATGAATTTGGCATAGACAAGATCACAGAAATAATAAATGAAAGCTACAACAATGGGGACGTACAGGAGGATCTCAGCAGATCTATTCTTATAGCACTACCTAAGAAACCAAGTGCAAACGAATGCAAGCTCCACCGAATAATCAGCCTAATGAGCCACGTCATAAAACTCATCATCCGTATTCTGATGAATAGAGCACGCAGCAGAATCGGGCCAGTGATAGGACAAGAACAGTGCGGGTTCGTCAAAGATACCGGAACAAGGAACGCGATATTCATGCTTGGAATGTTATCGTAAAGAGCAATACAGCTGCAGAAGGACGTGTATGTATGTTTTATAGACTACGCAAATGCATTTGACAAAGTACGCCACAAAGACCTGCTAGAACTGCCTAGCAACCTTGATATATTCGGGAAAGATATCAGAATAATCAAGAACCTATACTGGAGGCAAACGGCATGCATTTGCATCGAGAATGAGTTCAGCGAATATACAAAAATAAAAAGAGACGTAAGGCAAGGAAGTGTCTTCTCACCGGACTTATTCAACCTATACAGCGAGGCAATTCTGAGGGAACTGGAGATCCTGCCAGGATTCATCATTGGCAGCTACAACCTTACCAGCATAAGATACGCAAATGACACGGTACTGATAGCAGACATGGAAAAGAAACTACAAAATCTCTTACAGAAGGTAGCGAGGGAGAGCGAGAAGAAAGGACTAACCATAAACTACAAGAAAACAAAATGCATGGTCATCAGTAAAAAATGAGCCCAAAATGTAATTTGCAGGTCGGGGATACTAAAATCAAACATGTGCAGAAGTTTAAGTATCTGGGAAGTGTTCTGACGGAGGACGATAGGTGCGAGGCTGAGAAGACGGATTAGGATGGCCAAGGATGCTTTCCAGGAGCTGGGCAGAGTACTGCGAAACAGGAGGATTTCTATGGTAACAAAGAAAAGACTACTAAGCTGCTACGTGTCATCTGTCCTCCTATACGGCAGCGAATGTTGGACGGTATCCTCAAGGATGAAGAAGAGACTCGAAGCGGCCGAGAGGTGGTTCTACAGAAGGATGCTGAGGATATCATGGATCGAGCATGTGAGCAACGATGAGAGGATGCAAACAAGGAGGAAGCTTATGCTTAACATAAGGAAGAGGCAGGTGAAATTTCTGGGACACGTGATGAGAAAGGAGGGCCTGGAGAATCTGATACTCACGAGACGAACACAGGGGAAAAGAAACAGAGGAACGCAGCGCATGACATACGTGGCGGGCTTGGGCAGGTGGATGGCGGAGCGTGGTCTGGGGGAGTTGGCAGAAACACAAAACGTTGAGAGCTATAAGGGATAGGGGGAAATGGAGGACCATGAACGCCTACGTCCTGAAAGGACACGGCACATAAAAAGAAAGATGCAGATGATGCAGTATTGATAGCAGACACAGAAATGAAACTGCAAGAACTTCTACAGAATGTAGCAAAGGAAAGTTAGAAGAAATGATTAAGCATGAATTGCAAGAAGACAGAATATATAGTTGCCAGAAAGAGGAACAGCTCAAGATGGCAACTACCTAAATCAAGCAAGTACAAACATTTAAATATCTGGGAAGTGTTTTAACAGAAAATGGAAAATGTAACACCACAATTCAAAGGGACATTGGAATAGTGGAAGATGCATTCCAAAAGCTAAAACAAAGCATTAAGACACAAGAAAATCTGATAAGAAACAAAGAGGATGCTAAACTGTTATATAATATCAGCCGTTTTATATGGTAATGAATGCTGGACAATCTCCTCACAGATGAAGAAGTGATTTAAAACAACAGAAATGTTGTTCCACAGAAGATACAGAGAATGCCGTGGACTGAACATGTGAGCAACAAAGAGGTTTTAAGGAAATGGAAACAAAAATGAGGCTTTTTTAAAAAAAAAAAACAAAAACAAAATACATTTCACTCCAAGCAAAGTGATAATGGCACCAGAATGCAGGGCTTACATAGAGTGAAAGAGAATGTGAAAACTTTAGTAACAAGGTTCAGGAAGACAAAAGATAGCGACTGATATTGCATTTAATTCTTTGAAGATTGTAGGTGGCAAGGAAGCTAGAAATCAGATGGGAGTTCCACAGTGCAAAAGGTATGAGAAAAGAAACTGTTAAAATAGAAGACAAAATTGCATCTAGCTAGTTCAACAGTAAAACAATGAGACATGGTTGCCAATCTAGTAGCATACTTAAATTCATGTATTTGAGGCACTAGAACAGTTGCCATGAAATTATTTCTAGAAAAGACAGATGGAAGCCACATCGGTGAGAAAGTGACTGGTTGAGATGTCAGGTAAGGATTAATTACATTACATTACATTGGTAGTGAATGCTGAACAATCTCCTCGCAGATGAAGAAGAGACTTGAATCAACAGAAATGTGGTTCCACAGAAGGATACTGAGAATACCATGGACTGAACATGTGAGCAACAACAAAGTTTTAGGGAAAATTAAAGCAGAAAGAACTCTTACACTTAGAATAAGAAAGAGACAATTGAAATTTCTCTTGTAGATAATGAGGAAAAGGGCTTGGAGAATCTGACAGACGAAAGCAACAAATCACCTACCTAACGAGCTTGTGTAAACGATTGGCGGATAGAGATTAGGAGAGGTATCGTAAAAAGATATACCTTACTTAGAGCTACAAAGGACAGGAAGTTGTGGAGAACCATGATCACCAATGTCCTGAAGAGACATGGCACTTACAGAAGTAGAAAAAATATTTCCACTGATAAATTAATATTCAACTGCGTATATAGTCTATCTGCCAAAGAAGAACGCCGAGAACTTTGGCGCGCAACTAATATAATGGCGGCTGTGGTATGAATGTAGTGTAATAAATGGAGTGATATTGTCTGTGTGGTTTGCAGACCCACAGAGAGATTGAACAGCAAGAGCAATTAAATCAGAGCCCGTAGACACACAAGGGTCCATAAAAAAATCAATATATCCAGTGACATTAGAATATTCTTGATCTCTGACGCCCGGATCAGTTTTGTTCGTCATCTGAAATTATAGAACTAGTTCCGACATACTGTACGGACAAGTAAAACACATGTCACATCTTGCTTAGGTTACAGGACTCTTTGCTTAACACTACGAAACTCACAAATTTGTCTCTACCTACCCTGACGATGACTTAAGAAATTCGAAAGCTTGGACCATATATCTTATACTTTTCTTCCGAAATGAACTTCGGGAAATTTCTGGCCAAATTTCCTCTTTGTCTAAGAAGGAATATCCGTAATTTGTAAAAGTCGTTCGTTAAAATTAATCAACACAAAATGTGTCTCGTTTTTTAATATTTGCAATTTACTGCCTAAATACAAAGACTATATATATATATATATATATATATATATATATATATATATATATATATATATATATATATATATATATATATATATATATATTGTGTATTTAGGCAGTAAATGTTTTTTAATGCAAATATATATATATATATATAAAGTTCCTTCATTCACCTTCCACACACACTGCATGGAATTGGCTTGCGGCGTAATGTGGTCTCAGCCCCAGAACCCATCGTCGCTACCGGTGACCCTGATGATTGGGTTAGTGAACGCTACAAGCTATCAGGAAAACCAGGACTCACCTACCTGACACATTTTTCCTTTTGGTTACGTGTTAAGTTTTTCTTTTTCTTCCATTTTACTTTATTTTAATCGATTTTGAAACAAATATCATCAGCTTTTCTTTCATCGCCCAATATTTTCATATTGACCGACGCATTGCAAGCAGGCGATCTAACATTTCCTAGCAGCCGATGAATTTTTGATTCTATATTTTTTGCTGACCAAATTTATTTTAGCGCTAGTGTTTATATTTTTTTTATTTGGGATAGTTTGTTTTTTGTTGTTGTTTTTTTTTCTTTCGCTAACACAAACACAAGAATGATAACTAGTAGCTTCACAAAACACACGAATCAACAATGTATCAGAAACTGAAATATATAGCGACTTACTAAGCATAACTTAGATATAGCACAAGGCCGAAAGTATGTAACGCCCAGTGAGGATCGAAATATTGATCTGGCTAGACAAGCTTGCTAACCATTCCACCACATCAAAGGTCAAGATGCTGGGATATATAAGGTAGATTGCGTGCAATGTTGTAATAAATATATAGGCGAGACATCTAAAAATCTAAAGACCCACTGAATTTTGATTTGAAATGTTCATTTTATAATGTCCAATCCATGTATTTCATATTTTTGTTGCGTAAGGCAAACTGTTTTTTTTTTCATTATCGTATATACTCGTGTGTAAGCCGATTTCATGTACAATGCGACCCCTGGTTTGTCTTTTGTATGAATTTTAACCCCGCCAGAAAAAAAATTGCCTGCGTTTTGTGCAACCGGTCACCGATTTTAATGATGCATGATTTTTAACCTTTTCAAAAAAAAAAAAAAAAGTATTACCTCTGTATACTGCGACCCCCTATATAAAATCCTGATTATAAAAACTCGCGCTATACTCAAGTATATACGGTATTTTTTAATGTTCCAACTACGTATTTTTTTCGAAATAGGGTGTGCTCTTTTTTTTTCCTTTTACTAAGCTAGCATTTTTAAAATCAAAATTTTGTCTCTGTGATTTTAAGTAATTTAATGGTTTACTCCAACGATGGTTTCTTTTGGATTTAAAAATGTAGGTTTTTAGATTTCTAGCACAAAAATACTAATTTTGTAGTCCTACCAACCAACTCTTCACCGACTAAAATCGAAAGAACATTTAATTATCCCAAACACAAAAACTATGACCACTGATTCAAAGGCTTCCCTCTGTCTTTTCTACAAATATTTCCATGAGAACTGCTCTGACGAGCTATTTTCTCTGGTGTACTGATGACATGATTTTAAGCGTACTACGAAATTGACAACTAGCTTCCACTATTTTACTGTTGAAATAATTAAATGCAACCACCACTTCTACTCCAACAGTTTCTTTTCTCGCACTTCCCACCTGTGGGACTCTCTTTCGTTTCCTTGATTCCATGATAACTACAATATTCAAAAAATGAAATGCAACATCAATCGCTATCTTCTGTCTTTTTCAACCCAGTTTATCTTGTATCCTCTCTTCAATCCCCTCTATTCTCAATCTTATCTTTCAATTTCACTCCATGTGACCCCCTGCATACTAGTAGAATTTCCGCCTTACTTGGGGTGAAATGATTAAAAAAGAAAATTAGATTAGGCCATCAAGCAAAAAGATTCAACAGTGCATCGGAAGAGCTGGGGGTATTCAAGATAAACTGTCTGCAATGCCGTAAGAAATATATAAGCGAGACATCTAGAAATCTAAATACATATATTCATAAACACATAAGAAACCTTTGGAGCACCTCGACGTGTTGCAATGGTTAGCAAGATTGTCTCGCTAGAACAATTATGACTGAGTAGGGAATTCGATCTTCACTGGGTGACCTATACTGTGGGCCACATCTGAGTTACGCTTAAAAATCACCGTAATAAGAGACCTTCGTTGGGATAACCCTTTAAATTCACTAGCATCACATATTGTATTCCACAAAATTGTATATCACATGATATTTATACAGTGTGGCATCAATTCTATTGCAAGTATGTGTTCAGATAGTTTAGATTTCATAAAGTATCATATGTTGGTTGGAAGAACTACAGGTGAAAAACGAAAAGTCAAAGGGAAAAAGCTGTATTTGGATCAGGAGAAACTTCCTGAGAATATATATATATATATATATATATATATATATATATAATGAAAATATTTTACCTCCTGTACTACTCGGGTTTCTACCGTGAGGTCTCGTCAGGTAACAAGGCAAATTATGTTCTTCAACACACCCCAATTCTCTTTTTAACCGGAAGACAAGAAGGGGAGAAGGTGCGGGAAACAATTCTTTATTCACATTCAACTGGGCTCGAGGAGGCCGAGAATGTACTAAAAAATGAAATGGACACACAAAAAATTTTCCAGTTTGTCATTAATTTTCCTAACATTATTCTGATATGTAAAATTTATATATCATCTTTTCCCCATATGTATGTGTGTGTGTGTGTGTGCGTGCGTGCGCGCCTCCAATCAGCATAGTTGATGCTGAACTCCACGAGAGCATCTAACTGCACCTTCTTAGTCTCACGTTTTCCACTGACTTGAGGTAGAACAACTACATTGAATCAATAGCTACATCTACCACAAGGAAAGTTGGTTCTCTGTGTCGCGCCAGATGTTTTTATCGTCTAAGTTCATCCTTCAAATCTACAAATCTACCATTCGTCCATGCTTGGAATACTGTTGCTATATATGGTCTGGTGCCCCCGCTGTTCATCTCGAGGTTCTCGACAAAATCCAAAGACGGATATGCAATGTGATCGGTCCTGATTTGGTGTCTCGACTCCAGTCACTTTCTCACCGACGTAATGTGGCTTCCCTCTGTCTTTTCTCTAAATATTTTCATGGCATCTGCTCTGACGAGCTATTTTCACTGCTGTCCCGACTGCATGAATTTAAACGTTCTACTAGGTTGGTATCTTGTTACCACCCTTTTACTGTCGAAGCAGTTAAATGTAACCGCCTCTTCTATTCCAACAGCTTCTTCTCTCGCACTTCCCGACTGTGGAACTCCCTTCCTCTTACTTGCTTCCCTGATAAATATAATCTTAAAAAATTTAAATGTAATGTCAATCGACATCTTCTGTTGCCTTGATCCCTGTTCTTCTTTTTTATCATCCTCCGCTCTTCTTTTATCCTTTCCTCACCGCGCGCTCCTATATCCAACCTTTTCTCTTACTTACACTCTCTGTGGCCCCTTGCGTACTAGTGAAATGCTTTAAAAAAATAATATCTGTGTGTGTGATTAGGCAGCAGTTGCTGATTTATACATGTTTTATTGAAAAGTATTGGCATTTTAATGTTTTATATCTTTTTAAGTTTTGACCATCTTTTTCCAAAATTTACGAAATTAATATAATTGTCGATTTCGAGCTTTCAACGCACGTGTGTCATCAGCAGCAGTGTGTAGGTAGTGAATTTATGGCCGTTAGGAAGTAAACGCGGGTAATGACTGAAATCCATTTAAAAAAATTTTGTTTACGCTTCGAATACAAAAATAAAGTCAGCACATATGGCCTTCGAGTGATCTGAACAAGAGATGTGTATTTATAAAATAATAGGATAATTGAACTTTGCATGGATTAAGCTGTCTAAATTACGCCAGACAACGGTGGTGTCCCCTACAAAAGGGACGTCGGCTCGATCCTTGGCGTAAGACGGATTCTCTTTATTAAAACTGGTAGATTTATTCTGTCTAAAAAAAAAAAAGAATGTCTATTCAAACACGTGTGTCCACTCAATATAAGTAGTAAATAATAATGTAGGATTATAAATAAAAGTCGCTTAATTCCTTACAATATATATATATATATATATATATATATATATATATATATATATATATATATATATATTCTTTAATGGATTTTTTTATCCGACATTATTTCTTTATTACTATAAACGTTATTTTTTGTGGGTAGGCAGTGAGTCCTGATAAAATAAATAAATAAAATATGTAAACATCAAAAATAATTAAAATAAAGCATTTGCTTTTCTTTAAAAGCCATATCTCTTTTCTCCCCCCCCTCTCTCTCTCTCTCTATTTTCTTTATATACTACTCTTCCAACTAATGAGAAGGAGAAAAAAGAAAAGACCTGGTCGAAAAATGTCAGAAGGTTGCTGGACCAGAGTCTAGACATTTGTGACTAGAAAACTACCAAAACAAGGGAGACTCCGCGCATAACTTCCGCTATATAAAAAGAGAAAGAAAAAGAAAAGAACGCTGAAGAATAAAATAATTTTGGCTAATAAAAAAATGAACACAGAAGCTTTTGATGTCAGCCGAAACCAAGCTTTGCGCCAGTAGTCTGAGACCCTTGTCAAAATGGATATAAGCTGTTAATCCCAAGGCAGAAGAGAGAAAAGAACCCCAGAAAAACTCGAACAAGTGATACAGCCAGAGAAATCAGACATGCGCAACGCGTGAAGAAGTTAACCTGTCATCTGCTTAAGACATTTTACCGCCCCTCTTAGAGCCGAGAAAGTGCATCAGATTGACACCGTATCTATTTCTAAATGAAAACTACTACCAAGGCCAGCCCTCTAAACTGTAACTTACCAAACTAAAATGGACTTTCTCCCGATTGCTACCACGACCGGACTTATAAAACGAACTTTTGCTACACCGAATATCAAAGGACGCACTCCAATCTAAATCAAATAAATATATATTATACCCTTGTGTCCAGTTCGTTTTATTCCAAAGTTTCTGGTAAATAAATACCAAGAATATCTGACAAATCTCTACAGGTACACGTATTTGAGACAGACGAAAGAAAGATCGTGCCTCCGACAGGAATCGAACTATAGAAAGTTTCCCTGGTGGAAAACTTATTCTATAGCCGATATATATATATATATATATATATATATAGAGAGAGAGAGAGAGAGAGAGAGATTATACTACTTTGCCTCAATGTTGTTTGAAGTAGGTACCACCAAAGATTCGCTAAAAAGTGAGCAAGTGAGAAAAAAAGCCCAAAACTTAATAAAAAGTCTTTGTGTTATTATTAAAAGGAAAGATCAAAGGATTTTTGAAGTTATTTTTTTTTTTTTAGTCCTTTTTACAACTTTCGAAATTTTGGTTAAAAATTTTGTTTCTTTAGTGTCAACGGAGAAACATAAATTAGTATATGAAATTTTAACGTCTTTTTCCGTTAAAAGCACATCGGTTTCGAAATTCTTGCAAAAATGAGATAATTGTCGGATTTTAATGAATCTTTTAGGACTCATTCGCAAATTAAATTATTTTTAAACGTTTCTTTTTTTAAACTAATTTATTTTTTTTTACATTTGTTGCCTCACAGTCATTTAATTTCATGAAATTTCAAGAAATTCTTTTTTATAGCGTTTAATGTTTATATTAGTTATAAGGATAAGTCCTCCAAGAATCTGCAAAATAAAAATACAATAAAACTAAGATATTATTTAATCAGAAATACTTTTAATTGCTTTTATGAATAAAATATATTATGGACATTATTATCTGAAGTAAAATAATTTTTCGATGAGAATCATTTTTTTAAAATTTAATTAGAATAATTTATAAACTTCAAAATATTTAAAAATTCTGTATTAGTTTGT
Source organism: Acanthosepion esculentum (assembly GCA_964036315.1). Classification (NCBI taxonomy): domain Eukaryota; kingdom Metazoa; phylum Mollusca; class Cephalopoda; order Sepiida; family Sepiidae; genus Acanthosepion; species Acanthosepion esculentum. Next base: position 47,309,475 of record OZ038483.1, read on the forward strand.
AGCGTTCATGATTTTGTTATTATTATTTAATAACAAAATCACGAACGCTACAAACTAATACAATACTAATAAAAACTATATTTAATAAGCATAAATGGAAAAGTCTACTACAATACAACGAACCCAGTATTTTAAAAAGGGTTTTGAATTTTTGTGTGTGTATAAACGTGCCTATTTTTGTAAATACGGGCGCCCATATATGACCTTATCAGAAAATAAGAGTGGTAACTATATTAAATTTAAAATTTATTGACAATTTTCTAACATTTTCTCAACAAGGGTCTTCGTAAGAAAGACTATAAAGCCAATGTACCTCAAATTCAATAAAATATTAAAAAATTTAAATTTTTAAAGATTACTGTGTAGTTAAAAATTATCTAAAAAAGGGCGTTTACGTTGTATTCGTCATGTGATTTTACTACAATTATTCACCCACCCCCTTACCTTAATCTCGCAAACATTAGATTATCGAAAAATTGTTCAACATCTCTGTGTAAAAAAATGTTTTTTCTGCGATATTTTAAACTAAACGTAAGTAATATTTGTTTTCATTCAGATTAATTCAACTTTAATTTAGTTAATCTTCCTCAAATAATGTCTTAAAAAAGTATATTTTATTTTTGAAAGATTTTTTTTAATAAAGAGAATTATGTTTTCTTGACAGATTTGTCAATGTGGACGATTTTAGCGATTTTATTGATAATAAAAATAAATCACTCCAGTCAGTGTAATATAGCAATGGGGTAAAAACTGGCTGGCTACATTCAATGCCTCGAAGACTAAGCTAGTTTCATTCCATCTTCGCCGATATGACCCCGAACTACCACCAATCGGGATGGACGGAGGTCCTCTCGGGGAAGCACCTTGTCTTGAAAGACTGTAGGGCCTCAAACTCACACCCGACCTGAGTGGAACTCGTACATACAATCCATTGTTAAGAATGCAGGTAAAGTGGTCGGTTCTCTGGTGATTTCTTTCTTTCTTTCTATTTCTTTCTTTCTTTCTTTCTTTCTATTTCTTTCTTTCTTTCTTTCTTTTGTTATTCTTTCTTTCTTGTTAATTTTTCTTATCATGAATCTTCACTGTTTTAACTTATTTTCCTTTATTTTCATTATTATAATTATTATTTCCTTTCATTACACCACAAGTGTTTCTTTCTTTGGTCGAACGAAATTAAGCCGCATCTTCCTCAAATAATGTTTTAAAAAAGTATATTTTATTTTTGAAAGATTTTTTTTAATAAAGAGAATTATGTTTTCTTGACAGATTTGTCAATGTGGACGATTTTAGCGACAATAAACTATAAATGTTTTTGCGATGGAGCAGTGGTTATCAAACACATTTCGTGGTCATTGCAAAACGTCTACTGACTTCATTCATTACTTAGTGCCCCACTGTTGTAACCATATGCCAGACTAAGCCAAACTTAGTAAAACACTCTGTGAATCTTCCAATAACGCGGACCTGTGCTATACTGGATAAATAAAATGTCTTCACTGAGTATTCCTCTCTTATGTCACTTTACCAACTAAGCTAAGCCTTGTAAACATATAATGACATCACTGGGCGCACCACTGTTGTGTTTCTGTGTTAGAAACTAATATATACTCAGTAAACACCCAACTCTATTGTAACCATATGCCAGAGTAAGTTAAACTTGCTTGTATGTTTTTTTTTTAATTTCTTAATTAACTACATCTCAGATTATCTCAGTCGTACCCGACTGTTTTACACGGGATATAAACAAAAAAGGAAGTAAATAAAATTCTCTTCACGAAAAAAATGGTTGGACGCAAAATGTACTTTTTAATGTTGAGATAAAAAAAACAAAAAAAAAACAAACTTCGATGGTTGCTCTCGGTAGAAAATTCCTTTGCCTCAAGAAACTTGACGTTCTGTTTTGTGAATTTGGCACCTGGCCCTATGCCGACGTTCCAACAACTTTTTCTACTGCTCACTTTGACAAACTTTCCCACTCTTTAATTTTTCTCACCTTTACTCAAAATATTTAGTCTACAAACTGAAAAACCAACTGTTTCTCCTTTCGGAGCAAAATCTTTTGATTACATATCTGTTCTAGAGAATGGAATAAACATATTAATTTGTTAAGTGAGCGACTTCTCTACCCCTTCCTTCACTTTTCTTTCTGGGTTGTAAAAAAAAAAAAGAAAGAAAAAAAACCCTGACTGTCAACAAAACTGAGAAGAAAAGAAAAGTCGTCTAGTTCAGATTGACAAACAAGAGTGCGAATCCTGCTTAAACACACGCTGCATCTTTTAACGCAATCCGAAATTCTTTTCAGCAGGACGGCAATTTGTCACTGCTTAATTTTCACTTAGAAATTCAACACCTTCAGTTCTTTGTCTCAACCTTCTAATTTCCTCCTTCCCGACATATACTAGTATTTACGAGGTAGTATCTGTTATTGAACAGTTCAATAATAATTCGATGCAGCTAACACTCATGAGTATTCAACCTACTGAGCCAGTCTTCTAATTGTCTTCATGCTTCTTCTCCTCTATGTATACAATATGTTGTAACATTGTGTTGGAACGATTCTGCGATCTTTACGATGGCTGATAAATTCGAGCAACGTACTTGCGTCAATTTTTGCGTGATGCGCAAAATTCGGCAGATCTTCTCCCAAGACTCTTGAAATGCTTTGTCGAGATTTTGGCGAACTTTCTTTTTGTTTTTGAATGACACACGCGTTTCAAGTCCAGAGGTGTCACTTCAAGACGACGGGCGTTCGGAATGACCGTTCAACAACAAAACAGTAGAAAATATGAATAAAATTAATGAGCTCATTCCTGAGGACCGTCGCCAAACAATCCTTCTGACATGATTGAAATCAGTAACAAAGTATGTCACGAGATCGTATACCGGGAACTAAATAGAAGAAATAAAACACCGATTAATATTATTTTGATGTGAGGGGATAACCTGCCACACTCATGAGTGGCGGCGCTATAGTTGGTAACCACCTATAAGTATCCGTGAGGACAGCGGACGGGAGAGTCAAACTGGTATTTGCGAAACTAGCGGTCTTCCGATAGCAGCACGCACACAACTGTACTGACTTGCGACGACCGTGTGCATAACTATTACTTCCTTACTTGTTGTACTGGTTTCTACAATAAACCTGTTACTATTTATCCACCGTGTTTGTCCATTCCATATTCCTATTAGCACGGAATATAACATATTCAAATTAAGCATTCTAATATAATAGTTCAAGTAATGATAATAGACACTTATCAATGCGTTTTTACAACAAGAACTGAGGTTGCTCTGTATTTATTTTAAATTTTTCTTGTTCACTTGTTCCCCCATATTTCATATGATGCATTATTGTACATAATTAGGCTACAATAAAAGTTGCATTTTATAGGAATACTGATGAATAATACTATGAAAACTGAAATGTAAAGTGGGGGTGTACCATAAATTTGAGGCTGTATCATAGATTCGGGGGGCACAAGACCCTTGCATTGGCCATGCTGACAATTACATCACAATGAGACGCCCACCGAATGGCTTTTACTGGTAGGTTGAAGAATGAAGAATCTGTTCATTCAAAAATATATTTCCTAATTTATTAATGAATGAGGAAGTATTCTGTTTATCCCATTAATGCCCACCGCCCTTTTTTACAATGGTGAGTATTGATGGTTACAACCGGAATTTTATAAACCTATAATTATTAGCAGATATTTATTTTTATAGTTAATACAAAGCTGACCATTCATTCTCTTCCTTCAGCTAAGAATACATAACAAGACAGATTGGGCCCTACAGCCTTGGTTGGTACCCGGTCTAGGGGTTACGGGATTAGTGATCGTCAGTAAAGTGTTAACCAGTATATACTTCAAGGAACTTAAATGCAAAAAAGAGAAAAAGAGAAAACTCAAAACTAAAGTCAATGCAAAACAGACTCTTCTTACAAACTATGAGTAAACAAAGCTGCCATATTAATTACATAGTTTTCCATTGTTTTCCAAAAATCGCAAGTTAAAGTAGGAAAATGAAACCAAAATGATTTTGAATTTTTGCTGAGACTGATTTTGTCGCATTCACACAAATTCTATTTTAAAAAAAGTTACGAAACCAACCATTCCTGAGATCGATCTGTCCTACTACAGATATTTTGAACCTATAAAGTATAAAGCGATAATAGTTCTCAAAGAAAAGAGTGGATGAATAAGTGATTGTTGGTGGGCCTATCCACTTTCTTACAATAAAGCTGCTGCTAAATCTACTTAATACGTGGAGGCCAGTGTGTTTCCTCGGAGCATCCTAGAAATTCTGGATCCACCCAGAATTGGACTCAAATAAGAATCATTGTCACGTACGGTAGAGCTGATCATTGTCGTCTTGATCAACTGAGGAAGACACATTTGAAAAAGATTGATGTGACCTTTGTTTCTCACGCAGAACATTGCACAAAGGATATATTAAACGCGCTTGTCATTTAAAAAAATGAATGCAATATTTTTTTTTTCAGAAAGAATACTAAAGAAAAGAAACGTATATATACCAAGACCTGAAGGTTTTGCTGTTTTTCAACAGAATGTTTATAACATATGGCGCCAAGTCTAAGGAGTGAAAACCGGAAAGGGCTTCTTGACACTGTTGCTAGATTTGGAAAATGCCTACAGTTCTGTTCAACACAAGTCCGTCTCGAATTGAAAAATCCATGACACCCAGTGAACATAAATATCAACTATGTTATATAGTAAATAACTTGGAAGTGTGTTTGGCTTTAAAACAAGCACAAAAATATTTACAACTTACAATAAATAATAAAATTTGATACATACATATTATATCTGACGCCTACCAATGATATATCGGTTAATAGTCGAGTGAAATAAAATTCAGTTTGTGAAACATTCTAAAATATTTTCTGGAGAATCACATAAACATCAATTCATAAACTACTGTTTTCTTCGTAGTATGTGCTGTATCTCTTCCGGGTGCGGATAACAATGGTTGTCCACAGCTTCCTATTTTTTTGTTGCCCTCGGTTACATTTTCTCTTTTATGTAATGCTTCTCCTTCATCCATATTTCTTCCATCTATTTGCGTAAACTTATCAAGTAGGTTACTTCTACTTTCCACTGCTTCCCTTGTTTTTATGTACCCTGTGTGTGTTAAATTTTCTAGGTCATATGTCCTCATTAGTTTTCTGAAATTTCCTCTGCCTATTTCTAATTGTTGATATCCGTTTCTTTCTACCTCCCCTTCTTAAAACTTCTCTTTCCCCGGCTTTCTGGTTGGGATCAAAGTATAGTATTTATTTGTCCTTCTTTTTGTGTTTCTGCCCTTGGGTAGCTCCCGGAAAAGTTTGGGGATTGCTTGGTCCGGGGAATTCCAACACTGCGGCAACACCTTCTCCATTGCCGGCGTGACAGAAATCGCCGAGATTCGAAAATTCTTCTTCTTGTCTTATATGTGCGACACCAAAATGGTTGGTACCTTGTAGCGCTTCTTCTACCATGCTCTGCCTTTGCAAAAGTCAGATCAGACCAAAAGTGGAATAATACTGCCATGTCTGAGCTAGAGCGGGGATATTACGCAGCCTTGTGGGCGATTAATTATTTTTAACCCTACAGCTTCTCACCCACAGACGAAACGGCGCAAACCCACAGCTATTTTATCGCTATTGATATTGTGTTACATCCTACCACCGTAGCGTGATGGCTAAATTTCTTACTTTGTACCTCTCTTTTTTCTAGCATACTCTGTTCATGGCATTCTCGACATTCGTTGGTATGAACCCATCTCAGTTGCCTCAGGTCTTGTTTTCATTCGTGACGGAATCGTCCAGCTTTCAGAGCCATATATTTGGGGGTAGACATTACATAGCAGCTTTTCTTGTGCTATTTTTCGATCCTTTCGTACCTTGCTCATTCTCTGAAAAGTATCCCTCGCTCTTCCTTGAGACACAGGTTCACTCCAGATTTCAAGTGGAACATATGTACGATCCCTCGCTAAAGATGCCGAGAGAATTCTTGCGCCTCACTCTTCCTACCTTGCTCTGTCTTTACAAGAGTCAGACCAAACCAAAAATGGACTATTACTGCCTTATCTAATCTAGAGCTGTCCAATCTTCACTTTCTAGCCTTGACAAAATTCAAAAAGGTTTTACACGGTCTTTTACGTCTCCGCTCCCACGGACCAGACGTTGCAAGCCCATCGCTACTCTGTCGCTATTTCCATGGCAAATATTCAGATGAGCAATTCTCTATATTTTTCGCCAGTTCAGACCTTTACAGCTAAGACGCTCTATGCCACGTACGCAGGATCGAATCATCCTTATTCCCTTCGTATTCTATTATTCGGGAGGTTCTTCTTGAGAAATGCTAATTTGGGGGAACAGACTCCAGATGGGATGCTTTCCTGATCACTACAATCTTAACCTCTTCATGTGTACAGTTAACCGTTATCTGTCCCACATATCTTCATCAGCAGCACTTACTTCCTCCTCTTACGTCTCTGCTACAATAAAAGATGGTTTTGATGTTAACACTTCTCCAGGTGTTTACCGGAAAGATGGACACCTTCGATATGCAGTCTTTTTACTGTTTTCGCTATCAGCACATGCCAGTGAAAAGGGTCCTTTTATGTGCCGTGTCCCTTAATGCCCTTTGTAGCAACGTTTCCTCCTTTTACTATGCCTCCAAGTCGCTGCTCTGCCATTCATTTACATAAACTAGTAGGTAGGTAGGTTCCCCCTCTACTACTCCGCTTTCAGAACGCCATGTGAGCATTAAATTTTCCGAAGTCTCTTTTCTCATTATGTCTCCTAGAAATTTCAACTGTCAGTTTCTGACTGCAAATACAAGCATATTTTTCGTTTTTATTTTTCTTAAAATTTTCTCTTTGCTCACATGTTCTATCCATAGTATGTCAAAAGTAAAGTAGTAAAGTTTTAAAATGATTTATATGCAGGGAGGTCTGGATATATGCCTCTTTTAAGGGCATCAATGGAACTCAACTCGTCCGTCGTTAACTGGAGAAGAAGATGGCTTGATAATTTTAACGCCTCCAAAACTAAAATCCCCTCCATTAATCATCTGAGAGACCCGTCTCTGCCTTCTATCAGCATGGCTGATGCTAACCTCCAAGAAAGTGACTCGGTCCACCTTCTCGGGCTAACGTTCTCAGCTGATATTAAATGGAAAGACTATATTGAATCTATTGCTAAGTCAGCTGCTAAGAAAGTTGGTTCACTGTGTCGTGTTAGACAATTTTTCTCTCCAGAATCTATCTTACATATCTATAAATCTACCATTCGTCCATGCTTAGAATATTGCTGCCACATATAGTCCGGTGTCCCTGCTATTTACCTTGAGCTCCTTGATAAAATATAGAGAAGAATCAGCAATATTATTGGTCCTGGTCTGGCAGCTCGGCTTCAGTCACTTTCAAACCGCCGTAAGGTTGCCTTTTTGTGTCTTTTCTATAAATGCTTTCATGGTAATTGTTCGGATGAGTTCTTCGCTATGGTACCTAGACTTTTTGAAATTAAGTGCAGTACTAGACTGGCGTCGAGATCTCATCAACCTACAGTGGAGTTGGCTAGACGTAGGCATAGGTTCTATGCTAAGGGTTTCTTTTTTCGCACTTCTCGCTTGTGGAACTTCTTTCTGGCTCCATGTTTCTAGCCACCTGCAAAAATTTAAATGCAATGTCAATCGCTATTGACTATACTCATAATTACTCTTTTTCTCTTCCCGCTCATTATTAATGTTTTAGTTCCTAATTCTTCCACACCCAGTAACCCTTTGTGCCTTCGTGGCTTTACATCCTTGCATGCGGTGTTACCGATTAAAAAAGGTCTTACCAGAGCTTGAATTTAGTTTTCAGATTTCTTTTTCTAAATTTCTATCAACTGAATCAATGTGTGTCTCCATGGGTCAACCACCACAAGAATAGACTTCTTTTTTCATGTAGGCCATACAAAAGCATTTTTATTTACTTGATTGCGTTTGCTTTTAAGGTAGCGAAGCTCTCAATTTTTTAACTGAGTTAAGCTAGTTGGTTTGTTAATTAAAGCGAGGTTGAGAATAAAGTTTATAAAATTTACTGTTCAAGAAATGCATTTAAATATTCTTACTGGGTGTGGTGTGGAGGTTGGTGTGCAGAAAAGATCAAAACCTGCAGAAGCTCTGCAATTTCTTTTTCGATAATCCTAAAACTTTGGTGATTGATAGAAAACTGTTTTCTGTTTTATATTTCTGTAATTGAAAGACACCAAACATTGAAGAGCCATCAAGATAGGCTTCTCATCTTTTGGCAGATCATTTAAAAATAAAAATGTCCGCACAAGGTTAGGTGCCTTGATTTTTCAAATGGCAAATTCATAATTTGTATGTCTCTGATTAGAATCCCATTTTTTTTGTTCTATTTCTTTTTAATTGTTTTTATTCTTTTTTTTTTCTTTCTTCAAATTACTTCTGGTTCAGTTTCTAATTGTAAGTAAACAATAATGCCAAAGATAAAACGCAATATTTTTTCTTCTTCTCTCAGGAATTACACATTAAATCACACAATTTTTAGTGGTATTTTTTTTCTTTTTACGTGTGGCATTTTGAAAGTGTAAACAAAGAAATAATGTCAGAAAGGAACAACATTTGCATAAAATTGTACTTAATTCTCAGCTACATTTAGTGCAAAAATGAAGCCTACTAAATAGAATTTGTTGTTATTAATCCAATGCCTTTGGTATTTCAAGAATTTTTTTCCTTTTGGCCTTTTTGTCTTTGAAGGGAATTAATAAAAAATACAGAAAAACAAAGCGAAAAGTAATGGAAAGATTTATGTGAATGTTGAAAGGAAAATACGTAGAGAAATGAATAAACCTGAACCATTTGGCATGCAAACAACATTGGTATTCAAGGCTTTTGTCTATTTTTGTTCTCTTTTCTTTAACAATTTCAGTTGACCAATCAAACAATTCCCTATTATTTTTATGTGTCAAAATCAATACATTTACAAAGCTCAACTTTCATAAGTCACAAAAGAGAAACCACGGTTTCTAAAAGGCATCCTTTAATCAATTTCAGAAATTGGTATTAGAATAAACTACTTCAGAATATATATATATATATATATATATATATATATATATATATATATATATATATATATATATATATAGTGTGATGGATAAATGGTCGCCTAAAATGAAGATAACACTAACATCTACTTTTAACCGATATATTTAACAAAATTACACAAAAATATTTCGAAATACTAAAGAGTAAATTTATTCAATAAAATCGCCACTGGCTTCAGCCACGGCCTCCAGATGACTTTGGAATCTTCTGCATCTCTTCTGGATGGTCTCTTTGTTTAAGTTGGTGAATGCTGTCATAATCCTTGCTTTCAGTTCATCTTTGGTGTTACAAAGAGTTTTGGTGGTCTCTCGCTCAACTGCGCCCCACACATTTTAATCAAAGGGTGGGGGTTTCAGTCTGGAGAGCTATGTGGTCAGATGTAAGGGGTGATGTGGTCGCAGAAATTGTCTGACAGTCATGTTTGTGTTCTGCTTGTGTGGTGCATGCTGCAGAGTCCTGTTGCCAGACATAGGGTCTTCCAGCAGCCACTCTCTTGACCCAAGGCAGCACTACCTCCTCAAGTCACTTGATGTAGGCCTTCGTGTTGAGCCTGAGGCCCTCACCAACAAATTTCGGAGTTCTTTTCTAATCCGAATGATCAGAGTGTGTTTTCCGAGCTGCTGAACCTTCGTAATCACCATTAGACTCATCCAACTCTTTTTGAATCCTCTGCACTGTCCTCAGATTGACACCCAAACACATTGAGATATTCGTATTGGATATGCCGGTGTGAATGCCAAGCAGTGCAGAATGTTGTTTCCAAATTTCTGGCGGAGTGAATTGCGTCATGATGCTCTTTTTCTTACTACCGGTTCCCAACTATACTGTGCAGTCGACAAAATCAAAAACAAACTATGCGCACGCGCAAAATTAAAAATATAAAATGGCGACAATTTTCCCATCTCACCCTTTATATATACCGGGTATAACAGCAAAATTGTCCAAATCTTGTCACAGAATGTATCTAATGTAATATCTAAAAAATCACTAAATTAATTGAGTTTCTTTTTTCCAGGTTTTCAGATAAGACGTTTAACCATCTTGACACCATTTGTCGTAAGAATCACTGAAAAATCCTTTGAGTTATTCAGCTAGAAAGAGAACAGGTTAAAATCGTTCTGTGTCAGTTCCATTATGTTTTCCCAACTGAGCAATGGTGAGAGGAAAAATAATTAAAACCTTCCGTAATGGTACCAACGTTCATACGTTGGCTTCAATCTTCAAAGTCCAGTCAAGAAACATCAAGAAAAAAATCAAGAATTAACATCAAGCAAGAAAAAAAAATTACCATTAATTTATACTGGAAAATTTTTTTTAGCGTTTTTAGACCCGAAAAATAACTAAGAATATTTCTCTCCGATTGTCAATGATGCAGTGAATGCCGAAAGGTATTATTTTAGTTTTGAAACGACGCATAGGTTTCGGGCAGGTTTTCAGGATGTTTTTTGTCCTAAAAAGAACGCTAATGTAATAGAAAAAAAATAGATGAAGCCTAGCAGTCATGAATCCAAAGGTATGTCGAGCTTTCAAATCTGCTACAGCAAACGACGACCTTCGAAAATGAGGTAGGCAAACAAAAAAGGTTATTTCCCAATGTAGGAAATGGCTTGTGACTTTTAATGCATCCAAATCGAAAATGCTGTCATTTACTCCCCATAGAGAAACTTCCCTGCCTCCAATCAGCATGGTTGATACTCAATTCCACGAAAGCGCTTCACTTCGCCTTCTTGGTCTCATGTTATCCACTGACCTGAGGTGGAACAACTACATTGAATCAATAGCTGCATCTATTACAAGGAAAGTTGGTTCTTTGTGTCACGCCAGAAGTTTTTCTCGTCTGAATCCATCCTTCACATCTACAAATCTACCATTCGTCCATGTATGGAATACTGTTGCCATATATGGTCTGGTGCCCCCGCTGTTCATCTCGAGGTTCTCGACAAAACCCAAAGACGTATATGCAATGTGATTGGTCCTGACTTGGGGTCTCGACTCCAGTCACTTTGTCAGCGACGTAATGTGGCTTCCCTCTGTCCTTTTTCTAGATATTTTCATGACATCTGCTCTGACGATCTATTTTCACTGGTGACCTGAGTGCATGTATCTAAGCGTGCTACTAGGTTGGCAATTTGGTCCCACCCTTTTACTGTCGAAAGAGTTCAATGTAACTGACTCTTCTACTCCAACAGCTTCTTCTCTCGCACTTCCCGACTGTGGAACTCCCTTCTTCTAACTTGCTTCCCTGATAATTACAATATTCAAAAATTTAAATTTAGTGTCAATCGACATCTTCTGCTGCCTTGATCCCCGTTCTTTTTGTCCGTCTCCATTCTTCTTTTTACCCTTTTCTCAATCCCCCCCCTATACCCAGTCTTTTCCCTTACTTTCCCTCTCTGTAGCCCCTGCTTGGAGTGAAATGCTTTAAAAATTACTTATTATTTTATGTGCTGTGTTCCTTTAGAATGTGGTCGCTCATGCCTCTCCACTTCATGTCCTTAGTAGCACTAAGCAATGATGGACTCTTTATTATTCCTGTTCATTGCCGCTCTGTCATCCATTTACGCAATGTCTTTCTTTAGGTAGGTTATTTGATGGTTCCCTCTGCACCTCTTGCCTCCAGAATGTTCTGTGAGTGTTAAATTTTCCAAGCCCTCTTTCCTTATTATATGCCCCAGACATTTTAGTCTCTGTTGTAGCATACCTACAGACGACAATGGGTATGTCTCCATTCACATAAATACCATAGTAAATACTGTATGTTGGTCTGCAGTTGGAGATTCGTCAAACTCTCTGTCTCCGAGCTGAGAGGATCTCCAGACGAAGCTATGTCGAAGAGTAGAGTTTCGTCTCGGGAAACAGCTACCCCGACCCCGTTTTATCCAGGGACTACGGGAAATTTTTGGCCGAGCCTACGGGCTCGGATACCCCACATTAAATTCGACCTTTTGCCACATCCGATCGTGTGGGGCAGTTGGTAGATATCCTGCAGTTGGAGATTCATTGCGGAACTCACTTGACTCACTTCTAGCAGTTGGTTACTTCTTATACGCGCCGCTGGCGAATCTTATATTTGTTATGCTTGTCCTAAGTATTATCGTTCATTACCAATCTTTGTTTGATTATTCTATTCAGTAACCTTCCCTGGGTTATAACAGTTTCTATCCTTCCAATTCCCATTTTCTTTAAAAAAAAAGATCCTCGTTGATCACATATTCAGTCCATGGTGTTCTCAACATCCTTTTGTAATATTACATCTCTGTCCCTTCGAGTTGCTTCTTTATCTGTGAGAAAAAATTCCAACATTCATTATCATATGAGGATAGATATGAAATAGTAATTCATACATCTTTTCTTTTTTTCTTTTTTTCTAACGAAATTTTCATATTTCTTAATGCCTTGTTTAGTTTCAGGAAGACATCCGATGCATCTTCGTTTACTAAATTTCGGATAACTGGAGCACCTTGTACGTATCAAAACGTTACGGTAACCATTTTCTCATTATTTTATTATTAGCATCAACTTAATAACTTTATTAGATGTAAATTTTAAAAATATGGAATATTTCCCATTAATCAACAAATATTAAAAGATGTTTATTTATTTTCATCTACCGGCCTGAATATTCAAGAAATCTTATAAGAGGAAAATATGTGCTGTCCAATTTTTCTCTAATAAGATTTCTCGAACATTCAGGCCGGTAGACGAAAATAAATATACTGTTCAACAAATAAACGGAACGTTTACTCAAATACGAATATCTACAAAAAAAAATATAAAAAGATGTTTCCTCAAGGCATATTGTTTAAAATGGAACATTTTAACAATTTTAAATCCTTTTATGTGCCGTGTCGTTCAAGACGTGAACGATTACGTCTCTCCAAAACTTCCTCTCTTTTGTAGCTCTAAGCAACGTTTGTACTCTATCTCTCCCCGTCCCTCTTCTGCCAGCCATTTGCGCGATCTCATTAGTAAGGTATTTCCCTCTGTCCGCCTTACCTTTAATATATCATTGTATCAAATTCTCCAAGCCCGCTTTCCTCATAACGAGTCCTAGAAATTTAAATTATAACATTAGAATACTTTTTCTTCACTTAATATGTATACAAGTTATAAAATTTATTTTCTTGTTTTTTTTTTGTTTTTGTTTTTTTCAATTAAGAATCACTATTTTAGATGGTGAATGCACGTTTTAATATCTTCCTGGAAATTATTATCCATTTTCTTAACGTAACGTTACAATGTAACGTATTTGCAACGTTGTATTGTAACGTAGACTTCTGCTTTGTCGAGAGAGATTCGCTCTCTGATTATATCTGCCCGTCTTATGATGCTTTAAGAATTACTTATACTCTATGGCTGTATATTTTACAAACATTCAGCTGTTCGTTGTCGTGTAGCGGATTTTATAAATTGTCTGTTTCAAATCTTGTTCCTTCAATTGTGGGGTGGATCGGAGATTTGGGCGGGGGGGGGGCGTCTTAGAACACATTCCTCGCTTGGGAGAAAACGATTTTTAATCCTTCATCAATTACAACGAGCTGTCAGTTGAATAATTTATACGTTGAAGAAAGAGCTAAAAGTCATATTCTGTCAATAGGATTTGCGCTTCTTGCAAATTGGGACGTGAATTCTACTGAATGTGTTTTCTTTTACATCGACAGGCAAATCGATGGAGACAAGTCCGAATCAATCGGAAGTTGCATCTCACTTTGGTACGAAGTCACACTGAAAACATTGTAAGGGACACTGATTTCGTGTCTGCACAGTCGGGTGCACTCTGACGCGTCTGGCGCCGTCCACTATTCACCTATGCGATTCGAATCTGGACATTCTAACTCCCTGGGATACGGACAACCTAATAACAGATTGACTTTTAGGCTATTAAATCCTTCATCTAATTTCTTTGGAATTTCACCCAATTCCTTGGACTCTTCTGATTTTCGAAAACACTGAAGTTATTAATAACATTATGATATCGTCAAAATGGTCTTTATGACCTTGCCTGCGAAGTATTTGCTTTATAAAACAAGTAGCCAATTATTTTCCACACGGAAAACCTTTTCTCACAGACGCGTTGTTAGTTTCTCTCAAGTCTCTCGCTATTTCTATAGCAAATGTTCAGACGAGCTACATTCCTTAGTTTCACCAATCTAAACTTTCACAGCTAGGACCCGTCATGTCATGTATACGGGGTGTCAAATAATCCTTATTCCCTTTATATGCATTTGATAAGGAAAAAGTTCCACATTGAGAGCTTCTTCTTCCCCAGAATTGTCCCTTCGTGAAATAGACTCCTAACAGGATAATTCACTAGTTAAAGTCTGGGGTCAACTGTTATCTATTCTACGTATCTTCATTAATATGCATCTTTTCCTCCACTTTTACTTACCCATACCTACAGCAATCTTAATCGCTAGCACTCTACCTTGAGTGGTTCTTAGGTCTTTTGTTGGGTGAACAATAGTATAAAAATGTATGTTGCTAACCCTGTAGATTTACAGGTGAGTATAGAGATGCAGACTCACTATTGCTGCGCTGGTTTCAGTAGCAAACACTTTTTTGTGGTTAGTTTGCTAACCTCACATCCAATTGTGTTTTGAATTCAGAGTTGTTCTTCTCTTAGAATGATTGCCAACCAAAGCTATAGGACCCTGAACATGAATTCATACCTTTTCAAGAGTATTTGTGCAAAATCGAACGCAATTAGCTCGGCTGGAATTTGAACACGACACGACACGACAATCACCAGTTTCCGTGCCGATAGCTCCGACGCTACACAGCCATTTTACGAGGACAACCTGAGGTTAAATAAATCTAAACATTCTCACTAAGACAGGCCAGTACTCTTCAGGTGTTTGCTTAACTTTACTTCTGTTTCGAAGAGAGTATACTTTACCGATTTGATCTTCTTATCTCAGCTACAATTTTTGCCAAAGCAACTTTCGTAGACAAAGCAAATGTCTTGTGTTTACGTTTCACTCATTAATCGGCCTTGCAAGACCATGGAAAAGGCCCCAAAGACTCAATAATACTGATTATGTACAAGAAGCCCTCGATTAGTGCGGCTAATGTGCACATCGGTAACTATAAAAAAAAATCAGTTTTCAATTACTATGGTTAAACTGAAGAATGTTTTACCGCACTAATCCAGTATTATGTATGCACTGATCGAATTTTGGTATATAAAAATTTTAACGCACTAATCGAATTCGCATTAATCGATGGCTGAATCATAGCAATGTATCGAGTCAGGTGTGCAGTGACACCCCACGGGACAAACGAATTGCACAATTTCAAAACAAAAGCTGGTTATTTTTCAAGATAGCGAATTTTCAGGTTAAATTCCTTCAGCACATCCACCTGTAAAACTGGCCCATGGGCACACACATATATTTTCTTCGGAGATGTTAGCTCACCCTCGAGCAGCCTTTCTGACTCCCACGTCTATTTAGTCCTCAGAAAAAAACGTGCTTGTCTCGATGACTGGGCCGCTCGCTCAGAGAAAAAATTAGTTTTTTTTAATGGTTCTCGATTTTGAAAATTGTCTATACGATGTATAGTTGAGTTTGTTTATATAGTTCTGTGTTACTCATTTATAACTCGGACTCACATTCGAGTCCGCAATAATTGTTACGGGAAAAATATAGTAGCAGACACGTGTTTTCTACATAAACACGACAAGCATTCCCGCAACATATCTGACTCAAGAAGATTTGCTACTTTGATTTCCTGAGCAACAACCTCATTTAGTAACCCTCTTCCTTGAGTGGCTCTTGGGCCTTCTATTGTGTGAAAGATAGTAATAATTAAAGAAAGAAAAGTATAGCACGGAATATTTTTTCTGAAAAGTTAAGAGGACTTGAAACTATCAGAAGGCACTGCTTAGCAATGTTTAAATGTTTGTGCATAAATGGTTTTTCAAAAAGACGGTTATTCCTTTGACACCGCAATTACTGTATACACTTGTATCCTCTTCGGCAATGTTTATTTACAAGATTATGAAAATATCTCAACCACGTACAATGCGATATTTATTATTTACCATTTTATAAATAACTATGAAAACGAGATTTTTTATTATTTTATATAAATATCAATGAACAATAGAGCAAGTATTTCATTATTGTTGGTTCACATATTTTTATACTTGTAAATATCAAATTATTCTTGTAAATAATCAGTCAAATAAATAAATAGTGTTTAATATCTTTGTTGTCAATTTTCACGAATAAAGAAAATGTATAAATACAATTTCATGTTTGGTTTTAACTAAAATTCTAATCACCACTATTTAAAACAATGAAGGAGTCAAAATTGTATACAGTAATAGCGGTGTTAAGAGAATAACCGTTTTTTTTTTTGTTTGTTTGTTTGTTTTTTTCACACACCGCTTATATTTATTTATTTATTTTTGCGGGCATGAAAGTTAAACATTGCCCTTTTTTTCTTCTTCTTTTTTTCTTTTTTTCATCTTAGAAACCGAGGACTCTTTCCGAATGATGTATAACAGATGCGAGATATAGCTCTGATTTGAAATATAAATCTATTCTAATATATTTGTAATAGCCGCATCGAACTTAGAGCATCGCATAAACTCGAATATTTGACTGCAACTTATTACGAGGCTAAATTGCAAAATATTCTCTTACTTGGTATATAGACACTTTTTCGTGACAGCTTTTGGTTTGGATTATTTTGTTTTACGGCATATCAACCTCGATGGGGTATTTAATGCCGACAACATTTTTAGGATAGACTCGTATGAATGGAATATGTATTCTTTGGTTTAGATCAATTTGGTTTATTTTGTTTTACGGCATATCAACCTCAATGGGTTATTTAATGCCGACAACATTTTTTATTGCTGGTAATATTTTGTTTTATGAAAGATCTGTTTCTGGTAATATATTTCCTTCAAAACTGTATTGCTGCTAATAATTTTTTTCAAAAAAGTATTGTCGGTAATTGTTAACTATTTGCCCATAGCTGGGACCCTAACAGGTGCTACCACCCCGGGTCAGGGTGGACCTGGGAACACCAGCAATTAAGAGGTGGTTCCACGCTTCTCAAAACCTCCTGATGAGAGGCATTGCTGCTGGACGTAGTTTAACGTCTTACCCAGGACGCGGTTTTCGTGACAGAAGCCAACTTTAAACAGACGAGAATCAAATGTTAAACTTCGTAATTCTGATCAGCAAGTTCAGTGATCCGATCCCGCTTTTTTTTGGTAATAATGAATTTTTCGTTCTCAAAGATTTGTTCAAGTGATTTATTGTTGCTTAGCGGCACTTGTACTAGTAATTCTACTTATTGTTAAAGTTACGTATTTCTATTTATAATAGTAATAAAATGACAACAGATGGGTAAAGAAAGTAAAAAGAGAATGATAAAAGAAAATAGAGAGAGAAAAAGAGAGAGAGAGAGAGAGAAAATGATCAGAAATTACGAAAATAAAATGAGAAGGAAAGTTAAAAACAAAACAAGAGGGCGAGAGAAAGAGAGAAAGTAGGCGGGAGGGGGAGAAGGTCACGTGAGCCATAATAGAAAAGTTAACTTAATTCTGGATGCAATTTTAATGCTTACCTCTTTCTTCCTCAATCAGTGACACCTTAGACCATATTTAGAACAAAGCTAAACCTTTGATTAACTTGGCTTAACCAGCTCTTTTCTTCAGCCAATCACAAAACAATCGCAGTCATTGCTCCAAACATAGAACTGCCAAATTTGCTCGGGTCTTTTTCTCCCCCCCCCCTCCGCCTCATCGCCTCTTTACCCCGCCGACCTAGTCTCTTCTGCTACAATTTGCAGATCCCTTATGTTCACGCTTTTCTCCATCGTTACCTCCGTTCTGACTCGATGCTAGAATTGTTTTCGCACCCCTTTGCCAAAGATCCTTCTATTTCGGCGCATAATTGATGAACAGAACATTCTCAATAAATAATCAATCACGTACATATCACCTTTCCTGCCCCCTGAATGCCTTAACGTATTACAACGAGTTGCTCTCTTGTTATAAGAGAAAAGAAGCCCAATCAGCAAAAATCTATTGATCAGGAAATCAACCGACCTGATCTGCAGTGTTTTTTAGACTATTATACTCATCATCTTTTTTTTTCCAGTATGCCATCATCATCATCATCATCATCATCATCATCATCATCATCATCATCATCATCATCATGTGAAATTGAGTGGGCAATGCTCCCACACGATCACTTTTTTCATCCATCTAACAAATGAAGAACATGGTTATTTTCATCGTAGGGAAACTTTTCTTCTCTTTTAGTACTAATGTTCACCCAATACAAGTCTCAAGAGCCACTCATGGTAGTGTGTTATTACTGAATGAGGTGTGTGACATGAACATTAGTGAAGGTCATGAGGATAAGAAGCATGGATAGCAATTGATGAGATTAATGATTGTAACGCTCAGCTCAGGAAAGCAGCCACGTGTAAGTTCGTTCCACATAGTATCAGATCTCATTGCGGGGAGGAGTTGTCTGAGTGAAAATCCCTCCTTACAAGTGAAATACGGAGGGTGATTCGACTTCATGAACGTAGAATGGCAAGTCCTGCCTAGAAATGTTTGAACTAGTCGAACTGAAGAGTGGCGCACATCTGAACATTTGTTATGGACATACCAATAGACTTGTAACTTTACGTCTGTGGGGAAAGAGGTTGTAGAATGGAAAATATGTCATTTCATTGAGAGAGAGAGAGAGAGAGAGAGAGAGAGAGAGTGTGTGTGTGTGTGTGTATGTGTGTGTGTGTGTGTGTGTGTGATTGGTTCGGATATCCGCATATCAAAAACAAATCAGATTTAATGATAACCAGATAAGGATGAACTTAAAACGTTTGGCTAAGTTATCGAATCAAAACTAATATTTTATTCCAGGTGTTAGGTAGGTGAAACTCATTAACATTAGATAACTTTTGAAAACTTTCTTTTACAAACAGAAACTCTGGTAATCTTATTTACGCTAGCACAAAATCTGGCTCTTTTATTTGTGCTTAAATACATACTAATGTCGGAGTTAGCTGCTCCTTAATTCCCTAATTATTCACTAGGGGTCACTCTCGCTACACTATAAATTCTGGGCGACTTCTTGCCTCGTTCTCTTTTTCATTTCAGCATACACTTCTACAATGTGAGCTCTCGTAAAAAGATAGCGTTTCCCACATGCGGGAAGACGCCATGAACATAATACACACATACACGTACGTACGAACATTCAACAAAGAACAAACACAAATGTTCACACACACGCAAGTGTTATTGACTATGTCCATTGTAAAACTGTGTTGTTTAATAGATATATTTGTTGATATATATATATATATATATATATATATATATATATATATATATATATATATATATATATCGGTCTTGTTTGTTTTCTTTTCATCTTCGGTTGGACTAAATTTGAGTCCGCCATTTTCTTGTAGGTGGACCTTCTTCTAGCAGGAAATATAAACAGCATGGGTCCCCAATTCAACAACTCGTAAATACCCCCCCCCGGTCATCTACATTAAAACTCTTTATGTATCAACTGAAAATATCAACAACAAAAAAAGAGAAAAATATGAATTTTCACCCCCGAAATAAATCCATTGACTATTCCATTAACTTGACGCAGTTAACTCCTCCTCAGTCCCTTAATCATTCAACAGGGGTCTCTCTCCTCTGGCTATAAATACTGGCTGACCCATTATGCGCTCGATCTTGTCCATGGCGCAAAGTTCGCAGACCAATTTCACATTCTCTATCCATTCAACAATGGTCATATCGGTTGGGGCGCCGCTGAATTCTGGAATCAAACGGGCGTCAAAGATCTTGCTTTCCATTTTGAAGAATTAATATGCCGAAATAGCTTGTGGGGAAATAAAAAGAAAACAGCAACCAGCGAGTAAATTCAAGCTCTCCCAACTGGTATTCCAAACTCGAGTCGTTCCTTCTTGAGTTCTGTCTCAAAATCGCACTAACAGACTTTTCCAGTCGCCAACCGTGAACGGCACTCCAAGAATCTCGCACTGGGGAAAAATTCGTTGCTTTTATATTTGTCCATATACCCATAATCCCTTGCGTCTTCATGCGATCCCATAGTTCATTGCGTCCCTGTCCCATAATGCATTGCATCTTTATTGCATAAAAATGCAATGCAAGTCCCCCCCCCTTATTCTTTTACGTTATCTGGCCGAGGACGGATTACATTCATTCATTACATTCATTTCAATTGCAGTAGCTTTACATGCTAAGCAAATACGGGCTCTTTTTTGGCGGGGACAAGGCAAGTCGCAACCAGTTGTGCTCGTCCCAAGTTCTGCTTCATCACGTCTGCCACATACGTTAAGAACAATACACGTACGTACGAACACTCACAACACACACACATAATTTCTCCACACATACACTATGCAACTGTCCATGTCTTTGTTTAACTCGTTATTAATATATATTTGTTTACCCATATATATCGGTCTTGTTTGTTTTCTTTGGACTTAATTAAAGTCCAACATTCTCATGTAGCTGGACCGGCTAGCAGGAAATTTTAACCTTCTGATATCTCTCTACATCTTCACTCCAGCGGTCCGCTACAAACTAGAAAGTAATGAGCAACTGAATACTTTGTAAAATCTGCAATACCCTTTTCGTTTAATCCATTGTCGGAGTTAGCTCCTCCTCGGTTTCCTTAATCCTTCAACAGCGGTCTCTCTCCCCTGGCTATAAATACTGGCTTACCCTTAGCCTCTTTCTCTTTTTCGACTCAGGCCTTGGGCCGCTACCTCGCGCGGAGGTGAGGTAAAATCTCTCTCTTTTTCACTTAGGCCAATATGTGACCTCTCACAGATACAGCGTTTCCCCAAATCCTGGGAACGCGCTAAGAACAATACACGTACGTACGAACACTTACAACACACGCACATAATTTCTCCATACAAACTCTATGTAACTGTTCATGTCTTTGTGTAACTCGTTATTAATATATATTTGTTTACCCATATATATCGGTCTTGTTTGTTTTCTTTATCTTCTTTGGACTTAATTAAAGTCCGACATTCTCATGTAGCTGGACCCGCCAGCAGGAAATTTTACCCTTTTCTGATATCTCTTCACATCTTCACCCACACGGTCCGCTACACCATTGAACTCTGAAAGCTAACCCCTTGCCAATAATAGCGATCCAATGCGAAATCTTTTTTGATATAAAATAAGGAGAAAAATTAAATCAACAAGAGAATGGCGTCCATCAAAGTCACGTGAAAAGTTTCAGTTTTGTTCACGCGTCCAACATTCAGATTTTCGCCAGTGTCAAATTACGCATTGATTATATTATCAGCCTTAACGAAGCGCTTGGCATTTTAAAGAACATTATTTCAACTATCCAAGAAAGCTAAGTATTTCATCCTATCCCACTTCATCTATTCAATATGCAACCGTAACACTTATGTGAAAAACTTAATTTGTTTTAAACATTTTTAATATTATTTTGTGTTAGATGAATCAGTTGAATGAACATTTCCTCTACATAACAATCTGTTGAAACTACGTTAAAAATTTCCGATTTATTTTCTTGAAACGAGCTACTGACACAACTTCAAGCGTGTAAATTCGTAAATAAATTCCTTATCTTGTTTTGTTAAAAATAATGCGTGCGTTTCCTCGTCATTACCATCCATCGTTCATTTTCTTGGTGTGAGTAAATCAACTGTTCATTATAACCTTAAAGTCCCACGCAACTATATATCCATCTGTAAGAAAACTTGTCCAGTGTCTCTTGTATCGATACAAAGGCGTGACGAATTATTCGCAAACGTCGGTAAACAAAGGGTGTAACAGTGGCGTTTATAGCAATCAGAAAATGAGGGTTACTTGGTTTGGAGGGTGGGGGATTAATATGTGTCTATGGAAGGGGAGGCAAAGAGGAGTGAATATAAGAATTTTTTATTTACTTTTATGTTTCACCTTGCCGACAATAAATATTCGTTTCCAATATGGTACCTATCAAGTAAGATGAGACTTAACTTTAGTAGGCCTGAAGTTTCAATACACTTCTGTTTATTATAATAGAGAATTTCCCAGATGTAATAATTGAATTAATTTAAACATCTTTAGTTTGGTGAAGTAGGTGGATGTGACTTTCAAGTATTTCTTTTTCCAATTTTCTTATTCTAGCAGCAATAAATAAATAAATAATAGGTGGTGATGAAGGCAGTAAAAGCCATGATTATCTTGAAACGGTTGATATTTTGTCAATAATATCATGCAGAAATATCCTGGTTCTAAGAGGTTCTGATGAATTTATTTGATAAGGTAGATTTTATTCTAAGAATTTAAATAAAACCGAAACTTAAACCCGTGCAAGAGTTTTAGATTGCTGCCATCATGGGGTTAACTCCATTTATTTTCCAGAATCCGCTACTAGGGGATGCTCTTCGGCACTATAAATACTCTGCAATAATTTTTCGCAATCTCTTCGTACCTTTTCCGCTTACACGTCAACATGTAAGTCTCTCGCGGGAAAACGTGTTTCCCATTGGGAAACGCATGAACATACCACACACACACACACACACACACACACACACACACACACACACACACACACACACAACACACGTACGTACGCACATTTACTCACTTCACATCCTTTGAACCAAAAAGGTATTCACATTCCTTTGTTACACACATCATTGTCTTTGTCACTGGAATACATTTCTTGTTAATACATTATCATTTGTTTGTACATATATTGTACATTCTCGCTGTTTCTTTGTATTTTATCTTAGTGGACCCGCATACAAGACCTCCATTTTTGTTGTGGATATTCCAGGACATACGTGTTTTTCCCAACGCAAACACGCGATGTACATACTGTCTGTAACGACGTAAAAAAACGTCAAGAAGAAAACGAAAGAAAATTTATCACTTATAAAAATGAAGTGTTTGAATTTCAACTCTCTCTTTCCAAGTTAAAGAAATATATCCAAAGAACCAGGTGCCTAACAGGTTTTGTCATATAAGATATTTCTTCTGTCTAAATTTCTGAGATGAGGAGTTATTATTATTTCCCAACGGACTAATATCCTTATATTTGTTGTTGTTATCACAACGTTTTGGCTGTTATACCTACCGGTCTTTTCAGGTGTTTGTCGATTCGGATAACTTTCAAGAAATATTGAACTTAATAAAGAAAAGAGAAACGATGTCAGAGAGAGCCAAGTTTGACAATAAGTTTGCAGCCGCCGCAGAGGTTTAAAGTCCCAAGTTCCTACTTCGTAATCGTTAAAACATTGGGTTTGGATTTTCTTGGCGCAGTATTTGTGAATACAATCCATGGTCCAGGAATTACAGGCTCAAATTCAATGAAAACAGGTAGAGCAATAAGTGAACAGTAGTAAAAAGAACAAGATTGTTTTAATCATTTCACCCAAAGCAAGGAAACAAAGCCACTAAGACACAAGGGGGTTACTGAGTGTGAAAGAATATAAGAAAAAGAAAAACATTATTAAGGAGCGAGAACAATAAAAGAACAAAAAATAAGACGACAGAATGCAACAACTGACGCTGTATTTAAACCTTTGAAGATCAAACTTAGCTGGAAAGTGAGAAGTGTGAGGAAAGAAACTTTTAGCATAGAACGTAAGGTTACATCTAGCAGTCATTTCAACTGTAAAATGATGAGATTTTGCCGCCAATCAAGTACTGTGTTTAAATTAATAGAGGCTAGGTACCATAGAGGAAAGTTCATCAGAAGTAATACACCGCTGGTCAAAATCTTAAGACCAGATACAAAATGGGTTAAAAAAATATAAAATACTGTTACTTTAATCAAAATATATTTGCGAAACATTTACATTTAATTAGAAAATGTAGTCTATCAACAAACAATTTTAAGCTTTTAATTGATTAATTTAAACAAACATTGAAAAAGGTTTGAAGAAAGATAAGACCCTGTGTGAAAAAAAACAAATTACTGGACAAAAGTTTTAGAACTAGTGTGCTCATAGCTTCAGGCGTGTATACATCTACGTAGCTCATTTCTAGTATTAAGTTTCAGATTTTAAAATGGCGAAGTGTAAAACTTTAAGAAAGTTCGAACAGGATTGTTGAACTTCAAAGACGTGGTCTTTCGCAACGAGCCATTGCAAATGAAATTGGCCGTAGCAGAACTGTCATTGCTAACTTCATTAAAAATCCGGATGCGTATGCTTCTAAAAAATCAAGCGGTCGCCCCAATAAAATCTCACCATCTCTAGACAGACGCATTAGGCGAGAAGTTAAGAGAGATTCAAGCCTAACATTAAATCAGATAAAAGCGAATACAGATGCTGAATGCATCTCTCGAACAATTCGACAGCATTTAGATAAGAAAGGGTTTAAGAACTTGAAACGGCTGCAGAGGCCTCGCCTTCTTCTTCGCCATAAAACCTCCCGTTTACAATTTGCTTCCGATTATCAAACTTGAGATGTGGATAAATGGAAGAAAGTGTTGTTTTCAGTCGAGAAAAAAATTCAATCTTAATGGCCCAGACGGTTTTCAGCGTTACTGGCATGCAAAAGATATCCAAAAAAAATTTCTCAACACGACACAGTGGAGGTGGATCAATTATGGTCTGGGGTTCATTTTCGTACAATGGAACTCTTGAGTTACAGGAGGTAAAAGGTTGTCAAACAGCTGCTAGTTACACTGACATGTTAAGAAAGGCATCGCTAATTATCGAAGTTCCTCATCTATGTGAAGAAAACTGGATTTTCCAGCAAGACAATGCTGCAATCCACAACGCTCTCCAGATCGAAACCCAATCGAGAATGTTTGGGAATGGATGGCAAAAGATGTTTATAAACATGGATCGCAATTTGAAACTGTGTATGCTCTTCGTGCTGCAGTTTATGCATCCTGAGTGAGCATCCCAAGCACCCTCATGCAGAAGTTAATAATGAGTGTGCCAAAGCGAATTTTCGAAGTAATTCGCAGAAATGGAGGATACACTAAGAATTAAATTGTCGTTGTGACTTATTTGTCATTTTTCTTATCATCTTATCGTTAAGGCCAACCAAAAAAATCTTTTTTTCAATGTTTGTTTAAATTAATCAATTAAAAGCTTAAAATGTTCACTTGTTTGTTGAAAAACTACATTTTCTAATTAAATGTAAATGTTTCGCAAATATATTTTGATTAAAGTAACAGTATTTTATATTTTTTTTTAACCCTTTTTGTGTCGGGTCTTAAGATTTTGACCAGGGGTGTATACATTAAACTTAGTCAGACATTTTTATGCCGTATTCGTAAAAGTATACTTTAGTCTTATTTAATAATCTTCGATATAGTGTTTAGAGAAAATGAAATATTGTAAAATAAGATTCAAGCATCAATTTAATTTCACTTGATAAATATCAGTATCGGATTTATGAATGCGCAGTTGATATTATAGTTATCGGTGTGGAAAATAGTGGGCTGGCTAAATTCAAATTTTGGCCGAGGTTGTTGCGTGGTACTATGGGCACCCACATAGAAAGGGAAGAGTGCGTTTTATCTCGATCTCAAGTTTTTCTGTTTGGTAGGTCAGCGGAAGGATCATTTGGAATTTGGTCTTCTAAGTGGCATCCACTTTAACCGAAGCAGAATGGGAAGCAACTGGATTTGGGAGGGATTAAGTGGCAACAAAGCTGGAAATATGGTATATCCGAGTGCTGCTCTATATTAACAGTCATACTTGGGGTCGTTTTGGTCCGTCCTTAGCGGGAGATGGACGTCAAGGTTCCGAAGCCTCTATTTTGTATTGCCATCCATCTCATCGGGATGAATAGATGGACGAGGAGATCGTAGGGTGAAGAGCTGACATAACAGTAGTTGTACAAGAATCACCTACCTATCCACCCGGACGAGCAGGCGAAGCCCTAAATAAAACACCTACATTTAATATAGAAAACAGTGTTCATGTTCTGACTTCTCAACGTGAGTTTTATCTTTCATCGTGTTACCTTGTGAGCATGCATTCCCCATCTTTCGGTACACACCGACGAGATCGAGAACCAGATTCAACGTGGGGGTGAATCATTGGTCGGTAGGTAGGAATCTTGGGCGAGGGCCGCATTGTATGTTCACAGTTGCACACACTTTGTTCGAAAAATCTTGGTAAAGGTATGAATTTATTCATCTTTTCTCTCCATCACCTGTACGTAAAAAAGTAGGGTAGAATGGGCATTCTAGCCTTGGTGGAGCAAAATTATTAAGACAACTCTGAATTCAAAACCATGTCGAAGGCAATAGGAAATCACTCCACTACCTTTCTCCAAGCAGAGTCATGGTGACTCATAATTTGCAGATATTAAAGAAAAGGAAGTTGTCCGCTGCATGAAATATCATGGTTAAAAAATATCTTAACTGTTAGAATCCACACTGAAGAAAGGTTCTGTTACTTTGGATAAAAGAAAACGTATTAATCAGAACATGTAATTCATGCAATAAATAGTTTAGATAATTTTTTTGTTTACTTAGAAATTTTAGAACCTCAAAGATTTTCCAAAGATCACAATCTAAAGGACACAACAACAACAACAATAATAATAATAATAATAACAATCCCCATATATAAAAGGTAATGTGTCTCAATATATATATATATATATATATATATATATATATATATATATATATATAAACATATATATATATATATATATATATATATATATATATATAACTTGGATAATACAATTTGAAATAATATTTTTCACTATAAAATTATTAAACTACTTGCAGGGATACAGAAGGTTATTCAGATAAGTCACGTGGGTAGCGGGGTGGACGCTTTATGACGTCACTTCTTACAGTGACGAGTGGCCGGTCATTCAGACGATTTACAGTAGCCAAACCGAACGGTTGCTTTTTAGCCTGTGCCAAATATCTGTTGGCTTTATTTACAAATAAAAATTTATGTTGCACTTGTCTAATAAAACTATAAAACATCCTCAAAACAAGAAAAGAAAGTCTGTTTACCATGTCGTCCGAGACAATTTTTCATACCCAAATCTGTCTTGCATCTTTATCAGGCTACCATTTGACCGTGCTGTGATTCTTCTGTCACATCTGGTTTGGTGCTCCGTCCTGGGTATGACGATAAACTACATCCGCATCCAGGATATGACGATAAACAACATCCGCATCCTGGGTAAGAAGATAAACTACATCCGCGTCCAGGGTATGACGATAAACTAAATCCGACAGCAGGGCCTCTGATCAGGAGGTTTTGAGGAGCGTGGAATCACCTCTTAATTGCTGGTGTTCCCAGGTCCATCCTGACCCGGAGTGGTAGCACCTGTTAGGGTCCCAGCTATGGGAAAATAGCTAGCTAACCCCCAAACTGAGGTCAAAACACTATGAAAATGTAAAAATAAGTTTTAATACCAGAAATAGATTGCAAAAAATTATTAGCAGCTATATATTATTACCAGCAATACACTTTTGAAAACAAAAAATATTACCAGCTATACATTTTTGAAAAAAATATTATCAGCAATAGATTTTTGAAGAAAAAATATTACCAGAAATAAAAATTTTGTCGGCATTAGGTTGACATGGCGTAAAACAAAACAAACCAAACTGGTCTGGTGTTTCTGCTATGTATCTTGAGATTCTGTAATATTACCGGTCCCGACCTGGCATCTCAGCTTTAGTCACTTTCCACCACAATCACACAGCTTCCTGGTGACTTTTCTTCAAATATTTTCATTGCAATTGTTCTGATGAACTTTCCTCTTCGGTACCTCGACTTTATGATTTTCGGTATAGATCTACAGCTAGCTCCATCCATTTACTGTTGAAATTGTTAAACGTAACATTAAATTAAATTCTAATAGTTTCTTCTTTCATACTTCTCGCCTGACCATGAAACCTCCCGGCTTTTTTGCTTTCCTGTCAGTAAAAAATAAAATAACAATAAAATGCAACGTCAATCATCTTCTGTCTCCTTTAATCCTGTGTGTTTTATTGGCTTTTCTCCTCAACAACTTTATCTTGGTTTCTTTAGCTCTGTTGTCCTTTCTTCCTTAGTAAGTTTTGTGTCTTAGAGGCTTTATCGCCTTGCTTGAGGTGAAAGTATTAGGGAAAAAAGTACAAATATAAACTGAAACTCACAGGATATATTGGTCATAAAAATAAATCCTTGAAGTTTGCCAACATTAGTTCATTAATTATTTTATTGCAAAAATATTGACTTGTAGAATAAAATCTGATATCGTGTATATATATATATATATATATATATATATATATATATATATATATATATATATATATATATATATATATATAAGGCCAGATTATGATCTTTTCAGGCCTCTAAGTTAATGAAATTATGCCCCCTACCTTAGACGGAGCCACCCTCTATCTCATCCGCACCCATCTCGAATATTTTTAACTTGTGATATATTTTAGCGACATTTACATAGCTTGAAGTAAACTTATACCAAATTCTTTAGCTAGAATAGCTATCTTTTGTTTGTCAATAAAAAATAATTTTAATACCACTATTTTACTCACTATTTACATTATTCGGACTATTGTCCTCATCTTTGTCGCCATATTTATCACACATTTATCAATGTCGAACTGAATATTTATCACATATTTATCAATGTCAAACTGAACCCTTTATTTCGCTCACTGGGGTAGTCTACTCCAGTGAGCGAAATAAAGGGTTCAGTTCGACATTCCAACCTCCTGAAGAAGGCCGGAGCGTACAACGGCCGAAACGTTGTGATAAATATGGCGACAAAGATGAGGACAATAGTCCGAGTAATGTAAACAGTGTACATAATACCTCATCTCAGAAATATAGACAGACACTATTTTGCTATTTGTTACAAACCAAATTAAAACATATTTCAACACAACTTTAGTAAAAAGAAACATTTTTTATAACTAGCATTATAATAATAATACAAAATAAATATGAGTTTGTTATACTGATGCCATTTCAGTTTATTTAGAACTTAGAATATCCTTAAAAGTTAAAATCACTGCTTTATAAAAATTTCTAAGATTTAAACATTCTGAATTAAAATCAAACATGTTATCTACATGAAACACAATGACAAATTAAAACATTCTTTTCTTCCTGCAAAGTCAATTAAATATGAATTTGTCATATTGATATCATTTCAGTTTATGAAAATATTTCCGTATTCAGACTTTCTTCGAGACGCCTCTTGGATTGATAGTTTTAACTATCCTATTGAGAATTGTGCCATTGATGTTACTTCTTGGGTAAAAGCCGGTATAGATGCTTTTATCCCTTCTCGAAAATACCAGGTGAAACCTCAATCTTCTCGGTGGTTCACACCAGTATGTTCTATCGCTCTGGCCTACAGGAATCACTATTTCCGGCTCTACCAGCGTGACAGTTCTGGTCACAAGAGACGCTTGTTCGTGACTGCACGTAACAAATGTAAACGTGTCCTCGAAGGAACTAAGTCTTTGCTGAGAGAATGAGCCACCGTATTGCATCTAACAACTTTGGCTGTCATAATTACTGGAGGCACTGTAATAGTGTAATAAATAAGAAAAAGTTTCTATTCCTCCTCTCTTCAATCAATTTGAGTTGTTAACATCTTCTGCTGATAAAGCTGAGTGTTTCGACCGTAAATTCTCTTTAAACTCTCCTCTTGACTCAACTGAAGTATCGTTGCCTAACTTTCCATTTAGAACTGAATCTCTGTGGAGTGATAAGCATATAGTCCCTTCTATGTTTTCTGCTATCATCTCTAATCTGGATCCCCACAAAGCATGTGGTCCTAAGGAAATCTCTGTAATAGTCCTTAAGAAATGTGCTCTCAAAATGTCGTATATTCTCTCTAAACTGTATAATAAATGCCTTGTTACCTCTTGCTTGTTGGAAATCTTTATCCGTTGTTCTTATCTTTAAGAACTTAGGTGAATAGTCCGACCCTTCCAACTATCAACCTATTAGTCTATTACCTCTTTTGGGGAAACTACTTGGGGTTCTAATCAATTTTTACAGTAAGGTTCGCCCTGTACAATGCCCGGGTGCTATTCGAGGTAGGGGCTTACGTTAAGGTGTGGTTTATATGGATAGGAGGGGAAGATCATGTTTAACTCTAGACTTGAACAGGCTACTCTTGAGAGTCTGTTCTACAGGGCAGTGGTTCGAATCGAATTTACTTCGATGGAATATGGAGGGAATGTGGGTCATTTTGCTATTATGTAAGTGGCACGGTGGGTCCGAGCCGTGAAGGTTAAACCTGGCGGAACCAAGGAATGTAGTTCGTCCGAGCACTTTCCGTAGAAGTAGCGATAGAGCAGAGTGAGAGACTCGCCATATCCCATCTGTGAGAGAGAGTTTGGAGGATGGAAAATAATTCGTCGCCCCCAAGGGCTTGAAGACGCTTTTGAACTCAACCAAGATTGGAAAGTGAGATATCTAATGCTAAACATTAGTTAAACATCTCACATCTCAAGGCCTTCTTTCAGATAAGCAATATGGCTTTCGTTTCTCTAGGTCAACTGCTGATAGTCTGTGAAGCTTTAGATAAGAATGGTGAAGCACGGGTTGTTGCTTTGGACGTTTCGAAAGCATTCGGCTTACAGGTCTTCTTCATAAGTTGAAAAGTTACGGCGTATTCAGACAAATTTTTTAACTGATTCAGTTTTTCATATCAAATCGGGAAATGAAAGATATTCTGAATGGTCACTCTTCTCGGACCTTTTGTGCTAACACAGGTATCCTCCAGGGCTCTACATTTGGCCCTACTTTGTTTTTAATTTTCATTAATAACTTTCCCGATTACATCAACCCTCAACTTGGTATCTATGCTGATAACCATTTACTCCTGTCTCGATAGTAAGTCTGATAAGTTCAATAAGGTTAAATTGGTGGCTGATATCAAAAACGACGCCCAGTCTGTTAACTGGGGCAAAGAATGGCTTGTCAATTTTAACGCCTGCAAAACGAAACTTAATCATATGAAAGGCCCCTTCCTGTCTGCCATCATCATGGCTGATGTTAACCTACAGGAGAGTGACTGGTTGCACTTCCTCAGGCTAACATAAATTGGAAAGACCATATCGAATCCATTGCTTGGTCATCTGCTAAGAAATTTGGTTCACTGTGTCATGCTAGACAATTTTCTCTCCAGAATCTATAAGTTTACCATTCAACCACGCTTAGAATATTGCTAACACATATGCTTCCTACTTCTGCTATATATTTAGAAATCCAAAGAAGAATCAGCAATATTATTAGCCCTGATTTGGCATCTCAGCTTCAGTCACTTCCCTGTGCCTTTTCTATAAATACTTTCATGGTAATTGTTCGGATGAGCACTTCACTATGGTATCTAGAATTTAAGCACAATACTTAATTGGTGTTGAGATCTTTTCAATTTACAATTGAACTGGCTAGATGTATGTAACCATAATACCTCAATGACAATCAGGTATTATGGCGGATGTAGTAAGAAAGGTAAGTAAGAATGTGTTGTTTTGGTGTTAGGAATATTGTGGTATTTTGGGGTCAGTTTTTGTGGCTAGCTAAGTTTAAAACAGAAGACTGTCCTTTTCCCCATTTATGGCCTTGTGCCACAATTTCTGTATTGAAATGGTACCTAGACTTCATCAATTTAAGTGCAGACTGGCAACGAGTTCTCATCAATTCACAGTTGAAGTTGCTAGCTGTAACTATAAATTCTAAGTTTCTTTCCTCGCATGTGGCACTCTCTCTTCTAGTCAACTTTAATCTTCAAAAAATTTAAATGCAATGTTAATCGTTATCTACTGTCTTCCTGGCTATTCTCCTATTATTCTCATTCCTTAGTAATGTTTTGTTTTTTAATTCCTCCACACCTATTAGCCGCTTGTCTTAGTGGCTTTACTGCCATGATTGGGGTGGGGGGAAAAAAAAAAAAAAAAAAAGGTTATAACATCAAGAAAATTGAAATCATTGCTTTATACAAGCTCTAGGCTGCAATCTATACTATCCTAAAGGATAATCTGGCTCTGCATAAAACACCTTTCATAGAGCACAGTACAACTATATAGTTCCGAGGCAGAATTCCCAGTAAAAGGTTCCTTGTGTTGAGGCAGAGTACTCAAATACTTTTCTTTTAGAGAAAAGATCAGATCCATAAATTTATTCCATCAAATTTTTTTTTTTTTTGCAGGCATCATTCTCTTAATTACAATAAAATCTGGAAAAAATAAAGAAAAAAGTTCCCACTATTAACACATCTTCCTCAAATGCTAAAGATTTGCCATTTTTATACTCACCTGTGTAGCATGAAGACAAACAACAGTCTCTTTTGTTGTTTTAACTAAATAAAATGTGAAGCAAATCAGAATCACTGAAGTGATTAAATTAATTGCCTAAGAGTAAAATTTAATGTCGCCTGCATTGTTGCTATCTATAGCTTAATTCTAAAATGGTAATTAAGATCAAAAGGAAAGAGCAGATTGCTATCAAAATTTTTGGTTTACAAATGGATGAAACCAAAAGAATTTTAAAAGAATTGATATCAATTAGCTCTTTAATAAACATGAAGCCATCTACTTTCCTATTTAATTTTATATAGAGGTTACAGAAGCTTAAATCTTAACTGAAAACATTGTTTCAATATTTGAAGCAATTCTAAGATTTATGAAGTAAAAGCATTTTATTCTAATGCTTTATAGCAAACTTTCAAGTCCATGCTAAAAATAATCAAAGTCTGATGAACTTCTATTTTAAATAACAGAAGAAAAATTTTTTTAATGCAATTGTCAAAAAATTTTCAACTTTTTTCATTGCCATACAAAGTTCTTTTGTTTCAATTTTTTTGCACCAAAATTAAGATCATATCAGACGTCCCATTTTGAACGTTATGAATTATTTACATTTTCTCATATTGCACCTATGTGAGTTCCTGACCTAAGTTAGAACCCACTAACTAAAATTAATAAATGGACAACATATCAAGATAAACCTAATCATACAAATATATTTTGTATTACTTTTATATTGAGCCATTAAATATCCTAAAAGCCAAATGTATATTTTTTACTTTTATAGTTAAAGAAAGTTTCTGCAATAACTAAAGTGAAAAAATTTCAAATATCTTGAAGAAATAAATTAAAGATTTTAAAATAATCCATTGTTTAATGGTAAAATGTAGTATTGGCATGAAAAAGAATTTTGCTGAGAAATTTTTCATAACTTTAACATTGAGACATTAAATGCTTAGATCATATTTATTATTTTGTCATGAGAAAAATGGATTTTATTTATTTACTTTGCAAACTCTTAGAAATATACCAGAAAAGCTCTGCTAAATTTCAATATGTTTGGGGAAATTCTGAACATATTTAGAAGCAAGAACCCTTATCTGAGATCATGCTAACAAAGATTATCTTTTTTATTTTCCATTCCAAATTTCTATGCTTAAAATAATACACACAGCTAGACAATTTATTCAAGAAAAGAAACATTAGTTGTGAGCTGATGCAGTTTTATTAATTTTTTTTAAAGAATTTACTGTCATTATAAAATTTTAGAAAATTGCTGAAGCTTACCAAATGAAAAAAAAAAAAAAAAAAAAAATCCAACTTTCTATATTTTCTTTTTAGAAAAATATGACAAATTGGAAAAAAGTTTTTATGGCACGTTTCATCCATTAGGATTTCATCTGACTGGCCATTGTTGATGTTGCCACGTTTACACATACACACAAAACAAGAGATGCTGGTAGTTTCAAAGTTTTTGAAAGAAAAAAAAAAAAATTGAAACTACCAGCATCTCTTGTTTTGTGTGTAACAACAATGCCCATGAAATGCATCACAAAAACTTTTTCCAATTTGTTACAATACCACTTGTTGATATATAAAATTATATATTGCTATATCATTTTCTTTTTTATAAATCTGAAAATAATATTCTAAGTATCTAACTATACCTTTCTTAGATTCATTGCAGAGCTTATACAATTTCTAGCATATAGTCATGGTTCATTTTCAGCTAGCAATATTTAATGCATTCACAAAATATTTACTGTTTGAAGTTTCTAACATGACTGCCTTTGAACTGTAATTATTTTGAAAGCAATGACTAAGGTTTAAAATTTACATTTGAATAAGAGAAAATTAATCAAATTTGAGAAAAAAAAAAGGTTATTTTTGTAAATACAATAAATGTATGAAAGATGTGATGTTGAGTAGGTCAGAATGAAATAAGATGTAGAATGGAAATACATTTTATAATAATAGTAATGAACTAAGCTGGAAGCTAAGTCCAGATGTCAACATGAAAAGAAACTAAGTCTCTAACAGTTGTTAATGGCTGTAAGGCATCAAATAATTATGTATCTTGTTCCATAAAAGGTACTTATTTTTCAAAGAATTTTATAAAATCTACAAATTCACCCGCCCATCAAGATAGAGACAAAAGATATTTCACAAGTAATTTTTGTGCATAAATTTTAAATCCCATCGATATAAAATGAACACAAAATCATAAAGTGGGGCATAATCAAATAATCAAAATATTACAAATAATCTTGCATGTTTTTTTCTCTCAACAGCAAATGTTCAAGTATTTCCACAAAAAATAAACTTCAAATCAAAATAATCCTCTTATCTACTTGCCAACTTAGATCCTTGAACAACTGTAGAAAAATCTCAAAAAAAAAGAAAAAAAAAAAAGAAAAAAAAAGTGATTTGATCAGGAAAATTGAAATAGATTAGGCTTGTGTACAATTAACTTTCAAGTTATAAATTACTCATAAATATCAATTTGCTTAATCATTTGTAACTCATTTCCCACATTTTATTACGCTTTATTAAAACACCCAGATCTATCAACTGGAGTCAGGAGTGCAGACAAAATTAAGATTAGTCATATCCATGGGTGACATCCATTAAATGGCAGCTGCCTTATCCACTAGGCTATAAAAACCAACTAACAGGCTTTATCCAAATCTAGCTATATACTTTATTGTTATGACTGTTTGTTATTGTTTTACATGACAAAAATAACATTAGATTTAATATTTGTTTTTTCAATGAAGCACTGTCAATTTTATTTTTTTTTTTATTCCCCTTGTCATTGTTTCTCTTAACCACAATTCCCAGATTGTCATACTGAGATTTGGAGGACTCCTACTGGATGATCTTTGTAGTTTGATTAGTACAGTAAAGATAGACACCTAAGAATAGAGAACATGAGCGAGTTTTGGTAGTGGTCTATTTTTTTTATATTTTTGTACTGCATATTAATGCTTATGGAATGACCATCTGGAAGTTGCAATGAAGCACAAATGAAAGTTATAGAAATACTTGTCAAAATGCTATACTTCAATTTGACTTTTTGTCTAAAGCTCTCCATTCAGAATGAGCATGTGTCTTCTGCACAAAATTATCAACATTGTTATAATTGGAAGCAAACAGCATATACATTCTACAGATATTTATTTCAGTCAAGAATGAAAATACTTTCAGATTATCAACAAGTTTCAACATTAAAAAAAGTAAAAAACAAAAAAAAAAACCAGCTATAAACTTGTAATGTTGTAGGAATGGCAAGACAATGTGTCAGTGTTGATTTTATTTATTTTTTTTTTATTTTTTTATTTCAATTTTTATATTTCTCCAGCATGAGGCACTGAATTCACAAAACATTTTCATTAGCATTTTTTAAACAAAAGCCTGCATACATATATCATATATATGGTAAATCATTCCATATATATTCATATATATAATGGAAAGTCATAAATCAGGTTATTTTTAAGTTTTCAGCTTGGGTTGCTGAGAGGTCACTTTAAGTAAGAAAAATACAATTAAAAAACTACAAAGTAAAAAATTATTTTCTCAGTGACAAATGACAGTAAAAAATTTAATGAAAAAATATTCAAAGTCAAAAGGCAAAACTGTTTTAATTTTTTTTCTTCAGAGTATTAAAGTGTGTGCGTGTGTATGTGTGTGTGTGTGTGTGTGTGTGTGTGTGGCCAGCCTAGGATCCTCCCAACATTAAAAATGGGAGGTGCTGATGTTATTCTGTAACTTGAAGATTTCTCATATTAGCTGAAACTGTTTCTATTTCTTGTTTGCATAACGAAAAATTAGTTTCTTCAAGAATGTCAGTTGCTATTTTTAACATAGCAAAATTCAGATTGTCAAAAGATCTTGACCTAGGTAGAGTGCATGCTGATGTGTATTTCACTGGCGATGAAGAATTGGATTTTGACTGCAGTTCCAAACTATCTTCACTATCTTGAGAAGAATAATTGGGCATCGGATCCATCAGACGCCAGGGCACTTCATAGGGCCGACGGAAACGACGAATTCTACCAAGCCGGTATCTTTCTAATCGCCTTACTCGTTTCTCGGTATCCAAGTTTTCAAGAGATTTACGATAATTTTTTCCAAAGTCCAGGGTGCTGTCTTCAAAAGTATCTGGTATCCAGATACTTGGTGAAGGCTGATTGGAGCCAATGGTCACTTTGGTAATATATTGAGGATTGAAGTGAATCACTTCAAAATTGTTTTTTCTACCTTGTTGACGATTATCGGTGTTTTTATACAACCGAGTAATACGAGAAGAAGCTTGTTTTTCTCTTAAATACTGTTTGCGACTTTCTGTCACAGTACTCAACATTCCCAGTTCATTCAAGGCTTCATCCAGGTCCATATCTTCATTTGACTTGGATTTCACCTTATCTTTGCAGCAGTAACATGTATTAGCAGCCATCTTGAGTTCCTGAAGTTAAAGAAAAATAAAAGAGAATTTATACAGAGGGAGAAAAACAAACAAAAAAAAAAAAAAAAACCTTCACAATTGATTAAATAGTCTTAAAAAGGGATTAAAACTTCTAATTTTTACATTTCACTTAACCTTTAAATGAATTTATGAAATAGCCTCTTTTGAAACGTTTTGATATATAAATCTATGATCTATCTGCATTTTATTACCTCATTCATATCTAAGTCACAATTGTATTCATTTTTACTCTTCAGCTCTCATTTTAATTAGGTGATAGTTTAGCAAAGAAACAAGTAAAATTTCAAT
Organism: Acanthosepion esculentum; assembly: GCA_964036315.1. NCBI lineage: Eukaryota > Metazoa > Mollusca > Cephalopoda > Sepiida > Sepiidae > Acanthosepion > Acanthosepion esculentum. Next base: position 47,346,659 of record OZ038483.1, read on the forward strand.
AATAGTGGATGAGAGAGAGAGAATGATAGTGGATGAAACACACACAGAGAGAGAGAGAGAGAGAGAGAGAGAGAGAAAAAAAAAAAGAAGGCTCCTAAGTTTGGACATCAAGTCAGCACAAGTATTAACAAAACTACCGAAAAAGAAAGCATAAAAAAAGAAAGCCAGCTGGAAGCAAAGAGAATAATAAATAAATGTGGGCTCTTTTGTTGTGTGAAGTAGGTGTGCAGTCAAATAATAGAGTGCAACCAAAGAAACCTATCATTTAGGTTACAAATCTAGACCCCCACCGAGCACTGCTGTTGTCATAGTCAAGATGCTACTTTGATTACAGGTGTGATGGGCATTCAGGAGAAGCCATCAAATTCTTCATAGCACAGCAGTGCACATGTATCAACAGTCACTTGATGATCAAACATCTAAATTATTTGCTAACAGATGTGTCTGCTTAAATAAAGGAATTTGAGATCATGAAATTAAACACTCCACAGTAAATATTTACTATAAAAACAAAAATTTTGATTTTATTTTAAAACAGCTTCATTCATACTGCAGAACTAATAATAAAAAATTCACTAAAGTTCTGTATCTTAAATTTTACCACGGAAATTAGCCAATAAAATCAAACAAAAAATTCATTCTATTAAAAAGTAAAACTCAACAATGTACAAGGATAACTAAACATTGATTTTAGGCAAAATGCTTCTTAAGACAGAAAATACATGTTAAATTAATCTCATGCTAGTTTAGACACCCATTTCCCTGATAACTGTATTGTAATAAATGGATCAACAGTCTTACTCATAAATGATGTTTAGAAACAAACAAATAATATGCCTTATTCAGTTACTCAGCCCATTTTTAGAATCAAATAAGAACAGATTTTTTGTGATAAAGTCAGTATTTTCAGGAGTGCAACTTAGTTTTATACTGTTTGAATAAAAAAATTCGCTCTATTGAAGACATCTTTTACATGTTTGGAATTATTTGTTAGGAAGTTATATTTTTCATAAACCTGACAAAATGATAAAGAATGAAATTACTGAGCACATCACTAAAAGAATTTTTAAAAAATATACAAACTCAAATTTTGAACATTTTTAAGAATTTTCAACAAAGTTCAATTGTAAAATTCAGTTTTTTTTTTTCCATTAAAATTGGAGACAACTTACAAAATCATGAAAGCTAATTTTTAGGAAATATGAACAAAGACTTGTTAAATTATTGTCCTATCTTGAAATTGATAAACATTAAAACCATCACAAAAACATTCTTAAACACTGACTTGATGCAAAGAATTTGTTTAAATACAAATTATTTGCAAATCAATAATCAAGCAATAAATTCATAATGTTCTATCATTATGCTGTAGGTATCTTGGCAACAACCTGCAAATATTCTTAAGTGCTACAGTTTTCTGTTGTTCAAATCAAAGAGAAATCCAATATAATTAACAGTAAATAAATGCATTTCAAAGTTATAGAGGAAAAAAAAAAACAAATGGATGAAAAGGCAAACAAAATTATGTATGAATCAGTGTTGTAAAAATTCTCAGCCCAACCTATTTCCCCAAATTCCATATTTCAATGACCCAACATCAGCATACAGAAATTGGTAGGTGAATCAGGTGAATAACTTTTCAGCATCCCCAACACATGTAAGAAAATCATTTATTGAATTTCTCATCTTAAAACTTGTTTTTATTTTGAAATTCACATCTGAAACCATAAATTTTTTAATGAGAATGTATTTACTTACATGAAGATAGAAATTACAATAGATAAAACAAAGCAAATAATTATAGAAATAAAATTTTGAAATCAAAAGAATTTTAGATTTTAAAAAGATTAAAAGTTTGTTTTGATCATATTCTTGAATTGAATATTATTCATTGATTACTTGTATTTGTCACAAGAGAAATACAAAATTTACAATTTCAATCAGTAAATCAATAAAATTTGAAAATAGTAAACTGTAGAAGCCCGTTACAAAATTAAACCACAATTAACTGTGATGGTTAGAGACTTTATCCATTTGTAGCAATGTGAAATCTAAACTTTGTACATATTCCTCAAATGTATTGCATAAACAAATTGCCAAAATTACAATACTGCATCTCATACACAAAAGGTAACATTTTAATACCAATGGGCATATTGGATATCAGCTTAGACCAACAATCGAAATTATTGAATCAAAGAAATACATAACTAAGCAAATATACTGTTATTTTTAGAATATTTCTATCACTGAATTTCAGGCTACAAGTAAAGAAAAAAAGAAAAAATGATAGAAAAGTACCGAGTTAGATAAAAAGAACATCATAAAATTGAGGAGATATGAGGGCCAATTAATATTCAATTGAGTTTTTATTGGCTATTTGTATGCATGTTGAATGGGTGTCTACAGTAGAAAAGAAAATACAAACAAAACTCACATTAATCATCACTAAATACATTTAAGGTGTTTTGAAGTCAAGTACAACCTAATTGACATTAGTTTTTAAGTGATATTACCACTAAGTTAAACAAAAATATGTAAAAAGGTTATTTGTGAAGTCCAGAACCAAAGACTTTCTGCAATGAGAACCAATTAAGCCAGAGAAACTTTAAATATCATATTCTTATTTGTTCTATTATAATCTTAGTATTCATTCTACATAAAACAAAAATATTTACAAGTAATGAAAAAACTGATCGTTTCAGATAGAAATTCTGCAGCAAGTGTTCCTTATCTCATACTAAGGAAGAGAAAGGACGATGATCAAGCAAATTTTACACATAAATCATAAAAGAATTACAAATAACTCATTTTAACCTTTAGCATGCTGCATTATTAATATTACTTCTCCTTCCACTGCATTCATTTTCAAGGACTCAATTGCAGTATCCTTAAATGTTAATTTCACTCAAAGTTGTTTTCTGTTGCCATAACAGGATATGACGACACAACTATGAAATTCAAAACATACTATTGTTCAGGGATCAGATTCACCTTCAGTGGCAGGATAAACTTTTCATACAGCAAATAAAGTCACATAAAGGTTAAAAGAGTATACTTAATAGAAATTACCAAATGGTGAACTTTACATTAAATATGCAGGTTATGCTGGTTGGTTCACGAAAAGGATTAATCATTGATTTAAAAAAAAAAAAAAAATTGTGGAAAAAAGTACTCGTTTTTTCTAAATATATTATCAATATAAGTAGTAAATAAAAGCTTTGTATAAATTCTAAATTTCAGAAGAAATTCTCCCAAACCTGTCAACCTGATTTTTGAATAGTTAAAAAAAAAAAAAAAAAAAAAAAAAAAAAAAGACGAGTGCTTATTTGTTCGACAAAATAAGCTTTAAGCAAATCTGGATTCAAAACGTAACTAAGCTATATAAAGATAATTTATATAGGAATTATTTTAGATGAGGAATTTTCAATATGATTTACATGTTTTTACATTCAGACAAGTATACTCAGGTTTTGGCCATTGTACCGCCTAACCTTCAGATATTTTGGCAACATTCTTGGAATTTTGAACTGCTCCCTTTATTCAATCCATAAAGGTAGAGAGTTTTCATTCTGTTTAAAGGACAGTTATTATCAGACAAAAAATTCTAATCTCTTTCACTTTTGCATCGTTTCCTCCACTGAACTAGGGTACACAACTTCCACATGATGTGGCAAAGGGATTGAAGAAACAATTGCCAGGGAACCTGCCAGGTGTTTTAATCTGTGCTTTAATTATGCTTCTCTTGATGTAATTCTGGAGCCATAAACCTAATGTCTGTACTCCCAAATGGTGTCTATCTCTATACCAGGTCTACTGAGGAGGATGTCAGAGTTTAAAAAGTGCAGTGATTCTGTCAGTTGTATTCTATTATCTTGAGTTCAATTACACAGGGATTAATGACCACCCTCTGCCCACCATATATGATCAGTCATACTTGATTTCAAGATATCTCCCCAGACTAAAGCCTTTCTATATCCCGACCACATCCTTAATAGTCTCACACTGATTGCTTTCCACAACTGTAATTCTCATAGTTCTTGGTCATGAGGAATGTTTGGTTCAAGAGATATCTCAAAATGTTAATATTGTATGGAGTACAAATTTTGAATCTTTTCCTATGTAACCTTGATGTATGGTAAACGAATTGTGGTCGATTTGATTACTGTCCTCAACTCTTCTTTCCCTGCTGGTGCAATTTAAGGCTATGCTTGCAAGATAGCCGTTAGCTTGAATAGGGTTTCTAATGCTTATCTCCTGCTGGTATGTGTCTACGTGGTCGCTTATGAGTTTGGTCCAGTCTTGAACCCATCCTCTGTGCAAATTATTAGTACATCCATGAAGAACAGTTCACCTTCACCTTCCATAGTGATCTTTATGGAAAGTCCGAGTTCAGCAGTGAATTGAATAAAAGGTTCAGTTCCAGATTATGAGAAGATTACAACAAAGTATGGTGAGAGACACCTGAAGAAAAATGGCCAAAAGTTTTCAAACAACCAAGATGAATATGTTAGTCCAAGTGGAAAAGGCATATAATAATCAAAGATATTGATAATTTAATATTCTATACCAACAATATCAAATAACAAAAAACAAATGAAAAACTTATGTAGTATCAAAACAAATTTCGGAAATCTATAACAATAGAAAATTTAACAAAAAAACATTCATTTAATTATATGGTGCATTGGGTATGCATATATCTCAAGTGACAAGGTTTTCTGCCCTTAATTGAAAACAAAAAGCACTGGAAAATGCATAAAAAGGCAACATAGCATAATGGAGAAGCAAAAACATTAACAGTTCCTTTAAGTATTTGGATAATTCCTTTTAGCCAAGAAGACTAATTTCTATCTGTAAAATTCAAACGAAATTATGAAGGGTTGTTCTTTTGAAGAGAAAGAAAAAAATCTCCGAAATTATTAGCAAGAATAACAAAAACTTTTGTGGCTTCCTTCATAAAGTGTATATTTCCCATTGGCACCAATGATCAGTATTTGAGTCCAGGTAAATGTTATCATTTCAAAATTAAACAGACACACCCTTGTCACAATAAAAACTTGTACAACACAATCATCCTATTTAGCTTCTTGTGCAACTGAGTAAATATGAAGACAGTATCAGACTCTTTAGAAAGTTTCAGGTAATATTTATGACAACATTATAATTTTTTTGATTAATTTTATAAATATATATATTAGTCAATAGTTTGTAATTAGATGACCATGGAATAAAATTAAAAGTTCCAAAAGATGCTATTTGAGTTAAGAAAATTAGAATATTGAATTGTTTGTTGATCAAGTAGAAATTAAGAATTATTTATTTGAGAGTGAAGAAATTAATTAAAACTAGATTTTACAAAATTTAATCTTTCAAATAACTTAGGATTGTGTTATTCAGAATACTAGATTTGTCATTTAAATTACTTTGCACTAAAGAGCATAATCATTTGAACTGAATTCAATTCTCAACTACCTTTCAGGATAAACAACCAAATATTTGTTGAATGAATTAATGTAATGGACTGTGGTGAAAAGATAACATATCAATACATTTGATTTTTATTATCTAATTACCATTCAAAATGAACAGTGATACAAAAGCCTTGTTCAAATTACTGACCGATATCAAATTCTATTATTGAATCTATATTAGATGAGCTTTCAAGATATAAAAAAAAAAAACAACAAATAAAAAATAGTGTTTCTTATGACTACAATCATAGTCAAATGTTTCAGGTATTAGATAGCATCAGTCAGTTTCATTGAATTTCACATTAAATATTCACAAAGAAATCAAAATACATGATTTCCAAGTAGTAGTGTAGCTTTTAGTTGATCTTGATTCATTTGGAATTAAGAAGTCTATCAGAGTGAGTGTGTGGAGGTTATTTTAAAGGTCATGAAATGTATACAAGTCTCTTGCCAATTTTTATATCTAACAATATATTTTGTCATTGACATCAAGAGGTAAAGAATCAAACAAATCAAATAAAGTGGGCCATTTTTTGTGGGTGGGTGTGGTCAAAAAAAAAAAAAAAGTTCCAAAATAATGTTAATTCTGAAAAAATATTAAATAATTTGGAGCTGCAAAAACAGTACAAAGTGCAAAATTCTAACATCAAAGTATAGATTGTTATGTTAGGTAAGATTAAAGTTTAGAATTTTAAAAAAAAAAAAACTATATTACAGCATATCATGGAAACTGAAGAAAAGCTTTAACAAAACTCAAATTTGGAAGGGAAAAAAAAAAAAATCATTAAAAAGTTTTATTATATAAAAGATTTATTTAAATTTTAGTTTCCTGTAGTACATAAAGATTACTGAAGTTAATCAGTTTACATGACTAGTTAATCCTGAATAGTCAGTTTAAATTATGATAAGACTTATTCAGAGAAATGATATCTTGATCTGCAAAATTGCACATCAATATATGTTAACTTTTTTAAAACACCTTAAAAAAAAAAATTAAAGAGAGAGAAATTCTAGATCAAAATACTATATTCTTACCAAGCAGGATATACAAAGAATTTAATTTGTTTATTCTGATATGATCAGTTTGATGGATTGAAATTTACAAAAAGAAAAACAAAAAAGTAAAATTCCAGAATAAGACAGAAAAAAAAAAATTCAAGTTAACTTTTTCTGATCTACATCAATATAATCTAAAAGATATTTACTTGAAATTAGGTTCACAATGACATTTTCAAAAAGCTTAAAATAAAAAATCTGATCTGAGTAAACACAAGTTCCAATTATAATGACCAGAAGTTCCTTTTTAAAAAGTAGCATTTAATTAATATGTGAAATACCTGTGATAAACTCATACTTTCAAAGGATAAATTTCAGAAAAAAAAAAAAAAAAAAGGAAGGAACCACATAACTGTTCATGATGGTTCTGTTACACCATTTCAGCAGACATGTTCTATAACAAATTATCATGGAGTTGTTCCACAATTTTGCATGACACTATGATACCATTTAAATTTTCTCTTAATTTTTTTTTTTTTTTTTAATCATTTCAGCGAAAGTAAGGCAGGAATACCAAAAAACTATTCAATTTTTAGTACTTACGTACTTCATTTGTTCCAACTTCCCAATCATATACAATCTTGATTATAATAAGTTAGAATTTCCTTTGATCTGTATTTTTTTTTTGTTACGTCTGTAATATGCATCACACATTTTGTATTTTCAATTGCTAAACCATTGTTTAGGAGGGGAAAAAAATAAATAAATAAAAATAATATGTGTGTGTGCGTGTGTGTATATATATATATATATGGAGCGATGGATTAACTGTCATCTAAATTATGTGAAAATAACATTGACATCTCATTTTAACAGATATATTTAACAAAATTACACAAAAATATCTTGAAATATGAAGAGTAAATTTACTGAATACGATCGCCACTGGCTTCAACCATGCCTCCAGATGACCTCAGAATTTCCTGCAACTATTCTGGACAGTCTCCTTGTTTAAGTTGGTAATTGCTGCCATAATCCTTACCTTCAGTTCATTGTTATTACAAGTTTTGTTGGTCTCTCACACAACTGCACTCCATCCATAAGAATCAAGGGGGTTGCAGTGTGGGGAGTTAGGTGGCCTGATGTAAGGGGTGATGTGGTTGCAGAATCTGACAGCTATGACTGGGTTCTCCTGCTTGTGTGGCATAGTGCAGAGTCCCGCTGCCAGACACAGGGTATTCCAGCAACCACCCTCTTGACTTGGGCCAGCACTACCTCCCCAAGGCACTTGATATAGGCCTCCATGTTGAGTCTGAAGCATAACATCACCATCACTTCAAACACCTTCGTAATCACCATTAAACTCCTCCAACTTTCTGAATCCTCTGCACTATCCTTAAATCGACACCCAAACACCAAAATGTTTGTATTGAAGCTTCCAGCATGAATATAGCATGCCATTTCCAAATTTCTGGTGGAGTGAATTGTATCATGGTGCTCATTTTTCTCACAGACTGTGCCCAACTGACCCTACTGTGCAGTTGGCAAAAAAATAAATAAATAAATAAAATAAAAAAACTGTACATGTGTAAAATTAAAAATATAAAAATTACGGCAATTTACCCACCACACCCACTCATAAATGTAGTATAATATTTAACACAAAGTATCATTCAAGAAATCTTAAAGCTTGATGAGAATATACAATGAGAATATATAATGATTAACACATTTTTTAACAAGGTGGTTGAGAGAGAGAGAGAGAGAGAGAAATGAAGACATTTTTGTGTCCCAGTAATATAGATCATCTTTGTTGACATGAGAGCCTCATAGTCTAGTCAAGTGACAAGCACTTGATAAATATAACTTACTACATAACAAGATAAACGTATAAAACAAATTGTCAATCCTGATTAGCTCAGATGACAGAAACAAAAACTATCCATAAAGATTATCATTAGATAGTCAAGTACCTACTGACAACAGCAGCAGCAAAATTTCTTTCATAACCAAGGAATTAAGGGCATCACTTCTTATAGACACTACCTATATATATATATTTTATATATATATATATATTTTATATATATATATATATTTTATATATATATATATATATATATATATATAAAATATAGAGAGAGTCAAGTAGTCTGAGCTTAGGATTCATAGATATATTTACACATCCAATTATGGGAGTAAACAAGTAAAAAGAAAGAAAAATTATTGCCACCAGATAAAGAAAAATAGTTTTCATTTCATATGCAAAAAGGACAGTCCACCAACAGAACAAGTTTCTGCATAACTTTCATTAAATTATTGTTCACTTCATTTAAATCTCATGTAGTGAATACACAAAATAATCTTATGAAAGAAAAGGTTAAACTTGTTAAATTTACAGAAAAGCAACTATTGTAGATAAGAGAAAATACTATAGGACAGATTATTTAATATTTTTAGCCAATGCAAAAAAATATAGTTATTGATTCAAAACTGAAATTTCATTTTTCCTTTACATGGACACAAAACATGCAAGAGGAAAAAAATATATATATATAAAATTCTGACAATTTCAAGGAAAAAAAAAAAAAGTTGAAAATCTATAGTAAAAAATTACCAACATGCAATTTGTGATCAATTCTTTTGATAGAAAGTACATATTTCTTCTCAAAGCTGTTGATCTTATAACTGTAAAAATATTTCTAGAAAATTAAATACTTTAACTTCTACTTGATACATCCTTACGATGTATTGATACACAAAATAAATTAATATTTGTCATTACCATTAGTTACAGAGAGAATGAAAGATTATGGTAACTGGATTTAGTAAGTTATTTTAATCTAATAAACCAGGAGTTCAATGTAAAGAAGAAAAAAAACAAAAAAAAAAACAACACACACACACACACACACTCAAACTGAACCAGAGCAATACATTAAAATGTATTCCCCCTCCACAAATACATCTCTAAGCATTTTACACAAATCAGAAATTAAATTTCAAAGAAAAAAAAATTTTTTTTCAAAACTAAAATACCACCAACATATTTTTATTACTATCTTAAGCCACTCCATTTATAATTAAATAAATGTACTGCCCATAGTAAACATATATTGCCCAAGTGAGAGAGAGGTGTACAAATACATTAAAAATTATCAAAAGCTAAACAATATCAATTTTATTTAAACATCTTATTCCAAAGTTCCAAACAATTTTGGAATCATCCACTAAAAACTAATTTCCTTCCATTTTCCTCCCATTAGTAATCCATTTGAAACTTTCCCAACCATTTTCTTTATATTATTTATAAAGAGCACCAAAGCACAAACTGCATCATTTTTCATGCACATGTATTAACATAGGTAAAGCTAATTACAATTTGAATTGCATACAAAATGCTATTATACAACACTGTTTCAACCGTTTTATCACCAACAGTCTTCATCAGTTGAATTTTTATAGACTGTTCTTATTCTACAGTCTAAACTATAGAATATATTAGTTAATGAACAAGAGTTTATAGATTTCACTGCCTGATCCAACAGATTGAACCTACAATGATGAAGTAAATGGGATATATTTAACTTATGTTAATATACATTTGTCTATTGCTCCATGGGATAAACAGGTAATGAAATTTTGGAGTCTCAAATCTAAGATCTGTTCTTTCTTAATTAAAAGGCTTCTTTATGATTTTCAATTCTGGGCTTGACCAGAGAACACTAGTTTAAATAAAACAGTGTATAATAATTATTAATCACAGATAAATCTTAAATAAAAACAAAACAAATCTTAATTTCATCCTCTTTTACTTTTACTCTTATCCACATGGACACTTACAAAACTGACATGCAACAAGAAGTGGAGAAAATTCATCAAGACTTTGAAATTGCAAACTGTAATTATAATAATGTAAATGCATATTTTTAAACAGTATCTTATTTTACTTTATATGATGGGTTTCATATGACCAAATCCAAGAAATTAAAGTAGAGTTTATCAAGAAATATTGAAACAGACATGAATACACACAGCATATAGGGTTTCAGATTCAAAAGTTCACTGACAGTACTATGTTATTAACTTTGTTTTAATAGTCTAAAAGAATAAAATAAATAATTACATATGACAATATTTTACACTATTGATAATTGTAATTAGAGATTTATAAATGTGATCACAAAATACAAGATTATGTAAAATATGATAACATCAAGTAAATTCCCCTTAAACAGTGTGTATGAAGGACTGCAAGTGAAAAATATTTATCAAGAAGCATCCATTTTCATATGTCAATACTGTCTGCTCTACAAATAAGTAGAGGGCCTTGAAATAAGCAAAAGATACATTAAACAAATCTTTAACTCTGTAAATAAACTACCATGCCTTGTGAATAGTAGAGTGTTAGTACATGTAAATTCTATTCAATTCCTGAAAATAAGAGAATGTAACACCTGTAGGATTAATGAAACAATAAAAACTTATCATTTGTTAATGGGTCAAGTACACATTCCTTTACCAGCATACAAGTCAATATGTTTTATGAACACAGCCAATAAAATATTTAAAATAATTTCACAAATAAAAAACAAATTTTTCGACCATTAAAATTAAGTCAAAATCAAGTGCATATGTTGATGAATCCGATTTAATTAAGTATGTTTCAAACTTGCTTAATATACTAATTTACTTGGAAAAGGAGCTGGTTCCTAAGTAGAAACATCATGATTAACAAGCTGTTTAACTATTAGTAAATAATGTGATAATTGTGATTCTAAATGAAATTTAAAAAAAAAAATACAATATATTTCTGGAATTTTCATTCTTCTACAATTTGACTTGATAACAATTATTTGCTGAAAATATGATTAATCAATTATAAATGGTCATCTTATCAAAAATTTCAAATTCAAGAGTTTATGTTCAATGAGTTTTTTTTCCAATTGAATCTCAGAATTAACTTCTCTAATATCTTGTCTTCAATAACATGAAAACATTTCATTAGTTCTCAAGTAGTAAGTAATAAATATAAAAACAGCTTCTAAATTAATTTTATGAAAATAGAAGTCATAATTTGATTTTTATACATTTGAATATACATTTATTGTATTGTTCACTTTCCAAAAAGTGATAACCTACATTATGCTACCCATTTGCTAATGTCTCTATTTCAGATGCTGAAATGTTTGTGACCAAGAAAATCATCATCTGAGTTGACTCCTTCAAGTGAATCAAGATTAAATTTATGGTTGACTATATTTCATCCAATGCAAAACATTATGAATTCTTGGTTTGTTAAAACTTCTAAATAGATTTGTTGTGTTTAATACAAATTATTGAAACCTAATACTCTATATCTTGAGTATGGAACAAAATCGATACAGAAGATTTTCTTCAATCTCACTGCTTTGAAGTCTTATAATTAACATGTCAGCAAGTCTCCAATGAAAACATTAACTGAAAAAAATGTCACTAACTTAAGATGTAAGAGGTATACAACACAGAAATTGTGTTAGTTATCCAAGGTCATTATATAAACAGTTAGGTAAATAGCATTCATCCAAAAGATCTCGTTTTGATTCATCAACTGTCATACAATTATGCTCTGTCATAAATTACCCAAGTCACTGGATTTTAAGATACAGTAAAGAGAAATGACATCAGTAAAATTAACATAATACACAATAGAAGAAACAACTTGCCACTAATAGAGATTTTTATACTCCCTTTTAGTCAGGCACCTCCACTGAATTATTGATACTCAAGTTTAAAAAATGAAAATGCATTCTTGAAGAATTCATTTTAGTTTTAATTCAAAGCTAAATGATTAAATTTATTATTTCCAGTAAGTAAAATATTCTGGTGTATTTCAGATAGAAATTATATAGATTGGAACGTCAAATAATTTGCTCGATTAAAAAAAGATTTTTTTTTAAAAGCAGTTATTTTCTTAATTTTAAGAAATTTGTAAACAAATTCATCAGTTTTAAAAATATTTCAAAATTATGGATTTGTGACATTATTTGAGTAAAATTAGAAAATTTAAAGTTAAAGTAATCTGATTTGAAATAAGTATTACTTATAACAAAAAAGATATATACAAGTATTTAACGATGGGTCCCCTTTTCCTTTGATCTTTATTGATTTATCGAGAAGCTCTCAAGGTGATAACAGCTCTTGTGGATGAGCAGAAATGACAAATTTACAAAATCTAAGTTGAAAGCATGTTTTTTTCATTTTTTAACTAGTAATTTTTACAAATTAACATTTTCAGCAATTATTTAATATTTTGACTTTTAGTTAGTTTTCAAGAAGCTTTATGAAATTTGCATTTTGTCTTTAGATTCTTAAGTTTATTACCTGAAACAAAAAATTAATTCAAGTATGACCCAAACTAAGATACATAAAATAAAAATATTTAGTGAAATAGCAATTACAAAAAGTAAAGTTTTTGATATTTTGAAGGGGTGATTTGCAAAGACGTTAATAATGAAACAGAACTGAATTAAAAGTGAGATAATTGCAGTGTGTCAGATGATACTTAAATCATGTGACTTTTTAAAGATTATGTCATGCATAGATTCCCATAGGTAGAAATTAGGAACCGTTTTTCACTAAAAATTATTTTTAAAATTTAAAAAAATATATTTGGTTACAAGCTTTTTAAATTGATTTGTTAATGTACTTTTCACTTAACGATATCACCAAACCGCCGTCTGAAAAGCAACGAAGAATTTTAAACTATTTTTGAACAATTATTATAATTGCAACAAAAAAATTTGAAAAAAAATTCTTGTAAAAATTCATTATTCATCAAAAAAATGTTTATTCATGTCCTTAATATAACTTATTTACAAAAGCAATTAAAAGCTTTTCTAATTAAATAATTAGATAGTTTTATTGTCTTTTTTATTTTACAGTTCAGAGTAGATTTTTGATGAAGTTTCATTGAAATCTGACAATTTTGCAAGAAATTCAAAATCAATGTGTTTTCAGTGGGGGAAAAAAAAAAAAAAAAAAAAAAAAATCTTTATTTTTGGTTGGCTGCTGACAAAAAAATAAAACAAACAAGATTTTTAACCAAAATTTACAACGTGCTACAAAGGAGTAAAAAATTTCAAATAAAAAATACTTTGGTCTTTCCTCTTAAACATTTTGATAACAAAACTGTTTTTATTGAGTTTGGGGCCTTTTTTCATCATGCTATGCTGTTCTGCGGCCAAGTGGAGTTACCTACTTAAAGTATATAAAAGGCTTTACTTAGCAGTAAGAAATTCCAATAAAGGATCCAATAAAAATGAAAAGCTCCCATTTTTAACAATTTGTGCAAGTTTAAAACATTTAGTAAATTTAACAAATCTTAGTTTAATAGTTTCTTTTTTTAAAATTAACAAAAATTTTATTGCACACATCAACTTTGAAAATAGTCTTTCAATGTTCTGCAGCAAATGACAATGTTTCTGGGTTTTTTTTTGTAAATCAACTCAAGTTTAGAGGAGCACATTATCATCCTAAGTGTCACAATTATTTATGCTGATCAAAGTTTCAATCGTATGCACATACAAATAAAGATATCTGAATTACATACTCAAAATTAGTCTTCCTTTAACTCCAAGTAAGCAAATTATTTCCATTTGATTTCTATCCTTACAATAAAGATGATTTTACATTCCCCAAAAAACATGTCAGCATGTTAGATTACAATTATCAGAAATTAGAATATTCTTACAGATTTTATGTAAAATGAATAAATTAATCAAAGATGGAAGCACTGGCTACATTCCAGATGTGTTAATAAACTGAAAATACTGACATTGATACTAAGTAGTTAGCTTAAAATACAATGATTTCAGTTTGTCCAAAATAAACAATCTAAATTTTGGCTAAACCTTTCAAGATGCATACATTTCTTGCAGGTATTCTGCAAGAGGATTTAATTTCAGCTTGTCCTCTAGTATAGTGCCGGATTAGTTTCACTCGACTGATATATTGCATGTCACATAAAAATATAAACGAGCCATCGTTCTCATTTTATTTCCTTTGAGTCAATCCAGGAATGCAACATAAACCTTTTTGCAAACAGAGGATTCCCACTCCAGTAATTATAAAATCTAAATGGCTTGCATTCTAACTCGTTTCAAAATTTTTTATCAAAACTGCTTACATATTATAAAGTCAGTTGATTTCTTAGATATTTAAGTTAATTTTGGCACAATATTAGTAAGAAAATTACTGTCTTCTATTTCATCAGTTGCTCTATTTATTGCGAGTATCAAAAACTGATTTACACTAAATAAACCCAATGTATATTAAGAAAATGCTCAAATTCAATAAGTTTCCCTCAATAACTTAGTGCAACAGCAGGCTAATTGCTGAGAGTAAATGGCTTGTCATTTTTATGAAGTTAATTTAAGGAATGATTCCACTGATAAAATATAGAAGATATAAAGTTGAAACTTCAATTCAAAGGCTTTTTATATTTGGAAAGTAGAATTATGGTTTATTAGAGCAAAACAGAGAATTATAAAGTTAAAAAGATATTCTAAGCAATTTATTTCTATCAAGATTTTCTTTTTAGAATTCAGGAAACCAAAAGAGAATCTATATAATAATGGACAGTCGGAATAATTTCTTACATTTAAGTGCTTTACTCAAGGCATCAAAATGATAGTTTTGGTTAGCACAATCATCTTTCAAATGTATAATTTCAGGCACAGCAAAGCCCCTGCAAAGCTTTAAGTAGCAAGAAAGTGGTATGTAGTTAGCTGAAGAGAACAAATGTATTATTTGGTAGGACAAAATGTTTCTTTAAAGCTGACATCATGAGTCAAAGGACTATTAAGTTACAAAGATGATTATGACAACATTACATCAACCAGATACAAATGCTCTCTTGGAGAGAAATGTGCATGAACAGCCAGCTTTTATGGCTCAATATGACAAGAGTGGTAACATTTGAGAGGGAAAGTCACAACATTCCTGATTCTGCAAACAGATCCTGTACAAGCCAGCAAGAACAAGTGCTCTCTAAGAGGTCAGTAGGTGCACTCGAAATGCCATCAGAACAAATTTCATAGCATACAACAGAAGTACAGAAACTTCGAAGACTATTGAAAAGAAAGATAATCAGACTATACTTTAAGTAATAGAAGTAACCATTTCTAGTTATTTCTTGAACAGACAGAAAACTTTTTCAAATAATGTAAAATGAGAAGATTACTTGCTTTGAAATACTGAATGCATATGGCTTTTAATTCTTTTGGTATTAAAAGGAGAAATCATTAAAAATTACATTTAAAATTAATAGGTTTTAAAGAGTAATCACTTGTATCTAAACAAATTTTCAAATTGTTTTTAATAAAATTTGAATGCTTTGTTCAAAAATAATTATTATCTATTAGATAGATAATTTCACTGAAAGGGCTGTAAAATTTAACACTTAGTACATGTGTTGCTTATTAAAATGAAACCAACTTTTTTTTAAACATATTCAAACAGATAGCTAGAGCTGATGTAAACATTGTGAGGAAAAGATTGATTTTTTTTTTAAATACAACAAGCAAATGTCAAATAATGAGCTGAAGAGAATATGGACAAAATTCACTGATGCTCATTCTATACATCCAAACACAAAATTATTAATAACATTGCCTTAGTCATTGGTTCAATGTTGATAACATTTTATATATTCACTCCATTTATAAATTAACTTACCAATATGCTTCAGAATTCATCATCCTCATAAGAGATTCTTAAATATAAGCAAGTATTCCAAAAGGTTGCCATAGAATCCTTAGTACAATTGTCCCATCAATTATGGGGGGGGGGGGGTGATAACAACATAAGTGAGTTAAAAAAGGAAAAAAGTTTGAAATACTTTCTTAAAAAAATGGCAAAAATAAAAGGCAATCACTACACTACAATGCTTAAGCATTTCTGAGAACTGAAACATTTTGAAACTGCTTACTATTATAAGGTCAATGGATTCAAACTACATTAGATAAAACTTGTGTTTAAGGCTGCAGTTCTAACAGATTAAATATGGTCTAATTCATGTGTGGATTTACTAATGAACAAATATACTTAAGACACATATCTGCATTTTGAAAACAATTATCAAAATCCAATCAAAATGGGTTGATAAGAATGTCAAGTGCTGACTTAATTTCCTAAATATCAATATATTTCCATAGAGGAAAGGCCTGAATCAAGATTTACAAAATTCATATATGAATAAATTCAGTAGCAAACAGAAAATAGAAATCGCTCAAACTTTTTTCGAGATTAGGAAAAAGAAAAAAAAAAAAAAAGAAAAAGAAAGTGGAATATAACTTTTTTTTTTATTACAAGATTGTAAAGATTTAGTTATTTGCTAGAAATTAATTGGAGTTACTAAAAAATCAATTCATTGAGCACTCAATAGCTTTAGTTAAAACATTCACTCATGCAAGGTGTACAAATATGTGAATAAAGCTCTTAAAATGTTGACTGATTTGACCCCATTTTGATAGAAATTTATAAACTAAGAATTAATAGATTCTGAATAGCTTGAAAGGATCAGTTTCTCTAGGAACTGAAGTAGCAATAATCATACTGACAGACGATTAATTCATTTTTTACTTCCTGTCTTAATGACAACCTAAGAAGATATAATTTATATCAATTTAAAATCTTAAATCTATAAGTATATATAAATTCAGAAATATTAAAAAATAAAACTGAAAAGTATTAAGATTTTCAAAAATCTCTTAAATTTGATAGAATTAAATACTTCGAAAAATGAACAAACCAAGGATTCACTTTTTGACTGACATGGTAAGATTTCCTCTTCTCTGCAATGTCATTACAATGATCATGTGGAAAGGATAGAGCAATATTTTTGATTTATCAGAAACAGCAGCAGAAGTTATATTTAACAGTGAAAAAAATCTAAATCAGTGCATAATAATTCTAAGACTTCAGATGTAACAAGAAAAAGAAAATGAAGAAAACTTCTACAACACACCAGAAATAAGAAACCATAGCACATACAAAAGAAATTTAAGATACACTGCATTGAGAAAGTTACAAAGATAACAGAATTAAAAAAAATATCTAAGACATCTTGCAATATGTCTGACACTTTTTTCATAAACCTATTAAGAACCTTAAGAAAGAGTGATGTGGGCATTCCTGTTATTTAATCAGGTATAAAAGAGAGCGATCAATTTAAAAAAAAAAAAACTTTATGCCAATGAATTATAATCAAATATTTGATGAAGGATAATGTTTACTTTCTAACAAAGAAACTTAAGTGGTCACTTTTGCTATCATTTCAATAATTTCAGATCTGTTTTTATTGTAAGCTTTTTCTTTTATCTTTTGGTCAACTAGATAATATACAACTAAATTATGAACTAAAACCAACAATGATGGAAAGCATTCTTTTATAAATATGAAGACAAATATAAATTGTAAGTTTTTAAAGATTGGACTATTGAATAAAGCACTGAATTTAACAAGTTACACTAATGTATCATGATCTGAAATGCTTCTCTCCCCTCTCAACATGGTCATTTACAGATGCCACCATTTGCAATACAAGGAAGTGTTGAAAAGTTCTGTCTTATCCAGTTCCCAAAATCTTACAAAAAAACATCAAAATGTTTTTAATCCCTATTTTGGATGAGCTGAGAACTTTTCAAGACCTGTACATAATGACATTAACAAGTTTCTAGCACACAAAAAGATCCTTAAAAGCAAATATGAAGGATTCATTAGCCAACATCAACTAAAAACACCTTTTAAATGAACTTTCATCCTATGTTTATTTAGCCAAATGATTAATCAATGTCTTAACTTAATCTTCTAGACCTTCCTTCTATTACTCATTTTTCATACAATTGCTGCAAGACTATATTAGTCAGAAAAAAAATTTAACTGTAGTAAACCAAATTCTCCAAACTGTTAACATCAATCAAAATGAAAAGGTTCATCTTAAAATATTAATGTGTGTACTCTTTTTAAACTGAATCATATCAAATTGCTACAATCTTTCCAAGCCTTTTACATTGCATTTTCTACCAACGTTCATATCTTTGACTACTAAATACCAATAAAAACTATTGAAAAGCCTTAACAAAACAACTACATAAAAGTCAGTGACCCAATCTTAAGCTGCACATGTCTAAGTCACTGTTCATCTATAAAAAGTCAACATTATCTCCTTGAATAGCATAGATAACTCTTTAAAAAGAACCATTTATAATCCATGGCCAGAGAATCATGGTGTCTAAAAACTCGTGATGCTCCCACTGATCTAGATTTACAAGTCCAATCATTCATTTATGGCCGCAAAATAAAGTAGCAATATTTTCTGCATGAAAAAAAATAAAAAATCATTGTTCAAAGTTTGCCACTTACACCATTTGAAAATAAATATGCCACAAAAAGCATGATTAAAATCTAATAGCTAAGCTTTTTCAAGACCAATTTTTTTAGATTATATAAAAATGACATTTTACCTGGTGTGTGTGTGTGTGTATATATATATATATATATATATATATATATATATATATAGCAAGCTAATACCTGTTACAAACGACAACAGCTCAGTCACATTTGTTTCTTCAAAACTCCCAAGCCCAACCTGTGGTTAAAACTGTAACTCTTTTTGTAAGAGATGTGTTGGGAGAGGTAATGGATACCTGCTTAGAATGAGAAATGAAAGAGCCAAGTTTGAATTTCAGTAGAGTTTTTTTAGATTCACTCATGCACAAATACCCTTGGGAAAGGTATGAATCCATCTCTTCTCTCTCCAGCTATGGGTTCAATAGCATTGCACTAATATTTTAAAATATACTGGATTCAATAAACTTCAGCTTTTTTCCTCAAAAGAAATACCAAGGGACCAAATAAAATGTTCATAGGCACCTCACTAAGACACAGCAGTCACTGAGTGACCTATAACCCATCTTAGAAAATATCAATAGACTCATTCTTCTACAAGTTATGCAAACTTAAAACTGCTATATTTAAAGGCCAATTTGTGTTTTCACCAATAACTTTTAGCATCTACCCTAAACAATTGTGCAAGGTTTTTCATGCATCAGTGAAACTGCACCATTCAAACAAAATCAATGATTGTAGTGAAAGTTAGTACAACTATTTTTCAAAGAATTTTATGACAGGTTCATAATCTGCTAAAATATCACTGGCAATTAGAAAAGATGTTACATGAAGTGGAAAAAGTAGAGCTATTTCTTTTAAAAACTTCCTTTCATTTCATTCAAAAGAACAGACATTTGAAAGCCTAATTACAGGTGATAGGATCTAACAAGATTTAAAATTCCTTCCAAAATATTCATCAGTTCATCCTAATTTCCCAGTAGAAATTTTATTACTAAGAATAGTTTGGAAATATTTATAACTAATGTGCTTAATTCTAGCCTAAGGAGTTCTCTTAAGTCATTTCATTAAAAAGCAATCAAAGAGCCTATTTAAAAGATTTTCTTAAACTGAGAAAATGAGAGCAAAAATGCTCACAGTATCTTATCTTTGTCCATTATAACAGACATTTGACCATTTATTTTCTTTTATATCAAAGACAAAAAACAAAAGCAGATAACTGGCCGGCACAAATACGACATGAAATAAATTTGTAAAAAAAAATAAATTAAAATTTTGTAATTAGACAATATAATGAATTTAATAATGTACATTTACTGGTCTCGTACTGGTTTGGATCCACATTTGCATTCAGAACCATCTCACTTGACAAGGATTTAATAATTTCTAGGACCCTTTCAAAATTTGGATTCATACCATTATGGCATCCTGCAATTCTTCTAGATCGATTGGTTGCATATCCTGGATTTGAATTTCCCTTTCCACCATATACCAGAGAAGCTCTATGGATGACTATAAAAGGGCACTTTAACACACAAGATACATTGCTGTGTTTCATGAATCAATATGCCACTATTTTTTGATTTGTGACATGCTGTGTTGTCTTGTTGAAAGTAGTTACCAGAATATAAGTGCACCAATCATAAATTGATGTACATGATCAGCCACAATACTTAGGTAAGTTGGAGCATCTAAATGATCTTGTATTAGTACCAAGGGTCCCAATGCAGCCCAATAAAATATATTCCCTGTACCATTACATCACTACTACCAACCTGAACTGTTGATAAAAAGGTAGAATAGATCCATACTGTCACTTTCCAAATTCTGGTCCTACCATCCAAAAGCCATGGCAGAAATCAACTCATTAGACCAAGAAATGTTTTCTTATCAATATTCTATTGTCTAATTCTTGTGATCCTAAGCAAATTGTAGCTTCAATTTCTTGTTCTTATCTGACAGGAGCAGTTGGTTCCTGTAGCCTATCTACTTCATGGTTAGAAGTGTTCTTTGTTCAAAGATGCTCTTCTATATATTGTTGTTGTAAAGAGTAGTTATTTGACCTTCTTTCTATCAGTTTCAAGTTGACTGATCATTCTACTCTAACCTCTTATCAAGGGATTTCTGTCCACAGAATTGTTGCTCACTGGAATTCTCTTTATCTGACTATTCTCTAAACTTTAAAAATGGTTGAGCATTAAAATTATAATAGATCAGCAGTTTTTAAAATGCTCAAACTCAGCTGTCTGGCTCCAATGATATTCAAAGTCACTTAGATCACCTTTCTCATACTAATGCAGGAAATGAAATTCAGCAAGTTGCCATGACCATGTTTAAATGTTTACATCCATTAAATTGCTGCCTAGTCACTGGCTGATTAAAAATTTTCATAAAGTAGCATTAAAAAAACAAAAACAAAATAAATCACCCTTTAACTGACAATTCAGAAAGTATTTGCAAAAGAAAAAAAAACCCCACTGAAATTAGCAATTAGCAAATTTAAACATATTTTACACTGAAGGCAGGAATAGAAAGCTTAAACCAAAATATCACAAACCATTACAGCATCATACAAACTGATTTTATAAAAGAAAAATTTTTTTTAAAAACCTATCTCCAATTCTAAAGACAAGATTTTTTAAAAACCATGTGTAATATGTCCTCTTCACAACAATATAAATTTTATAAAGATTATTGCAGTTTTCTGACACCTGATAAGGTTTTAGGTCAATTATTATATCCAGCCTGAACTGTTCAATTTCAACATCTAGAAATTAAAATTATCAAACTTTCTTTGTTGAAACTTGTTTTCAAAGACAAATTAAGTCAATCTGTTAATTGTTGGCTTAAAAGAAAATCATAACTAACATCACATCCAATGAATGCAAGAAAGACTAGTCTATCAGTAAACAATTTAAAATAATTGAAGTATTTGATAAAGATTTGTGACATTTTCTACAAAATGTATTGGTATGCTGAGTATATCATTATAAACTATTCAATCAAATCATTTTTGTATAGATCACTCCCTCTTTGTCGGGTCATTCTAAAAGTGCTGCTGGCACTGTAATCTAGTTGTACCTGCCACATGGATGAGTCATCAGCAACTAAACCAGTTTGCCCATCAAGTCCTGGTGAGGATGGTGGCAAGTCACTCAGCAGGACTGAAGACAAAACCTGTCAAAGGATGGATGAACCTTCTTGTGTGGTCAATGAACATCTAGCACAATGGCAGAGACTGGGTTTATGTATGCAGCAAGTGCAATGATAACATGGCAGTGCAGAGAGCTTCCTAGAGTTACAGTGAAATTAACAGCCACATGTTTGTGATGCAAATAAGCCTTGAAGTTGCAGGACATTAGCTGTGGTCTGAGGGAGATTGACATGCTCTACCATATCAACTTGCCCAAGAAATGCTATACATGAATGAATACTTTCTGGCTTCCAACTATTCAGTGAAAACTGGTCAGGTGATCAGCTGCAGTAATCCTATAACCACAACCAGTCATGGGACTGATGATCAATCCCTATTGTTTCAGAACTAAATTCAAACCCCCAAAACAAGTCAATGGTTTGACATGGACATACAGAGTGCAAGAGAAATACCACCCACATAATAGTAAGACATTAGCTAGATGAAGATAGCACTGTCACTAATGTCTGATCATTATGTGAGAGGGATTGCTGCCACACCATGTACTTCTATGCTTAACTCTTGTCAATTAAAAATCTTACAAGATTACAGTAAATCTCAACTACTTATCAAATTCTTTCATTAGATGATAAAAAAGTAATGTTTATAATGGCTCTCTTAACTGAATGTCTTTAAAAATGAAAATTACAGTGTGCATGATAGAATAACAATAACATTATGAAAGACAATTACATTTGAACAAAAATAGTTTGAAGAAAACAATTTAGTCTTTCATCATTACAGAAACCTTATTTGATTCCTTTTCAAAAACAAATAGCCCAGAGCTTAATTTTGATGAAAGTGATTAATAACAGGAATGTGACACTAAGAAAACAAGTCAGGATTCTAGTTTAAGCTTTCAAATAAATCTAGTTGACTAACAACAGTAGTTTCATTCAACTAGATACCTCTAAATTAAGTTATAAAATGATTTATATAGTTTCTTGATTTTATATAAAAATGGAAGTATGTTATTTTTACAGAATTCTTAAATTAAAATAGTAAATATAAACAAGAAAAATAAGTCATAAGACCAATTTGGAGCATTTTTACAAAAAAAAAAAAAAATCTATTCATATTCAGCTGTTCCATTACTAATTCTGAATAGAATGGATGAAAGCTCAACCAATGTACAAAATGGCAAGCCAACATAATCAACTATAAACTTAAAGTGTCATGTTTTCAGTAGCATTAATTGGTTGGAGATTAGCAGTAATGTACACCTGCAAAATTTTACTAACAATCTTGAATCCAACAAAATAAACCAAAACATTCTATAATTATTCTTGAATTGGTTTAAGAGAATAGTGTCAGAGGGTGAGTCTGCATCCAAATTGCAAGGTTAATAAAGCAAAAGAAAATTTCAAACTGTACATTTGACAACTTATGCATTGTCGGTCACTTGTTAAAAGATTAGATTTAGATTCAATCTAGAAACTATTAAAAAAATAGTTCAGAAGTTTTATAAAAAAATATTTTACAAGATTTCAGGTTTTTGACAATTTTCTTCAAACAGGCATCATTTATCAGATAACCAGATATAAAGAATTACATAAATTTTTAAATTCTTCAAGGTGCTTGAACAATTAAAACAAAGTAAAATAAAGAAAACTTTTTTTTTTTTTTTCAAATTATGAATTCCATAAAGGGAAAAGTTTATTCTTAATTAAACTCTTTGATTGAATAAACCTCTGAAATACAGAAAAATAATGGTTTATGAAAAAAAAAAATCTCACCTGATTTAGAATAACTGAACATCAATTTTCAAAGACAAAATGAGAGGGGAAATCCCCCACTAAAGCTAACTGAACATTTGATCTCAAATGAAGTTTTCAAATTTGTTTAAAAACAATAAAATAAAATATTTAATACAAAAAAGTTTAAATCAATTTGCATCCCCCACCTCTCTCTATTCAGAATATGGATTTACAATTTTTTACATTTGATAATGCGAAAGAAAAAAAAGCGGGTGATTGACAGGTTAACCAACTAAATTAAAAAGCTACAGGGGAACAATTCATGAGTCAAATTCCATGAAACCATTTCTTCTGCGAATAAAGACTAATAAAAGAAGAATTTTGTTAGGGTGGTACATAAGGACCAGAGGCCGTAAACAACACCTCGGAAATAACGGCACGTGAGATCAAATTATCATCATTATACATTATATCAATTGTTTTTTTCTGTCTTACTGTTATGACAAATAAATAAAAACAATCAGGGTTTATGATAATGATGAGTGGAGGAAAAGGACCTGCAACCTTCGGAAATTATCGCCACTTCATTATTATTATTATTATCAACACTGTTGCAGTTGAATTATACAATTAACTACTTATATGAAAATAAATATACATCGATTAAAAAAAATAAAAGAGGAAATAGTAATAAATACATTTAAGAAAAAAAAAAAAAAAAAAAAAAAAAAATGAATGTTTATACAAAAACAGTTACATCAAAAATTAAATGAACACCGGTTTAAAACACTGCAGAATAAGACAAACATATGGATATATTACGCGAATAATTACATTGTAGAAAGGATATAATTTTTTAAAAACGATATTATTAACAGAAAAACAATAAATCAATCAAAGGTTGTTAATAAACAAGAAATTTAGCACATGACCACAAAAAATATTGAATGTCGAAATAGAAGAATCATTGAAGTCGTCCATGTCGTCCAGTAAAGCACACTACGATAATACAACTAGAGACCGAACTTCAATCACTAACGTCTAATAATTAAATATAATCCTTTATAAGAAATAACCGTTACTTTTTAAATGTGTACAAATATTATTTAACTACAAACTTTAAAACAATACACATCTCATAAATGTTAACCCTCAGTACGACCATTTTTATAGCCATTTTTTCTTAGACATTTCACCAAATCTAAGACCAGTTGTTGGTTAAAAAATAGTTCGATACTTAAACGCAATTAAGGTTACATTGAAAAAAATAAATAGATAGACAAATGAATATTCAAAAATAAAAATCAAATAAAGTAGTTACCTTAAATTACGAAACAGTAATTTCTTTTTTGAAGCAACGTTAGACATTTTTCATTAGAAACTCAATACAACACAAGTGGTCAGTTCGTCTTTCTTTTTATCATTTTATTTCTTGCCGGCAAATGAATAATTCATTTCATTTTTTTTTTCGATACTAATAAAATGCAAGCATAAAAACAGAAAACTAAAAAAAAAAAAAAAGACACTTTACTTTACCTTATTGTTGATAAAGATATTTAAAAGTAAAACCATGACATAGGGTTCAAAATTGTCAAATAGGGATTTTAATAAAGAGGTTAATATCAGACATCAAATGCAGCCACTTTTGTTTGAATTTTACCCTGTACGTTTTTTTTTTCTTTTTCGATAAATCCCATTACATTAACTGTAAAAAAATTAATATAAATAAGTACGTAAATAGAAAAATAAATGGTTTCTTTTCTAAGAAAACACGTCTTATCTTTCATTCTCTAGTCTATTATTATTATTGTTATGCAGCTTCTAAAATCATTTTCATGCGTTCACTGCTGTTTTTTTCCTAATTTAGTGGGTTTTACATAATAATTTTTTAAAAAAAGAGAAGAATCAGTAATTATATATATTAAAAGAAATAAAGACATTATACATGATCTGGAGAAATCATTTCTCCGAGAAATGTTTCACACAACAAACACTTACATCAACAACCGTGCATCGCCGGAATAGGTAAAAAAAAAAATAATTAAATAAAAAAAGGGGTTGTAATTCAATTGTTGTTTGTTGCTGCGGCTCTCTCCTCCTCTATTTTTGTTTATATATATCTTCGATTATTTTTTTCTCTTGTTTCTTTAAAAGATATTATTTTTGTTTATCACTATTTTACCAAAAACTGCCCAGGCCTAGAGCTATAGGTCCGGATGGCATGACGTTTGCGGAATCCGAGTTCGTCTGGAGGAGATGTCGCAGGTGGAAATAAATGTTTAGAAATGAAGAAATTACTACAAGCAGCAGCAATATACAGGAAGAAAGCTGGGCAGTAGATATATCGAAGAGACACGAGATTGAAAACGACAATAACAAAAAAAAAATAAAATAATAATAATGTTGATAATAACTAAAAAGAGAAGAAGCAGCTGTCCGTTGGTCTGTCCTCTGCCGCTGCCACCGCCGTCGACATTTACCCAGAGTGCATCACGCGCCGCCCGACACTTTCGTCGGTTCCGGCATGAAACGGATTCTCCGCCACGCACGTCGTCGACACCGATCACGATATATCGTCTGTCTCGGTTTCTTTTCGGCTTTTAACAAACGTTTTATTTATTTTTTTAGCGTTAATTTCAAAGAAATATATTCCTTGATTGACCTTGAAAAATCAATGAGAATTTTTTTATCGTCGGAAAATAGGGCCGTTTTCAGTGTTATTTTTTTATTTCGTCTCCGTTAACAACAAATACTTGATGGAAAACACATTCGCATTTTTATTTTAATGCCGCCCCCCCCCCCAAAAAAAACAATAACAAAACCTCGTTTTTGGTTTAATTATTTTTTTAATGCAATGCCTACAGTGGTCAACAGTATATATATATATAATATATATATATATATATATAGGTATTTTAATTTATATTTTATATTTTGTTTTTAACGGGATATTAATAATATCGTTTATTTACGCTTTTTTTTACGGCGTTTATTTCCATTGAGTAAAGAAAGTAAACATCTCATAGGTATTCTTGTTATTTTTTTTCTCATTTATTATTAAATGACGGAAATTACATGTGTAATTTTTTATTTTTATAAATTTCTACCTGTTCGGCGTAAAAACTTGGCTTTTTATTTTATTTTTTATTTTTATTTTTTTTTTTGGTTCTGTAACTCCGAAACTAACCGAGTAATTTTAAACGCCCAAAAAATAAAATTCTATTTAATTTCAAGCATTAGGAGTTTAAACAGATTTTAGGAAAAGGAAATATGAATTTCAAGTGAAAAGTTGAAATATGTTACAAATAAATATTAAATTGGGATTTAAAACGATAGAAAGAGAAAATGCTAAAATCTCGCCGACAACGAAAAAGAACAGTCCAACTTTTAAGAAGTCCTTTTTGTTTCACTTTCTTTTTCCAAACTTTAAAACTAAAAGTCTCTCAACTCAGAAGTTGACTTTCATTTTAACTTACTGTTTTCTGCCCTTTTGCGTTTGTGATTTGATTTTATAAAAACTTTCATCATGCATTTACTTTTGGTGGAGGGATTTTTTTTTTAAGTTTGAAAAAATATGATCAAGGAGGAGACAGTCAATCGACAACGGGATTTCGTTTCTTTTGCCTTTTTATTTTATTTTTAAATATATGCCTTAACAAAACTATATTTTTCTGCATGAGAAAGAAAAATCTCTGTTGTGCAAATAAATATTGGATTGATTGTTTTGCTCTCTCTGATACCCGATGCCCCAAACTCCAAAACAAATAAATAAAAATAACAGCACCCAGAAGTTTTTTTTAGGGAGAGAGAAATAGTATGTTGGGAAAGAAGTTAAAATAAAAAATAAAACTTTTGGGGTAAAAAAGAAAAGGAAACGGAATTTTTACGGAATTCTGCACATTTATTCAAAGCAGTGCACGCGTAGAAATAACGTTCAATTGCAATGTTTACGTAAGACGGCGACATAGTTTGTAACTTTTTTAACTTTCAAAGGCGATGTGATGTATAAAACACACTTGAATACACACGACGGGCATATATCGTACATGCGCCACTCTTTAACAAACACGAAACCAAAAAAATTAAAGAAATAAACAAAAAAAAAACAATACACTGTACACAATGACAAAGACACACGCAAGACCTCTTTGTAAAAAGACACTAGCACACGATTTCTTTTACTAATAAAGTGACTTTTTTTTGGTTCTATTTTTTGTTCAAGAAAAATATTAGCAACCAAATAGTATCGATGTACTTAGTCAAGTGAACATACTAAGTTTTAAAAGTTTAACATTGTGCAATACAATTCAGTCCGCTGTATTGAGATCCCCAATGAGGATTGAACTAACTGTACTAGAGAATTGATTTTTCGAAACCAGCTTACTAACAAACCATCATTATTGTGTATGTGACGGGGTGGGGTCACAAAGGATAGCATTATATTTTTTCTGCACATTTTATTCACACACACACACACACATATATATATATTTATTATCTTTTTCTCTCTCTCTCTCTCTCTCTCCCCCTCCCTCCCTCCCAGCATATTACATAAATTATTTTGCATGCATTATTTTAACACATTCATATGGTTCCATACACAATCTTAAAAAAATGTAAATAGACACTTGGTTACACTGCATGTTCATTGAAACAAATAATTTGGGCAATTTTATCAAACGTTATTTAATTCCAAAAAATGCAAATTTAAAGTTGGATCTTCATATCGAAGTTTAAAATATGTAGGAATGACGGCATACAGAAAAACTTTTAAATTTCAAAATATTTGATTATCTTTCACCAAATTTTAAACTCAACTTTAAGACACACTTTGTTCTCTCCCAAATCACCATTTACATAAAACTCTGCAAGTCATGGTTTTAGATAGACTCAGTTATTAACTGTTCACCTGAATATTTCTTACTGAAATACTCTTTGGTTTTATACTAAACAATATATTTAAACTATATACAGCAAGCTGTTATCAAAACCATATTGAAAAAATGGTTACCAGTTAAGTTTCCCATACTCAAATTATTTTTTGTTAAATCATGGTTGTGTATGTCAAGACATATTTTATGATAGAAAATAGAGTACAAATGTTTTCCCTCTAATTATGCACTGAAGAATTAATGACTATTTTAACAGGATACCTTTTTATAATGATTAAAATGATTGATGATTTCAATTAAATTGGAACTGGAGTGTCAAAATTTTCATTGGCAATATCTGCTTTTCTTAAGGTGACTTTGAGCCATGATTATCCTTTAGGTCTGAAAAAAAACTCAGTGGATCCAGAGGTGGTTTGCAAACCATGTCTGAACATGCAGAGTTTGGAGCATTGGGGACACTGGAAATAGGTGGTTGTGATTTAATGCCAAAGTTGTGTGGTGGTGCTGTCCACTTTGAGTAGTGAGTTTCTGATGCTGGGCTTCTTTGAAGTTTACAGATACTTGGTGGAACATGGCACACTAATGCAACTGGTCGATAACATGTGTTCAACTCTTTTGGTCTGACCTTGCACCAGCAGAGGTTAGTTTTGATTGTGTCTTTGTATCGTTTCTTTGGTCAGACTTCTGCCATATAGCAGCTCTCCATACAATTTATGTTAATTACTAATTGCCAACAATTCTTTTCTTGATTTTCAAATTCTGGGTAAATTGATAGTTTTATGAGTGTAAAACAATGCTATTTACATCTCTAACAAAAATAACTTAAAGTTTTAGCAATTAACTATGTTAAAACTTTTAAAGTTGTTCGCATAAACATCGATGGATAATTCGATCTTTTGAATTATTTTTAGGCTTCTATCTGCTAAAAATATTTCAATATTCTCAAACACTTAAAATTATTTTCTTATTCTTCAGGCAACAAAAAGTTGATTAAGTTCTTGTCACAATGCTCTGTAAGCTGAAAGTTTAGAGCCACCCTCTGGATTTAATAATTAGTAAGTTTCATGTCTTTGGTTTATTAACTCATACTAAGCTAGGATACTGAAACTATTCAACCTATTAGTGCATGGTGTCCAATTTTTAGAGTTGGGTTACCAAAAATTTTAAATCTGCTAGCCCTAAGATTGCCATCAAGGTAAAGTAGGCAAAAAGAGCAAAAATTTTAAGGAAACTTTTATTGTAGGCCTTCACTACTCCATCCACATGACCAAGGCAAACATTATATATCTTCATGACCTTGACTCTTTCTTCATTGCGTTGCCTACTCTCTTCAATTCAAGTTCATTTAGATTCATAATAAACCTAATGTCTTTTTAGTTGTTTCAGTGTTACGAACCTAGTTTGAATACACTTTGTGAATATTTTTATATTTTGTAGCACCTCTGAATTTATTTTTCTTGAGATTTTTAGTATTTGCAGGACCAGTTAATGTTTACACTCCCTTATCATATAATCTGGCGACTTCTCAACAAACTGTTGAGGATGAGAAGGAGGAGAAACACAGGCCCCTGGCCATTATGGCCAGGGTGCTTGGACGGGTTATGTATTGAGTTACATGCCCATTTATTTTTGTTCTGCCAACTGGACGCTAGTTGGGCTTTCCTATCCATTCTTACTTTCAGCACTCTTGCTCTTTATTACTTCCAGCTACCTCAGATCCTTACTTTTGGCAATCCTGACCTAAACTACTTCCAGCTACCACAAACCCTTACTTCCGGCTACCATGGACCCTTACTTCCAGCTACCACAGATCCTTATCTCCCGAAATCCCTGGCCTTTATTATTTCCAGCTACCACATCTATGAACCTGCTTACAACAGCCCTGAACTTTCCACTACACCATGGTCCCTACTTCTGGTATCTCTATCTCAACGTAAATTAGCTGGTTAATCAGCATTAATGGACCTGCTTACAAAAGCCCTGAACTTCCAGCTTACACTAGCTCCCTGCTTCCAACTTTCTTGTCAACCTAACACACATGGTTCAGGAAATTGCTGCATGCATATTGTCCAGACTCAAACAACCTACTCTGTACACTTCGGTTAAAATACCATGGAAGGTTCACCATTTGACTTAACCAGCAACTTTTCAACACTTTTGTCGAACATGTGAACTGAACTTTCAAACTGTAGACTTACATGCCAACTTACATGGACTCTACTTTTAACATTTAGTCACAGTTATATTATCTAGATCTTTTAGCCAGTCAGTATCTCTTCATTTACTTAATTCTGCCTCCATTACTTGATTCATTGTTTGTTCATGTTCCTTTAATCCAAACACATACTTTTGTATACATTGTAAATAAATTTTCTATTAATTTTGAGTTTGTCGTTTGTTATCCTCTTGTTCACCTTTCAAATTTCACATCTTTTATTTCTAAAATGTTAGTGGACCTCTTGTGACCTCTATGCCTTATTGTAGTTTTTTGGTAAGGGTAGTGCACCCTAGATTGCAACATTTGGGGAGTAGCATTTAGGTGAATTATAATGAAGTAGGATGCAGAATTAGCTGTGCTATTTTTATTTTTTATTCCACTTGAGTCATTTTTGCTTAGATTCATTTCAAGACTAAGTAATACACTGGACATTTACTTTGAGGGTAACACTATAAGTAAGTTGCTATTTGGGGATTTAATTCCATAGTGCCTATAAAGTTCATGTAATAACAATTTTTAAAAAAATGTTATTTACAAATGTTTTTTCTATTTTGTTGTTTGTTTTTGTTGCTTTTTTTGTCTGCAAAACTAAATAAATCACCATAACTGTAATCTCTTTTTTTATATTTTGTAGATGCTGTCCAGTTTTGGAATGTTTTTCAGAGGGGTGACAAATGACCAGCCACAGTGTCACAAATGATTGGTATACCGCTGTATATATATATATATATATATATATATATATATATAACTTAATTATGTCAACAACATTTTACTGAATTTCTGACCATTTGTTTCTCTCTTTTCCAGTGCCTTTCTCGAGGTATTGAAAATGTAAAATATAAAGGTATTTAATAGCTCTGTTCTATGAGTAATGTTAATTGGTGTTCACCAAAAACTTTTTCTTCTTGATTTTTAATGCTTTCTAGTTTATTATAGAAAAGCATTGAAAATCAAAAAGGAAATTATATAATACATATATAATTTCCCTATTTAGTCAATAAGGTTTGTCAATTACTAATCACCAGCAATTTTAAACACAAGAATTATTTTGCAACACATTGACATGTGTTGAAATCCTCACATTATTTGGTATTGTTGAAGTTATCGCTAACAATTTTGTCGAGATTTATAATCTCAGTTTCATTCAATTTCACAAACCAATCAATGAAATTTACATAAGCTGATTTGTTTGGAAAATATACTTTGACAAAAACCCTAATTCATGGTTTCATAATTTCTTTAGTTTAATTTTATAGAACTTCATGGAAAACAATATTTTTAAGAACATTTCATTTTTTCCTTTTTAACTGTGAAGAATAAATTCTTAGAATTTCTTACTCTTGAGTATGCAATGTACAATGGGCCATGTGTAAATATTTCTTTTTGGAGCCAAATTCCAACTTTTTGAAGCATTTAGCCTCACTAATTATATTACTGAAACTGCACCCAGTTAAGTAAAATAATAGTGGCTTAGGAAATGCCTTACAAAGGTCAATCTCTCTTTGTTGAAAGGTGTGTATGGGAGTGGGTCTGACTGATGTTTGTGGCTGCAGTTAAGTCATTTGATGTCTGTCCCCAGTGGGGTATTGATGGAAAGGAGAATGATGACATGGTGAACTTATTTTGTATATTAATAAAACTTTTAACTTTTCCAAACAGTTAATGAAAATGTATTGTACTAAGCTACACACCCTCGTAAAACCAACTGTACTTTGTACCCCCTTACCTGTTTGCACTTCTCACCAAAATTTTGTTTCAATCGGTTAATGCATGGGTATTTTAGAGGGTGTGATGGACAAGACTAACAGAAGTCACAGATTTTATTTATATATAGATCAATTGATTATGTCTATCATTTAAGGATTAAGCCACACACACCTCTTACCACCCACTCTACCACATAGTTCTACCATTTACCATTTAAGTTGTAAATAACTGGCACCAATGTTTTTTTTTCTAATAAAAATTATAAACATATCTTTATTTAATTATTTAACAAATCTATTGTCCTCCATCCTTCTTGTTGTTAGCCACACTGTTTCAGCTATTGTTCCCTCTGGCCTTCATCAGGTGCTTGTTGATCTGGGTAACTGTTGGGGCGCACCCACCTTCACAACCACAATAGACTGATCCCATTATTATAAATAGAACAGTAGTTCTAGAGACTGGGAGTAGTGTAGCAGTGTAGTGCAGTGCAGAGTGAGACTTCTGTAGTGATCAGTTACACTTCCGTTTCTCGACCGGAAGATACCGTTGGACTTTATTACTATTACTTATTGTTACTACTAACCTACGTTCATTCTACTACTAATCTCTCTGATGTAAATACCTCTCTGAATATACCAGTATTTTTCCCTATGACTGTGTTTGTTCGTTATTACCATTTACTCACGTGGAAACACTCCACATCTCAACAGTGGCGACGAAGAATGTTTTATTGATCTCAACAGTAACCTTCAGGGAATTTCAAGCCAAACCCTTTATTTAGTCTTTGCCCTGTTTCCAATGATTCAAAATATACACTGTGCAGGGATTGAACTAACAATTACTGTGTCACCAAATTCACAAACCAACACTTTAATCCACTAAGATATTGTCCAGTGGGATAATTCGGAGTGGAGAACTTGGAGCTTTAAATATAAACTGCTACTTTCATGCTTAACTGCACTCACTTTTTACTGTGATGGCTTTTGTATCTTTGATGTCACCTCTCTTTATTAATGGCACCTATATTATATTTATTTCTATGGTAGGTCACTAAGGAGGTCCTCATAGCCTCACCTATGCACTAATTCTTTCAGATGCATAACTCTCCAGACTACATGATCAGCCATTCCTGATTTCATTGTTTCATCCCTAATTACTGCTTTTTACTGTTCCTCCAGCCTTACTTATAGGGGCAGCTAGTTTAACATTTATATTCTTTGCCACAAATGCAAAGAATGAAGTACATATACTTCTTGGTAATGTTCTCCTCTGTGCCATGCTTAACTTGTCAAAGATTTCTCTATAGGGTGGAGCTGCTTCTGAATATTGTCCTGATGTTGTATGGATCACATATCTGAATCTTTTCTGATAAACCCTTGATATAAGGAACTCAGGCCCTTCTGTTTCTGCTTGCAGAAGATGATGTTATGTTTGCTGCATGATAGTTGTTATTCTAGAGTACTTTGTAGCTGATCATTCTCTGTTGGTATATATCTGAGTCACCACTTATGATTTTTGTACAGTGTTGTAGGCATCAGATACCTTTCTTTACTTTGTATGGTGGGAAAGTTGAGATATTGTGAGTCAAGTGAATTCCACAATGAATCTCCAACTGCAAGATATCTACTAATTGCCCCATGTGGATAGATGTGGAACAAGGCCAAATTTAGTTTGGGGTATCCAAGCCCAGAGGCTTGGCCCAAAAATCCCTGTAGATGTCGTATAAAACGGGGTTGGGTAGATGTTTCCAGAGACCAGACTCTGCCATTTGACAGCCTCGTCTGAAGATTCTCAGAGAGTTTGACCAGCACAGCTGGAGACAAATCTCCAACTGCAGACCAACATACAGTATTTACTACAGTATTTATGTGAATGGGGACATAGCCATTATCGTCCATAGCTATGCTACAACAAGTTGTCCTATTTTAAATCAGTTTCTCTCTTAAATGGCTACTACTCATAATTTTTTGTTACTTGTCTATTGCCAATCTTTCCTTATGAACAATTTTTTGGGGTATTACAAATACTTGAAACCACTGATATAGAATGGAGCAAATTGATTGTATACCACATGAGACCACATACCTTTTATAAGATGTCTAGTTATTTGTCTACTGCCTGCCTTTCCTTATGAATAATCTTTTTTAGGTATTACAAATACCTGAAATCATTGATAAAGAGTGAAAGAAACTTGACTGAATGTCACAATAAGCCACAAAAGTCTGGCTGTTTGTCTGTAGTTCAGCCTTCCTTTTGGATTATCTGAGAAGATGATTGGATTAACATGTTTGTGAAGTCTTAAATCCTAATTTTCTTTCTTTGTCCATCTTCAAATATGAATGTTTGTTTGTAATTCTCACATTTGAGGTTCATGCTTCTCTTTGGTCATTTGTGATAGATGTTTCAAATAGAAGAGAATTTAAGTAACGAAAACAGCATTAAAATAATCTAAAACAATTTTTTAAGTAAAATTTCATAAAAATGAATTATTCCAGCACTCTCAACATGGGAAGCACAAACAGAAAAACTAATTTTTCTCTGAGGTTTCTCAGTTGATTCAAAGTCACAAAATATGAAAAAATTGAAAATATTCTTTACAAATGAAATATGACGTCAATGATTTTTTTTTCTTTCAATGTTGTCTTTATCACTTGGGTTTTTCTTATTCCTGCTTTACTAAAGTTCAATGTTTATAATTTGAACTTACCTAAGTAAATACACATTGTTAAACTATTATGCAGTCTTTTTCTTTGATATTTTTTTTTAATAAAATCATCCTGGAAATCCAGTTTAACTAATCCCAGCTTACTAAATATTTCAGGTTTTGAGCACCTGCTGTAGAGCAGTAATTTACATACTTATCTCACAAGCCATTGCGCGTGAGGAAATTTTTCACTAAATGTTCTCTGAGAAACATGTGGCTGTGTGCGTTGTGTGATGGATAACAGATCAAATTGAGAAATCAGAGAGCAGAGTCTTGAATTCCAGTCAACTCTGTTACATTCACTTATGTGCTAATATCCTTTGAAAAGGCATGAATCCATCTCTTCTCTTTCCAGCTATGTGTTAAATGGTATGACTTGTATTCAGAAAACTCATAATCATATACACTTTCCAAAAGATACCAAATTCTTTATGGAAATTTTGATATGAATATGTAGCAGGAAAGAACAAAAATTCAGGTTATTGCCGAATTAAGCATTTTATGAAAAATAATTGTCTTAAGAAATTGCTTTATGCAATAAATAAAATAGTCTTGAAAATTTACTCATTTAATAAAATAGTTTACAAAGATTGCTCATTTAGCATTGATAAATTTGGATTATTATTATTCAACAGACACTCCTTTTGGAAATGATATTTTTGCAGCACTGATGATTTAGTTTCTAAAAAGATATGTATACTTTAGTACGCATTCTCATAATTTATCATTCAGTAGAACTGATCCTTGATAACTGCTTACATTTTTATGGTCAGTTTTTTACTTTAATTCAAACACTGAGAGCATTATTGCTTTAGCCTTGAAAAATCAACAACAGTGTTTAGGACTACAACATCTGTTTGGATTTCTTCAAGCCAAAGCAATAGTAATGATATTTGTTAAACTAAGTCAATTTTAGCACAAGAATAAATTTATAGAGCACCTGACAAGGATTTAGATCAGTGGTTTACAAATCCAGAACACTATTGTACTTCCTTTTGTACATAATGCAATAGTATAAATGTTGGACTCAATGAACTTTAACCTGTTATAAATGCACATATGGTAGCACAAGAGACAAATGAAATAACAGTACTGCTGGTAAGGTGGAAAGACTACAAGAATTGTTAAGATAAGATTCTTTGTATTGCCAGTATAGATGATCAAGGCAGAATGTCTCTTTGGAGGTGAGGGAAGTGACCTGGAGGATGGGGAGAGTTGGTAGGGCCTGGAGTTGATGTGTGTCAGGTCAGCTGTTTGAGGTCACTGGTGGTGATGTTGACAGTTTGCCCACACACCTTGACTACTGATAGTGTTGTGGGTGGCATTCTTAAAATTAGGGTGGATCATGACTTAATGTTTTTGTTATGCCTTTTGCTCTAGTGGTAATTTTTGGAATTTTATATTGTATTTTATATATATTTCCTTTTTGAGAGGATTTGTTTTGTGAGTCAGATGTGATGCACAGAGTCCCTGTGTAGAAAACAACTATTTTTTATTTTTGCTTTCTTAGCATTCACATCCAGGCAGGTTTCATGTAGAGTGTATCAGGGAGAGATCTAGTTTAAAGCAGAGTATAACCTGAGGTCTCATTTCTACAACACTCAATATTTTGTGTGTTTATAACACTACACATTGTATATCCTTTAGTACATGAGACATTAGTACAGGCTTTAGTCAGACTACATCATTTTTACCTCAGACCTCATTTTTACAATTATAATTATTCACAAGTTAACAACACTAAGCACTAAGTACTTCCTTTTGTACATGAGGCATTAGTTTAGATCTTAATTGGAATTGGCCAACTTCAACACAGGGTCTCATTTCTAAAGTATTCAGTGGTTTGTGATTTTGGTACACTAACCTTTAATTACTAATATTATAAGGGAAAGCAGTAATAATAGTATGACTAATTAGAAAAGCATCATATTTCTGGTATCTATTTTCTACCTGAGGTTAATTAATTAATAGGTGATTGAGTGATGTAGATATGTACTACAAGAGATTGATCAATCTGTTAATCGTGTCTCATCGTAATAATTAGAGCATGTATCCATTTTGTAGTGGTGAGGGAAACCTGAAAGTGTTTAATATATGACTAGAATGACTTTAAAAACAAAAACAGCCCAAAACTTTACTTCTGTCCTGAAACAAACAATGAGGAAAATTTAAGCCACATTTTGTTTTCTTTTTTAAAAATCATTTCCCCCCAAGCAAGGCAATAAAGACACTAGGATGAAAGTGTTAGATAATATGAGAAAAATATACTATTAAGGAGAGAGGACAATAACAGTACAAGAATTAAGAAGATAGAAAATAATGATTGACATTGCATTTACATTTTTGAAGATCAAAGTTGACTGGAAAGCTAGAAACCAGAAGAGAGTCCCACAAGGGAGAAGTGCAATAGAAGAAACTATTAACATAAAACTTACGCTTAAAGTTTCTTATCACAAACACAATCAAAAGAAAATATTATTTCAACACAAGAATTCTTTAATCTTATTAGTGAATCTCATGTAATATCCCAGTAATATTAATTTCAACCAAAGTCATAAAATTCAAGACTCTTCTCCAAATAATAAATTTCAGATTTGGTAGCATTTAATTTACTTGCAATAACAGTTATACTTTTATAATGTCTTTATTTATCAAAGATAAAATTTCAGGAATAAATTTAATGAAAGTTTAGTGGAGGCGTCTTGCAACTGAATTCATTAACTGTATTGTTATAAGGATATCAGGATTGATTTTCATACAATCTTCTCAAAATTTTAATATAACTTTTTTTTAGCAATTTCCACATTATTTTTTTTATACTTGTTTCATGTAATTTCCAAAAGAATATTTATATTGATAATTATTTAAAAAAAAAAAAGGCTATCTATATTATGAGATCAGGTAAACTCATCAACAGAAAATAAAATTGGAAAGAAAAAGTTATTTTGTCTTAACAGAATAGATCAATTAATTATTAGGTTCCATGTTTTTACTCTCTGAGAACAAAGGATTGATAGATGTGTATAAGATCTCCAATTCTTTTCAGTAATCAATAGCTTGTCCCTTTTGTCTCGCAATTGTGTGAAGTGCAACAAAATCAACATACACAAATTATTTGGGCCATTCATAATGCAAACAGTTTATACAAAATAATACACACACAATTCACAAAATATTGCAAGTATATGAAGAGAACAAAATCAGAATTTAAAGTGCATCAAAACATCTGACAAAATATCTTTTTTATGAAAAGAGAATTTCAGCAACATTTTAAAAGTTACAAAATCTATTGGACACTGTTAGCCAAAATCTTCATTTATTATCTTTAGTTTCTCTATGTGCCATGTCCCTTCAGATCAGATCATGGCTCTCCACAATTTTCTGTCCTTCGTAGCTTTAATAATCTCTATTTTTTTATTATTTCTCCTAAACCCTGTTCCACCATCCATTTACTCAAGCTCAATAAGTATGTTATACATAATTTTCCTCTGTCCCTCTTGCCTTCAATCTGTCATGTGAGTATCAGATTTTCCAATTCCTTTTTCCTTTTTATGTGCCCTAGAAATTTCAATTGTTTCTTCCTGATGTTAAGTATAAGTTTCCTTTTCATTTCCTTTTTCTCTAAAACTTCATTGTTTCTCACATGTTTGGTTTTTGGTATCCTAAGCATGATTCTGTAGAACCACATTTCTGTTGTTTCAAATCTTTTCTTTAGTTTATGGTTTAAAAAATCTCCCAGTCTTTTATGTAATTATTTATTTTAATAGAATAACTGAATTTGAAACCAGCCTGAAGATGAATGACCTTAAATAACAGTGCAAACTGGGTTCTGTACTCTTGATTGGCAACCTGTCTAGAAGGATAACTCTAAATTCAAAACTGATTGTGTGTGGGACTGGCACATAAAAATCCCTACTTGCTATGGAAACCACAGCAGAAACACTTGTTGGGTGAGGTTGTGGCTTTATACTCCATATAGAGTGAAAAGAGTTTGCCCATCATATCTACATTGTTTGCATGTTTATGCAAATATGTTGTTGCATAGTTTATGCATGAAAAACATAATGTGTTTAAGGAGCCTCAGCATGAGGTAATGGTTAGTGAATTAGTTTGGGTGATGATTATTACTTAGTAGCAAGTTTGATTATTACTGAAAGTACTAATGGCCTTGTATCAAATTAAGTGAAACTTAGCAAATGACCATAT
This sequence comes from Acanthosepion esculentum, assembly GCA_964036315.1. Taxonomy (NCBI): domain Eukaryota; kingdom Metazoa; phylum Mollusca; class Cephalopoda; order Sepiida; family Sepiidae; genus Acanthosepion; species Acanthosepion esculentum. The sequence goes on from OZ038483.1 coordinate 47,386,142, forward strand.
TGCTTTAAGTTTTATTTATGTTCTTCTGATATTATTTCTCTTTTCTACCATTCACTAAAAATCTTTTATTTCTCTAAATTAAATTCATATAGCACTTTAATTGTTCATTATCTGTTTTTAAATGAAATCATTTAGGAATTATTTTAAAAAATCACAATACAAAGCAAGATAACTAAATTGTATTAAAATGTGAAGGCAATTTGAATAATACCTATATCGGTGCCACAGAGTGTCTGTTTAAACATGAGCTGTACAATTATAGGACCTTTTTTTTTAATTTAGAGAAATATAAAAATAACATAACTCTTTTAAGATACAGTGGGGTTGAATAAGTGATTGTACACATGAAAATATTTCATATTTTTATTTGTAACAAATTAAATTAACAAAATGAGAATATATCTACTGTATCAGATTGCATACTAAAAATGTATTCATATAAAACTAAATAATATTCCATGGTTAAGAAAATATAGCAATATTTAAATTTTTAGGGGTTCAAAAAATGATCGTACAGCAGAACAAAAACATGTTTTCTCCATTTAATATTTTGTAGCAAAGCCTTTATTAAGTTCAACAGCAACCAATCTCTTCCTGCAGTCTTTAATTTACGATTCACGTACTTTAGTAGGTATTTTGTCCCATTCTTCCCGTGTAATTGTCTTCAGGTTTTTGATGTTTGTTGGACCTCTATCATGGATCTTATTTTTCAAAAATTGCCATAAATTCTCTATTGGATTCAAATTCGGCGACTGACTGGGCCATTGTAAGATGTTAATGTTGTTATTAGCAAGCCAATTCTTCGTACTCTTAGCAGTATGCTTGGAATCATTCTCCTGCTGGAAGATCCAATCAGGAGGAAGCCCAAGTTGCTCTACAGAAAGCAATAAATTTTCGATTAGGATTTGGTGATATTTTTCTACATTCATTCTACTGTCTATAATTGCTAGTTTGCCAACACCTCGCATTGAAAAGCAGCCCCAAACCATGATACTACCCTGCTCCAAATTTGACAGTTGGTATGGTGTTCTTGGGTGCGTATGCTTTGTAGTCTTTCCTCCATACATGATTCAGGGAATTGCGATCGAAGAACTCAGTTTTACTCTCATCTATCCAAAGAACTCTTTCCCAATAAGAATTTTCCTTATCTTTATGCTCTGTCGCAAATTTCAACCTGGCATCTCTATGCCATTTCAGAAGGAGTGGTGTCTTTCTTGGGGAGTGCGACTTTATACCGTCTCTGCATAGTTCATTACTAATCGTTTGCTTAGTTACGTTAACTCCTGACAAACTCAGATCATTCTGAAGATCTGATCTGATGGCCATTGGGTTATTTTGGACCTGTCGTATCAACTTTCTTTGTAATCTGGGAGAGATTTTCCTGGGAGCACCGGGTCTGCCTTTGTTCCCAACAGTATTACGTCTTTTAAATACTGCAATAAACGAACCAACTGTTGAAAAAAGGTATGTTTGTGTCACTGGAGATGTTTCTGTAACTTTTTCCATTGTTCCATAGCTTAATAATTAGCTTTTTTTGAGCAAAAGTCATTTCCTTACATCTAGCCATTATTAGAACCGTCATCAGTGAACAGTGACTGCAGAATGATCCAATTTTGAACTGAATGTTGCAATAGACTTACTGAGAATATTCTAGAACAGTTTAGAATCTTCTACTTTGAAGTACAACCAATATCTACCGTATTATAATGCAAAAATTGGTACTGTACGAACACTTTTTCCACTGTTTGAAATATAAAAATTTGCATGAATATCACTTATCGATGAATTTCTAATTTTAAATTGCAGATTCTGATTCTATGCCCCAAAATACGTATATAACATTGTTATTCGAGGTTTTCATTTGCTATAAGTGAGAATAACTAGCATTTGTTTGCTGTACGATCACTTATTCAACCCCACTGGATATATTGGAAACCAGAGAAAAAATGTTATTAAGTGGAGCATATTAAAAAAAAAAACAAAAGGCTATAAAATGGGGACCTCATTTTATTCATTTATCCCAGAAGAAAAGCTAGCTATAACTACTTTCACCAACCAGTAAAATCTGCTAAACAAAAGAGGGAAGATGATGACAGAATGCCTGCATGAAAAGAAATATTTTCTGGAATATTTAGAACCTGACAGGGTAGAGAGATGTTCAAGATAGGAGTATGCAAATTTAATACACTCATATAAATAACCCATTGATATGGATTTGTTTTGAGACTTGATTTTTCTTTTTGAATAAAACTATTGTAGTAGTAAGTGGACAAATACTGTCTTATTGATGACTTTCTATTCATAATTTTAGATTGTACCATTGAGAGATATAAACTATTTGAAAAACAGAAGGTCATAAAAGATCCTGAAATATAATAATATTTCTTGGAATTTCTCAAACGCAGAATTAGTATGCTGAGCTGATTTATTTAAACTGTTGTCCCCATTTTGGTCTGCCTAGTCAGTTGGGGTCAAGAATATGACAACTGCATCACCAAAAAAGAGCTAGCCATTGACTATACTTATGTCTATCTTTTTGATTCTCATGCAAATCAAACCTATATCTATCTTTTAGACTCTTGTACAAACTAAACCCATATTTAACTTTACAGCTCTCATGCAAATAAAACCTACAAGGGTGGGCTGAAAAGTTCATAGCCTGATTATGAAGAAATGATGCTAGAGCTGTAAAATGTTGCATGCTTTACTTTCAACTCTTCTTATTAATACCTGCATCGTTTCTTTCCAGGTAAACTGAGTTCTGACTGTTCAAAAAGACTTCAAAATTAACTAGTAACGATTTCTCTTGAAAATGGAAAAAATTTGGCATCATAGTGTTATCAAGTAACTGCAGAAAAAGGGTTTAGCCTTCAAGGACATTCAATATGGCTGCTACGTTAGGGGCTGACACTCAGGCTTTATCAATAGTGCAAAAGTGGGCAGCTGAATTTAGAAGGAGAAGGGAGAGCCTTGAAGATGACCCAAGGTCTGAACATCTTGCAACTGCCACTACCAAGGAAAACATTGATTGTGTTCACCACATGCTGATAGATGACAGATGATTGACTATAAATCAGATAACCAGTGCTATTAGCATATACCAATGGGGGGGGGGGTTGAGAATATTCTGCTCAATGAATTTGGCATGACAAAGGTTTCTGCTTAGTGGGTGACACATCTTCTGACACCTGATCAATAGTGCATGAGGCAGATCCAGCTCTTTTCCTTGAACATTTCCTAACCCAGGATGATTACTGGGTTTATCACTGAGCCAGGGACAAAGAGAAACACTTAGTAGATCACTCTCCCTATTCTCCTGATTTGACTATCATCTATTCTTCAGTATAAAAAAAAAACAGTTGACTGGGAACCTGTATCACAGTGATGATGATGCCATATCTGCTTTGTTGACCAATAGGACGGACAGTCTTCTTTGAACACTCAGATGTCACTTTACCTGGAAAGAAACAATGCAGTTATTAAGAAGAACAGTTGAAATTGATGCGTGCAAGATTTTACACCTCTAATATCACTTCTTCATAATCAGCCTATGAACTTTTCAGCTCACTCTGATATGTCTTCCTTTTTTTACCTTCATGTAAATCAAACCTGTATCTTCCTTTTTGATTTTCATGCACACAAAACCTATGTCTACCTTTCTATTTTTCACCAAGATGGCAAAATTGAGAATTAAATCACATGGAAAAACGTGATATGCATTACACAAATCAAACCAAAACAAAGCTTATCTTGGTTGTTATGTCATGTTTCAATTTTGTATCCTCCGGCCTTCTTCAGATGTGTGTCATATTTGCTAAGTTTTGAACTGAACTCTTTATTCAGTCAATGAGAGTAGACTATTCTTATTTCACTGTTCATGCAAGGGAATAATCTCTTCATCCATTCTTGTAATTATATTTCTACACTTTCCATTGAAACAGTCTATATAAATTTTCCATCCTGGTCCAGTGATTGAACACATGACCTCAGGTAAGTGCAAACACTTAACAAATGCTTAACTACTTGGCACTACAAATCATTTTCAAATGGATTATATTTGTTGCTATGCCATTTGGTATATAGAGATGATATGTTAGCTATTAGATTAGTGTGAATAATCACTCAATGCTATAAACCATCCTTTTCAGTATTCGTATCATATCTTTTCAATATGATAAATTTATTAATATTTACTAATAATTAGTATTTACTAAGTTTATATTAGTTTGACACAAGGTTACATGTGTTGCTTATCCATTGAAGATCAATCTCATTACAGCAGTAATGATCTGCTTGAGAGATGCAATCACCACTTCATCAAAACAAGATGGCTAGTAGGCTTATTCCATCAATTAGAGGAAAATTAAATATTTATAGTAAAATTTGTTTTAACCTTGTAGATTATATATTTGTATCCTCTACAGACATGTACATCTCTCCTTACTGGGTCAAGAGGTCAGTTACTAGAAACTTGACTCCTTGCCTGGTAAAGAGGATACAAATATATAATATACAAAGTTAACCTTCCCAAATAGTTATATTTCTGCACTAGCTAGATGAATATTACATAATAGTTCAGCCTACTTTGCTTAACTTCTGAAAGGCATCTTTTGTTTTTCTATTGTGTCTTTTGATTTGTGTCACATTTTTCATTGTTGTTTATATCACTTCCCAGCTAAAATGTATTTGGTCCGAGTTTCAAATAAAAGATTTTTTACTGTTATATCATTTATTAGTATTTGAAATTTCTTGTTTTTAATATTTGATTTATATAAATCACTCAGAATTACAACTATAAGTTATTTGAATTTTCATTATTAATTATTGACTCGTATTTTTGCAACACTAGAGAAAATGGCTAACTTCCAGGATGAAAATGGATTTGGACATGTCTCACATGTAAAACATTACCAAAAAAGAAAATGGCGACTTTACAAGTTGTACATTTAAAAAAGATAGATCTCAGAGTCAGACTGATGTTTGCAAGAATCTCTTTTAACCTATGCAAATTTGAACCATCACTCAATCTATAAAAACTGCTTAAAGAGGAGACAGATGACTGCTGTAGCAAACAGTAGATATGTGTTGTTAGATTGTTTGACTTACACTACTCTGTTGGTTGAAGGAAATAAGTCCAGATTGTTATATGGTTTGAATAATCAGCTGAGGAAGACATAGATTTGTAGTGAGTCCCAATAGAATAAAAATATGAAAATAAAATATATAAACAAAAATAAAAATAATTCATATTATTATGCTTTCAATTAAAACACTTATCTCTTTCTTTCTCTCTCTCTCTAAATTTCTCTTACTATACTTCTCTCAACCTACGAGAAGGCAACCCTCAAATAAAAAAGAGGACGGAGAAAAGACTTAATCTGGTTAAAGCACTAAAAGTCTATTTATTTATGACTGAAAAATACAAAAAATCAGGGAGGCTCCACACATAACTTTCATTATAATAAAAATGAACAAAAAAGGAACACAAAATAAAATAGTTTGGCCAATCAAAAAAAATTAATACAAGGTGAATTTTGATGATGGCTGAAACTGAAGTTCCCACCACAAACTCTGAGCCTATTCAAAAGGATAAAAACCTGACACCTCTGGACTAGTGGCAGAAGAAAGACCGAGAGGATGGAACAAAAGAATGCAGCCATGCGTGACACATGAAGAAGCCGTTAAGAGGTCATCTGCTACTGACAATTCTGCTCTGTTTCAAGGTAAAAAAAACACAGTAGATTGACACTGACCTAAATTTTGATATTACTACTACCCCTATCATGGTATGACTTCAAAATGACCACAAATGGACATTTCTCCAAACTGCTATCAATATCTGCCTTGTTAACAAACTTTTTTGCTCTGCCAAATACCCAAGAACTCACTCTTCACTCTAAAGAAAATAAATAAAAATATATTATTTATTTTAACCATTGAGTTAGTTTGTTTTTATTTCGAAAGTTTCCGATAAAATAATTATCCTACCTACCACCTATCCACGTTGGCACCTATCTGATATGATCACATATGCTATAGATTTGAATCAACTTCACTGATTTGATTCTGTGACTAAACTGGTAAAAGTAATATCTGTCAGACAAGCTCCCAGAATGTGAAATGAGCATTCAAAGCTTGTCAGAAAAATTAAATAAATAGCAATAGGGAGGTTCAGATCCCAAAAATCCTAAGTCCAAGATTATAATTTCAAGGGTCAAAAATCAATCTTGCAAGTCCAATGTCCAAAATGCTGGGCAGGGGGGGGGGGGTTGTAAATAGAATGCAATATATGTTTATATTTTTATGACAGTTTCACTTCCAGTTTTAAAAACTGGCTAATCCATTTGTGAATTTATAAACTAAATATTATGATTATCATTAGTTTTCAAGGTCATAACAAAACCTGTAGGAGGTAATTCACTGGTAGGGCATACATTTATCAGATTAAGATAGAAGTTTTTTACTATGTCAGTCTAATAAGTTTGCAATGTTGACCAACTGAAAGGATTCTGGGATTGTATTTAATTATTACTTATTAAAGTATTACTCAAGTTTTCAAAGGATATTTTTAATTTGTTGCATATCTGTATTAAAAAAAAAATCATTAAAATATCCTAGATAATTTTTTTAAAATTTGTAACAAAAAGGTATTTATAGTATTTGGAAATATTTTTTGTAAAAATATTCTCCTGTAATGAATAATAATAATTTTTTGGGGGCGTGGGGTAAAGTTAATTTTTAGCTACTGGGTATTATTTTGCTAAAATATGTTTGTGACACTTGTTTTTATTAACAAATATTTTTTTCTACTAAAAATATATAATTTTTTACATCTATTTTTCACTAAAAGTATTTTTGTGGTAGTTGATTGTTTTTATTAAAAATATACATTTTTCTGATAAAAACATTTTTATTGTGCACATATATATATATATATATATATATATATATATATATATATATATATATAGAGAGAGAGAGAGAGAGAGAGAGAGAGAGAGAGCTAAAACTATTTTAAGATGAAAATATCTGTTGCTACCATGGCCTTTTTTTGCTAAAAATCTTTTTTTTTTCTTAAAAATATATACTTTTTGCTAAATATATATATGTATGCATATTTGGTTGAAGTTATGGAAAAACTGTCAATATCTAAAGGAGGCTGTTCATTTTTGTTTTAGTTTCTGCCTTTAAGTAGTTTATAGATTAATAATTTTTAAAGAAAATAAAATAGGATTAAATAGTAATTATTTAAATTTACTATAATGAATGGTTAATTAGTTATAAAATATGGACGCCTTGTCAGCTGGGGTTGTAAAATATACTAACTGCACCTCTGAAGTGGCCACCTGTTAGCAATGGGAGGCAACTTGTAATGCCTAAGAACAGAATCCTGGTGGCTGAGTGATCGATGTCCTGAGTGCATAAGTGGACATGAAATATGCAACACTCCACTTCAGTCCTTACTTAGGCTAGATGGGTGATCAGAGATACCCAATCTGATCAGTTGGTTAGTCACACCATGCCCTGTCACTTGCTAGAAGGCAGGGACATGGGTCAGTCATTCTAACAGTTCATGGTCACAACATGGCTGTGGGTCCCTGATATTTCCCAATATTTGAGTGGAGAAATCGAAGAAACACTGGTGCTTATGGTCACTATTAGGCTGAGTATAGCACTCTTGAAGCCCGGTCTTGCCTGGGTCAAATTGGTTCCCCTCCTGGCAATTTCCAGGAGCCAGTAAGATGAAGTGAACTCTAAGGGAGGTTGGTAGACAGCAGGAATGAGGAAAAAACTAAATTTTCCTTACGGCTTCAATGAAAAACAAGAGATTACATACTGAATCAAGTTCAGGAAATGAAGACCAGGAAATTACTTTCCCAAGTTTTATTGTCATGGAGGCACAAGATGACATGCCATTGACAAACTTGTCCTCTTTCATATTATAAATGGTTGTTTCTGCAAATATAACACCAAAAACTGTCAACAATTTTAGAAACGGAAATATCTTGTTGAAGTAGACAATGAAAAGCATTCTGACTTCTTTTTTTTTTTTTTTTTACTGAAAATGAAAACATTCCACACCAAAAAGATCATTGCATATCCACATCAAAATACATCTAAAGGAATGATAAGAAGTCAGGGATTCTACCTATCTACTCTGGGAGAGTGTGGAGAAATAAAAAGAAAACAGCAACCAGCAAGTAAATTCAAGCTCTCCCAACTGGTATTCCAACCTCTAGTCGTTCCTTCTTGAGTTCTGTCTCAAAATCGCACTAACAGACTTTTCCAGTTGCCAGCCATGAACGTCACTCCAAGCATGCCCACTGGGAAAAACTAGTTGCTTTTATATCTGTCCATATACCCATAATCCCTCGCGTCTTCATGTGATCCCATAATTCATTGTGTCTCTGTCCCATAATGCATTGCATATTCATTGCATAAAAAGGCAATACAAGTCTCCCCTTATTCTTTTACGTTATCTGGCCAAGGACGGATTACGGCAGAGCGGTAAGTGCTTTTTTTTTCCTCCTTCGTTTCAACTGCAGTAGCCTTACATGCTAAGCAAATACAGGCTCTTTTTTGGCGGGGAAAAGGCAAGTCGCAACCAGTTGTGCTCGTCCCAGGTTCTGCCTCATCATGTCTGCCACAGAGAGATGAAGAAAGAATTAAAATCACAAGTGACAGGTGTAAAAAGAATTACAATTAAAAAAGGAGAAAATAAAATCCAAGCAAGTTCTACCAAAACTAAGAATTGGTTACAACATAGAAAGCGTAGAGCAATTTATTCCAAGCTATCTCAGAAATTGCAAGTGCCAAAAATATGGGCAGCATGAGGAGGAATATAATGGGTAAAGTATATGTGGAAAATGAGGAGAAAAAGAACCTTACCACTCTGATAAATGCCAAAATTTATACATATATACAAACTGTAGTGGAAACCACCCAGCAAAAACTTGTGAAAATGGTAAAAGGAAATCAGAACTGTAAAATATACAAGAAACATCCCTTTCCTGGAAGCATGGAAGATGGTGGAAACTGCAAACCAAAGAAAAACATCTGCTTAAACAGTATCCTCTACAACAAATATGCAACAAAAATATAAAACTCTAGTCCAAACATTGCTACAACTCGGACTGGAGGACTGGCAAAACTTTTTAAAAGAAATAAGACCAGAACTGGAAGAGCTAAGACCTAAAATAATGAACCCAGATAAAGAACTAAGAGAGGAAAAAACAACATATTTTTTACACCTTCCCAAGATAAACTACAAATCAAATCAGACAAATCAAACAATAGAAAAGCAGTACACAACACAAAATCAGAAACAGTTTCTAATGAGCCTACAAGAAAAGTAGCCATTTTGATGTCTTCTAGCCTGTGACACAGAAGTTCTGTGCTGAGATACAACTGACTTAGTAATCACCCAACTCTATAAAAAATAAGGCAAGTTCATTTTGCCTATGTCACTACACCTCCCAGAAACGAAGAGGTTTTATGCCCTTCATTGATCTTTGACTTCTCCAAACTACAGTATAAGATTTTATCTCTCTTTTAATGTGTATATATGGCTCTTTTTATTGGGGATCTAGGTCTGGACTCATCTTTATTCTGATCTTCCAACTCCATGTTGGATGTACGTGAACTATGCTCAATATTTTCTCCATTAGACGCACTCATGCTTTCCTCCTTTTCAGGGTCTTCCTCTTCTATCTCGACTTCTTTGTCATCAATTCACGGTCTTATTTGATCAGAATGAGCCAATAAATTCTGTCCACTTGTTGATATTATAAGCATATTTTATCCCTTTTGTGCAATAAGGTTAACTTTTTCAGGACATGATTCTTTGTTTTTTTTGGTATCACATTTTTTCATTTATTGAATAGGACATTGTTACAATCAATCTAATTTGTCTTCCCATCAATGCCAAGGGACCTTGCATTCTACCAGCATGTGGAATAGTTCTAAAACTCAGTAGGTAGCTATCTATGTTGTCTCAGGATGAGGAAAATGTCTGCAACCCCATTTTCAATGTCTGCACCATTCTTTTAGCAATTCCATTTGATTGTAGTGGTATGGTGGTGTTTTATGAGGGAGGCATCTAATTTGTTTAGCCACAAGGACTGAGTTGGACTCAGCGTACTTCCTGCTCTTACCTACTACTGAGAGTGGACTATTCCTACTTATAAATATGGCAAGTAGTCACTTTTGAGTTATTTGGTTTACTAAAGTTATTCTGTTTTATGTTTGAGTATTTAATAAACCTCTTCTTTGTTTTTCCTATCTAGTCTTCTGTTCCTTCAACACTCTCTCTAACTACGGCCTTCCTAATTCTTGTCTATTTTGAACAAAGAAAACATTAACTAGGCTTTCAGAGTTAAAAGAGAAGGAATAATAAAGAAGTATTTTGTCGGTCACTCTATTTAATATAAAAATAAATAACATTGTAAAAAGCCTTGAGCCTGGAGTTGATTACTGTTTTTAAAGAAACAAATTTCCCATGCTCTTTCTTGAACGATCATATCTGCTCATATCAGTGGAAATTTGTTTGTTTAAAAACAGTAATTTGACTTTGCTAACTAGATGCTTCCTCTGTGTGTGTGTATATATATATATATATATATATATATATATATATATATATATATATATATATATATATATATATACAGGTAGTAATCCATTGGTATAATCCAGGCAAGTTAACACAACATAGAATTTGAAATATGTTAAAACTGATTCACAAAAGAGCACTCAATGTTTATTTTCATTAAACAGACCAAATTTTCTTTATAATTGGAATTAAGATACCTTTAGTTTAGGTATATATATATATATATATATATATATATATATATATATATATATATATATATAAAAGTGAACATAGAAGTCAACACTTAGAGGTGACAGTCTGTTTCATGCTAGACGCAATCGTCAGGCCACATTGTTTATTATTGCTGCACATCTTGTCTCCATTTTTACAACAATCAGTACACACACATATATATATGTATATGTAGCTATATGTATATATATATATATATATATATATACATATATATATATATATATATATGTATATGTAGCTATATGTATATATATATATATATATATATATATGTGTGTGTGTGTGTGTGTACTGATTGTTGTAAAAATGGAGACAAGTTAAGATGTGCAGCAATAATAAACAATATCAAATCTATGAAACAATTACAAGATAAATCTTCGATCTACAATACAGAAGACTTAGCTATAGATTTAGCACTAGAAATCATTTCAAAGAACCAACTTAATAAATCCATAATCTTTTCTGACTCTAAATCCGTACTTATATCACTACAAAACAAAAATAACAAATATCCCCTCCTCATTAAACTTCTAAAGATAAATCTTCTTTCCAAAAATAAAGATATTATCCTATGGTGGATACTGAACCATATTGGTATCCAGGGAAATGGAAAAGCCGATAAAGCAGTCAATTACTCCTTAAATATAAGACCCTCAAGTATAAAAATTCCTTGCAATGGTTTGTGCCTAACTATTAACAAGTATCTGAAGAACAAATGACAACAATTTTGAAAAAACTCTCAGGACAACATATTGCACAACATGGGGAATGGCTCCCAGGCTACAGAAAGGTAAGAAGAGAAAAGGTGGTCCTACTCAGACTTAATATAGGACACACACATCACCTACCAACACTTTTTTAAATTTTTTTTTTTAATCATATCACCCCAAGCAGGGCCGGAGGCCACTATCATGCAAGGGGTTAAAGAAGGGTTGGAGGAAGAGCAAATAGGAGTGGTAAAGGAAGGGATGTGGAGAAAGAGAAGGACGGAGGGTCGATCAAGGCAAGGGGGTTACAGAAGATTTAGAGCGAGAGCAGATAGGAATGAAAGATGAAAGGAAGTGGAGAAGAGAAGTGGATAGATCAAGGCAACTGGAGATGATGATTGACGCTACACTTAAACCGTTGGAGATTGTATTTGTCAGGGAAACAGTAATAGGGAAGGTAGTTCCATAGGCGGGATGTGCGAGACATGAAGCTATTGGAGTAGAAGAGACGTCTACATCTAACAGTTTCCACGGTGTAGGGGTGGGAGTGGGATGCCAGCCAGGTGGGGCGTTTAAATTCACGAGGCCTGGGGACAAGCGAACGCAACTCCTCAGAGCAATTACTGTGGCAGAGCGAGGCAACATCGCGTCTGTAAGAGAGCGACTGCAGATGAAATGACAGATCAGGGCCAATCATGTTGCCTATCCGTCTCTGGATCTTATCAAGAACCCCGAGGCAAACAGCAGGGGCCCCAGACCATATATGGCAGCAATACTCCATGCAAGGGCGAATGGTTGATTTATAGACTTGAAGGATCGATTCCGGGGAGAAAAATTTCCTGGCTCGGCACAGAGAACCAACTTTCTTTGCAGTGGCTGATGCAACTGGCTCGATGTATTTGTTCCATCTCAGATCAGCAGACAGTGTGAGACTGAGCAGCTGCAGGGAGGAGCTCTTGAGAAGTTGGTCATCAGACATTCTAATGGGATGCAGGGATGGATCCTTGTGGTGGTTGATAGAGAGCAGTTTTGTTTTAGAGGCGTTAAAGTTAACCATCCATTTCTCACCCCAGATCACAACTGATTGGAGGTCCTTTTCAATTTGTGCTGCCAGGTTAGCTTTGAACGCCTCACTAGATTTGTATTTGAGGCAGGAGTAAATAGTGGTGTCGTCAGTGTAGATGCCGACTTGGGAGTCTATGGCATCACGAAGGTCGTTTATAAATATGAGGAACAGAGTACGGCCTAGGATGGAGCCTTGAGGAACATCTGCATTAGCGGGATAGGATCTGGAGATGAAACCACTAAGAACAACCTTCAAATCCCGGTTTGACAGGAATGATTGTATTAGGTCAAACAATCGACCTGTGATACCATAACCCTGGAGCTTGCAGAGAAGGCCAGCATGCCAGACTCTATCGAATGCTTTGGAGATGTCAAGGGCCATGGCACAGGCTTCACCGTTGTTGTGGATAGCTTGGCAGACAAATTCAGTGATGGCTGTAAGCACGTCGGCAGTAGATCGGGCAAAGCGGAAACCATACTGCTTGTCTGAGAGCAGATCGTGGGATATCAGGTGATTAATCACTTCGGCGTTGATAATGGCCTCAAAGACTTTGCCGAAGAGGGGTAGGAGACTGATAGGACGGTAATTGGAAGGGTTGGAGGGGTCACCAGAGTTAAAGACAGGGACAATGGTTGAGGACTTCCAGCAGTCAGGAAAACAGGACTCCTTGAGGCAGCGGTTGTACAATTTAGAGAGGGCAGGTGCCAGTTCAGGTGCGCATTTCTTCAGGACAATGGCTGGTATTCCGTCACCACCAGTAGCCTTGTGGTGATCTAAGTTAGAAATAATGCCCAGTACCGATGACAGGGTTATGTGCAATCCGTCCAGGAGGGCCTCAGTTCTGGGAGGGAAATTGGGCAAGGGCACCCCGGAAGAATCTAGCGTAGAATTGGAAGAAAACTTCCGAGAGAAGCATTCGGCCTTGTCAGCAGAGGCGGTCAAGACCTCAAACTGATTGAACAGGGGAGGAATGGAGGGTTTGTTATTGTTCAGGACGCTCTTGCAGAGGCGCCAATAATCTCTGGAGCCAAATTTGTGGGATGCAATACGTTCCTTCATCCGAGCAGCAAATAGTGACTTGGCATCGTCGAGGATACGCTTACACTCGTTGCGGGCGGAGGTAAATAGACGTCTATTGGAGTCAGACATATCACTTCGAAAACGGTGGAAGAAGTGGTTCCTATAGGCAATGGCGGCTGAGCAAGTAGCTGTGAACCAGGGGGAGGAGCGAGGTTTGACCTTGAATTTCCTGGAGGGGATGAAAGCTTCGATACCAGCTTTAATCCAGGAAGAGAACTCAGAAGCACAATCATGAGTGGGGAGCTTAAATACAGCATCCCAGGGGACATCGCGGAGGAAGTCATGAAACGCGTCCCAGTCAGCCCATTGGTAGTAGAATGTGGTTCTGGTGGTAGGAGGCTCTTTGCAGGGGTTGGGGCTGAAGGAGATGCTAACGGACACTACAGCATGATCGGAGTTACCGATAGGACAGAGCTGCGTGGCACTACAAGACTCAGGGATGGAGGTAAAACACAGGTCAAGGAGTGAGGCCTTACCATCACGGTTGTAGGCAAAATGTGTGGGGAAATCGATTATCTGAGTGAGGGATTGAGAGACTGAAAAGTTGAGAGTATGAATGCCTGCGAGGTCGGTAGTAGCGTTCTTAAGCCACTGGTTGTGATGGGCGTTAAAATCGCCAAATACAAATATGTGAGCGTACGGATAGGCAGAGAGGGCCCTATCTATGCTGTCAGAAATGACATCAAGTATCCCACAGTCCTGAGAGGATGGAGAGCGGTAGAGGAAGAAAAGATAGCTAACGGCATTGAGAAGAGATAGCTGGAGACACAAGAACGAATGATTCGGCAATTCGAGAGAGGACTCTCTAGCCAGAGGGAGATGGTCCTTGACGTAGACCCCCAGGCCATGCAAGTGGGTTAGAGAGTCTTTTCTGAGGAGAGGAAGGTATCCAGGGATCGAGAGGTCAGAGGAAGGGATAGCGGAGTCAAGATTGGTCTCACACAGGGCCAGTATATCCGGGCAATTAGCAATGAGGAAGGACTCAACGCTGCAGAAGTTGGTTCTGATGCCACGGATGTTGGAGAAGGGTTTACTCAAAAATGAAGAACCACCATTATGCATACCATGTCAGGAACCTCTGAGGACAAATAAAGATGTTGTCAATGATTGCTCACACTGGAGATGTGATTTACATGAAGAGCTAAAAGCAAGGAGTGAAGAAACAAAGGATTGCTACCAAGTTGAAGCATGCTCAAAGGAAAGAAAACAACAGAGCAGGGGAGAGCGTCTTCACGTGCATCCATGTGGGCCTGTACAGCCATAACAGTTTTGATTGTTATAGTCATTTATGTGCAAATACATTGGGAAGAGGTTCTTCTCCCCTGACAGTATGGGGTAATTAATAAGTAATTGTATCACTAAAATCATTACTATCCCCACCCCCCAAATTCTTACAATCTAAAAATATTTCCTGGCTTAAAATAACCCACAAAGGGTTGATAAACTATGAATTAAACTACTGAGATGAACATGCTCGAAGGAAAGAAAACACGGTGACAATGGGGGAGAGCATCTTCACATGCATTTGTGTGGGCCTGTACAGCCATAACAGATGCTGTGCTGCCATCAGCAGCTGAGGCATAACTTTTGGGGGTGAAGATATTGTATTAACATTTTTTATTAAATAAGAAAAGAATATTATATTAACATTTTTTATATATTAAGAAAAGATTTCTTATACAATTGAAAAATATGTTTGGGTTTTAAATAACACCCAAAGGGTTGATAAACTGTAAAAATAATCAATCTTATGAACTCGCTTCCTTCTAATTTTTTGTTTTGATGACATCATTTTTGCTGTTTTTTTACTAAAATATTTCAATTTATTTAATATCTTAATAAAAATATCATATTTAATTAATAGCAATAAAATAACTAATATGTTAATAAACTTTCAAGCATCTATCACATTTCTTGGAGTTGTAAATCGGAGAACCGAATACCATTTCCAGTTGGGTTTGTTTTATTCATTTATGCACAAATACACTTGAGAAAAGTATGAATTCATCTCTTCTCTCCCCTAAACTATGGGTTAATTAATAAGTAATTGTATCAGTAAAATCATTATTAACTCAAAAAAAAAATCTAAAAATATTTTTTGGCTCAAAATAACCTGCAAAGCTATAGAAAATCAATCAAACCTTGTGATCCACGGGTGCACAAATTGCAGAGCCAACTCTACATAGTTCTTATTGTTTCAAAGGGAATGATTAAATCTCTCATATTAAAAGACCTTTATGATTGAAAACACTCTAGTGTTTATTATATATGATTCTGTCTTAGCAAAAACATAAATTAGATAACCTGCCTGTTAGGATGGATTGATTTTCATAATCTTAATCCTTGCAGCAGGTTCATTCTGTGTTTTCATTTCTCAATTTTTTTTCACTAACAAAAATATAATTCCCATCTGCTTCTCTTTTTGCCAATGACATGTGTTTTTCTAAGTTTCCCAAAAATGAGATAAAGCCCCTCCCCATTTTGCTTTACTGACATGCCAGACTAGTAGTAGTTAAAAAAAGTAAACAGTTGGTGCATCATTCCAATTTATAGGAGTGAGGCAACCCAGATGGTCCTTTCTTCACTTCCACATTACCAGGAAAAATTTCTTCCATTCTATCTCCCTATCTTCCAGTTTAAATTTCATTTTGGGCGTAACCCATTTTCTGCTTAAAATTAATGTTTAACCACCTCATAGCCTCAGTGTCACACATTGAAGAAGCTCTGAAATACTCTCCTTGGAACATCAAAAACATTTCTTCCACTTTTCAAAACTTCCTCTTTATGAATCACCTGCTGGATCATGCTGTCCTTAATCTCATCCATTGCATTTTATCAATGATTTTAGCTTTGGGAAAAGTCCAAAGTTACTGGTAGCTATATCTGGATTGGAGTGGGAGTGGAAGTTTACAGTCTTGGCTGATATGATGCTTTGCCAAAAAAAAAAAAATTTTGTATGAGTTGTGAAGAATAAAAAGTTTGTCATTGTGAATGCAATGGTCAAACAGTACATAAGCACCCTCAATAGCCAATCACTAGCAACTAAGTAATCCAATGAGAGAGTGTCTGTTCACTGACATGTAGTAAAATTCTCTCTGATCGACTGCTATTGCATAGCTGCAAAACTGATTCTTGAGATATTCAAAATAATGGAGCACTTTCCAGAGAGACCTTGTATTATGACAGAATCTATGTTCGTATGGGGATAACATTTCAAGTTTCGGAGTGACATGCAATGGAAACCTGGTGAAACTCTCCAAAAGCTGGCAGCATGCATATGTCAAGACACTGCTACTTGTGGCTTTCCTACGATCACTGACCCACAAGATGAAGCTCTTAGAGATTTATATGTTCTGTCAACAATGAAGCTATCTTGAAGATCAAGGACACAAATCTAGACTTTGCCTGTGCAGTTCAGGTTGCTATTGAGACTGAAGACGAAGCAAAGGTTGCCAAGGAAGTTGTTTATGGATCCAAGACCAGACCAGGCCTGTCAACTAGGTCAAGCAGAACCAGAACAAGGGTCAACAAAAACCTATAAGCAGCCTAATTCCACTGTCTGTGTATATAAGTGTTACAGATGTTGAAAAGATCATCAAGTGTCAGACTGCCCTAATAAACAAATCAAATGCCACTTTTGTAACAAAAAAGGACATTTGGAAGCTGTTTGTAGGAAGACACAACTACAGCAATGGGAACATCGTTCCCAACCTTCCATGAAGAAAATCATGAAAGCAGAGCTTGTCAAAATGGTCCCCGGTGAAGTTCTTGATGGTACTTCTAGGTTGGTTGTACCAATCACAATCCAGGGCCAACTGTTCATGATGGAACTGGAGACTGCAACTATGGGAAATTTCATTTCTTTGCCAGTCTGGAAACAACTAAAAGAAACAAAACTGGATGATGTCAAGCATCATTATGAGTCTGTCAGCAAGCACAACCTGCCTGTGCTGGGAACTTTTATTGGCCAAATCAAAGATCCAAGCACTGGTAAATAAAGCTCAATTCTATACATCATTACCAAGACCCCTGACCTGAACTTGCTGGGATGAAAAACCTTGTCCAAACACTGAGAATCCTTGTTGACAATTCTCTTAGACTAAGATGCATAGAAAATCAAAAACACGAGTGTAAGCGTAAAATCATTGCATCCCAGGACTTCTAACGAGCCCTATACTTCCCTGCAATGACATTGTCACAATCTCTGTGATGAGTTCCCAGGTCTTTTCAAAGAAGAATTGGGATGTCATAAGGATTTCAAGCTAGAAGTGAAGTTCGAGTGATGTGAAGACTGTTTTCACAAGACACAACTAGTTCCATTCAGTCTTTGGGATGACCTAGTCAAAAGTTATAAAGAAGGCATCTCCAAAGGAGTCAGCAACCAAGTCCAATTTATCAAATACAGAATGCCTGTGGTACCAATTTGCAAGGCCCAGAGTCCAGGCACCCTGAAGTCAAAGTTTTGGATCTGTGGTAACTATTCAGTAGGCATCAATGATCAACGAGAAAAACACTGTCATTCCAATGTCATTCCCATCTGGAATCAAGTCAGAACCTGGTTACTTCCAGGAGATCATGGAGAACCTAACCGGTCAAACCTGTAGATGCCAATATCCTCCATCAAGAATCAGGCAAAGATCCCATAATAACTACAGTGATACACTATGCTTGTGAAGGGTGGTCACCACAACACACTGAACCAAAAAGTTCCAGAAATTGTTGAATTCACTCAGTATCTACCATGGAGGTTTCATCCATGGATCAAGGGTTGAGATTCCTTAGATCCTTCAGCTCACTATCCTAGATCTACTGCATATCAAACATTTTGACATGGAACAAATGAAGCAGTTGGCAAGAACCATTGTCTACTGGCCAGTATTGATACAGCTATTGAGGTTGATATCCAAGCCTGCAGTTCACCCACAGATGTTGCCAGAGATGCCATGGAGCTGCTTACACATAGATCATGCCCTCAACTGTGTGTATGAACTGGTTGGTGATCACTGATGCTTTCTCATGGTATCCATGTATTCACCCATCATCCACATGCACTAGGGCCACTCTAGGTCTGCTGGAGGAGGATTTCACTCACTTCAGATACACTCACACACTGGTTTACGGATAATGCATCAACTTTCATTTCTAAAGAATTCCAGAGCTGATGCAAAGAACTTCGGATTATGCACCTGACAGGAGAGGATCATATCTTGCACCTCCCAACTGAGCAGCAGAATGTTGGGTGCAGACTTTCAAGCAAGCACGGAGAAAACTCTTGATGTCATGGCAGATATGGGTTAGGATTGATTCTCTGCTGATCTTGACAGCACACATAGGTCAGGGCAAGCAATCCAAGGTGTCATGAAAGGCTGAGATGACCCCCAAACTTGGGAGTTGTCGTCAAATTAACCAGGCTGTACAAGGCTTGTGATCCAGTATATGCACTGTACTTACTTTGCACCTCACCAAGGCAAACATCCCTGATGGCTACCAGCCGTTGTCATAAAGTCATTGGGTACTTGTTGCTTCAACGTCAAAGTTATTCCTCATGGCCCAGTATGGAGATGACATTGGGAACAGCTACAACCACGCTATGCTTCTGCAAAGGACTACAAACCTAGTGATGAGATAGACAATGTTTCTGAGCTTCCAACTAATCATCCATTGAAAGAAGTGCCTTAAGCTCAGGGACAAACAAGACCACTTCTATCCCAGACTAAACCACCTGTACCAGAGTATGGGCCAAACAACCCTAGACGACCTCAAAAAACACCTAAGCCCAGAGAGAGACTGTTGTTGATGCTTTTAATGTAGCATCAGTTTCAGTGAGGAGGTGTTGTGGAGATCGCTAGCATCTAGATTTGTCCAATGCAAATTGCTGGCATGCAAATCTGTCCAATAGAATAAAATGGAAAGATGTGGAACTCTTTAGAATGCTCTAATCATACTGCGGGTTGAGCGGTTTCTTTTTCTTTTTGCCTTTGTCCTTTCCCGTTATACACTGCTGGAGAGAGAATTAATTAAGCTATTTGGATTATCACTGTGATTTCTCTGTGAGTGAATGAGAGAAACACAAGACATATGTTACCTAGCAGTTCTTTATGATGAACTTTATCAAATACTTTTGCATAATCTATAAAGCATAGGTATGCATCCTTTTGCATTTCTATTGCTATTCCTGATATCATTCTGAGTATAAATATAGCGTTTTCTCATAGAATTGTTGTCTAATGTAATGAAGACAATTCCTACTACTATTATTACTTGTTATTGCTAAAGCTTCTTTTTCTATATGGCTAGATAGATAATATACAGTGCTGCACAAAAGTAAATGAACTCCTAAGATGATATTTAAAAAAATTGTCTCTTTTTTTCTAGATAATCAAAAAATCTTATATATATTCATTAAGAAAAACTTTTATTAAATGGATTTTCAACCACTTTCAAAATTTTTTATCTTAATGAATATATAGTTTAATTAAGATTTGTTGATTATCTGGAAAAAGTGACAAATTTATTATCTTTGGGTTTCACTTACTTTTGTGCAGCACTGTACGTCAGCTTTTATGAACCAAAACAAGCAAAAAAAACATTAATATCACCTTTTTGAAATTCATACCTTGTCTCCATTTTGTGTTCTGCACACTGCTGTGACTATTACCCACTATCCAACAGTTTCATTTAGTCTATAGCTTCTACATGTTGCTCCTGAAGATGCTAAAACTGACTATTACAATTTCACTCGTCTATTAGTCAAACCAATGTTTTGACTGATTGGTTTTGGGAGCTGTAGTATTCAATCTGTACTTTTCTTCCTCATGTTTCAACATTGTATAGCTTTGTTTTCTCAAGTCCCTAAATAATCAGACCAAGAACTGATCTTCTTTTCTCCCCTAGTAAGCAGCCTGACTTCCTTTTCCGTCTCTCTTTCTCTTTATCGGTTTTGTCAATGGTTCAAGCATTGGACATTTATCAAATCCAATTATTATCTGTCAATCAGTATTACCTGTAAAACTTCTATCAGCCAATATGTTTGAAAACTTTCTTCTTTATGAATTATATCAATGTTCTGGTTTGATTGTAAGAATCAACATACAGATAGAACAATTTTAAGTCAAACTTTGAATAATTTTTTCTCAAATTTAGCAGCTTTCATTATATATATATATATATATATATATATATATATATATATATATATATATATATGTATGTATGTATGTATGTATGTATAAATCATTTTGTGCTTTAAGGGAGATGTTACTGCAGTATGTGTCTCACCTGAGATCACACCAGAGTCCTCCAAAGAAGATAGGTGCAGGGTTCTCCTGAGAGGTAACCTCCTAGTTGCTGAATGCAGATCCATTTCAATTGTAACCTTCTACCTTGAATAGCACTTGAGCTTTATATTAGAGGAAATTTATTAAAAAAAAAAGAAAAAATCAAGATGATTTTTTTAATCTATTGTAAACCTGGACTTGCATATCTTACACTACTTAAAAAGGGGCAAAGATGAATCCACTGCCCCACAAAAATATCCACCTATCAAGTATTTAAATGACTATTATAATGTCTGGCTACTTGTTGCAAGTATGTCCATCAGCTAGGGTAGCTAGCTAATCTTTTTTGCAGATGCCTTCTCAGGCACATTTGTATTTCTTCATCACACACAGAACCAACCTGTCATTTACACTTCACCTATGCTAAGCAGACATCAGTTATAGTTTCTAGGAATGCCTGCACAATTTGGCATGATCAGTAGCTGAACAAAGTCAAATCCTCGGTCATGAGGATATGTGATTTTGTGCAAGCACAACTACTGAAACTTCCAGTTTTGTGTACCTAATTTCACTCAGAAGACTTAGGTCAGCTTGTGTATATGCTTTTTCATGTACTTCCAAATGAGGTTGCATGCTGGGACCATCTCTTCTGGCACATATTCTCACCTCCTTGACAAATCAACCATGGTGAGATCCAAACCCAAGCCTCACAGCCACAACAATTAATGAGAAGTAAATTAATATTACAAAATATTTTTATGAAGAAAAAGTAGTTAGATATACAGGTAGTTTCTTTTTTTAAAAAAAATTTATATTTACTAAAGTTTCACGGTGGAGTAATGGATAGCGACTTGGACTGAGGAATCAGAGAGCTGAGTTTGAATTCCAGTCGAATCCATTACATTCACTTACGTTCTAATACCCTTGGGAAAGGTATGAATCCACTTCTTAAAGCTATGGGTAAATAGCAGGACAGATCGGGTTCTATAGCCTTGGATGGCAACTGGTCTACTGCAGAAAGAAATGGCAACCTACTGAGGGAAAAAAATCTGACTTGTCAGTCATGTATTGAAAGATACATGACTGCCTAAGCATGTATCATGCATGGCACATAACTGACTGACTGAAAGTTCACCCTATACAAGCTCAAGGGTCACTCAAGGTAGAGAACTACTGAAGGTGGTTGGTTTGTGAATGGTAAGAGTAAAGACTGCAGTTAATGTGGATATGTGGGAAATATAACAGTTAACCATAAACTCGAAGAAGTTAACATTCTAGTGGTTGGGAAGGCATGTTCCTTTCACACCAAATAGATATCAAATTACAAGGCTGGACTTTAACTAAATTAAAGCCTCTAATCATCTTCGTTGAGAAGTTAAACTGGAGAGTAAATCTAGTTAGCAAGTTGTTGTATATCTTAACCTTTCAAGATCAGCAATTGTTGTAAAACTGACTCAGGATATAACAATGCCTCAAAGCTTGAAGCTTGATAACTATGATCAAAATGTAGTAACTGTTGCAGCAGCAGATGGCCGGCTCACAGCTCCAGCCATCATCAGTAGCATCTGTTCCAGTCAGCCAGCCATCATCATTAGCCACAACTCCAGCTCACCACTGGTTGCCACTTCAGCTAGCCAACCATCTGTAACAGACCTCTAGCTCCAGCTAGCCATCAATGATATGCGATAAACTGTCCTTTTCAGGACAACACTTTTCAAGAACTACAAAACTGTTGTTTTCAGGATAATAATTCTCAATGGCCACAAAACTGTCCTTTTCAAGACAACAATTCTCAATGGCTACAAAATTGTTTTTTCATGACATTTTTTAATGACTACAAAACTGTACTTAGGACAACACTCTTCTCACCCTCTATATGAAAAGATATTTTTTGCCTAGTGCACTGTAACATTATTTTTGTTGATGTATTTTCTCTAACAAAAATAAACTTGGCAATATATATTTTTTATTCAAGTCTTCATTTTGTTTATTGTTGTCTTCCGCCATTCAATATCTGTTTGCAAGCCAATATACCCCACCCACAACAGAGGAATAATAATTTCAAAATTGTCTACAGTGTAACACCATTTTACTTTTTCAACCTCGTTTTCAAAGTCGATGTAAGTTCTGTCTACTTTCAACCTCAATGTCTGAAAAACTTGTTCAAACAACAATGTTTTCTTCCCCTCATTTTTGTATCATTTCACCACACCTTCCTGGATTTTGTAATGGTATTTTGGCTTGGACCCTCGTTTAGTTTTAAGATAAGTGCCTGCAACTGGTTCAACTTGTAAATTTTCTCTGTACTAATTTCTCCTATCAGTTATGGTTGCCAGAAATGTATTGTGGGCTCCTTATGAGTCATCACATCATCTGTTGGCCAGGAACTCAAGTTCAGTACCTTTCAAAGTTGCACACACCCATCTCTCAAATCCAAAATAACAATGCAATGAGCATCTGAGGTGTCTCTGACTGATTAACCAATGCATTAAACTTCCCAAAACTTAAAGGCAATGAGTGTGCTCAGTTAGCCACTATCTTCATAAAACCCCAAATTTTCAGTGTTTCCTCTCTGTGCATAATTAAAACAAACATTCTGCGTTTGTGTTGGCTTGCGCAGGTGTCGGTACATCAACAGAAACATCACTTTAGTCCGATAAAGTCCGAACATATCACACAAAAATTTAAAAATACATATCATATATATGTATATATAAGATATGATATATATGTGATGTATATTTGGTATATATATATATATATATATATATATATATATATATATATATATATATATATATATATATATATATATTTGTGTATTTAGGCAGCAATCCTTCTTTCATGCACATTTCATTAAAAACGACTGACAAGGTGCTTTTATTTAATTTTTAATACAATTTCTCATGCAATCTACTAATGTTTTTCTTTTCGGATGATAAATTATATAAAAATTATCTGAATGTTCTTTTTATCCGAGCGCTTTCGGCTATACATTTAGCCATTTTCAAGGATTATATTTTAACTGTTAGAATTAGAAATAGTTTGTTATATGTATGTTTTATAAAATGTTTCATTTTTTTTGTTTCAAAACACGGTCAAGATATTATGTCCATGTTCAAAGTTAATATTATTAAGTGTTGGTTTGTTTGTTTTTATTAATAAGGCTTCCATTATTTTTAGCTTTTTGATGATGCTATTATATTAGTGTTGTCAACAAGCATGTTCCAAATAGTGTCCGGTAGGTCTCCATGAATATTTAAATGAGATCTAATTGAGCTATTGTCAGAAAGGTGTAGAGTTAGTCTGCGTGTAATATATTTCTTTAGAATATATATATATATATATATATATATATATATATATATATATATAGATAGATAGATAGATAGATAGATACACAGATATATAGATATATTGTGATGTGTATTTGATATATATATATATATATATATATATATATATATATGTCATTCACAGACAGTACTGTTTTGCTGTATCACAGCTCCTCAGTGCGACTAGACTTTCGAATGCCTCAAGCCAGGACTGAAACCCAACTAATCCTGTGTCAGCCAGAGCTATCTTCACTCGGTAGAGTTATGTTTGTTTTTAAAATAAAAACACCATCAGAAGTCAATCAGGCAAATAATAGTGATGTTATGGTTTGACAAAAAAATAAAAGATGATAATTTACAAAAGGACAAAAATGTAAAATCTAGTGGCAAGGTAGATATTCCAAAATTAATTGACCAATCACTAATCTTATAAAATATTTCATGACAGTTCTTGTTTTGTGTCTACTTCAAGAATTCCTTCTCCTTTTTTCTTTGCCAGACATCACCAAGTAAAGATGTGTAAATTAAGCTAGTCATACTGAACTAAGCTAAGCCCAACAAATTAGAGTGTAAAAAACAAACATATGCAACTATAGACATATTTCACTCGATCCCCAGTGGAGAGTCGATAACCCAGACTTATAGATATAGCTACAATCATACTTCACTCTATTCCTTGAGAATATAAAATGATCCATTAACTGAAGAATTCATAAAATTGCCAAGTTTCTCATGTTCTGACTCTATGTATCACTTCATTTATTAAAAACAGTGAGTGGTTATCCCTTACATCCAGCAACAACATAATACATAGAACCCACTACAATGTTCTTGAGGCAATGAAAGATGAAATAAAGTCTGTGCTTCAAAATATGAAATACAAGAATGCACCATACAAAGATGGTATAGTAACAGACCTTTTGAAAGATGCAGAAGTATATCACAAAGGATTAACACAATTATTTACCCAGTGTATACAGTCATGTACCATATAAATCAGTCTAGGAATATTAATTCTACTTTAAAAAAAATGATGAAGATCTTAGTAACTAGAGCCCAACCACATTATTATTATTCTCAAACATACATACAAAAAGATGAACAAATAGCCTAAATGAAACCAAACACATGAACAGACAGGGTTTAGGAGTGATTACTCATCAGTAAACTATGTACAAACAATAGAGTAACTGGTTGAAAAATGAGCAGAATATAACAAACAACTTTTTTAGCTTTAGGTGATTATGAAAAAGCATTTGAATCAGTAAAACATATAGTAATATGTAGTAGAAGTTTATCCTTTGTTGCCTGCTTAAGATTGGGTTTCCAGTTCGTTCTAAAGTCTTCTCATCCTCTTTCACTCCAAGTAGCCACTAAAATCTTAGTGGCATTATTGCTTTGCTTGTAGTGAAGTGTTTAAAAGAAAAAAAACTCACTATGAGAGTAGGATATGAACAAAAACTTTTAAAAAGTTATTGAGTATTTACTTAATAACAATTTTACAATAGTTCAATCCAACAGATAAAATTAAAATTGGGAAAAGAGGGAGGCAAGAGGACACAATTTCATCAAAACTATTTATAGTAAACCTTGAAGGCATCTCCTGGAAAATAAACTTGAAAGCAATGATAATGAACATGAATGGTGATTATTTAGGCCATCTACAATTTGCAGATTATATTTTACTAATGTCAGAATCAATGGATGAATAACAAGAAATGCTAAATGACCTAATTGGGGAAAAGTTTGCATATAGATTTTAAAATGAACATAAAACAAAGGTAATATTCAACTGCAATGTTCTAAAAATGATGGCAAAAGACAGAAGAGAAAGACATGGAAGAAGTGCAAGAATGCTAACTGCAGGTGATGATGTTGGGAAAAAAAAACTACAAAAAAGAAATAAAATAATGTATCATGACAAGATGGAAATTATTTAACAAAAATAGAAAGCATCTTGCTAATATGCTTGAAATGTAAAATACATAATAAATGAATAATGCCAGTTCCAGTGTACAGGTGAAAAATAGGGAAATTGACAAACTCACATGTAAACAAATTTTAAAATGCACAAAGATTAATAAAAAGAACAAATTCCAGGTGACAGAAAGAGGTCAACATGGATCAGAGAACAGACCAAGATAGGAAATAGCATAGAAGAGTTTAAATGACAGAAATAAAAGTGGGTGAGGTACATAGCAAAAAGAAAAGATAACAGATTGAGCAAAAGGTTGCTTGATTGATACTCAATGGATAGCAAATGGAACAGGACAAAAAATCAGACATAAAATAGAGAGATGAAATAGAGGATGTTTGCTGGTAAGACAGTGCAGAAAATAGCATGGTCATGGCCATCACGGAAAAATTTGTATAGGCATTTGTTTTGCAGTGGAAAAATTCATGCTATGATGATTCCTTGGCTTGACCAAGAAACCTCTTTCAAAAATATTTTTATGTTTGGTCAGATTTTAATAAGTGGATTGGACCAAAACTTTTCAGCACACTTTGTACATGTTTATATTTACTTACATGAAATTAGATGAAATGAATACAACACTGAAGTAAATAGGCTCAGAGTTTTGCTACCAGTGAGGAAAAAAAGTATATTTATTAGTGTGTGTGTATATATATATATATATATATATATATATATATATATATATAGTACAGGTAATCAATCCATTGGTATATAATCCAGGTGGATCCTTGTAATATTAATTATTAAAACTGATCCACAGAGAGCTTGATATTTTTGTTTTAACAGAGCGTATGTATTTTTTGCAGTAAAAAAACAAAAATGACCTCAGCATAGATATAGTCTATTTCAAGCCATTCTGTATATGGCTATGAACAGCTTGAAATAGATTATATCTATGTTGAAGTATTTTTTGTTTTTTTGCTGTAATTATATATATATATATATCTATATATATATATCTATATATATATATATATATATATATATAGGTTGGTGTTTGCCACATTTTACTCAAGTAAGAGCCACCCCATTCACTCTTCACATAATTTGTGATGACTTCTGTCTTGTTTCATCATCCATGGATCATAAGATGACTCTTGAGGCCAGCATTTGATTTTATAGATATCAAACTCATGTGATAGATAAACTTTGTATCCTT
The DNA here is from genome assembly GCA_964036315.1 of Acanthosepion esculentum. Classification (NCBI taxonomy): domain Eukaryota; kingdom Metazoa; phylum Mollusca; class Cephalopoda; order Sepiida; family Sepiidae; genus Acanthosepion; species Acanthosepion esculentum. Next base: position 47,413,593 of record OZ038483.1, read on the forward strand.
GATTGGGTTGATTGGATCTGCATGTTGCACAACTCAACTTTGTGCCACCATGTATCTATGCAGTCCAGATGATGATCTGCAAACCTTGTTGCACACAACACAGGTATTGTCAGTAGAGGAATGAGGCAGGTTGGCACAGTTGACTTGCTTCTGGTTGTTATAATGACCTTTTATATGGTTCCCATAACCTCTGCTCTAAACAACAGTATCCATGCACACACACCATGTTTTTGAGACTGCATATTAGTTGGCAAATCAGAATGAGTGCTTCTTCAGAGATCACGCTTAATGTCAGCATGCCTGAGACTCATCCTCAAAGGTGTTGCATCCCACCTTAATAAGGTACCTCCACTCTGTACGATCTAAAGTCAATTCTTCCCAATACTGTACATCAATGTGCAATGCATTCATTATATATATATATATATATATATATTTTTTTTTTTTTTTAATCATATCACCCCAAGCAAGGCCGGAGGCCACTATCACGCAAGGGGTTAAAGAAGGGTTGGAGGAAGAGCAGATAGGAGTGGCAAGGGAGGGGATGTGGAGAAAGAGAAAGACAGTGGGTCGATCAAGGCAAGGGGGCCCACAAAAGATCCGGAGTGAGAGCAGATAGGAATGAGAAATGAAAGGATGTGGAGAAGGGAAGTGTATAGATCAAGGCAACTGGAGATGTCAATTGACGCTACACTTAAACCGTTGGAGATTGTATTTGTCAGGGAAACAGTAATAGGGAAGGGAGTTCCATAGGCGATATATATATATATATATATATATATATATATATATATAGAGAGAGAGAGAGAGAGAGAGAGAGAGAGACATACACGCCCATGTGCAATACACATTATTTAAACATGCTCTTTCAAAATGAACAAATGAAGAATGTCTTTTGAACCTTATAGCCAATTCCACCTAATGTCAAATTAGCTATTTTATTACAACTGTAAAGTCATAAAGGAACTTGCTGAAATTAAATATTAACTTCTTGGAATTTTTAATCATTATTGGTCATTTTGAAAGAAAAAAGATAATATAAACATTTGTATCAAAGTCAGCTTGAAGTAAAGATTTGGCTTGGCAATCTTTCTCTGGTAAACTAACTGTAAAACAAAACAAAAAACAATTACAAATCATGGAGAGTCTTTTCATTAAAAGAAAACAACCCACTATTAATAAAATTTGTTTTAATCTTGGTGCTCACATGTTAAAATGTCTTTAATCTGTTAAGTTATATTTGCAATGTGATGCTAAATTCTATTTCATAATCATAACACATGAACCCGTATTCATTTCAAACTTTAATCTGACAACAATGAAAACACCATACTGACTATTTCTGAACTGTAAATCCGTACAAGTTTTCACCAGAAATAATGCATAAAGTGATCCATTTGACATGAAGAGAAACTCACCCCAAAACTCAAGAGACATTCTATGCTCTGTCTATTCTATTTAATAAAACATGTTTAGATGAGAGATTGTTACAAAAATATATTATGTTCAATATACATATATATTTGTTTAGACTGTTGTCCTCATCTTTATTGACATATTCACAACATTTCAGGCATTGTATGCTCCGACCTTCTTATTCATATTCTCACACTGGTATTTTGAACTGAACCATTTATTTAGTCCACAGAGTGTGTGTCATGCCTTCTGCCTGATTTTTCTATTTCTTCTTGTGTTACAGCTTCACTGTGTTCTTGCAGTCTTATCTTAAGGGACAGCATGTTTCTCCTTTATATTTCTTGCCACAGCTGCATGGAATGTCATACATATAGTCCTTAATTGTATTCTCTTCTATGGGTCATTGTACTCGGAAGAGATGTCTATATAGTGTTGAACTACTCCTGATGTTATATAGACCACAGATTTTTGTATCTTTTCTCATAAGCCCTTCACATAGGGTAGGCAGACTGAGACTGTTTTCAGAGTGTTGTTATTGTCTTGTATCCTTTTATCTCAGTTTGCAGGGGCTGCTGTCATGTACCCAGGGTATTTGTTACATTGTAAGATACTGTTTATACTCACTTTTTCTTGTTCATATGTCTCTGGGTCACCAGTTATGACTTTTGCTTGATGTTGTTAAACAGTGGGTGATCTCTTTCTTTATACTGTATGGGTGGTGAGAGTTGAAGTTGATGTATTGTCCAGTGAATGTCGACTTGCAGTGTACAGATGTCTTGAACCCAGAGTACGAAGGTGTCATCTATGTATTTCAGCCATAGAGTTGGCTTTAGTGATGCTGATTCTAATGTCATTTCCTTAAAGTATTCTATGTATATGTTAGCCATTGCTGGTGATAAAAGCAAGCCCATTGCCAAGCCTTCGTCCTGTCAATATATGTCTGCTCCTAGTCTGAAGCATGTTGTTTGTGAACAGAAAATCTCCATCAGGTTATCTATTGGTATACTGGTACATTCTCCTAGTAATGAGTCCAAGGCCAGTCTGTTCATGTTTTGAAATTCCAATATATGTCACCTGAAGAAGGTCAGAGTATACAACGGCCGAAATGTTGTGAATATAGTGGTAAAGATGAGGATAACAGTTTAAACAATGTAAATAGTGTAAATAGTTACAATACCTCATCTCAGAAATATAGACAGACATATATATATATATATATATATATATATATATATACACATATATATATTTTAGAATTGGACATAGCCCGACAATTTATTTAAAGACATTTATATTATGTTTAACGTTCTTTTTATAGATACATGTATTTAAGCAAATGCTCTGTTTTATAATAAACAGTATTAAATAACATTTACCGGCCTGAATGTCCAAGAAATTTTCATAGAAAATTTTCGCTCTCCGACAGGAATCGAACCTGTATCCTATACGGAACCATCATTTCGCGTGATGTGCCTTAACCTCTCGGCCACAGATGAGCATCTGGTTAGCAAGGTCGATTTTACTATCTTTAAACTTAAATCTTCCATGAATCTCTTCTATTCATATCTGCTCTAGCGTATCAAATGTAAACAAATGACGTCATATATTTTAGAATTGGACATTGTCTGACAATTTATTTAAAGACATTTATATTATGTTTAACGTTCAATTAATTAATCAATTCGTTAATGTCCAATTCTAAAATATATGACGTCATTTGTTTACATTTGATACGCTAGAGCAGATATGAATAGAAGAGATTCATGGAAGATTTAAGTTTAAAGATAGTAAAATCGACCTTGCTAACCAGACGCTGCTCTGTGGCCGAAAGGTTAAGGCACATCACGCGAAATGATGGTTCCGTATAGGATACAGGTTCGATTCCTGTCGGAGAGCGAAAATTTTCTATGAAAATTTCTCGGACATTCAGGTCGGTAAATGTTATTTAATACTGTTTATTATAAAACAGAGCATTTGCTTAAATACTTGTATCTATAAAAAGAACGTTAAACATAATATAAATGTCTTTAAATATATATATATATATACTGAATATGCTTGTTGTTTTCGATGTATGAGGGTACAGCAACACAGTTCTTAGAATCTAACGTCCAGACTATATTGATTATAGTAGTGAAAGCTTGTGCAGAATGAAGCACACTTTATGGAAAAGCCAAATACAGAGAACTGATGCACATAGTGTGCTACAAGGTCCTCTCTCTCCATAGGTTTTGAATTCAAAGAAGGACAAAATATATATATATATATATATATATATATATATATATGTATATACCATATATTTTTGATAATAAGGCAACCTTTAGATAAGGCAAGATCAAAAAATATAGCAAATTTTCATGAATTTATCCTATATCGGTAGTATAAGACAACTGTTTATTGATTATATAAAGATGATGTTATTGGAAATGTTGTTACTGTATTCTTAGAAATTCAAAATAAACAAAATAACAAAACCAATTCTATATTATGTTTTTCCTACACACGTCCCCTAAAAGGGAAACCATTGTTTTGTTTATGTTTCATCATGTGATCTCTTGTAAATACTGATTCTTCTTCTTCCTTTTTTTCTATATCTAAACAGTTACAAACAGCCTGGTGTACTAATAGCCATTTACTTATACTTCATCAACTATCACAAAATATTGCTAATAACAATATGATAATATTAGATTCCATTGCTGTGAATGCAATCATAAATTGATATTTAGATTTTCTTAGCTGAGCTTACATGTAAGTTTATTTCATTGATATAGAATTATTCTTCAAATAGGCAATTTATTATAAAGTTATGCCAGTAATATATAAGGTAGAAATGATTTTTTTACTTTTATTATCAGTTTATTTGATAATGTGAATCTTTTCATGTACATTATTGGTTATTGCACTGAGGCCGAGGTTAGCCTACCAACAAACAAGGCTCAGAATTTAACGTTTCTTTTTTTATATAATTTTTAAATACTCAGTAATCTGTAATCTAATGTTTTATTGAATTTTCGAAATATTGGCTTTCAATTTAAAATAGCATTCTTATTTTCTGATAATGTCATGTATGTTTGATGACTTGTATTAAGCTTTTTCATTTATGATTAGTAAATATAATTTTCACTTAATATCATCTCAAAGGCTGAAATTAATGCAGAATTTTAAGATTTAAAACTTAATAAATATTTCAAATTAAAATTTTTAAAAATGAAAAAAATTGTTGTAAAAATTCAATATTTATTGAAACATTTTTTTTATAAGACAACAGTGTCCTTAATATATTTTATTTTTAAAAGCAATTAAAAGCTTTTCTAATTAAATGATGTGATAGTTTGATTAAATATTTTTATTTTACAATTCAGAGCAGATTTTTGGTAAATGGTGTTACTGTTTGACAAAAACAAATTGATGATTTAAATTCTCCCAAAAGTCCTGCTTTTAACTAATATATATATAAAAGTGAACATTGAAGTCAACACTCAGAGGCAACAGGTTGTTTTATGCTAGACACACTCATCAGGCTGCCAGTTACATCTAGCATGAAACAGCCTGTTGCCTCTGAGTGTTGATTTTTATGTTCACTTTTATATTTACATATGCTCTATCTCTGATATTGAGCACTTTATACCATAAATATAGCATACTTTAAGACTGTATTTCTTTATATATATATATTAGAGATAGAGCATATGTAAATATAAAAGTGAACATTGAAGTCAACACTCAGAGGCAACAGGCTGTTCTATGCTAGATTCAATATATATAGAGGCTGAAATTTTAATTATTTTGAAATTTCATAAACTTCAGTAAGTTGGGTAACAGATGTAAAAATAAAATATATATTTTTACCTAAAAAATTTTTTTTAAATAATTGCATTCATTCTGAAAATTCAGTTAAAATCCAAGAAATATTTGATTTTTGCAAGTATATCCAAAACATTGGAAACAATGGTTTTTAATGCCAAAAAAGACAAAATAATTTCCAATCTTTGGCCCACTGCTGATGCAAGAAAAACAAGATTTTTAATCAAAATTTTGAACATGCTAGAAAGTATTAAAAAATTTAATAAAATAATCAAAAACTACTTTGGTCTTCCCTCTTAATAATAACAAACATTTTGATGATAAAACTTTTGTTTTTATTAAGTTTGGGAGCTTTTTCATCATTGTATGCTATTTTTTAGAGGATTTTTGGTGCTCCTTAATTATATATATATATATATGTGTGTGTGTGTTTGTGTGTGTGTGTGTGTGTGTGTGTGTGTACATGTGTGTATGTTGCAAGTTATTTCTTTCTTTACTATCTTGGTTAATTCATGACTATTAGAAGATGTGTGCATTTAGATTGTTGCTGCATATATAAATATATCTGCTTAGGACTTGTCAAATGTTTAGTATTCTGCCAGGGCATAGACACAGCATAATGAATCATTCCCCATACTAGCTAAACAAAATGATGTAGCCTAAGTGGATGGTTCAGGATCCATTTGAGAGACAAGCAAACACACCACCCAGATTGCTGGCATGTGGATGGCATTCTTGTGCTCTCACAGATGGTGATCAAGCCTTCTTGTGAGTTAAATTTAACTTTGCTAAGACCAAAATGATTGCTAAAATGTCTATGTTTGAGGATGGTGCATGCATGCCCTCACAGTTCCACTTAAGCTTTCCTTGTGATGTAGGGCTTGTCCCATGGGATACCAGCAGCAGATTTAATAGTTGATCAGAGGCTGAACACAGGACACCGTTTTAAACATTACTTAAACAGCAGGAAGCAAAGTCCAATCATCTGATTGTTTTCTGATCCTTCCCCAGCTATTTCTTTTTCCTTCTTCATTAATTAGACAAATTTTTCCTTGGCTTCTAGCTCCTTGTTTGTCTGGTCATTGACCTTTCTGAGCTGCACACTTAATAGTGAATAGATGTTTTTGTTTTGTTTTCTTGCTGCATTGAGGCAGGGATGGTGGTAGAGATATTTGTTAAACAAATATGTAGTCAGATATCATGGCATCATTCCCACTTCAGTCTTGATAAATCTAACTGATTTTCAGTTGATATCAAAGAAGGTTGTAGCAGAGTTGTAGCAAGGTTGTAGCAGAGACTGCAACTGCTTGTACCTGGTATTCTCACAGTATGACAGAAAAATTAACAAATTGTTATTGCAAGATACAGCGGGGATATCCTGTGGTAAGAGGTTGTGGTTCAAAAATCATGCCCGAACCCAGGGTCATCATTTAATGAGGGCTTTGTTGAAGGTACAGCTGTTGCTGTTACAGAAGTTACTGTATGAATTTATATTCCATGTATACTACAAATATATCTATGTATGCATGTATAGTCTGAAGATTCCTGGAGGTGTGAAAATGACAGTCACCATGCAATGTTGATTCCTATGTTCACACTGTCTGTATCTACAAATGCTCTTTTTCCAACACTAAGCATCCCTCTCCTATGAATATAGAACAGCATTTTAAGAAAAATCATATCTATATCTATCTATATATTTCATTGAAGAAGACTGACAAGGTACCTTTAAATTTTCTTTCGATTTTACTTATATGCATACACGTGTTTTCTTTTCTGGACTTAATGCATATAAAAAATGGCTTAAAAGTTTGTTGATTTGGAGTGTTTTCAAAAAAAACTATTAATCATCATCTGTCTATATTTCTGAGATGAGATGTTGTAACTATTTACACTACAGGGTACAATGGATAAATTGTCATCTAAATTATCCAAAAATGAAAATAGCTTTGACATATCTCATTTTAACAGATATATTTATCAAAATTACACAAAAATATCTTGAAATATAAAGAATAAATTGATTCAATAAAATCACCATTGGTTTGAACCAGGGCTTCCAGAATGCCCTGCAACTCTTCTGGATAGTTTCCTTGTTTAAGTTGGTGAATGCTGCCATAATCCTTGCCTTCATTTCATCTCTGGTGTTACAAGGAGTTTTGTTGACCTCTAACTCAACTGTGCTTCACACATAAGAATCAAGGGGGTTGCAGTTTAGGGAGTTAGGTGGGCAGATGATGTGATTGCAGAAATTGTCTGACAGCCATGACTGGGTTATCCTGTTTGCGTAGCATGGTGCAGAGTCCTTTTGCCAGGGCAACACAACCTCCTCAATGCACTTGATGTAGGCCTCTGTATTGAGTCTCAGGCCCTGCTGGAAGATGACTGGAGGCATAATGTCACCATCACTAGTGATCACTCCAAACAGCTTTGGAATCACAATGAGACTCATTCAACTCTTTCCAAATCCTCTGCACTATCCTTAGATTGACACCCAACACTCTGAAATGTTTGTATTGGAGCTTCTGCCAAACAGTACATCATACTGTTTCCAAATTTCTGGCAGAGTGAATTGCTCTTTTTCTTATAGATGGTCGTGCCTTATACTGTGTAGGTGACAAAATGAAAAACAAACAATATGCATGCGTGAAATTAAAAATATAAAATGGTGACAATTTATCCATTGCACTCTGTATTTACATTGTTCAGGCTGTTGTTCTCATTTTTATTGTCATAAGCATAACATTTCAGCTGTTGTACACTTCAGCCCTCTTCAGGTGATATATGTTGGAATTTTGAACCAAAGCCTTTATTTAGTCCACAGGGGTAGATTGTTCTAGTTCCACATGCCATGCATTTATGGATATCTCAGTTTCAGTTAATTCTCTTTTTTCAGTAACTCACCTCTGCTGTGACCAGGTATTGAACTTACAACTCTTTGGGTCAAGTCACTTTTGGATTACTTCAACCAAGTCCCAAATTCATTCACTGATGTCCCCCAAGGACACATGGCCCAGTGGATAAAAGTGTTGGTTGAAGTAATTCAGTGACTTGACCAAAAGAGTTGTGAGTTCAATACCTGGCCACAGCAGAGGTGAACAAAAGCTTGGAGAGTAGAGTTACTAAAGTGAAATGGCTGAAACTGAGATATCCAGAAAAGCATGGCACATGGACCAAGAACAATCTACCCTGATGGATGAAATAAAGGGTTCTGTTCAAAATTCCAAATTTGAAATTTATGACCTGAAGAAGGCTGGAGTGTACAACAGCTGAAACGTTGTGAATAAGACAATAAAGATGAAAACAGCAGTCTGAACAATGTAAATAGTGTAAATACTATTAATCATTTTCAAGTACTTTTGTTATACAATTATAATAAATGGTGCGTAAGTACTATTAAAGTATAAAAGTTGCAGAAAATAGACATCCTTAAATTCTGAATATGGCCATTACATTTAACCATGTTCATAATTGATGTTATTAAGGGATGGTTCCTAAATAAAAGTACCTTGTTAGTTTTGTTCAATGAAACATACATTAAAGAAGGACTGTTGCCCAAATACATATCTATTGATATGTGTATATAGATTGACATTGATGTACAGATTTAAACATTTTATTTTATCAATAATATATATATATATATATATATATATATATATATATATATATATATATATATATATTATGCACTGTTACATTAGAACATGTAAGTAACCACTACAAAATTGAACATTTTGTTTTAACGTTAAAATAAAACATCTCTTCAGGTAATTAACAATGATACCATCATTGTTAAATACCTGATGTGATGTTGTTTATTAAATGTTGAAATAAAATGTACAATTTTGTAGTAATTACTTACATGTTCTAATGTAACAGTGTATAATAAATATTTATTGCTCTACTCTTGTATTGAGCCCTGTTTTAAATTAATGTTTTGAATGTTGGAATTTTTCATGTGACATGTTTCATTCCTTAGGATTTCATTGGACTAGGTTTGTTTGCATTGATGCAACTATACATGCATATGAATGAGAGATGTTGGAAATTTTAAATTCAGGACGCAAATTTATTTCTATATATATCTATTTATATATCTTTATCTCTCTCTCTCTCTCTCTATCTCTATTATGTATGTATAATGTATATATAGCTCACATTCATTATTTTTAAATTTGTTTGCTGTGATCTTTTCTCATTTTCATTGAGTAGCTTATTTATATTATATTTATGTATTTAAGAAATTTTTTAGAAATCTTGTTTCTTTTCTTTGTAAACCTGATGTTAAAAACTCATACTTCATAAAAGTCTATACTTCTTGTCAAAATTAAAGTAAAAATTAATATAATCTTTGGAACTTATTTTCTTTTCAATTTTAAATCTGGTCAGGAGTGATTTAAATTTTGAAGATAATTGTTAAAAACGAGAATTAGAAAAACATTATAAAAATACAGTTCTACACTTAAAACTCTTAAATATTTGATTTTGAGCTGTAAATTATTATATGTTTGACACACAAAGTTTTTCCAATAAGTCTGGATACATTAATAAGATTTCAGTCTTAATAAAATTTTGGACATTGCAAAATTTACACTTGAGGCAGCAATCTTTCTTTTAGACAGGTTTCAATGAAGATCACTTACATAGCACTGCAATTAAGCTTTTTATTCCAATTTTTCTTGTATTCGTACAAGAGACTTCTTTTTTAGACATAGAGTGCTTTGGAAGTGTTCAAATAAATTGTGGATCCAAATGCTTTCTGATAACCTATTAGCCATTAGGATATTGTTTTTGTTGTCAGAATACGTAATTTTGTTTTTATATCAATAGGAATGTTTTAATTTCCAAACATATTCAGAGCATTGTGGGTGTGTCCATAATTGATATTGAGAGTTGCTTCTTACTTTACTATTATTGCTTATATATGTATGTATGTATGTATTATTATTATTTTATTTTAGATATTAGAACAAAAACATATTGAAATTGCTACACAATAGCTTTCATGTTCATTCTCTCATATATATATATATGTATACACACACACACACACACACATATATATATACACACATGCAATTGTGTGTATTTATATCTTTAAACAAACATCTATACTCATAAATGTGTGTGTGTGTGTGTGTGTATGAGAGAGAGAGAGAGAGGGAGTGTTATGGCAATTTACCCACACATGCATGAACTCTCCCAGCTATAAATAGCTCCTTTTGGAAGGTGAAGTTTCCAGCAGTCAGCTCTGACAGTTGAACTGAACATTCTTGCTGTAACACTCTCGTTTTTATATGTTTGTATTACTGTTTCTGTTAATATATTTAAAAGTTTAACTCAATTCCTCTCTTGTGTCTTTATTTGTGGCCCTAACAAGGCCACAACAACTTGGCGACAAGGACTCCAAAAGTACTATGTGGAAATTAATATTCGTTCTACTCAACAAGACTTGGCAATCTAGAAAAGAAAACCAAACGGAAAAAACTATAACTAACTTACACTGAACTTTCTTAGAATTCATGTCTCACAGAGGAAAAAAAAGCACTTGTGATTCCCTGAGTGAGTAAGAAATTAAAGTTATTTTTTTTTTTTCTCCTCAATTAAATTCTATTTTGGTTTAATCCTAAGGAAGGCACAGTCAAACATGGATGAGTTCAAATCCGCTATGCTCAATTTTCTTAAATTCCAACTTAAACAGCAAAAAAGAATGGGACAACTTCAGTTGGATATACAAAAAAACGGCTTGAAATTCAAAAGCAAAATGAAAAGGAAAGGCTTAAACTTCAAAAGCAAATTGAAGAAGAAAGTCTTGCATTACAAAAACAAATGGAAATCAGACAACAAAAAAATTCTACTTCAAGTTCAACAAGAGCAAAGAAACTTGCTTGAACTGACAAACGGGACAAATTAGTGAAAATGAAAATGCTTTCTCACAAAACACGATCTGGGGCACAATAGACAATTTTGCATATTCTCCAGACAAGGATATAACTTTCACTTTCTATTTTAGAAGGTACAAGGATTTATATGCCACAGATTGCATGAACTGGGCGGACTCTAAGAAGATTCGCCTATGGAGTTTGAAAACTAGTCACCATGGAGCATACCAAATTTGTGAACTATATTTTACCCCATAAAACCAATGAACTGACATTTACTGAAGTGGTTAAACTTCTTATAGAACATTTTAGTCCTAAAACTTCACTTTTTCATAAGAGATGGAAGTGTATGAATTTAACCAGAAAGGATAGTGAAGATTACACTGCATTTTAAACTCTCAGAACTGAGTTCAAATAATTTCAAGTGTCTGATATTTCTTCAGGGACTCGTTTCATCTAAAGACACTGAAATTAGATGTAGAGTTCTGAAGAAATTGGAAAACAAGCCAAATTTATTAAATTATTATATTTTTCAAAATTTATTTTTTTTTTTTGTATTGAGTACATTTTAGGCACTGATGTTTTCAGCCTTCTATTATAGTTATTTTATGTTATAAACTGTATATTTTATGTATATATATATATATATATATATATATATATATATATAAGCCAGCTTTCCCTGATGATCTGCTTAGGTGAAACCTTGGTAGGTTTGTCTGGCTCTCTAGATTTAACTAGGTCTGCTCTACTTACTGTATTGAGCACTTTCTTTAGTTAGTTGTGTACTCATATCATTTTTATTTTCTTCTTTGGGCTTCTTTGGGCTTTGGACTTGCATGCTGAACAATTGTCTTTGACAGGTGTTCATGTTCTTGGCTCTTTCTTTTTTTTATACCTTTTTTTCCTTTGGTATTGATTTGATTATTTGCAAATCAAGAAACCGAAGGTTTTCCAAAACAAGTGTAGTTACTTATACTTATAAGATTACTACTACTAATAATATATATATATATATATATATATATATATATATATATATGTACGTATGTAAGTGTGATATATATATATATATATTTATGTATGTTTGTGTGATATATATATATATATATATGGGAAGCCAATAGCCCTGAAGAGTGGATGCATTAGCACAATGCACTCACAAAACTTCAAAGTTGGCATGACTGAAATAACACCACTCAGTTAAGTAACAAGTTTCTCCACATTGATTCTATTAATGTTGTATCCTTACCTTTTGATATCGAGCACTTCATGGCAAAAAACTCTCCGCCTAAAATGCTTTTGCACCAGTAAACTACAGAAAAAGAATCAGCAATTTTGACATCTATAAAGTCTTACAATTTAATATTATACATATATATATATATATATATATATATATATATATATATATATAAATATATGTATATATATATATATATATATATATGATTAAATGCGAAATGAAAACTAATCTTAACAACACCTTTTGTTCTCTTAGGGACTTAATCAAGGCAAATGCAAGGATTTTATTTTGTAAGAAGCATTTATATACAAGAACAGAAATGTTATTGCTTTTTCAAAATTTTTAAATTTAAGAATGCTCATAAATATTTTTCAGTGTGGCCAAAAAGTCAGGTCAGGTATAGAGGATTCTAAATGACACAATTCAATATCTCATAAATGAAAGGAAGTAAATAATGTCCTTGAAAATTTTTTTTTTTTCCTTATTTACACACTTTCATTTATTTATATCTGCTATGTGTTATTTATGTATGTATATATACTAGATGTTATATACATTTAAAGCACATTAATCAAATAGAAAATTGCTGTTAATTCCTTCCAGGCATTAAGTACGACTTCAATGAAATGTGTAATTAATCATTAATTAATAATTGACATAGTAATTTTCTTTTAACTGAAAAGAAATATACAATTTTGAAATCTTTATATATATTTTCCAGATTTGCTTTCTGATGCATTATTCTCATCAATTTTATGAGTTTGGACTTGCATTTTAATATTTAATATTCAAAAATAATCTTTTTGTATTGAAAGTCCTTGCTCAGTATCTTTTCTAATGTACATGAAATATAAGAAGAATCTTTTATTTTATATCATCTAAATAAAATATAAAAATCAAATACCTAACATATAAAGCTCAAATTTTGTGTGTTCATTTCAAACCTTGAAAAAATATAAATATATAAGCTTGGTTATATGTTCAAGTAATTTTTAAGTAATTTGCATATGCAGTTGAAAATTTGCATATGCAGTTGAAAATTTGCATATGCGGTTGAAAATTTGCATATGCAGTTTTAGCAATTAATTTAAAAAAAATAACTATTTTGTTTTATTTTCAAATTTGTCTTTTGCAATTTAAAAAAAATAGAGATTAATTTGTTAAATGGCTTTTATAAATTGCTGAGTTCAAATAAAGCCATTTTCTGTCTTTAAAGTAGTAACCACCTTAGCATTAAGATCACAGCTTGCGGGAGGGTAAATTGTAGTAAGCAATGTTGACACTTTTAATATATATATATATTTTGAAAGTTTAGTAAACATTTTAGTATTATTGCACATAATAAATGACTACCAAAATGTTTAAACCTATCAACTTGCTTTAATTACAACATATATATGTGTGTGTGTGTGTGTGTGTGTGTGTGTGTGTGTGTGTGTGTGTGTGTGTGTGTGTGTAAATATTATGGAAACAGTTACATTAAATGGAGATATGTGGGTGGTGTAATGGATAGTGGCTCAGAATGAGAAATCAGAGACAAGAGTTCAAATTCCAGTTTGGTTCATAACATTCAAAACGGTAGGAATCCATCTCCCCTCCACAACTATGGGTTAAATGGTAGAACTTGTATATGGAAAAATAATTTTTATTCTAAAAAAAAACTGTTAATGCAGTATTCACATGCAATAAACAAATTATTCTTACAAGTGAAAATATGTTTTGGCTTTAAATAACTCACAAACGGTTGATATACCATAAAAAGCAAATCAATCTATCAGTTAATTAATGTCACATCAAATAAATAATGATTTCTCATTTACATCTTCCACAAGGTGTCTTATATCTTGCCCAACTTAATGAGTCTTGCTTAATGGAAATACTTAATTTGTATATTCAGTTTTAAAAATCAATGCTATTTTACAGCCTATTCAAACCTTGCAAAGAAACAACTGCATAATGCATCAAAGCAAAAAAAAATACACTTGACTCAGGCAATACCGGATATAAAATCTAAAACATAAATTTAAAATATAAATTTTCCACATTTTTATATTTTTTTTTATTAAGACCAGTATCATTAATAAATATAAATGCTCCCTAGGAAACTGTATCCCTGATGAAAAGAAATTCATGAATAATTAAGTTGGGCACACTACCACTCACTTATCATGATGGGTAACCTTACATCTCTCAAATCACAGCTTTATAAGAGCCCATTTATACGAACATGAAAATTTACCAGACATTGTATGCAACATACTCATTGAAAACTAATATATGTAAAAAGCTGTAAAAAGTGTCTAAAAATAATAGAAACACTCACCATAAAAAAATCTTTCTATGTTTATTCACGTGTATCTCAGTTCATATCTATTTTTCTCTCTCTCTCGCTCTCTCTCTCTCTTTCTCTTTCTCTCTCTCTCTCTCTCTCTCGCTCTCTCTCTCTCGCTCTCTCTCTCGCTCGCTCTCTCTCTCTCTTTCTCTCTCTCTCTTTCTCTCTCTCTCTCTTTCTCTCTCTCTCTTTCTCTCTCTCTCGCTCTCTCTCTCGCTCTCTCTCTTTCTCTCTCTCTCGCTCTCTCTCTCTCTCACTGTCTCTCTCTCTCGCTCTCTCTCTCTCTCTCTCTCTCTCTCTCTCTCTCTCACTTTATTCAGATCTACATCTATTAATATCTAACTCAGTTTATTCATCTCTATCTTGATTGATTTAATCTCTCTTTCTAAATGTTTATTGTCAGAAATTTCAATAGGGAAGAAAGTATAATATTAAGAGTAAAATAAAAGTAATATTTCAATTCAGTTCCCATTTGGGGCTTAAATAGAAAGTCAAAGTGATCAGTATTTGCTATGAGGCAGAAAAGAATCCATTTGATCATTTCCTCAGAAGGGGACATAAGTTTGAATCTCACTGAGTGCTTTTCCTTTACTTCCCACCTTTACTGTCTACTCACTACCATAGAAATGACAGTTCAAGTAAAGTTGTGATAAAAACAAGAAAGTAAGATGAAAATAGATAAATTAATACTGAATTTACTTTTGCTTAAATTGTGCAAAATATTGCTAAAATATTAACTGTATATGATATAATGTATAAAATGAATGTTGATTTGTTTTTTATGGCTTATCAACCCTTTGTGGGTTATCTCTATCTATAAAAGGCAGGATGTTTGTGTGTGTGTAACGAATGCACGGCTGCAATTTTCGACGGATTTGCACCAAAATTTACATGCACATGCTCCAAGTTAGCGGAAAGGCCAAGACTGAAATTGCATTTCCCAACTCCCATCGATAGTGGAAATAATCGATTTTTTCATGCTTCTACGGCAGTTTTCATGTAGTTTGCGGCCATTTTCTACTGGCCAGTGTGAGAGCCTATAGCTTGCTGCCACGAATAGGCAGGAAGATTCTATTGGCCAGCGTGAGAGCTAACAGATGACTGACACAAATGTTAACTAGCAGTAGGAAAATTTTAAATCTGCATGGCACTTTACTCCAATTGGCTCATTCGCTTGCTTAAACTCAACGTTGATTCTGATTCTGCAGAACTGGGTTGGGTGTGAAAAAGTATTTGTTGTTAACATTCTTTTTTCATTCAGTTTTTCCAGTTACGAGTCCTTTTTTAAAGCTGATCGTTTTGTGTTCATTTTGTTTAGTTCTTTTTTCGTAACAGATTTAATGTTTAGTATAGAGCTTAGAAAAAATTTGCAGTGTGAGATAGGCAAGAAGTAAGGCATGTAGCAACATCAGCACAGCAAAGGGCACTCCTTTAAAGGCAAGGAAGGGCAAAAAATATTTTAAGTCAAGTGATAACAATTGCTGTATGAGTTGTGAGATTTTTTAATCAAGCACGGGCAACGTCGGGTCATGCTGCTAGTTTAAAGCTAAAACATACTTTGGATTCTAAGAATAATTATTTTTCTTTTTTTTTCAAGTGAATATTACATAATCAGTTTTATGGATTATAATGATTTTTCCATATACACGTCCTACCATTTAGCCCATAGCTGGAGGGAGGCTATGGATTCATACCTTTCTCAAGATTATTTGTACATAAGTGAATGTAATGGACCTGACTAGAACTTGAACTCAGTTCTCTAATTTCTCATTCCAATCTACTATGAATTACATCAACCACATTCCATTTATAAAAAGAAAAATAGAAATTGAATAGATTTAAGGTATAAAATTATTAATGCTATCAGTAGATTTTTATTTTAATAAATATTTTATTTTAATAAATATTTTATTTTAATAAGTATTATATTTTAATTATTTAATTTAAACATTTAATTTTATACAATTATTATATTTTAATAACTATTTTAATATTTATTTTATTTTAATTATTTTATTTATATATTTAAGTTTATTAATAATTATATTTTAATAGGTACTTTTTAATAAATATTATACTTTATTTTAATATATAGTTTAATTTAATAAATATTTTGTTTTCATAAATGCTAACACTATTTCTTTTTTATCATCTTGTATTTCTTAATCCAGAATGTATAAAAAAATATGTATTTTAAATAAATAAAATAAGTAGAAATATCTACTCATATAAAAAAAATAAAAAATTGTATTTCTGAAATAAAATATTATAGAATATGATTGAAATAATTGAGGCAATGGTTTAAAAAAATATAAATTTCATCTTTGTTCTCTAGGATTTAAAAATGAAGGACATTTTGATAATTAAAAACAAATATTGAAGAATAATTCATTTCTTTATTTTGAGAAATCCCTTTTACTACAAAAATGAACAAAAAATACATATAAAAAAAAATTAAAGATAGATTCATAAAAGAAATCGAATCCAAACTCAATCGAAAAAATTTCCAGAATGTTCCTCACATTTTTTTGTTATTAACTGTCTTTATTAATTACTTTCTTCATCACAAATCCTTTCTATACTTTTTAAACTCTCCTAACCGAACAATGTAGTTTCCACAATAACTTAAAAGTTAGACTTTGCAAACTTATGTTTAGTCAATGAATGTTTCCTAAAAATATTTCAAAAATCCATTTTTTCATTTAATGAATTCATAAAAAGAAAAACAAAATACCTTTCTTTTTAAAGATTATAATTTAATAAAAAAGATATTTTTTGCATAAGCACAAGTGGTCTTTGTAAAAAGACTCCAAAATAAATGCCTTAACATATTACACGTTAGAGTGGTTTCTTAGGGATGATTTGCATGATGCGTACTTAAATAGACTAGTCACTTGAAAGAATTAGTTTGTATGAGCAAATGCTGTGTCATTATAGCTGAATAGACAATCTCATATAACGTTCTGGATTAGCTATGAGCTTCGCTGCCCAATAAGAGAACTCGGAGCGATCGCGGAACATTGCTAGAGTTCCCAATATTTACATATCACTGAGACATAACTTCCCATTCAATGAATAATTCTCTTATGTTTTCAATTTTTTCTGATTATTTTTCTGCTTCCATCGACATGCACACATACTTAATTACCTGTGTCTACGTATATATTCAAGTATTCTGTGAATATGCAGGTATATATATATATATATATATATATATATATATATATATATATATATATATATACATATGTGCATACACACATATATATATGTTTGTGTGTGTGTATGAATAAATACATATGTGTCTGTGTATATGTAAGTATGAAGAGAGACAGAGAGAGAAGTGTTTATTTGTATGAATACCCTTATATATGTATACATATGGTTATATACATATATATATATATATATATATATATATATATATATATATATGTATGTGTGTGTGTGTGTGTGTGTGTGTGTGTGTGTGCATGTTTGGATGTATTTGATTACATATGTATAAAAATATACCTATATGTGCACATATATATATATATATATATATATATATATATATATATATATATATATATATATACAAGAAAAAAGACACATAAAAAGAAGATATGTATGCATATTATATGTATATGTGCGTCGATGTATTTGATTACATATGTGTGTGTGTGTGTGCATATATATATATATATATATATATACACAAAACATGGAAAGAAAGATAGAATTATATGTCTGTGCATATGTATCAGCCACTGTGTTTGTGTGTGTGTGTGTGTGTGTGTGTGAGAGAGAGAGTGTAGTTATGACTGTATATGTGGGTGTACACATACATTTGGCCTTGATACCATCCTTTGGTCCTGACAGATGAAAAATTATAAATATGTACTCATATAATGACAGTTAGATCTATAGTGCACACACACATATATATATATATATATATATATATATATATATATATATATACACACACTTTTACACAATTATGTATACTCACATGCATATGTATATAAAGGAAATGTATAAATATACATGTGAAATGATCAAAGTAAAGATATATACACAAAGTATACACATATATGTAATAATATATATCCATTCAAAAATATTTGAACACAAAACATAGGCATATATACACATATATATTTAATATATTACTACTCTATATACTTGAGTAGAGTGTGTGATTTTTTTTATGATCAGATTTCATACAAAAAATAGTGGTTCATTCTATACTTTGGTAATTTTTTTCAAGAGCTTAAAAATCATGTATTTTCGGTGACCAGTTAGACAAGTAAATTTTATGAGTATCCACTAAAAATAATGTTTAAAGTGATAAAAATCTGTTGATATCATTCTAAAATTCTTTTTGTTTACATTTGGATATGAAACTGTGCAGATATGAAAATATTTGAGAGATCTATGACAGAAGTTTTATTTGAAAGCACAAAATTTGGCCTCGCCTAACCAGCTGCTCTTCATGGCCAAGTTGGTAAGGCATGCTGGGCTAAACACTAGCACCCTTTGCTTTGAAGGACATAGGTTCAATTCCTGTCAGAGAGCACAAGCATTTCTCTAATAAGCTTGAGATGTGAAACTAACAGTCACCATGCAGTGTTGATTCCTGTGACCATTCTTTATCTATATATCTATCTATGTTATATGTGTAATGGATAGTGGCTCAGAATGAGAAATAGTAGAGCTGAGTTTGAATTTCATTCAGGTTCATTATGTGCAAATACCCTTGGGAAAGTTATAAATCCATCTCCTTAACATAGCTATGGGTTAAATAATAGGACATGTATCTGGAAAAATCATTTTTACCTCCCAAAAACTGTCAATGCAAAATTCCCCTGCAAAAAAAAAACAATCTAAAATATACTTTTTACAATCTAAAATATACATCAGCTAAAATAACCCATGAAGGTTTTAAAAGTTGTAAAAATAGATCAATCAATCTATCTCAATATCTATATCAGTATCGCTATATTTTGGCTTTAAATAGCCCATAAAGGTTTTAAAAGCCAGAAAAAAAAAACACAGATAAATAGACAATCAACATTATTATGAATATAAGAGTGCTCTATTTTAAATACTTTTAAAAGATCTGTTTTATTACACATAGAAAGAAGATATTTCAATCTGTTTCCCTGCAGTACAATTTTCAAAATGAGCATTTGTTTCCCTTGGACTCTCTCAGGCTCTGAATTTCTTTTTCAGGTTTCCAAAATAAATGCATCAGTGGGCTGACAGTTTAAAATAATATCATTTTTATTCTATTTATTTATGAATTCTATGATTTTCAGTTTCTCCGTCATATATAAATTTCAATTTCTTCCTCTCTTTTGCTTCAACTTTTTTTTTATTTTAGCCTATTGTTATAATGATGTTTATATATATATATATATTTATATATGTTTTGAAAATAAAAAATATTGAACAATTAAAAAGTTAAAATTTTCTGATGCATTGGGTTGTATATTAATATTTTTTCGTTTTATTATTTTAATTAGGTTCCTTGATTAGTTCTAAAAACAGCATGGCCATCATTAGGATTAAAAATTACTGCTCCTTGGTAGCAGTGAACTACAGGAACGAATGACTTTCTAAAGAAAATGAACTTTATCTGTAGTTTTCATTTGTTTATATATATATATATATATATATATATATATATATATATATAGGCATATTGCTGAGTGATTAGAATGTTTGCTTTCTGACCATTGAACCCAGGTTTGAATGTCACCATGGTCAATTTGTCGGGAAGGAGACTACCTGATGTTATCAGTCTTGAGGAGGCCATCTCAGCATGCGGTGCTTTTGGAAAGTGCCTGAAAACTACACCACAGGTTGACCAAAGCCTTGTGAGTGAAATTGGGTAAATGGACCCTCATGGATCATCGATAGCTGTGCTAGCACAAAGTTACAAGTCATTGTGACTGAGGGTTTGAGTGTGCTGGCTTTGATCTGATTGTTAATCATGCTAGATAACACGCTCTTTCCCAGAAACTGTAACTAAGATCTGCTCAGCATAGTTGGAGTGTAAACCACAGGTGGGCTCTGTGGGTGTTGAACAAACACAAATGTGCCTGAGCAAGCATCTACAATAAGGATTG
>OZ038483.1:47439400-47501900 GCA_964036315.1 Acanthosepion esculentum
TTGGTACACAACCCCACCCACCCCACACACACATATACACACACACACACACACACACACACACACACACCCATGTCTTCTCATCTATTGAAATCTCTTTCCTCCATTTTTCATTGATATTTATTTATTTGCTACCATACAATATAATTTTTCTTTCCTTTTTGTTTATTTTTTTTTTTTGATCTGACACTGCAATGGAAAATCTATTTAGTCCTTTAGTCTGCACTTGTTTATAGCATAATTTCTGAGGAGACACTTATTTTGCTGTCTGATTCTGTTTCAAGAATTCAAGTGGGGTTTACTGCTGGTCTTCTCAATATTGTTTTATTTTTCATGTTTTCTTTTTTACTTAATATCTTTCTCAAAGATTGCCGCTACATCAATACCATATTTTTTAGAGGCAATGTTTAAACATGACCATATTATGAAAAGGCCATTTGTTTGACAATTTTTTTTATTGCATTCAGAGTCTTTACAGTTTTGTGTGATCAAACAATTTTAAAATTAAAGTTAAATGTAAAATTTAACTGACTATTTTCCAAAAATTCTTCCATTTATTTCTCTCACATCTGTCAATAAAAATAAAAACAGTCAAAATATTTTTTAATATTTGATGAATTTTTAAATTTAATATTTGTTGCTGACTGAAATTTTAGTTTCAATAGTTAGCTAATAATAGTTTCCTTCAAACCAATGAATTTTCTATAAGGTGAAAGAAGAAAGGTTATTTTACAATTCGATAATATTCAAATATTAATTATTTTTATTTATTTATTTTGAATAGATATTATTGAAATTTGATAGACTTTTTAATAATTATCTTGCAAGACGGCACAACATAAATAAATTTTCAAGTAAAGATGGTTACTATTTGGATCTCTATCACTGGAACTTAGTCTTGGGATATTCTCTTGAAGATCAGAGAAAAATTAATGTTAAGGGTTTTGATCAAAACATCATGAAAGGACCATTTTTTGAGGGGCATGATCAAATGGTTTGTTTTCAAGAGAAGCCAAAAATATCAAAGGACTTCAATTTAAAATTTTTTCTCCAACTTTGTCAATAATTTACCATACATTAATGCAAAAAGATATATTAAAATCTGTTTCTTCTAAAATATATATATGTATGTACATTTAGTCCTATGATCTCACCAAAAATTTGAAATAAAATAATATTTACATTATTTAGACTATTGTCCTCATCTTTGTCGCCATATTTATTAGAACATTTTGGCCTTTGTACACTCTGGCCTTCTTCAGGTGGTTGGAATGTCGAACTGAACCCTTTATTTTGCTCACTGGGGTAGACTGTTCTAGTTCCATGTGCCATGTTTAATGGATGTCAGTTATCAGTTATCTCCTGTTAATTCTTCCCCCTGAAAATTCTCCACTGCCTTAACTGGGTATTGGATCCTGTAACTGGATCTAACCAAATGGCACTGTGGATACTCTGTGTATGTGTGTTACTTTCATGAAGATCTGATTTTTCAAAGCAACCAATTTAGTTTAAAAATACTTCATTTAAATCTTTTCATTGAGATTTTTTGTTTATTTTAAATTTTTTTTCTTGTTCACAGATATGGTAACCTTTTTCATGATAGATCTAAGTCACTTTTGATAAAACTCCAATGGTGATACAATATCTGTCATAATGATGTTATACAGAAATACCAAATCTTTGGTTAGATCCCCAGATAGAGACACAAACTTCTATGACATCAAAGTAGGAATACTCCAGGATGACACCCTTGCAACTTTTGTCTTTGTTATCACCCTTTAGTATGTATTGAGACCTTCCCTTAGTAAGCATCATCATCTAGATTTTACTTTATCACCAAAACTCTTAAGATGATGTCCTGTAAAAAAAGTTGACAGATATTGACTATGAAAATGACCTAGCTATCACTGCAAACACTATTACCAATGTCACAGTACTCCTACATCATCCAGATAATGCTGCCAATTATGTTGGACTAGATGTCAGTGCCTCTAAAACTGAATTCATAGGTTTTAACCAGAAAGGCTCAATACAAACTCTCTCAGGTGAATCAATAAAATCTGTTGAATCTTTTACATCCCTAGGAAGCATGAGAAACTGTATTATTGAAAAGGATATGAAAATTTGCATAGCTAAAGCCTGGGCAGCCTTAAATAAAATGGACATAGTGTGTGTGTGTATGTGTGTGCACTTGTGTGCATGCTTGGGAGAGTGCACGTGCCCATCTGTGTGCATATGTGTACATGTAGAATGTCATGATTATTTCTCCTTTTTGTCGTATTACTTGTCATTTGATACTCGCTCCTTATTGGTTTTATACATATTTCACTTTTTAACTTTCTTTCAGTTGTAGTAATTTTGACATACAGTTTTCCACACATTCATTCTTGTTAATTCTTGAGCATTGTAGAGTTTTCTTGATTTTGAAAAATTGTATTTCATTTTTTACATAAATAATATTTTTTTTTTATTAATGTTTAAATGATAAGGTAAATATTTATATATGTCTTCACTTGGCCATTATTCCATTTTTCTTTTTTGATTTGGTGGTACCTTAAGTATTACTGTGTTAATTATAGTAGGTTAGGTTTATAATTAATCTTTTATTTATTGTTGTTAAATTTGTATGCATATGCTTACATTCATAAATTCATGCGCACACACACACACAGACATATTCATACATGTGCATGTATATAGGGTGTGATGGGTGAATTATCGCCATTTATATATATTATTATATAGATATTATATATATATATATATATATATATATATATATATTATATATATATATTATTATATATATTATATATATATTATATATATAAATTATTATATATATATTATATATTATATATTATATATATAAATTATTATATATATATTATATATATATATTATTATATATATATTATTATATATACAGTGTAACCCGGATATAAGAGAAACCCGGATATAAGAGCGATTTTCTCTGGTCCCAAATTAGAGCCATACTTACCTAAACAAAATAGACCAAAACCAGATATAAGATAAACCCGGATATAAGAGACATCTTCTCTGGTCCCGAAAACTCTCTTATATCCGGGTTACACTGTATATTATATATATATATTATATATATTTGTTATGAAAACACTCCCATGAGTGCTCAGGATCGCCTCGTCAGTGATGTTATGACTTGGAGTCATGGCAAGTTTCGGGTCTTCCAACATCATATTTGCTCGCCCAAGAGACCCTACCGAAACTGTACTATTCCGGCAGGCGATCCTGAAACAAACAAAAAAATACGCGAAGCACACAACAAATTTTACATATATTATATATATTTTATATATATATTATATATATTTTATATATATATTATATATATTTTATATATATATTATATATATATATTATTATGCATATATTATATATATATTATTATATATATATCATATATATATTATATTATTATATATTATATATATTATATATATTTTATATATATATTATTATATATATATATATCATATATATATTATATTATTATATATTATATTTTATTAATATATATTATTATATATATATATATATATATTTTATTATATATATATATTATATATATTATTTTAATATATTTATATTATATTATATATATATATATATATATATATATATATATATAAAACAACTAAATTGTTGTAAATTAAAGAAAATATGTTTTTTTTATGAAAGTATTTATTTATATTTTTTTATATATATGTAATTTTTTAATATATGTAAACTGTTTTTTGAGGTTTGTTTACAAGTAGCGTCTGTCGCGAGACATGGACGTCACGTGATATGGAATGCAACCGTGTTCGAATATTTTTAACGTAAATCTAAGTGTAATAATATTTTTAGATGTGTAAAAAACATTTTTTAACTGTATCTAAAAAAATGTTTAAGTATTGAAATATTTATAAAGATTTAAAATACCCAAGTCTTTATTTATCCCTAGTTTATATGTATTTAATTTTAAAATCCAGTATTTTTCTTTTTTTCTACGTGTGTATGTGGAACTGAAATCAGAATCTATCAATAAAAATTTACAGTTGTCTAATGAGTGTCTTGATTGATTAAAGTGTTCAGCTATGGGGGAATAAGGATTGTTTTGACGTATGGTTAGTTTATGATTGTTGAAGCGAAATCTAAAATTATTTTCAGATTCACCAATATATCCACTATTGGGACATATTGTGCAGAATAAATAGTAGATTATGTTATGGATATCACAGATGAGGTGAGATGGGTGTATCTTGATATTGGTGTTGGGTACAGAAAATACACTATCGATTATTCAGTATTTGCAAACTAAGCAAGGAGGTTTGTTACATTTATAATTTCCTGTTTGGTTTGTATTGTTTAGATATTTGGTAGAGGTGAAGATAGCTGTTAGGTTAGATGATTGTTTTTTTGCATTTATGGGTGGTTTATCAAAAATGTCTTTGATCTTTTTGTTTAACTGGAGGTTCTTGTAATCCTTTTTTAAATTGTGAATAAGTGTGTGGGAATATTGATTGTGGTTAAAAACCATCGGAATCCGATTGTTGTTTTTACTTTTCTTGTATGTGAGAAGTGTGTTACGATTTATGTGGATAGTTTTATTTAGTACTTCTTTTATTATGTTTATTGGGTATTTACATTTTAGGAATTGTTTTGTTACGTTATTAATGTTGTATAGAAAATCTAGATGGTATGAGCATATGCGTTTGATTCTTAGAAATGAGCTTTATACGATAGATTTTTTTAATTTAAGGGGATGACAGCTGTTAAAGTGCAGGAATTTATGTTGGTTTGTGGGTTTGTTGTATAGACTGGTAGAAAGTGTATGTTTGTTTAATTTTATCATAACGTCTAAGAAAGGGACGGATGTGTATGAATGCTCCATGGTAAATTTAATTGAATCGTGGAAGTTGTGGCAGAAAGTAAAAAATTTTTTAAATTTTTCTAATCCATGAGTCCATAATAAGAAAATATCATCAATGTATCTAAAATAATGTAATGGTTTAAATTCTGAATTGTCTATCTTCCTTTCTAGAATGTTCATAAAGATATTAGCATAGCTAGGTGCCATTTTTGTGCCCATTGCTGTGCCACTAATCTGTAAATAGTGTTTGTTGTTGAATTTAAAATTATTGTGCGTTAAAATGAAATTTATTAATTGGCATATATCTGTGATTTGGTTGTTAGGTAATTTTTTGTTACTAAGGAACTCATGGCAAGCTGATACTCCTTCAACATGTGGAATGTTCGTGTAAAGGGACGAAACATCCATCGTTACTAGGATTGTATCCTAGTAGACTAAGTTAATGTTTTTTAATTTATTGAGAAAATCAGTAGTGTCTCTAATATAACTAGGTATGTCAGGCAATAAAGGTTTTAGGATATTGTCTATGTACCAAGATATAAGTTCTGTGAGGGTACCAATGCCTGATATTATGGGTCTACCAGGTGGTATGATTTTAAGGGATTTTGAAATTTCATAGATGTTCTCTTCCTTATTCAAGTGTGTAATTTGATGCGGGTTGGATGAAAAAGTGTTAGGGTGTTTTTCTGAAATAAGTTTGGGGAGTTTATATATATATATGTATACATGCACATGTGTACAAAACACACCTACACGGACATATGCATATATGTGCATATATTTTGGGTGTGATAGGTAAATTATCACCATTTATATTCATAATTTCACGTTGTTTGTTCTTGATTTTGTTGACTGCCCAATATAGTAAGGTCAGTTAGGCACAGTCTGTTAGAAAAAAAGCACTATGATGCAAATCACTGTTCCAGAAATTTGGAAATGGCATACTGTACTGCTTGGCATTCATGCCAGAAGTTCTAATACGAACATTTTGGGTGTTAATCTGAGGACAGTGTAGAGGATTTAGAAAGAGTTGGGTGAGACTAAAAGTGATTACAGAGCTGTTTTAAGTGATCACTAGTGATGGTGACATAATGCTTCCATTCATCTTTCAGCAGGGCTTTAGATTCAACACAGAGGCTTACATCAAGTGCTTTGAGGAGGTAGTGTTGCCCTGGGTCAAAAGGGTGGCTGCTGGAAGACTATGTTTGGCAACAGGACTCTGCACCATACTACACAAACAGGAGAACCTAATCATGGTTGTCATACAGTTTCTGCAACCACATCACCCCTTACATCTGGCCACCCAACTCCCCAGAACCCAACCCCCTTGATTTGTATGTGTGAGGCGCAGTTGTGCAAGAGACCAACAAAACTCTTTGTAACACCAAAGATGAACTGAAGGTAAGGATTATGGCAGCATTTACTAACTTAAACAAGGAGACTGTCCAGAAGAGTTGCAATAGATTCCAAGGTTGTCTGGAGGCCATGGTTTAAGTCAATGGCAATTTTATTCAAGAAATTTACTCTTTAGTATTTCAAGATATTTTTGTATAATTTTGGTAAATATATCTGTTAAAATGAGATATGTCAGTGTTATTTTCATTTTTGCATAATGTAGACAACAATTTATCCATTGAACCCTGTATAATGTATATTTAGGCAGCAATCTTTCTTTCAAACATATTTCACTGAATATAACAGGCAGTGATATATGTAGGTCGATAGTATATGTGTTACATCCCCTGAAAGACGGCTGAGATACATTTCAATTTCTGGTCATTGCACTGGATTAGCTACCAATCTCCTCTTATTTCTTATTGAAGTTTACTGAGGACAGACTTAATCAAGATGACTGGAAATGGGACTGAGGAGTGGAAGTCATCACTTGTCAAAAGGGTATTAGCATGAACTATTATAAAAAATTAAACACACTTCATCAACTTCAGTTCCGATATGCACAATAATATACAATATTAGCTAATTATTAAAAACTATTATCAAGAAGGAACTTATAATGTAGATAATACAATCTTTATTTGATTTTTAAATACTAATTATATTTTTTTTAATTGATATAATTATAAAAAATACTTTGTGCAAGTTAAGAAGAAATATATTAACTCATACTGTCTGATAAGAGGATTGCATTATATTATTCATGGAGTTATCAATAGGATATAAAATTTCTATGACACATTATATTAACAACAGTATTTCTGTTAATGGTAATATTAACTGTTTCCTTATAAAGAAACATTTGGCTGCTTTTGCTTGAAATTCATATAATCTTTCTATTAAAACAATTTTTCAGATAAATAGGTTTCTCAAGTCCAGTTGCTCTTATTGCGCTTTCCAATACTAGTGGCAGTTTCCTAACCTTTTGTTCAAAGTAGTGTAGAATGTAACATTTTGATTATGTCGTTATTTTCTTTTCAAGTTACATGTGCTATCCATTTTAGTTGGTGGTGCAGTTAAAGTCCTCAATTAATATGGTCTCGTTATTTAGTATGATTCTTTGTTTGCAGTTTTGTAGCACCACAAAGTTAGAAGAAGGATGGTCCTCAG
Organism: Acanthosepion esculentum; assembly: GCA_964036315.1. NCBI lineage: Eukaryota > Metazoa > Mollusca > Cephalopoda > Sepiida > Sepiidae > Acanthosepion > Acanthosepion esculentum. The sequence goes on from OZ038483.1 coordinate 47,446,860, forward strand.
TAAGACCTACAATCTTCATTTGCTGAAAAACATTTTTAACCATCAATCTGAGAAAGCAGTTGTATGTTGCTGAAAGTTTAGGTTTTTCTGAACAAGTTTGGTGTCATGCAAGGCTCTCTATCTGATAAGCCTATTTAAGAACATTACTTGAGTTTTTAGGTTAATATTTTGACTTTGTAGTTTGGGCAAAGTTACACTTAGCACAACCCATTCTGTGTTCAATTTCCTTATCTCTTATATTAAAATTGTTATAACTGATCCTTTCACTGAGGTATTTGATGAGTTTACTTACTCATTCCACACCCTGAATTTTTATGATGGATTCAGATTATGTGCAATCACTGCTTTCATTCCATTTCCAGATCATAGTTTCTGTTTTAGAAACATGTATCTTGAGTTTAACTTTTTGGAATACTTGATAGAGGATGCTGATTTTTTGTTCAAGGTTATTTTTGTCCCACTATGAATGTCCGCGTCAACATAGCCCCCTCATCCTCTGTGCATTGGCCTGTTTTCTATTAGTGGAATCATTTGGGAATGTTTAAATAATAGTGCCTATATCTTCACATCTGTGATTAAATAGATTGGGGCCCTCATTTCCACCTTGTCATACTCCAGATGGGGTTTTGAATATTACAGTATTGGGGGGGGGGGGTCCTCACCTAATAGGTACAACTTTGTGAACCAATATAGTTCTATCAGATCGTGATATTCAGTGGATTTGGATATTGAAAGGCAGTTCTTAATGGATGATAAAAGGAAGTCTCTATTGATGTGGTCATATGCTGCTGTGAGGCCAACTTAGCAAGTATACAATTTTCTATTGAAGATAAGCAATTTCCTAAGGTTGTTGTATGCCATAATGACACCCCTTGCCAGAGTGGGTTGTGAGAAGTTGATTTTCATACACTGGTTACAGCCTAGTTAATGAAATGTTCATTAGTACTTTCCCCATAATAGATCCAACTGAGATACCTCTGTATGTGTGAAAGTATTGGGGGTCACCTTTTTGTTTCTAGAGTGTATTAATATGTAATACACCTCACTTTTTTGGAATGCACTTCTGATTCCAGCCTCTCTTCATGAAATTCAGAAAGTTATTTTTAAATTCAGAGGTGAGGATACATTATTTTTAAACGATCAAACTCAATGTCAATGTTATTCTTTATCTCTTTTATAACTTTCTTTACTTCCTGATCATTAAGTTGATTATTGTTTATGTTCAGAGACAAATATTGTAATTTTTAGATGTATATTGGTGTATGTTCTAATTCCATGTGCATCTTCAGATTAATGTGGTCAGGGTTGAAATGTGACTCAAAGTGTTTTTTTCTTCAACAAAGACATCTATTTTTGGCTTTGATTGTAGGATGCTATCATGATTTTTCACTTTTCAACACAATTTCTATGCTACTTGGCTTCATTAATTTGGTTTCCAATTTTTCAGAGATGAGGGTTTCTTAGAGCATTAACTATTTTTTTAATAATTTTCTTTATTAATTGTTTAGTATACTCTTTTCCATTTTTCTTCTTCTTCTGTTTGTTTCTTTCTCATATCAATCTTTTCAAATCAACATTGTCGTCCCAGGGGAGGATCCTTTTCCATTTAGATATTTTAAGAAGTATGTCAGGTGCTTTGTCTAAGGAGGACAAAATAACATTATTTGATCCCTCTATGTCGCTATGGTCAAGATTTAGGGGCATCAATTTATTACAGAATTCTAATCTTATATTCTCATTTTTTTAGCATTTCAATATTATACCTAGATGTCATTTGGGGTTTAAAGGAATAAAAGTGGGCTATTTTGTTGGCTGGTGTTGTAAGTTTTTTGATCAGATTCAAAGTAAGAGTTATAAATTCTGACATCTGTGACAAATTGCTTCAGCCAAGAGTTTGAGATGCTGAAGTCAATAATATGTTTGATTACTCCATTTGGGCTATGCGATGTGATTTAATGTTTCATCGGGTGGTCATACCATATTTTTAGGATGGAGTATCTTTTTGAGTAATAAAAGGATATAAAGAGCTCCCCATTGTTGTTCAAGGCTTCTTCCCATCAAAGATGCAGTGGTGTTCAACAGCCATAGAGGTGGCACTAATGCACAGTTTTTTATTTTCTTCTGCAACACAAAGCTTCGTTAACCCTCAGGTATAACTCCCTTCTGATTTCTTGCTTCTTCGCTAACTACAATCTTCAAATATTTACATGCAGCATCAGTTACCATCTTTTCACTTTCTGAATCCTGTTGCATTATTGTTCTTTTCCTCACTAAAGTTTTCTCTTTCACTTTCCGTAACCCCCTGCTTCCTAGTGGCATTGTTGCCTGCTTGAGGTGAAACGATTAAAAAAAAAAATACCCTAGACTTGAAGAGGTCAAGATTGGGAAAACATTCTTCTTACTTCTTACTATTTGAATATGAAGGGAATGAGGATGATTCACTTTTCTGTATGTGGCATAGTGTATCCCAGTTGTAAAAGTCAGGGTGATAGAACTAAGAAAGGTAGCCCATCAGAACACATTTCATAGAAATAGTGATAGCGCAGCAAGAGGCTTGCAATGTTTCATCTATGAGAAAGGGGTTGCAGGGTGGAAAGCAGTTCATCACCTAAAAGGCTGTTTAGATGGTTCTGAACTCTATCAAGACAGGCATGTGAAAACTGGGAAGTTTCAGCCCAGATAATTATATGTTTATAAACATCTGGTATTAATTATATATTTTTATCTAAACATATTCATACCTACTCTGGATAGTAGTCATAAGTTAATATACATTATAATATTCAGTATATCCATGCCAGGAGTTTACTAATAATTTGTAGTTTGTCATTGTGGTAGCCTTTTTCCATGTGGATGTGAATGGAGTCTTGACTTCTGTGCATCTCATCTCAAAATTTTGCACACTGCACCTCAATTATTACACACAAAAAAAAACAAATACATATATATATATATATATATATATATATATATATATATATATATATGTATGTATAGGGGTTGGACAAAATAATTGGAACAGTTGCAAATTCCACTCCTATATTTCAAAGACCTATTATATTAAGAACTTTAACTAAAACTTCGTAATTGCAGGTTATATCTATTGTAAATATGTTTATTTATCTAATTTACTGTCTTTGACTTATTTATTTTTAGAATTTAGTAAAATTTAAGCTAAATGCATGACCTCTCCAAGTTCGAAAAAGGGCAAATTGTTTGAGCTCACATGGCAGGAGCCTCAATCACTAAGGTTGCTGAACTGTTGGGTTTTTCAAGTGCTACCATATCAAGAACTATGATGCAATTCGAGAAACAGGGCAAAACCTCTTGCAACCGTAGCAATTTGGGCCAGATTTGGGACTGACATGCATTGAAATGCAATGTGGCAAAAAATCATCAGACAAATTCGTCCAAAGTGACTGCTGAGTTGAATAACCATCTGAATAGTTCAGTTTCTACTAAAACTGTTTGCTGTGAGCTCCATAAGGCTGCATATCATGGAAGAGCCATTGTGAGGAAACCTCTTCTCTCCACTCGCAACATTCAAAAGAGGTTGAAGTGGTGCAGAGATCACAATGCCTGGTCTGCAGACCAATGGAAGCAAGTCATATTCTCAAAGAAGTCCAGTTTTTCTCTTTCCCTAACTTCAGGGCGAGATTATGTGTAGAGGCAGCCCAAAGAAGATTACAACCCTGACTGCCTTCTTCCAACAGTGAAGCATGGAGGTGGATCAGTGATAGTTTGGGCCGCCATATCATGGAAATGTCTCAGTCCAATAGTTGCCCTGCATGGTAGAATCAACAGCAAAGATTACCTGAACATTTTGGGAGATCATGTTCATCCAATGGCCAAGACTTTATTCCCTGATGGTGACTGCATCTTCCAAGACGATAATGTCCAATACATACTGTTCGAGTGGTTAAGAATTGGTATGAAGAGCATGAAAGTGAGCTAGAACACATAGAGTGGCCTCCCCAATCTCCAGATATCAATATTATTGAACATTTGTGGTGCATTTTGGAGCAACAAGTTAGAAGCCGCTATCCTCAATCATTGTGTCGTAAAGAGCTGGAAAAGATGTTAATGGAAGAATGACTGAAAATTCCTCTGGATGAAATCAGGAAGCTGTATGACTCCATTCCTAGACATATTAAAGTTGTCTGTGAGGCTAAAGGAGGACCAACTCCATATTAAATAAATTTTCTTTGAATTTAACAAGTGTTTCAATTATTTTGTCCAACCTCTGTATATAGATAGATAGATAGATAGATAGATAGATAGATATGTGACATACTATATATATATATATTTTTCTGAGATGAAGCATTGTAACTATTTACTCCTGTCCTCATCTTTATTGTCATATTCACAACATTTTGGATGTTGTACTTCTTCAGATGATATACATTGGAATTTCGAACAAAACTGTTTAGATTTAGGTAAGTATATAAAGATATTTTTACCCAGTAGAACACTTGGCAGTCTTTTCTTCCAAGGTCAGGGTTAACATTCACGGTGCTATCTCAGCTCTGGTGATTTCTCCACTGCCCAACTATTTATTGCTGAAACTGAGAAATAAACTGGACACTAAATTATTTTGATGTATCAGTTGCTTAAAATCATTACTGACAGTAATTTTCAAAATATATCAGAAAATATATTTTTTTTGTTTTTTTTTTTCAGAAACAATAGATTCTAAAATTTATATAAATGTACATTTGGTCTGATTTTAGAAAATATTTACAAGCAAAAACAAAAAAAATACAAAAATATTTTAATTTAAAAAACAATGTTAATGTTCATTTTGTGAGGGGAACAGATAAAAAACAACATAGAATTAGGATTCTTTGAATCTTAATATCTCCCCTAAATTTTACAATCTGAGCTTCCACTTTGTTTGTTGCATCCTATTGGGTATTACTGAAAATTATATGGAAAAATATATTGAGCATATTTACGATACATGTGCCATAATATTTCAAAACATCGAAAATTAACTAAGAAACAAAAATTAACTAAAGAAAAAAAAATATTTCGTTCATCTTCAATCAAAACTGTAAATATATATTTTTATCACTTTAAATGCTATTTTAGTTTATACCCATACTTTACAGTAGACGCTCCGTTTATTTTTTAAAGAGTCTATTTATTTTCATCTCCTGGACTGAATATTTGAGAGATCTTATTGAAGAAAAAATGTGCATACCACCAAAATTTGAACTTGTGTCCCCATTTACTGGAGAAACCATTGTTAGATTCTATGTGCTTTTTACCAACTCGGCCATGGAGACTGTCATCAATTAAACATGGTTCTATATGGCCTTACTTGACGACATTATTTGTGGCCAAGTCAGTTAAAAGTATGTAGGATCTCACAACAGTTTCTCCTACAAAAGGGGGACTCTTGCTCGAAGGCACATATATTCTTTAATAAGATTTTTTGAACATTCAGGCCAGTGGATGAAAACAGATGTATTGTTTTGAAAAAAAAAAACAAAAAAAAAAACATCTACTCAAACATGGGTATCCACTAAATATAACTTCAAAATGATAAAAATATGCTGGATTCGGCCAAGTTTTGTCTGACATATATTTTTATCTCCTGTCTCTATCCCTTTCTATTTCCCCCTCTCTCTTTCTTTCATTCATCCTTTCTTTCATTGCAGTTGTGTATCTGTTTCTTTTTGTGGCTACTTTCCATCACTCCTTTCACTTTGATCGTAGTTCACAAAGAGAGGGAAAGAAGGGGGTTACTTTGTAGTTTGTCAGCATGGTAGCTTTTAGCACATGGACATAAATGGAGTCATGACTTCTGTGTATCTCATGTTCAAATTTTGCACACAGCCTCTCAATTGTTACACACATGTGTGTATGGTGTATTATATTTAAAAATTATTTTTTTTAATCATTTCATCCCAATAATGCCATTAAACATAGGGGGTTATATTGATTGATTGATTCGTTTTCTATAGTTTATCAATTGATTGCAGGTTATTTAAAGCCATAAAATATTTTTAGATCATAAGAATTTTTTTTAGATAATAAAGATTTAGTGATCACATGTTTTGCTAAATTAACCCATAGTTAGGAGGAGAAGGGTATTTATGTGCAAGTGAATATAACAAAACTAACTGGAATTGTAACTTGACTCTCTGATTAACAATTCTAAGCCATTATCCATAACACTACGCTCACATCCGCGGTTACAGTACCTGGTATTCCCAAGTGGTCACCAATCTAGGTACTAACCAGCTTTGAAGTGGGTTACAGGGAGTGAAAGAGAATAAGACTTTAGTGAGAAAAAGGAAAATAAAGAAGATGGTGATTGACACTGCATTTAAATTTTTGAAGATTGTAGGTTGCAGGGAAGCAAAAAATCAAAAAGAAGTTTCACAAGCAAGAAGTATGAGAAAAGAACTGATGGTTGCATCTAGCTAGTTCAACAGTAAAACAGACCTAGTTGTCAATCTAGTAGTATGCTTAAATTCTTGGTTGAGACACTAAGGAAAAAACAGAACAAATGCCATAAGAATATTAGTAGAAAAGACAGAGGGAAGCCATGTCATGTTGGTGAGAAAGGTGAGATGCCAGGTCAGGTCAACGGAAAGATATTCTTCTTTTATGTAGTGTATTCCTTCAGGACATTGTTGATCATGGCTCTTCACAGTTTCCTGTCCTTTGTAGTTCTTAATCAATTTTGTCTCTCCTAAACCTTGTTCAGCCATCTATTTACTCAAGTTGGCTAGGTAGGTTATACGTTGTTTTCCTCTGTCCTTCTTGCCTTCAATCTGGCCTTCCTGGTGTTATGTATAAGTCTACTTTTGTTTCAATTTTCTCTCAAATTTTATCATTGCTCGCATGTTTGGTCCATGATATTCTCAGCATCCTTATGTAGAGCCACATTTCTGTTACTTCAAGTCTCTTTTTCATCTCTGAAGTGATTGTCCAGCATTCACTGCCATATAGGAGGGTTGATATTACATAACAGTTCAGTACTCTTTTCTTTGTTTCTAACAAAATTTTCCTGTTTCTTAATACTTTGCTTAGCTTTTGGAAGTCATCTTTCAGTATCCTAATGCGCCTTTGGATTTCAATACTTTCATACTTTCTGTCCTCTGTTAAAACACTTCCCAGATATTTTTTTTAATTTCTTCACCCCAAGCAATGCACTAAGGCCACTACAATGCAGGGGGGGGGGGGCTACAGGGAGTGAAAGTGAAAGAGAATGAGAAAACTGAAAATGTGGAGAATTGAGGAAAGGGCAAAAAAGAACAGTTGTCTAAGAAAACGTAAGATGGCAAGTGACATTTTGATTTCAGCATTGCACTTTCCATTTAATTGATTTATAGTATATTACAAATTTAACTAATATTAACATCTGTTATGATATTAGCAATCTGATTTAACTATGTTAATTTATTCATTATATTAAAAGATTTTTACTAATGTTAACTTATTCATGATATCGACAATAAGATTTAAATCATATAATTTAACACATACTGGGTGATGATAGGATTTCTTAAATTAAAAATTTACCTCCTGGCATGTTTAGCTTGAATATCCTGGTGTTTTCTTCAATTTTAAATAAATTCCATAATCCTTACAACAATTGTTTACCTTTTGTTTTAAACATCCTACAATTTCCTTTTCTTGTAAAGAAAAGTTGAAAGCTTATTTTTCTCATTTTATTTTCATTTTCCCCAACTGTGCAGTAATTAAAAAATATATCCATTGAACATAGTGCAAAAACAAACACACAATGGACATTATGACATTTACTTAGTTTAGCTTAGTATGGTATAAGGTCACAAGTATGGAGCACCCAGTTATGATCAATCATATTATAGTATTAATAATCTGTGAGAATAGTTTTATTTAACTATTGTCCCAGAAGTTGCTCCATGAACATACCAACACAAATAATGTAATTTATTATTCCATCTAAATGGACTAAAACTATTTCATAGCTGCAACAAGTGTGCTGTTTATGGCATACATAGTTCTTTTAGAGTCTGTCTATATTTCTGAGATGAGGTATTATGTACAGTATTTATATTAGTCAGACTATTGTCCTCATCTTTGTCGCCATATTTGTCACAACGTTTCGGCCATTGTACGCTCCGGCCTTCTTCAGGTGGTTGGAATAGTTCTTTTAGTAGTAGTGACAATCGTCCTGTTCTTTTAGTAGTAGGTTATCGTCCTGGGCATGACGATAAGCTATATCTGGCAGCAAGGTCTCTGATCAGGAGGTTTTGAGAAGCCAGGAACTACCTCTTAATTGCTGTTCTTCCCAGTTCCCTCCTGACCTGAGGTGGTAGCACCTTTTAGGGTCTCAGCTATGGGCAAACTGTTAAACCCCCAAACTGGGGTCAAACACTATGAAAGTATAAAAATAGATTTTAGAGTAAAAATACCAGCAATAAATTTTTGAAAAAAAAAATATTATCAACAATACATTTTTGGAAAAGAAATTACTAATTCTCCCAAGAAAATTAAATTTTGGCATCAAATGACCCATAAGTTGATATGCCACTAAACAAACAAATGTATTTGAAAAATCTTGTCGGCATTAAATAGCCCATTGAGGTTGATATGCTATAAAACAAAATAAAACCTAAACCAATGATTAATATTAAAAATCAGCCCAAATCTAGAATTTGGAATACTGATTTTCTAGATAAAGCATTCTCAATTAGAAAAACACTGCCACACAAACTGACTCAGCCTACTTGGCCTTGTGTCAGATTAAACTAAGCATAATATAAATCATTAATAATAATATTAAAAAAGATGATAATGATATTGAAATAACAATCCTGTGACATTTGAGGCCTGGTTTGAGAGTTAAATACATGTTTTCCAATAATACCAGTTGTGGATGTTTATCATCATCGTTATCAGTATACCATGACCGGGTGTGGTCATAGGGTCACTGCACACTGAGCACCTGACCAATTCATTCCATATATTGAGAGTTGGAGAGATATTCATTCATGCATAGAATGTCTTGGGCAACTTAATCTGGCAAACACAGAAACCACATATCCTCCAATTTGAAATTCATCTTGCCCATTGATATCTGACCTTTGATTCCATCAGGGACTCTCCACACCCCAACTCTGGCCATTGACTTCAGTCTAGGAAACCCTCTGCCCAGTGATGCTGTATTGTCACTGTCTACATACATAGTTATGGGGCTCAGACTATGTCAGTGTGTTAGATGGTCAATGACTCTAAAGGTTTATTCACCTTTTAATAGGTCTTCTCTTTGAATCCTGCTGGCTGCCTAACCACCCTCCTCACCAGAAAAGCCTAGTGACAGAGCCACTTTAGACACTGATGACCTGACTATGTGGCAGGTAGTACTGTGTTATATGGTGCCAGTAGTAATCACAGAGTAACTCAGCATAAGTTGATGTTCAAGGTCAGCTGAAAACAAGAACTTTGAATGTTGTGTTTCAATAACAGTAAAGCTTCCCCGCTTGGAGTATTGGTGTCATGCAGTCTTCCTGCACCTATTTCCCCCCCTACACCACCACTAATTTGGCCTTGTGCCAGACTAAATCAGTGAAGGACTAGATGAATAAATTTTGAATGTCAAGGAAGTAAATTGAAAAATGAACTGGCAATGAATAATTTTTTGAGAAATCACAAAAAATTGTTGTCTGTGTTTTAAAAACCAGTATAGTGTCTGTCAAAAACTGATAGGATTATTGGTATATGGATCACCACTTCTGCTAAGAATTAGAGTGTAGTATCTGTGTACTTTGTGAAAAATATTGCTCCTAAAATAGATGGCCCTAAGAACTTGAGTCATGTTCTTAAATAGCCTTCTCAGATTTAAATTTTAACATGAATGTCATCCATGACACCAAACTCATTCAGAATTATCTTAACTCTCAGTTGTATACAACTGCTTTCTCAGATCATTGATTAAAAATGACTTCCAGTAAAAGAAGCCTGTCGGTCTTAGTGAAGACCATCCTTCTTTCAACATCATGTCCTGCCATTAAAGAAACACAAATAAAGAACTATACCAAACAAAAGAAACCATATCACTTAAGGACTTTCAACAGCAGCAACAACTAAAATGGATAGCACATGTAACTCAAAGAGAAAATAATGACATAAACAAGATGCTGACATTCCATGCTACTTTGAACAAAAAGGATAGGCAGAGAGACCCCATCAATACTGGAAAGAGCAATAACTGTTAGTGGACCCAAGAAACCTATTTTCCTGAAAAATTGTTTTATTAGAAAGATTTTATTAATTTCAACCGAATGTAGCACTGACTGCTCAGTCAATGAATGCTGAATGTTTCCACATAAGGAAACTTATAATATTACCATTACCATAAAAGGAATAACAATACTTGACTTGAAGATCACTTGTGGCATGAAACCATGCAGAATTGATTCCTTTGGCAACAATATCTATTATGCAGTATTGATTCCTATATCCACACTGCTTATATCTACAAATCTGCAATATTGATCAATCTCCATAAATATAGCAAATTTGAAACAATATAAGTTTTGTAGACAGCAACTAACAAGGAACTCAGATTAATCCTTGCAGTCCTGGGCATGATGATAAATTACAATTGGCAGCAAAGCCTCTGATCAAGAAGGTTTTGAGAAGTGTGAAACCCCCTCTTAATGCTGTTTTCCTAGGTTCATCCTAACCTGGGGTGATAGCACCTGTTAGGAGTCCCGCTATAGGCAAATAGTTAACCGCCAAACAAAAACAAAACCCTATGAATGTATGAAAATACATTTTTATAGTAAAAATATCAACAATACATTTTCATATAAAAAAATTACCAACAATACCCATTTATAGTAAAATTACCAATGGTACATATTTATAGTGCTATAAAACAACCAACATGAAAGGGACTTTTTCATGACATATAATATCCTACAATTTCTTAAACAAATCAAACTGTACTCCAAAATATAACTTCAACAAAATTACAACATAAAACATACATATCACCACCTCTAGTAATTATGTCCACACAAACATGTATATGCATAAAAGTTGAGTATCATCTACCATGTATTCAATTGTGAAAGCAGAATAACATATATCATATTTTTATTACTTCAAAGCTCCCAAGAAAATTAAATTTCTGAATTAAATGACCCATAAGGAGTTGATATGCCATTAATCAAATCAAGATTAAGCTTTGTATTCAGTTTTTCTTGCATTTGTACAAGTATTTTCTTTCCTGGACAAAAAGTATGTAAAAATTGTACAAATGTTCTCGTTCTATATATCCGAGTGTTTTCAAAGTAGTCTCCATTTTGTAGTGTTCTAAAACATAGCTTGTCAAATATATCACTGTTGCTACTGCTGAAGCCCATTACCCACTGCCTAACTGTACTCACGTTCACTGTTCAGTCTCTACAAACATTCAGCAACCATTGATGGGTGAATGCTTTTCTGCATGGGGGAAATCAGTGATACGCCTCTGCTTCATATATATTTTCATGTCAGATGCAATTCTGCCACACTACAATCTGTAACAAAGTAAAAAAAAAAAGACATGCTCCAGTGTCACAAAGGCTCAACTGCTTCTACCATGCCACTAGCATCTGTGTGGGCAAACATTATAAAATAGGAAGTATTATTTTCAGATCTGCATGAAAATAACTTTATATTTCTGAAGTTAGAAATAATTATAATGCTAAAAAATACCAATTAAATATGCATTTACTTCTCTACCTTAAGAGTGTCACATTGTTTTGAACATCTATTTTTTGTTTGGATTCATATTTTTTAAAAAATCAATACTTTAGAAGTTACTAGATTTTCTAATATTGAATTAAAGTTTGCAACTTTATAAAAAACAAGTTTCCAGTGAATTCATAATTTTCCTTTCATTATTGATTCATATTGATATTCTCAGATTATCCTTTTCACTTGTTTCTCCAGCAATATTTTGGTCGGAATGATTTCTGATCATTATGCCATTTCAGACAAATTTTGCCAAAGAAAAATTTCATTTTTATTACTAGAACTGTAGAATCTGTTATCATTTATATATATAAATTCGTTAATTTCCTTATTATTGCCCGTCATAAATGCGTAAATTTACTTTCATTTTTTCATTTCAACATTTGGAAATAAATCTGATGATCCACTGTCCTTTAAAAGGGCTGTGGTGAAATAATTTATTATATGGAATCTTAAAGTAATCTGTTTTTATTTAAATTATTAGCTCTGATTTACATTGAGCTCTCTGGATTTTATCCTCCTTGGGTCTACCCATACGGATTACCTAGTTTTTCGTAAACTATATATATATATATATATATATATATATATATATATATATATATACATACATTATTAAATATAACAGACAATCAATGTCTATTATGCCTGATCATGAGCTGTTCTAATAATAATAATAATGTTCAAATGTTTGCTTCAATTTCGGGTGAAAACAAAGACAAAAATTGTCCAACATTTGGATATTCCCCCACCAACTTGGTTCTAAGTGTTTGGCCTACATGAGCTATCCCCAGAGTGGCCATACAGACATGAAATAAAACACCCACTGTCAAAGATGACATCTTGCCACTTTGATGTAGAAAATTGCTATGCAATGACAATGATCATGGAATAGCAGATGCAGATAAGTTCAAAATGCGATTCTATGATGTCATACCACATGATAGACTGAAGTATTACAAGAGAACCCATGTCTAGATGCAATTTAATGTGTTGTGACTAGTTTGAAATGTAATTTTGTTGAGTGTGGGTTGCTTCGTTTTAATGTAGATGGCCTCCAATATCTGAAGGTTCTTTTTACTGTGTGTATGCATTGTGTTATCAACTAATATCTGTCTGATATTATCTACATGGCTATGTTCTTCTAAGAAATGCTAATAGAACTATGAAATGTTTAATAGAACTAAGATCAGAAAGGTGGCAGCTAAGTCTACAGGATGCCCCCTGGGGATGGCTCATGTGGGCCGAAGACTTAGGACCAACTTGGTGGAGGAATATCCAAATGTTGGACAATTTTTGTCTTTGTTTTCACCTGAAATTGAAGCAAACATTTGAATATTATGATCAGACATAACAGACATTCATTGTCTGTTATATTTAATAATACATGTTTAAATAATGATCTACTGTCGTCCCACTACACTTTATATATATATATATATATATATATATATGTATATGTGTGTATGTATGTGTGTGTGCGCGCATAGAGCATATATGTAAAAAGACAATATGAATAAAGACAAAAGGAAAACTTATCTTAGCCAACATGTTTCATCCTCTGTGGGACTTTATCAAGGCAAATGCAAGGATTTTATTTTGTGACAAGTATTTATATACAAGAGCAAAAATGTTTTTGGTTTCACAAAATCTTTGAGTTAGGAACATTCATCAGGTTAGCTGAAATGTCAGGCAAGCTATGGGGGATGTGAAGTGATACAATTCAATGTCTAATAAATGAAAGTGAGTAAGTGATGTTTTGTAAAAAAAAAAAAAAAATTATATATCACAATGATATATGAGGGTGCTGAAAGGTTGAAAGGTTCTGAACCCAGCCTATTGCCTAAAATTCAAACTCCCAAATCACCAAATAGAAGATCTTATGGAGAAGTATTATGTTTTTTGGTCATGCCACAAAATGTTTAGCACCTTGAATCATGTACAGGTAAAATTTATGATAATTCTATATATCTATCGATCTGTGTACACACACACACACACACACACACACATATATATATATGTATAGTATAAAATGACAATTGAAAAAATCTTAGATTTTGCCGACGCATTTTGTCTTCCGACTTTTTTAAGACAAAAATGAAATCAAAATATCTCTTTTGTTACAGTTACATTAAAAATCCAAATTTAAAAAGATAGATGCTTCTGCCCAAGACTTGTTTTCTGGTTAATGTAAATTATCTTTATAGTAACAGATTTTTTTTTTTGTTTTTTTTTTCCATGTCGACAATACAGTTAAATTCCCAGATCAATTCTGTGGGCAAGACAGATTGGTATAAAATGACAATTTGAAAAATCTTAGATTTTGCCGATGCATTTTGTCTTCCGACTTTTTCAAGGCAGAAATAAAAATCTGTTACTACAAAGGTAATTTACATTAACCAGAAAAAAAGGCTTGGACAGAAGCGTCTATCTTTTTAAATTTGGATTTTTAATGTAACTATAACAACAGAGATATTTCAATTTCATTTTTGCCTTGAAAAACTCGGAAGACGAAATGTGTCTGCAAAATCTAAGATTTTTCCAATTTTCCTTTTATACCAATCTGTTTTGTCCACAGAATTGATCTGGGAATATATATATATATATATATATATATATATATATATATATATATATATATAGATATACATATATATATATATATATATATGTATATGTGCATATATTCATGCATACATGCAGACATAAATACAGTGATATATGCTTTGGTTATTGTTAAAATAAGCAAAATAACTAATCAGGATTTTGTATATTTAATTTGAAGGATTATTTTAATTTTTTCTGAATATAATGAACAAAATCTATCATAGGGTTTCCTAGACTGAAGTCAATGGCCAGAGTTGGGGTATGGAGAGTCCCTGATGGAATCAAAGGTCAGATATCAATGGGCAAGATGAATTTCAAATTGGAGGATATGTGGTTTCTGTGTTTGCCAGATTAAGTTGCCCAAGACATTCTATGCATGAATGAATATCTCTCCAACTCTCAATATATGGAATGAATTGGTCAGGTGCTCAGTGTGCAGTGACCCTATGACCACACCCGGTCATGGTATACTGATAACGATGATGATAAACATCCACAACTGGTATTATTGGAAAACATGTATTTAATTCCCAAACCAGGCCTCAAATGTCACAGGATTGTTATTTTAATATCATTATCATCTTTTTTAATATTATTATTAATGATTTATATTATGCTTAGTTTAATCTGACACAAGGCCAAGTAGGCTGAGTCAGTTTGTGTGGCAGTGTTTTTCTAATTGAGAATGCTTTATCTAGAAAATCAGTATTCCAAATTCTAGATTTGGGCTGATTTTTAATATTAATCATTGGTTTAGGTTTTATTTTGTTTTATAGCATATCAACCTCAATGGGCTATTTAATGCCGACAAGATTTTTCGAATAGATTTGTTTGTTTAGTGGCATATCAACTTCTAAGTCTAATTTTTCTTTTTCCTTAATGAACTGGCCTAGGTCTTCTTTTCTTGTTATATAATGAAGTTATTCAAATCTTCTTTACCTCCAATATAAAAAAAATGGGTCCAAGTCTTCTTTTTTTTATAATATAATGAACTGACCCAAGTGTTTTTTATCCCCCAATAAAATGAATAGTGTGAAATCTTAAGGCTTCTTTTCCCCCAATAGAATGAATAATCTCAAATCTTCTTTCCCCCAATATAATGAACTGACACAAGTCTTCTTTTCTTACAGTATAATGAACTGGCTTATATCTTATTTTCACCCAATATCATGAAATGATCCAAGTCTTCTTTTCCCCCAAATATAATGAACTGGCACGTATCATTTCACTTGCTTGTTTGCTGTTTCTGATTAACAATTTTAAAAATATTTCAAATCTAACATAATATAGTCTCATAATTATTTTCCCTTTTTCAAACTTTTATGCTTCCATCTTATTTAAATGAAATATTGATTTGTTAATATCTATGTTACTCATGCTTATATGATTTTAGTGGATTTTTTTTCTCTTTTTTTATTAAAAGTCTCAGGCAAGTTTAGAATATCTGATGATGTAATTCTATAAATTCATTATTCTTTTCTATAAACTCTTGTTTAACTGTTTACATTCATTAAAACATTATTCATTGTGTGTCTTTATTATCTGCTATTTTCTGAAAAGGGTTGAATAAAGAGAATAGGGAATAATTACAAGGCGACATTGATAATTTCTAAAGGATTTCCTTTTGTCTCATTGTATTGTATGCATTGTAGAAATCACACACACAATGACACAGATGCATACATTCCTATCTTGTCATATATAACTTATAGATATACAAACTAGCAACACACGTATGCACATATACAAAGATATAGATGCATGCACATATCTGCTTGTAAAAATGTGTACATATATATATATATATATATATATATATATATATATATATATATATATATATATATATATATACACACAAACTGATATAACGCATGCAAAGATATAGATGCATACAAACATCTACTCAATCAAATACTTATATACATACAAACTAGCAACACCCACACTCACAAATACACACACAGATGCACATATATGCACAAAGATACAGATGCGTACACACATATATATTTATAAAAACACATACAGATACACACACACGCACATATATATATAATTATATATATATATATATTATATATATACACACACATGCCCACATATAAACATACATATGTATACACATGTATCTACTCAGGAAAAAGCAAACTGATAAAACACACACACACACACACATATATATATATATATATATATATATATATATATATATATATAAATATATATATATATACGCAAGAATACAGATGCATATATATATATATATATATATATATATATATAAATATATATATATATATATATATATATATATATATATATACGCAAGAATACAGATGCATATATATATATATATATATATATATATATATATATATAAATATATATATATATATATATATATATATATAAATATATATATATATATATATATGCAAGAATACAGATGCATATATATATATATATATATATATATATATAAATATATATATATATATATATATATACACACACACATATATTTCTCTAAGCCACTTACATAGATGATTACCAATTAATTCAGTCTTTACAGAGAGCTCTATATTCTTATCCTTATGCCAAACCAAGTTTTGCTTATCAAATAACTATATATCACAATACATCTACATGCACATGCATTGACCAATAAGTGTCAGTCAGAAAGCAATTGTTAACAATCTAATCACATAGACTAGTGTTGGGAGTTCAATCCTCACCGGGGTTTCCTGTATTGTGGACAGTGTCAGACTAAAATAAGTTTAATAAATATCTAGATATACCAGTCTTTTGCATGTATCTGCATACCTTTCTATACATACTAATATTTGAACATACATAACTGCTATACACAAATATGTTAACACAACTTTCTCGGTAGATATAAGAAACACGTATATACATCTAAATCTGTGCATCTTCAGACACATACACACACACTGTGGTGGAGCTACATTTTTGTAGCTCTGAAGTTTGAACAGATATATGTCCCTTTTGCGAACCAACAACAATAGATTTGAGGATGCAATTGACAAAATATAGCTTATGAAAAGATTTTGTTAAAATCAACGAGCCCATACCGCTAGGAGTTCATACATTGCAAACCCACAAGAAAATTTAAAAATTTGACCAATTAAAGGGGAATTTTGAAGCCATATGAAGTGGGTATTAGAGCATATTCTAAGGCCAACATTAGCTATTCCAATACTTTGGCTTATGACTCTATCACGAAAATAGCCTTATTTTAATGAGAAACACTTTAAAAAAAAAAAAAAAGTTAATTTACTTGATTCACTTATTAAAAAAGTTGCTTCAGAGGCCCCTCTGGGATTATGGGCCCTGAAGCTTAAGCTTCATTAGTTTCATAGATCTGCCACTACACACACACATTTTTATATAAAGTGGACACTGAGTCAACACCGAGTGATGGCAATTTGTTTCATGCTTGAATGCAATTTTTAGTGCCCACCTTTATATATATATATATATATATATATATATATATATATATATATATATATATATATATCAGAATAAATCCTAAAGAGCCAGGAACTATCTACCTAGGTTTCACCTAAATGGATCTTCAGGGCAAGCTGGCTCTTTGCTCTACTTAGCGTATGGAGCACTCTACATTTTATCTTAATTACTTGCTTGTGTTTTTTTTCTTTGGACTGGAAATTTAAGGCGGTGGAGAATGTTTTCGTCCTGTTCGGATGTTTCTAGTTCTTTTCCCCAATTTTTTCCTTGGATACCAATTTGTTTTGATATACTTGCAAATTGCGCCATCCAGGGTTTTTCACCAACCGAGTATAATTATTAGTATAATATATATATATATATATATATATATATATATATATATATATATATATATTTAAAATTTGTGTATTTAGGCAGCAATCTTTCTTTCATGCACATTTCATTAAAAACGACTGACAAGGTGCTTTTATTTAGTTTTTTATATAATTTCTCATGCGATCTAATAAAGTTTTTCTTTTCAGAGGATAAATTATATAAAAACTGTCTGAATGTTCTTTTTATCCGAGCGCTTTCGGCTATACATTTAGCCATTTTCAAGGATTATATTTCAACTGTTAGAATTAGAAATAGTTTGTTATATGTATGTTTTATGAAGTGATTCATTTTTTTTTTTTTTTGTTTTAAAACACAGTCAACATATTATGTCCATGTTCAAAGTTAATATTATTAAGTGTTAGTTTGTTTGTTTTTATTAGTAAGGCTTCCATTATTTTTAGCCTTTTTTTGCAAGTGGATGATGCTATTATATTAGTGTTGTTGACAAGTATGTTCCGAATAGTGTCCGGTAGGTCTCCATGAATATTTAAATGAGATAAATGGATAAAAAGAACATTCGGACAGTTTTTATATAATTTATCCTCTGAAAAGAAAAACTTTATTTGATCGCACGAGAAATTATATAAAAAACTAAATAAAAGCAGCTTGTCAGTCGTTTTTAATGAAATGTGCATATATATATATATATATATATATATATATATATATATATATATATATATCAACAGAACCTTCATAGTCACAATTTTAACCTAGAAAAGGACATTTAAAAAAAATGAATATAATTTATTCAGATGACAATGCATTGAAAATGCCACAATTAAAGAGACTCCTAGGACTAATATACAGGACAGGGCTATTTTGATTTGTTGCTTGTTCTTAATTCATTCTAAAACAAGGTGGAATACAATAAAGCCTTAATATAAGTGAATATATAAATTAAGAAATGAAAATAAAAAATTAGTTATAATTTAAATTCTAAAATGATGCCATTAAAATAAAATCCAAGAGTTCATATGCTTAACATGAATCACATTCTGTTTTGCAAATGTTGATTTTGTTGAAATAAAATTCTGATGACGCTGAATCATCTGTGAAATGTCAAATAGATTGTTTTTCAAATTCTTATTTATTAAACATTGCAAATCTGTCTCTACTCTATTGCTACTTTCATAGCAACCATTTAGAAGAGCTCAACTTTTAAGTTCTACCAGTTCAAATCACTCACATTTCCTCCTCATTCCAATTATAAAGGAAAAGTTCTATTCAGCTATTAATTTTTTGGGGGGAACTTTTTTGTTTTATAGTAAAGTTCCCCCTGTACAAAGCCATGGGGGCACTCGAAGTAGAGGGATATGTTAAGGGGTTGGTCAGATAGATAGAAGTGGAAGATAACGACTTGAACAGGTTAAGATTAAAGTGACTGGGGAAACATTCACTTGGGAGTTTGTTCCACAGACCAGTGGTTTGCTAGAAGAAGCTGTTCAAGTGGAACTTACTTCTCACCAATGAAATACAGAGAAAATATGGGTAGTTGTTACAATGTAAGTGGCATATGCTAAAGTTAAAAATGTAGCAAATCTTCTTGTCATAAATTTGATAGGTCTTCCATTGATATTTGGGACTGCAGTGATTCAGTTTGAATATGTCTAAGAAATCACAACATAGCTAATGACATGAGTCAAAAACTTCCATTACATGAATATATATATACCTAATATTTCTGAGCACTCTGAAAAGAAATATGATGAGAACATAATTTCAATCTGGAAAAATTTTAAATAAATGTTTTCTATTAAATTATCAAAATGGTTTAATTTATTTTTGATACTATAAAATGATTTCTTTCCATTCTCAGAATGAGCAAATAGGTTCTTAAAGATTACTTGACTTTATAGAACCATTTCCTGGAAATTTGGGATGCCATTATTGATAATACAGTACAACTTTTGAAAAAAATTTACAAAGTGATGGCTGTACTATGAGGTCATATACTCAAGGATATAATTTATTTCCCAATATAATTTATTTCAGCTTCAGAAATATAGGATCATATTATACACAAGACAATAGAGTATATCTGTTGAAACGTGATGGTTCTTTGTTGCTTAAAGAAAATGTCCAAATACTTCATGTTTTAGCCTCCAAAATATATTCCGAAGATATTATATTTTCTTTAAATTTCATTTTATAGCATAAAATTTCATATATCACATAATATATCATAATATATTAATAATAATCACATAATAGTAAATAATATAATAATAGTAATAAAAATATTACAATAATAATAATAAATAATATAATAATATCACATAAAATTTCATTTCAAAATTTATTTGAACATATTATATAAGTAATATTATACACAAGATAATAGAGTGTATCTGTTGAGATGTGATGGTGCTTTGTTGCTTAATGAAAACATCTAAATACTTCATGTTTTAGCCTCCAAAATATATTCTGAAGATATTCGTTAAAAAAAAAGATTGTTCCACATTGTCAAGTCAAAAGTTTTAATAGTATGTATCTTTGCCTCCAATGATGATGCTGCTTTTATAAATATCATCACTTGAATCCCTTGTAATGATATATAAATCATAATATATTCTGGTTATACTGATCAAATTTTAGGACCAAGATAGGAAATGATGAGAAAATCGATTTTTAAATATTATAAAAACAAACTTCATTCCAGCTGGTACATTATTTATATCAAGGGTCTATCCTCTAGGGTATGTTCGGAGATTTGATCTTCAATTTTCTTGCGAAGCATCATGGGTAGCCCACTGAAACAGTAATTGGTAGAATTGAAATTTTGACATGTAAAGTATCACTGAAAACACTTCAAAGCAGTGGTTGATTGAGTTAATACTTTGTGGGTCTTGATCCCAGCAGAAACTTTAGTTGAGCAAAGCATTTCCTTCAGGTTCTTGTTGATACAGCTTATTCAAAGAAATAGTGTATTTGATGACACAGAAAAACCACAGCAGGGAATATTAAGAAAAAATTGTTGGATGGTACATCAAATGTTTCTGAGACTTCATTCATGTTCCCTGCTCGTTCCAGTTCAAAAGAAGCTTCTTTTCATGCATTTATTACAAATTTATCTATATAATGCTAAAAGTTTCATTTTGTATGTATGTGTACCAGCAAACCCTTTCCTGTAGATGAAACATTGCAAATCTCTCACTATTCTTTCATTATTTCTAGGGAGAATGATCAGATGAGCTAAATAGTTTATTTCCACCAGTTCAGACCTTTACAGTTAAGGTCTGTCATGCTATGTAGTCATTTTTGAATTAAACTTTATTGCTTTGCCTTTCCACTTAAACATCTTTTTACCCCAAGAACCACAACTTCATTGAACAGACACCTGTGAGGAGGATTCCTTCATCACCATATTTTTAGCCTCTTCAGGTGTTAACAGTTATCAATTCTTTAACTCTTCTTATGCTCATACAACAACAACCTCAATCAGTGACCCTCAGTCATGAATTGCTATTGAGCCTTGAATTAAGTGAACAGTTAGTTAATAAAAAAAAAAATCTAACCTCTAATTAGGCAAAAGAGTGCAGAAAGCCATAGGTATTGAATTAAGATATCCTTAAAATATGATATCTTAAAGAATGCTAAAACAAAATCCAGCTGATATTGTGAAGTCATCAAGTTCATTCAATGGAAAAAATATTCAAGGGAGATAAATATTAGATATTAATTATAGAGTACTATCTCTTATTTACTGTTATGGTGAAACACACCTAGTCTATGGATAATAGACTCTCCCACCTAATATAAGTAGGAGTCAGTGAGGGTCAACTGGGAGTCGAATACGAAAGTAGTCAGCTACCACAACTAGATTACTCTGCGTAATACTTATTATAACAAGTTCCTAACGTTTTTGTATGTTGAACCTATTTAGGACCGAATTTAGTCCAAATACAGTTTCCACTGCAGAAAGTAACTCTACAACATTTACTTACATGTTTACATTCATTTAAAAAAAATTGGTACAAAAAAAAAAGTCTCCACCTTTTTTTTTTTTACACCTGACATGTAGGATAATCTGTGAGGGAGTAAATTCTATAAAAATCTTTTTTCCATCACAATTTTCTTTTGATACATAACCCATATGGCTGCCAAGTGAAACTCTAATATTTAATGAAAAAGTAGGTTTTTCTATGCCATCAATTATGGTAGTTTTCATTTCATATATATATATATATATATATATATCTGTTTGAGGAAGTTCAATGTTTATCTACATGAATCAGACTATGTATTCTTTAATGGTGGGATACTCGGAATGATGAAATGTTCAGAAGAAATTTGTCAAAGTGATATTATAAAAATTGTGACCAGACTGTCTCCGTTCTCCTAGCTGTAAACTCTGTTTCTCTTGTCTGAGCTGGCTTAACAGGGATATTCTGTTTTTTTTTCAAAACTTTGTTTATTCATTCATCAGGATCTCTCAAAGGGCTTTTGGCTATGATTGTTCTATGTTGGAGAGCTATATATTAGTAAGCTTGTAAGAATTTATAGTATAAGTTTCAAATTGTCTTTTTCTGACTTATTATTCATATTAATGCTGTTCCATTCACACATAGCACAATAATTTATGTGCTTTTCTTCAAAAAACCATATCAATAATAGTTCCGACATAGTATCTGAGTTTACTGTGAAAACTGTCCTTCCATAAAGATAAAACACTACTGAAGAATGACGGATATTTTATTTATCAAATTATATGTATAATAGCATTATTCTGTTTGCAAAACTTGCTATAATGCCTGATTACTGACAATTTTTTCCTTCCTAATTTTCAATGTATAACATAAACATACAAAATGAGAGTTAAAACTTGCTAAAAGAAATTGTACTGAGCTGTTACATGACATCTATCCTTCTTTACAGCAGCGAATGCTGGATGATTTCCTCAAGGATGAAGAAAAGACTCAAGGCAACGGAGATATGGTTCTGCAGAAGGATGCTGAGGATTTCATGGACTGAGTGTATGTGCAATGATGAAGTCTTGGAGAGGATGTAGACAAGGAGGAGGTTCATGCTTAACATCAGGAAAAGGCAGCTGAAGTTTCTGGGACACATAATGAGGAAGGAGGGCCTTGAGAATCTGATACACATGGGTCGAATCGAGGGAAAGAGAGACAAGGGAAAACAACACACGCCATACCTGGTGGGCTTAAGCAAATGGATGACAGAACGTGGTCTGGGGAGATAGCAGAGGGAAGGAACTTGTTGAGAGCTGCAAAGGATAGAGGGAGGTGGAGAGCTATTATCACCTATGTCCTGAAAGGACATGTCACATAAAAAGAAAGAAAGTTAAAAATTGCAGAAAAAAATGTATGTGCTTTTTCATCAAATTCATTTTCCTTACCACCAAAAATAGTATGGTTTGTTCAAAAAGTGATTGAAGTTAAGTAAGGAAGTGGTGGAATGACTGCATATCAATATGAAGACAAAATCTATCTTCATTCATGGCTCTCCACAACTTTCCATCTTTGAGGAATACATGCTCTGATTTATTTAAGTTCGAACATGTTGTGGAAGTTGTTGATCGCCATGATTACCCATGTCTTTTCAGTACATGTCATATAAAAGAAGATAGATACATTTTGGACACCCTAAAACATATGTATATTTGTATATTTATATATTTACTAAAAACTACCATATCTGATGACATAGAAAAACAACTTCTTCCTCGATTATTAGAATTTCACTAGACAAGCATGTGATTTGTTGGGTCACTCTTCAAAAGAAAATTGTGATAGAAAAAAGACTTCTATTGAATTTTCTATCTCATAGGTTGCATTAACATCAGTGTATTATGTGAAAAATGGAAGCTATTTTTGTAGCTAATTTTTTTTTTATTTGTATGCAGTAAATAAATAAAATAAGGGCATTTTCTTTTATGTGCTATATCCTTTTTGTGATGTCAACAAATACTTGTCACTTTCATAATGCTTGTTGTAGTAGAGTCTTTGTAATTGCAGATACAACTATAGTAACACCGTTCTACACTGGTGTCAGACGCCTTCGAATAACACTCACATTAGTAGTACTTGCTCAATAATACTCTCTTGAAAAGTAACCACCAAATAGTGATCTGAATGGTAATCCATATAGTGATCACTTAGATGTTATGCTAATTCTTATATATACATTTCCTTTACCATCTACTTATTCAAAATGTGTCGGCATTGACACTTTATTCCTATATAACAATCCTTTTGGGGAGTGTACAATCATGGCTCTTCTCACCCTCCTGTCATTTTTGCTCAAAGTTTGACCTCTTTATCTTTGTTTTATCATCCATTCATTTAAAACTCAAAAGTGATTTACTTGCTATTTCCATCTGCTTCTTGTGATGTCATTATGTCATGTGAGTGCCAAATTCTTCAAGCACTCTTTCCTTGTTATATGTTTAAGTTGTTTCAACTGTCTCTTTCAATTATAAGTATTAGTTTCTTGTAGTTTCTAGTTTCCTGAAAACTTCCTCATTACTCACATGTTCTGCCCATTGTATTGTTAGCATCCTTCTTTAGAACTATATTGCCTGAAGCCTCTTCATCTGTGAAGAGAATGTCCAGCATTCATTGTCAGTTCTTTATCTCTCAGGACATTTTCCTATCCTTTAATGCCCTGCTTAGTTTCTTAAAGGCACCTTTCACAATGAGCCTTTAGATTTCTGTATCACACTTTCCATCATCTGCTAGTACCCAGGCAGTTAAATTTCTGTACCTGATTTACAGAGCTCGAATTCAATCAATTCTCAAGTCCAAACATATTCTTCCATTTTTGAGCCTACTGTCAAAATTGGCCATATATGAAATCACTAAATTGACTGAAAAATTTGACATATTTTTATAAAACCTATGCATAATATCATGGGTAATATAAGAATAGAGTATATCATATTTGTATACTTCTAAAACACTTTTAGCAGTATCAAAATATTACACTGCACCAGTGAAAAAGAATTTTAAATTTGTTTTTTAATATGAAATTTTTTTTGTGTCTAATTTATTTGAAAATTTAAAAAAAAAAAATAAAGAAAAAATGTCTTTGATTTAATTATTTTATGATTCTTATTTTTCAGGTAATTTCAAAACTTTGCTTTAGATAAGTTTTTAGCAATTTCATGAAGTTTCAAAGAAACATTTATAACCAAAAAAAGCAGGTGAATTTTTATCTGATCAAAAACAGGATGAAAATATATCAAAATCCTTTTTATAAAAAACATTTCTATCATAAAACTAAGATATTTTCTTTCTTATTTATTTACTACAATATGTTCCAACATTTTATGCAAATAAGAAAATTATCATATCTATAAAACTAATAATTGGAAAGTCACAAAACTTTGGTCAAATATAAGTCTTTGATGTATATTAAATATCTTAAAATCTTAGGTTGGAACATGAAAGAGAACTGAATTTATGCTTGAATATATAAAATATTTTTTTAGATCATTTCACTTTTTATGATTGATTGATTGATTAATTTTCTATAGTTTGTCAACACTTTACAGGCTATTTAAACCAGAAAATATTTTTTAGATTGTAAGAAATGTGTTTTTTTTTTAGATAATAATGGTTTAGTCTTACTAATTAACACATAGCTTGGAGGAGAAGAGGTGGACTTATACCTTTCCCAAGGGTAGCTGCGCATAAGTAAATATAACAAACTCAACTGGAATTGGAACTGTGGTCTCTGATTAACAATTCTGAGCTGTTATATGTTACACCACCTGTACACCCAAGCTTACAACACCTGGTATTCTCAAGCAGTTACCCATCTTGGTACTGACCAGGCTTGATGTTTTTTTACTTTAGTGATCACACAGGAACTGATGCTTCAATGTGATGTGGCCATAAGCATTTCAATTTTTATGCTATCATCTCAAAAATCTTAATGTAAATTTAGGGAAATAAAAAAATGAAAGCCACTGATTAATGAAATTAATTTATTCAAAGAAAGCACTGTAATGACAAAAGTATGCAGGTGTAGGCTTTAAGAAAGTTTTATTCAACTGAGAATACAAGGTTTGTGTATAGTGTCCTTTTATAGTCCCAGTAAACAGAAATAGCTCTCTCAAAGAGGAGAGTAACTAAACAAGTGGAAATCACTCTTGGTTATTCATAACAAGCACTTACAAAACTGTTCATGACAAGCTGGGTGCAACAATAAAACAGAAAATTAATATTATTTACTTATATAATTCTTTCTAATGATTGAAGCAGCCTAATGTCTACAGAAGTTAATTTCTTTGGCAGTAATGGCTTCGCAAACAGGTAATGTTACTTCCCAAAATTCATTTTTGGATTCAAATTGTTTGCTGACCTCATAGATTTACCTCATGACAATGATCCAAAGGTTCATAAAGGGTTTTAGATACAAGTTTTAAAAACAGTCCCCTCTACCTCCTTGCTGATACATCAACAAAACAAGTTTAGGTTCCTTCTTCAGGCACCACCCATTTTAACAACTGTCAATTCCCTACACTGATCTGTGCCTAGCCTTTTCTGGAGATCCAGTTTCATATACTGTAAGGCCCATATGACATGCTTAACGAGGTGATTCAACTTCAAAGGAAAAAGAACAATTGGTTTGGTGCACATTCCAAAATGCTTTGATATGCAGCATTGTGATTCTTTAGGAACACTGGGATCCGCAATGGCTTCAAATAAATCTTTACTATTCAAAAGCAGTTGTTTGTACATCTCAGTTTTCAACTGAGTTTCCATTCAATGAAAGAAAGTCAAAGATTTTTGTATCTCCTCTTTCAGAGATCACGAACTGTATGCAGCTAAGTTTCTTACACATTTTTTGATTGTATGATGTTTGCTGGCAAGGAATTTAGCAATTTCTAATGTTCTTTAAGGATCATGAAGCACTTGATAAGTATTTGTTTTGTTATTGTTTCTAAAACATGCTTCATGGCCTCTGTTGCTTCTAAAAACTGTTGCTTGTGCTCGTGCCATCCAATCTAAATTGTAAAAGAGAAACCAATTCTTTGTTCATCACATATTATCCACATGTATTTTTAGATGTTGAAGGTGATAGACATTAATATTTGATGCTGACTGTATTTTTTCATATTCTGAAAACCAATGTCACTCAGATAATATCTTTAAAGTAAAGTGAGTGAATAAAACTTAAAACTTGTATGTTTTTAATAAGCACCTTGTATTTTTTTAATAAATTCTTTTTTTATATAAATGTTCCTTTAAGTTAGACATTTTTTTTAATATGCAGGTGTTTCAATAAGCTCATTGACTATTGATAAAAAGAGTATTTATTTTACTCCTAAAACATTTTCAACATAATCTCCTTCCCTAGCAATGCACTTAATTCAATGAAAAATAATAATCATATAGATTGAATATTATACAGTGAAAATTTCAGTTAAAAAATTCAGATAATAAGTGTCAGGCTAAAAACTTATTAATACACTCCCCTATATATATATATATATATATATATATATATCTACTAACAAAAGTGATAGAAAGAGAAAGAAAAAAGAATCTAAATGAAATCGGCTGATTAAAATATATATATATATATATATATATATCTTATTTAAAATTTTTTAGTGGATATCTTCCTTTTTATTAAATATAATATATATGTCTACCAGCCTGTGCATTTGAGAATCTCAATAAAGAAACATTACCTTCTGAGAAGGTTTGAACCAGCATCCCGTGATAGGGGAGAACGCTATCAGCCAGTGTGCTTTAGAACACTCAGCAATGACAAGCTTTCACAATCAAAGTTCTGTTACCCTATTTAAGAAATGCACATCTCTTGTTAGGATCCCATATATCAGTGGCAACTCCAGTGGTTGGGCTTGTCAGGTTTAGTCCAAGTGAGTCAACATTCAAGTATATCTATTTCAAAGCAACAAACATCTTTTGTAGTGCATTGTTTTTTTCATTCTTGACTTCAGCTGGATCCCAAATTAACTGTTTTGACTCTATAGCTCAAAATATTGACTGAAAAACATTTCATTGATATAGTTCATAATAAAGAAGAAAGAAAGAAAAAAAAAAAAAAAAGAAAGTAAAAAAAATGAAATAAAATTAATGTGGCTAGTCAGGCTGTGTAGATCTGAGCCTTACCTAAGCTCGAGACATACTTAATCGGCAATGTATTTCTTGCTTTAATTTTATAAATAATCTTTTAAAAATCTCTAATAATGTGAATGCTTTGCTTTTCAAAGAGCACATTTTTATTTCAACTTGTTGTTTTCAAATGTCCATTTTAAATAATTTATTCTGTACAATATAAGTTTTTTAGTGAAATGTATCAACTGAAAAAGGGCAAATTAAATTTAGCCCAACTTAAAGTCAGTGAAAATCAAAGAAAGTGGCAGCCTTAACTTGTTGATTTGATGGTTGGGGTGAGGAATGTGATTGGGCTAGTGTTGAAGAAATATAATATCAGTTAACTATTCCTATCTTTAACATCAGTGACTTGATAACCAAGCAATAAAACAATAAAAAGATGGAGGTAAACAGACAAACATATCAAAGACTTTGTCCTCACTCTTTTTTTTTTTACATGTCTTGAAAAATTCTTAAAAATAAATCTTTATTTTTATAGAATTATTACAATTAGTATTAAAATATCAAAATGTGTTTTTTTTTAATTTCATGCACAAAGATTTTTAAAAATTATATATAAAAGAATCATTTTAGTATCAAAGTTATACCAACAGTATATTTTGCTAAAAATTGTAACCTGCCGGACAAATATTGATCGCCTCTGAGATTATATATATATATATATATATATATATATATATATATAATCTTATATATATATTGATATATATAATTGATATTTATAATCTTATATATATATTGAGATATATATATGTATATATATATATATATATATATATATATATATATATATATATATATAATCTCA
This sequence comes from Acanthosepion esculentum, assembly GCA_964036315.1. Lineage (NCBI taxonomy): Eukaryota > Metazoa > Mollusca > Cephalopoda > Sepiida > Sepiidae > Acanthosepion > Acanthosepion esculentum. Next base: position 47,476,017 of record OZ038483.1, read on the forward strand.
GAGGCGATCAATATTTGTCCGGCAGGTTACAATTTTTAGCAAAATATACTTCATATATATATATATATATATAGCAAAATATTTCATATATATATATATATATATATATATATGAAATATTTTTTCTTATATTGACCAATGGACAGCATTTATTTAGATTTATGGATAAATGAAATGTAAATGTTATTTTTTTGTATATTAAAAACTCCAAAAAAGAATTTAAAACAGAGCACTCTTATACATGTAAGAAAAGAAATATGATAATATACACAGGTAAATCAATAACTCTGCAGCTTGATAATGAAAATAAGCATCTATTTCATTGATATTGTTCATCACCATAATAAAAAAATTCATTTTTCAGCATAATATTTTTGTCAGTTCACTTTTCTTAATACTTCTCTACTAATCTCATATACTGAACATTATACAGTGAAAATTTCTGATTGAAATTCCACTGATAAAAGTGTGTCAGTCTACAGATCTATTGATCTGCTCTCATATGCATTATTTTTAAGTGCAGAATAGGAAGAGCTATACAATACAAGTTGCAAAATGGCAAACAAAACTGAAAGTTTTTTGGATGTTTAATAGTCTATCAGCATTTCTGTGCAGTCATGAAGAAGTCAAAAGAGGCGAAATAGAAACAGCTTAAATAAGGTTATTTAAGCTTTTGTAACCTTTTGATTGGCCAACAATTGTGTCTGATTGTGTTATACTTCAAATCTGTATGGGCGATTACTTTTGAACAATCAATGTTACACATAATTTTTCAAATTAACTCATTTTATTTGATAGTGATTTGAAATCTGGTCAAATTTGTAAACAGTCTGTCTTCTCTAAGACAAGGTGGAGAAGTATGACATAAGATACAAGAAAGACTTACTTTTACACAAAAGTTGTTTTAATTTGTTAGATAAGTTATTATAGAAACAGACTAACCAGTTATCTTTTTGTATGTGTCTCATTTCGGAGTATTAGACATTTTCTTTTTCTTTATTAGTTTGTAAATTGACAAATAGATAATTTACAGATGAATCTCAGGTGTTAAAGCTATGGATTGTAAGCTGAGAGGCTAAGGGTCATGTTGCCATTTCTGAGTAAATATGTCTTTGCCATCAAACAGGAAGATTTTCATGGTAACTTTGTAAAAATTTGAAATGTATAAAAATATCATTTATACCATCTTGTAATTCATATATATTAGCTGTGTGTAAGATGACTTTCACAATCTAAGCAAAATATTAAGAGATAAGAAAATACCATTAGAAACAAAGAAAAACGTACAGAACTGCTCCAAATTGATAATAAATGCTGGATATTCTTCTCACAGATGACAAAGACACTTGAAGCAACAGGTATGCAATTCTACTGACAAATACTAAGAATAAAATGGACATAACATATGAGTGAGAAGGAAGTTTTAAAGAAAATAGGAACTACGAGAAAGATTATACTTACAACCAGAAAGAGACAATTGAAATTTCTTGGGCACATGATGAGGAAATGAATTAGAGAGAATTTAGTTCTCACTTTTGTTTGTATGAATAGCTGGTAAAACAGTGACAAGGAAGAGTGGTTTATAGGCAAATATTACTAAGAGCAACAAGACAAGAGACAAGGAAATTGTAAAGTCATGATCATCTATAGCCTGCAAGTACATAGCATATAAAAGAAATTTAACTTCTGCTGATATAAGCATATTTATAAACAATTATCCAAAGTCAAAATTTTAAAAATATTCCGGGTTTGTCATGTGATTTGCCATAAATTTGATTTTTGTGAGCAACATGTTAGTTCTATAGAAAATGGTTTGGTTTTGATGATTTTGTTTTAGTGGCATATCAACACCTCTATGGGTTATTTAATGCCAAAATCTAAATATTTTGAACATATTTTATGGCTTCAAGTAAATATATTTTGAATGCAATTGTATGCTTTCCACTACAGATATTTAGTACATAATTTTTAGACTTTCAGGGTAAAAATATTTAATAGATATATAGTTTGTAGATAATCTATTGTAGGTGTTATATAATGTTTTGGTATAAAACTATTTCTTTAAGGTAGGACATTATGTTGACAGTTTCAGTATTTTCAAATAGTTGGTTTCCTTGTAGCATTTATGTCTTATAGGGACTAAGTGAGTGCAATCAGTTAAAATATGTTATACTGTGAGTGTGGCTTCTTGTTATATATGTTGATTGACCTGCATTCTTCAGCAAGTATGAATATATGTGGTACATGCGGCCTCAGCCGAGCCATTGTTATCTCACCTTTCTTCCTTTTCTCAACACCTGCCCCCATTGACCCAAGACTGGTTTGATTGTACAAAGTTTATTATTTGCATTGTCAGTCCAGTGCTTCTGCAATTTCTGTTGAGTGAAACTGTTTATTTTACTTTTCAGATTCGTATAATGGATCCTGAGAATATTATCAAGGGTTTCATTTTGGGCAGACTTTTGTGACTGAATCTGCTTTTTATCATTTCCTCCAATTCCGATGTAACTTGGGATGAATTGTAGCACTATTTCTTTACTGTTGGATAATGAGTACAGCCTGCATAGCAATTTCACCAGCAGTGGGTTGTAAAGTTGTTTTTTTTGGGTTTTTTTTATTGCTGTTAGAATTGATAGGGAGTCAGAGAATATTACATTGTTTTTTATTTTTATTTCTGGTAATGATCTCAAGTGCCAGGTCTAGTACACAAATCTTTGCATTGAAAATTGAAGTTTCTTTTGTCAAACATTTATTTTTTTTTTTTATATATACACTGCTGCACATCCTGTTTTATTTTTCTATTTTGATTCATCTGCGAAGATACATGTATGTCTGGGATAATTTTCTAATTCCTCTTGGAATATAAATGGATGTGTATTCATTTTACAATCTGCTATAACATACTTTTTAGTGCTAATAATATAATAATGTTTCAGCTACTTGCCATGACACCTGTATTAATTAGTCTGATGACTGATTCCAAACAGCTTCTTCTATTACCTCTGACCTGGAACTTTTATAGTTATGGACTAGTTCATATAGTCACCGGGGGTGTACTATTTACTCCACAACATCCCCACTTTTGAGATTAATATTTTATAAATATTTTATTTTTTATTAGTATTAGTATCTCCCCCTCCTCTTTTTGGAGAGATCACCAATGTCCTTGACTTTGTAGTGTTTCCATCTTGGATCCACATCCAGTTCTTTAGTACGCTTTCTTTTTCTGGAACTTGTAGGTTCCATGACTTTTTTTTTTTTTTTTTTTTAAGCTTATCACCCCAAGCAAGGCTGGAAGCCACTAGCATGCAAGGGGTTACAGAAGGTTTGGAGGAAGAGCAGATAGGAGTGGTAAAGGAGAGGATGTGGAGAAAGATAGTGGATCGATCAAGGCAGGGGGGTTACAGAAGATTTGGAGGAAGAGCAGATAGGAGTGGTAAAGGAGAGGATGTGGAGAAAGATAGTGGATCGATCAAGGCAGGGGGGTTACATTACAGAAGATTTGGAGTGAGAGCAGATAGGAATGAAAGGTGAAAGGATGTGGAGAAGGGAAGTGGATAGATCAAGGCAACTGGAGATGTTGATTGACGTTACACTTAAATAGTTTGAGATTGTATTTGTCAGGGAAACAGGAATAAGGAAGGGAGTCCCACAGGCGAGATGTGCGAGACATGAAGCTATTGGAGTAGAAGAGACGTCTACATCTAACAGTTTCAACAGTGAAGGGGTGGGAACGGGATGCCAGCCCCGTGGGACGTTTAAATTCATGAGGCCTAGGAATTGTTGTGATGTTGGCACATCGAAAACATCATATAGCATTTTTATCAGTTCTTTTAATGTTTCAGGTCTTTCATTGATGAACCTTTTTTACAGCTGGTTACAGTGCCTTTTATGTTCAAATCTTTTCCTTTTAATATATAAATCAACTTCCTAATTCTTTCTGATATTATGCCATCTTTCCACATTTCTTTGCCATCCTTATATGCTCTAAAGAACACTTTATTACCAACCTTGAAATTTTTGTTATCCATTCATGTTTTTTGACTTGGTAATGTCGGAGTTAGCTCCTCCTCATTTCCTTAATCCTTCAACAGGGATCTCTCTCCCCTGGCTATTTCTCTTTTTCACTTAGGCCAATATGTGACATCTCACAGATACAGCATTTCCCATATTCTGGGAACACGCTAAGGACAATACATGTACGTACGGACACTCAACACAACACACACACATAACTTCTCCATACAAACACTATGTAACTTTTCATGTCTTCGTGTATTAATATATTTGTTTACCCATAATATATATTTGTTTACCCATATATATCAGTCTTGTTTGTTTTCTTTTGTCTTCTTTGGACTTAATTATAGTCCAACATTCCTATGTAGCTGGACCGGCTAGCAGGAAATCTTAACCCAGAGATATCTCTTCACATCTTCACACCACGGTCCGCTACAGTAATAACTTGTCAAACACTGATTTTACTTTTCTAGCAAACATTAATTCTGCCAGTGACATACCTAATGGTGGATTGGGGTTAGGTATTACATGGTAAACACTCAGAAAATTTTGAAGTGTTTCCTCATTTATTTTCTCAAGACTTACTTTCTTCAACATTCTTTTGAACATTCCCACAAACTGTTCCACTTGTCTCTTCAACCTTGGGTGACGTGGCAGGTCATAATATGTTCAATGGAGAACATTTTACAAAAGTCTTTGAATTATTTACCCATGAATTGTGTTCCATTATCAGAGTATCTGTTATGCCATAACTTACAATCATGCAAGAAAATCACTGTTCACTCAAGATATTAGATTTTTGCAGTTATAAATTTCCTGCCATTTAGTGAAACTATCAACTACCACAAGATAATGTGATCCATTCATAAGACCTGCAAAATCTGTATGCAGTCTTGAACACAGTGTATCGGTCTTTGACCATGGTTCTATCTTTGTGATAGGTAGTTTTGCTTCTAGAGTACAACCTCTGCAAGCTTTCACTATTTTTTCAATATCTAGGTTCATTCTAGTCCAATATACAAAACTTCTCATCAGAGATTTCATTTTTGAAATACCAGGATGTCCACTATTATGTGTCATGCATGATACACACTTAGGCGATCATGTATCTTTCGATACCTGACTGATGAGGCAGATTTTTTCCTGCAGTAAGTTTCTATAGAACTTGGTCTGTCCTGTTATTTGCCCATAGCTGGGGGAGAAGAAGAGGACTCATACCTTTCCCAGGGTTATTAGCACATAAGTGAATGTAATAGATTCAACTGGAATTCGAACTCAGCTCTCCTATTCCTCAGCCTAAGCCGCTATCCATTACGCTATGAAAATCCTTCAATATTCACTTATGTAACACACTATGTATTACAACCTTTTACATAAACATTACTACAACATTGCATAGTGAATAAGTGTTTAAGTCTGGATTTCATTCTTTGTTCCTTTCAATTGCTTTTTAATTTTGGCAATAAAAAGTCATTTTCCATTTTTCTTTTATTTCTTTCAGGGTAACTGGTAACTCTCATAATATGTTGCACAAAATGTTTTTTATTACCATTTCACTTTTTAGTACTGCAATGACCATGTCCTCAAATGGTTTTGCATTTTTAAGTATTAATCTTGCTAATCCATCTGCATGTCCTAATTTTTTAGATGGTTGCTACTTCATTGTAAAATCACAGTTTAATAAGATGGTACCCCATTGTTGTAGCCTACTAGCTGTATGTAGAGGTATTCCTTTCTTTGAACCATGTATTGTTAATAGAGAGCTGGGATCTGTTTGCAACGTAAAATTTCTTTCCTAAATAAATTTATGAATTTTCTTCACAGCAAATATAATTGTTAGAGTCTCTTTTTCTATCTGGCTGTAATTTTTCTCTGGTAGAAGCAAGCATGAAGCATGAGCAAAGGCCTTCATTTTACCACCATTGTATTTGTGTAAAATTCCCTCTCAAATACCGTACCCACTGGCATCTGACAGCACTACAATTTCTGCTTTTGGATCATATTGTGCTAATGATAAAACTGATGTAAGTCTTTTTTTATTTCATCAAATGCCTTTTGACAGTTATCATTCCATTTCAACTTTACTCTTATTTTAAGTAGATCATTCAATGGAGCTCTCCAATTATGCATATTATGTACATATATTTGATAGTAATTAACCAGTCCTAGAAAAGCTTGTAACATAGAAATGTTTGTTGGTGGAGGCATATTTTTAATTGTACCAGCCTTTGACAGATCTCGTTGATGACCACTCTTATCAATAATTTGACCACGGTATTTCATTTTTAGCAAAAACAACTTCCATTTTTCTTCACTGAGCTTTAACCAGTACTCTTCCAAAATTGTTTTCCTATGCCCAACATGTTGTTCTTTAGATACACTTTTGATTAAAATGTCATCCAGATATGCTACTCCAAAATTACAACTCGCAAGCATGGTATCCATAGCTTGTTGAAAAATAGCTGGAACCACCGTAATACCAAAAGGAAGTCAGGTAAACTCATATAATCCTCTGTGCATATTTATGGTCATTAATTCTTCATTTTCAATCTGAATTTGTAAATACGTTTCAGAGAAATCCAGCTTTAAAAATATTCTTCTGCCATTTAACTTCAAAAAAAATTTCCTCCAGACTTGGTAATAGGTAGTTATGTGTTGCTAAACAACTGTTTAATCCTGTCAAGAAATTCACGCAAACACAAATTTTATTATTATTTTTCTTTACATACACCACTGGTGCAACCCATCTTGAATGGTTAATTTTTTCTGTTACACCAATTCTTTTGAGTCTGTTCAACTCTTCATTGACTTCTTCCAATGCTACAAATAGTATGCTCTGTTTCAGCTTAAATTCTGGTGTTGAATGTTTTTTACTTGAAAATTTGCTTTGAAATTTTGAACACTGACCCAGTTTATTTGACAGAACATCTAGAAAACATTTTTTTTTAATTCTTCCTTAATATTTTTGCTCTGACTTTTTAAATTGGTTGCTTGTCCACTTACATTTTTATAATAAACGTTTATTGGCAAATCCCAAAGTTCAAATAGTTCCACCCATTCAGTACTAAATAAATTCGTAGCATTTTTTAATACATAAGCTTTAGTTTTTACATGCTTATTACAGAATGAAACATTACAAGTCATTTCTCACCAGAAACTGAAATCACAACTTTGGAAGTCTTTTTAATAATGGCTTTTTAATTTTTTTCCATGTGGCATCACTGATTATTGGAATATCACAATTAGTGTCGAGTAGCATTTTCCTACCCACATTATTTTCACATTCACAAATTTCCTTTTGTTTTCTGTTACCATTGTATTGTCACAACGTTGTGTATGAATTTCTTCCTGTGAGAATTTTTTCTAGGTTTGGTTTAGCAGTGTGACTTTATATGTCCTCATTTACAACACTTGTAACATTCTGCTTCTTTAAATGGATAGTTATTTCCAAGATGTAATTTACCACATCTGAAACGAGGATTTATTCACCTTTTTGTACATTTATCCTTTGCTTGTATGAATGCACATTCTTTTTTCTGAATTTCTTTAGCATCGTGTTTCAAGCTTAGAATTGTCTGGAAATTGTCCACTATTTCTTGCAGTGTAATATTACTGTTTTGTTCAATTTTCTTTAAAGATTTTTCTCATATTTCAGCATCTTTTTTAGCTGTTAAATCTTGCACAAACATTAACCATTTGAACATATCTGGAGTCATTTTCTTTACTCTAAATTTTTCACTTTCTTTGTTGATGATACCAGCATGTATGACAAAATCTTCATCCTCTTTTTTGGCTAGATTCATGCACCTCCAGCAAGCATTAAACAGAGAGCTCTTGTCACTAAAGATTTTTGTCAGAATGTGTACTGTCTTCAAACCCAGTTTCACCAGTTTTTGTTTTTTTGGTAAAATGTAATTGCAATATTTTGCATACTCTGTCAGAGCTATTTTCCTCAACAACAAACTTGTTTTTCTCTCATTTTCCCAGTTGCTGCATTTCTGACTGAATATCTGTTCATATCTATGAAAATATGCAGAAAAAGTCAGTCCCTCATCAGGATTGTATACAAATTCTGATATGGTGTTTTTGGTGAAAGATATGTTGAAAATCTTTTATTTTCTTCAGAATTATATCTAACAACTCCTGTTGCTGTTTTTGTAGTTCTAGCAACTGTTGATTTTGTTGTTGCTTTTCTGTTGTTGAATTTCAACTATCGAAACCTAAATTTGCTCCTATTCAAAATTTGCAAGAATAGATTTTTTTCCTACACCCAAGAGAAAATTTTTTTTCTTCTACACAAGAAATTTTTTTTTAAAAACCAATGTGGTTGAAATTCTTGTCATCACCCATATTCTTGTTCCTGAAGTAACAAGTATATTTTTTCTGTACTTGTTCACACAGTATGAGTTTCCAAAATCCTTGTAACTCCAGTTATTACTCATATGAATTCCTGAATCCTTGTTACTATTGTAAGTCATAAGTTCTCAATCCTTGTCACAATGATTATAAATCACTTGAGTGTTAAATCCCTCATAGCCACTGTAATAACGAGCTTTGTAGTGCTTATAATATAAGTAATGTTTCATATACTTGCCTATATTAATTAAAAACTGACTCCAAACAATTTCTTCCTCTTACGTCTGACCTCGGACTCTTTATTTATAGTTATGGACTAGTTCATATAGTTAGCAGTGATGTACTATTTACTCCACAACACAATGTTTACGTTTTAGATTTATTTCTAGTATTTTTATGGTCTAAGGTGGTATATTTGGTATGATTGTATTATGAATTCTAGATAGAGGTATTTCTGCTTCTTAAATGATAGCTTCCATCTGAAGTGCAAAGGTTTTTATAGCTTTCTCTTTTTGTTGGAAAAGGTTTCTGTATTTTGGATTGAATGTGATATTGTATGCAGGGTTGTTTTTACTTTCATATAGTATTGTAAAGTTAATTTTCCCATTTCAATATGGTGGTTTGTTTGCTTCTACATACAAACTTTCTACAAGAGATGTTCTAAAGGCTCGTGAAAGGTTGGTTTAACTATTTTGAGATAAGATTTCCTTGCAAATTGGTTTATAAAGTTTCCATGATCCAGCTTTGATTGAATTAATGTTCTGTATAATTTGAGCAGTGTTTGCCGGTTTGCTCCCTACATTTTGTGGACCATCACTATCATGTTTTATTGCATCTTGTTCTCATATTTTAGGTGTGGTATGAACATTAGTTTCTTGTTAAGAATTATTCCCAAGAACTTGTTACTCATCTATCAAAGGGATTTCTGTCCATTCAAGTTGTAATCTTGGATCTTTATGCAGTTTCTTTTTATTACAAAATTGCATACATTTTTTTTTTGCTTTTCAAAATCTAAAACCATTATTTATTACCTGTCTTATTTATGCACTACTGCATATTCCTTTCTATGGTATGCATGTTCTTGGACTGGTAACTTACAGTAAAATCATCAATGCACTAAGATCCATTTATATCTTGAGTGAGTTCTTCTGAAATGTTATTTATTTTAATAGTGAACAGAGTGGCAAACAATACACTCACTTGTGGCACTCCTCCTTGGTTTTTTGGATGTGACAGAAGAGATCCAATATGGACCTGAAAAGTTCTACTCAAAAGAAAATTCTTAATGAATTCTTTCAGTCTGAGGTCATGTAGGTCTCGCATGATCACACATTTCCAAGTAGTTTTGTAGTAAGTCAAAGAATATGTAGTCATGTGCTCTTTTCTCATAAATGCTAACCGTATAAATTTTTCCCACTGAACCACTGTACTTTCGTTTTGTGAAAGCCACATTGTAAGTCTGTCATTAATTTGTTGGATTCCAAGTACCAAACTTACTGATTATTCACCATTCTCTCCAAGTTTTTACATAAACAGCTTGTGAGAGAAATCAGTCTATAATTTTTAGGGTCTGAATTGTCTTTTCCCTGTTTAGGAAATGGTAAGACAGTTGTTTATCAACATTGTTTTGGGAACTTCCCCTTTGTCCAGATATCATTATATATTTTTTAACAACAATTTGAATGACTCTTTCGGGAGTTGTTTTAAGAAGTCATAGTAGACACCATCTGGTCCTATGGGTGAATTGTAGGAGCCTATAATGGAGTTTTCTAGTTCTTTCAAAGAGAATGGCTTGTTGCACTCTCCCAGGTTCTTAGCTTTGAAGTTTAATTTGTATTTTTTTAAATTTTGTTTTATGCTTTGGGATTGTTGTTTACAGTTATTTTAAGAATTTTTTGAGAATGTTTTGGACTATATATTTGTCATAGACTTTTTGTCTGTTAAAGAAACGAGTACTGGACTATTATGCAATATCAGTCCTCCTATATGGCAATGAATGCTGGACAATCCTATCACAGATCAAGAAGAGACCTTGAGTGACAGAAATGTGGTTCCACAGAAGGATGCTGAGAATCAAACATGTGAACAATGAAGAAGATTTAGAGAAAACAGAAGCAAAAAGGACACTTATATTTAACATCAGAAAGAGATAGTTGAAATTTCTAAGGTTTATAACGAGGAAAGAGGACTTGGAGAATTTGATACTCACATGATATATTGAAGGCAAGAGGAAAACAATGCATAACCTATCTAGCAAGCTTGAGTAAATTGATGGCGGAGCAAGATTTAGGAGAGAAACAAAAAGACAGAATATATTAAGAGCTACAAATGACAAGAAATTGTGGAGAGCCATGACTACCAACATTCTGAAGAGACACAGCACATAGAAGAAGATACAATGTGGAAACCACTTAACCTATGAGTGCATAACATCCAATTTTTTAGAAAGAGTGTTACGTTAAATTTTTCATTTGCCAGCACTAAGATTACCATTAGCCAGAAATGTAGATTAAACAAAAGAGCTAAAATTTGCAGAAAACTTGATGCAGTAATGGAATAACTTAGATATAATTATTATCATTATTACTGAATATAGGATAAAACCTTTCAGGAAAAGAAAGTACCTCTGGCCCGAAATGAGCTTCAAAATTCATTTTGAAAAAGGCATGCAACCTTTAATTTTTAAATGATTCTTTGAAATCCAGAGGTTACCCACCAACTTTTAACCTATATACAGTGCTGTTCAATAAAAGTGACTCACCTGATTTTTTTTACTAAGTGTTCTCTTCTCCGATAAAACGAAAGTTGATCTAAATTCAAAGGATAAGCGATCTAAAATCCGAAAAAGAAGCTTTGAAAACTCTTTGAATTTAGCAGTAAGTACTGTCAAGCATCCGTTCAGTATAATGTTCTGGGGATGCTTTTCTTTTCATAGAACTGGTTTCTTAAAACCTATTGAAAAGACCCTCAGGAGCGAGCAGTACAAGAGAATTTTAGAGTCTTGTCTGCTCCCTTCTGCTGAAAGGGTGCAAATCGACCCCACCAAGCTCATTTTTATGCAGGATAATGCTCCCTGTCACAAAACAAAATTGATGAAGGAATACTCTGATGAGAAGCAGGTGAGTGTTATGACATGGCCTCCCCAATCTCCTGACCTCAACCCCAAAACTTCATTATAAAGTACAGGCTCTCGAGAAAGCAGTTGAACAACAAAGAGGATTTGATTGTGAATTTCATATCCAAATGGAATTCAATGCTTGGAGATGAGATTTGCCAGAACCTAATCAAGTCAATGCCAAAAAGGGTTGAAAAGGTTATTCAAAATAAAGGAGGACCCATAGATTATTAAATATTTTGAACTATATTACCTCTTATAAATAAATTATACCTCTATTATTCTTTATTTAAAGCTGTTTATATATATATATATATATATATATATATATATATATATATATATATATATATATTTATATATGATAAAATATAGTTTTATGGTATGCTATAGTTATGGGTTAAAGTGCTCAATATCAGAGATAGAGCGTATGTAAATATAAATGTGGACATTGAAGTCAACACTCAGTGGCAACAATCTGTTTCATGCTAAATGCAATCATCAGGTCATATGCAGATTTTTCTTTTTGGTTCAGAAATAATTTCTTGGAAGTAAGGATAAGAACAGGTAAAACTGGTAGAGTTGGGAAGACCAAATCACTACTTCATGAGTAGGGCTGCTAAAACACATCCAAATAATGTTGTTGGAAAGTGAAAAGAGAAAGATTCTGTCCTTACCAGAAGTGGGGTCATAAAATTGCATGTGCGAAACCCTTTCTGGTTACTTTATAACTTGCATCATGGGAAAAAGAATTTTTTTAAAATCTTTATTATTTTTTGTTTATTGGTTTTATTTCATTTTCCCACAATCTGTATTTATATTAATTCAGTATTCTCTAAAATCTTACAAATTTAGTATGGTTTATACTTGTATCGCTTCAATTTTGTCTATACACCTGTGAAATCATTAAAATGTGTAATTGCATTAATTCAAGAGGGTATATACTCCCTTGAATTCTGAATGGTCAATATTACTCTGAGTTCTGTTATGTGATCATATTGACTTAATATGGTCTGTACTCCTAACAATTCAGTATGGTTTATACTCCTATGAGTATAGTGTGGTCTATACTTTCTTGGGTTCAAAATAGTATTCACTTCTGTTAGTTCAAAATATGCTTCAATTAGTTCAATGTGGCCAATAATTTGATTAGTTCAATATATCTATACTCCTTTAAGTTCAATATGCAGTATTTTTGAATAAGTTGAATATGGCTAAAACATTTATGTATCCAGTATGGTCTATATGCCTATGAATTCAGTATGATTTATACGCCTCTTAATTCAGCATTGTCTATATGCCTATGAACTTAGTGTGGCCTATATGCCTATGAGCTCAGTATGTTCTGTATGACTATGAGCTCAGTGTGACCTATATGCCTATGATCTCAGTGTGGCCTATATGCCTATGATCTCAGTGTGGCCTATATGCCTATGAGCTCAGTATGTTCTGTATGACTATGAGCTCAGTGTAACCTAACTGCCTATGATCTCAGTGTGGCCTAATGCCTATGAGCTCAGTATGTTCTGTATGACTATGAGCTCAGTGTGACCTATATGCCTATGATCTCAGTGTGACCTATATGCCTATGATCTCAGTGTGACCTATATGCCTATGAGCTCAGTGTGACCTATATGCCTATGAGCTCAGTATGTTCTGTATGACTATGAGCTCAGTATGTTCTGTATGACTATGAGCTCAGTGTGACCTATATGCCTATGGTCTCAGTGTGGCCTATATGCCTATGAGCTCAGTATGTTCTGTATGACTATGAGCTCAGTGTGACCTATATGCCTATGATCTCAGTGTGACCTGTATGCCTTTGAGCTCAGTATGTTCTGTATGACTATGATCTCAGTGTGACCTATATGCCCATGATCTCAGTGTGACCTATATGCCTATGATCTCAGTATGTTCTGTATGACTATGAGCTCAGTATGACCTATATGCCTATGATCTCAGTGTGACCTATATGCCTTTGAGCTCAGTATGTTCTGTATGCCTATGAGCACAGTGTGTTCTGTAGAGCTATGAATTCAGTATGGTCAACACTTATAAAAGTTCATTAAAGTCTATACTCAACTGAATTCAGTAAGCACTGTTGGAATGATTCAGTTACATCCAGGAATGAAAGATCATTAACTTAATAAAACATTAAGTTAATGATCTTTCTTCATCTGTGGCAGGACAAACTAACAACTTTCGATAACTGGATTACAGTTCTTTTCCATTTGCATCTTGTAATGTATTTGCTTATTTTTTTCCTTTCCATTCTCTCTGAATAGATCTTTTCCCTACCTTTCTTTCTCCTTCAAAACTTGCATGTACTTCACATACTCATTTAATAATAGTATAGATTAAACATTATTAAAACAGTAAAGTGTAGATTTACACCTGTCAGGTAATAAGGGAGAAATGTGTATTAATTAAAAATTATTGAAACAGTAGATTGTAGATTTACACCTGTCAGGTAATAAGGGTAATAAAAAAGAAATGTGTATTGATTAAAAATAATTAAAACAGTAAAGTACAGATTTACACCTGTCAGGTAATAAAGGAACATGTTTATTAATTAAAAATGATTTAAACAGTAAAATATAGCTGTCAGGTAACAAGTGAGGACTATATATATTTCTTAATTTCATCTTTAATTTCTGTTAATATGCAAATTTTGTATAAAAATCTGATTTGCTTTTATTTTATATTGGAAGAAAATTAACAAAGCTGATCAAGCACATGGACAAATTCTGAGAGTATCTTTCCTTTCTAACCATGGTTCTCAGCTGGAGAAAATTTTCCACCTCTTCTTGTTGGTCTCTTAATATTTATTTTCTACCTCTGTGCATATTTGTGTCACCTGTGCTGACTGACAGGCATGGCAGGTACATCAGCACCATTATTAAATGTAATGCCAGTTTCTGATATTTAATTTAAAAAATTAACAAATTTTTTCAGACTAGTGTGAATAAACAAACATAATTAACACTTCAATTTTAACCTCTTCAAGTCTAAGGTTAACAGTTATCTATCCTTCATATCCTCATGATTTGATATGATTATTTCATCCTCTTATATCTATAGAACCACCTCATTCAGAAACCCCTCTGAATCATTCTTGGGCTTCCTATTGGGTGAACTGTTAGCAAACAACAAATGTAACCTCTAAGTAGGCAAAATGGTGCATTGTAGCCAGAGATATTGAATTAAGATATGTGCTAACTTAAAAAAAAAAATCTCACTAATTTGCAATTGAATAACAATAGTGAGGAGTCGGCATGCACATTCAACTAAAAAAAATATTCAAGGGAGATAACTATTAAATGCTAATTATAGAGTACTATCCTTTATTTTATTACATTTTGCATTCAAATATAAAATTTAGGGTAAAAAATATATAAATGTCAGTAAATCCATAACCAAATAATGTAAAGTGTTTATTTTGCATAATAAATATTTATTTTTCAACATAATCTTCCATGTGAAAGTATTTAACACTATGTTTCTCACCAGATCATACAGACTGAACATTATTTCATAAAAATTTCAGATAGAAAACTAGCAGAGTAGATACTTATTGATACACCGTAATATATAATATAAAATGGAAGCATTAGCAATAATATCAATTATGAAAACAGCCACAACTTCCTCTTCAAAAATTAAAACATTCCTGTTGCTATAAAACAAAAATCTATATATTCAGTTAAGCAAAAACAAAAGCAAAAAAAGAAAAATATCCTGGATAATGGCTAATAGATAAGCCAAACTGCTCAGAACCACAGATCATTTGGACAGTTTTTACACCCACTATGTCCAAAAAAGAAATCACTTGTATCAATGAAAGAAAAATATCATAAAAAGCTTAATAGTGCTTTGTTAGTAGTTTTCAATAAAAGCCAGTACAAAAGAGAGATTCCTGTCCAAATACAAATTATATATATATATATATATATATATATATATATATATAATTAGTAAACAATAAAATCCGAAATCTCATATGAATGCGGAATAGCCTATTTTGGCAGATTAAGATATAGGTCGTCTGTCTTATCGATACTGGTGTGGACTGAGTTTGTGTCAGGAATAACAATTTAAGACAGTTAAATTTCTGACACAAACTCAGTCCACACTGGGGTTGATAAGAGAGATGACAGATATCTTTGTCTCCTGAAATAGGCTATTCTCCATATAAGGTGATTTTGTACTTGTTTTTATTAATTATTTGCTCTATAATAATAAATACATTGAGCTCTTTTTGTGGATCAGTTTTAATATTTTATATTACTAGGATCCACTTAGATTATATACCAATGGATTTGTTACCTTTACTATATATATATATATATATATATATATATATGTGTGTGTGTGTTTACAGTACGATGAGTTTCATGGCTTTCTCAATCATCAGGTACAAAAAGTTATGACACCAATGCTATATTATATTTACAATAATCTTGAACTTTGAATCCTCATACAACATAATGTTGCTCACATGAGACCCAGAAATGAAAAAAAAAACAACCATATTGAACAGTTTGTAACTTTTTGTACCTGATGATTGGGAAAGCCATGAAACTCTGAGTTGTACTATAAGCATAAATATATATATGTTAATATATACTTTATGGCTCTGTTTAACTACATTGAGCACTTTTTTGTCTTCACCATTGATTAAATAGTTATTTGCTCACCTGTATGTGTACATAATTGCACACACACACACACACACACATATATATGTTTTATTAAAGACAACCAACAAGGTACTAATGGAGTTATGTTTGGGTAGGTGTAATGTAAGTTGTCTGAATAGGCATGTAGTAGGGTGACCGATGTAATTATTTTTGAGTTTTGGTGGATCAGGAATGCAGCTCCTTAAGAAGCATTTGAACTCATAAATAATGTTGGTTCTTTGTAGTCTTGATTTTGCAGGTGTGTTGTTATTTTTGATGATCAAGTTAGTTGTTTTACATTTTTTGTAAAAGATAATTAATTTCATTTTCTTGTTTGGGTCAACTGAGGGAGTGTATTTCTAAGTGAAAATTAATCCTGCTTATAGTTGACATGTATTTGGCTTTTGTAGATGTTAATGTTGTTGTTTTTGTCTGTATGTTTAGTATCATTATTAGTTACTTTGGAAAGAAATAGTCTAATCTGGTCTAATCATATCTCCATTAGAACTCATTTAAACACATACAAAAACCTAGTAGACTCCATCTGAAACATACTAGTAGAAAATATATGCATAATAACCTCATCCACAAAAAAAAAGATTTTAAAAAATGGAAGCCCTAATAATAAAAAAGGAAACGCCAACACTCAGTAACATTAACTATAAACATGGCCACAATCTGCTGACCATGTTTGGAAAATAAAATATTTCTATAACTCTAGATACATACATAACATAACCCATACAATCTGTTAAAAGTAAAAAATAAAATCATTCTTGATAATGGCTAAGTATAGCCGAAAGCAATTGGACATGCAGAACCTTTGGACAGTTTTACACACTTTGTCAGTTATCTTCAAGGAAACATGTATAAAAGTGGGATTGCTGCTTAAATACACTATATATATATATATATATATATGTATATATATATATATATATATATATATATATATATATATATATATTAGGCAACTGAATGAAAAAGTGTAAAAATTTTGTTAAAAAATGTATAAAAGTGGGATTGCTGTTTAAATACACTATACATATATATATATATATATATATATATATATATATATATTAGGCAACTGAATGAAAAAGTGTAAAAATTTTGTTTAACACATTTTGTTCTATATAAGTACTTCATCAGATTAGAGTAATATTCTTATTGATGGGATTATATATATGTAGTGGGTGAGGGAAGAGATATAAATGTAGATGCTAATTATAATTATGCACTGAGGGAAAACACTGAGTATGTGGGAATGCTAAATTTGAAATAATTGATACATAGCTTAGTTGATCTCATCCATTTTCCATGTGCTTTTATGTTTGTTTTTATTGCTGTTGTTTTTAAATATCCCACATTGTGACGACATAAGATCTGCCAAGAAAGTGGAAATGAAATTACTAAGAACCTGGACTCAAATTTATTGTGGGTGATTTAGCAATGAGGAAACTTTCTATATGTTTTTTGTTTAGTAATTTGCTTTCTCTTTTAATTAAGCAGCATTTTTTTAAATCAAAATTATGGTCAGACTCATTACAGTGAGCCACTAATATATATATATATATATATATATATATATATATATACAGTATATATATATACACTTATATGCAGTATACATATATATATACATACAGTATATATATACATACATGGTGTATATATAAATATATACATACAGTATATATATATATATATATATATATATATATATATATATAAATATAAAAGTGGACATGGAAGTCAGCACTTAGAGGCTACAGTCTGTTTCATGCTAGTGCAATCGTCAGGCCTGACTGTCGCCTCTAAGTGCTGACTTCCATGTCCACTTTTATATTTACACACACTCTATCTCTGATATTGAGCACTTTATCCCATAAATATAGCACACTTTAAGACTATATTTCTTCATATATATATATATATATATATATATATATATATCTTGTCTAAAAGTTTAAAACCACATGACAAAATGAACATTTCTCTATTGTTCCAGGATATTACATCATTGGCTTTTAATTAATGTAAACTGTGATTATAAGCAATATTTCATTATCCTCAAGTTTCAAACACTGTAACACAGACTTTTCCCAAGTTTGTAAGTTGTTCTTAAGAATAATTTTTGGTAAGATTTTATACCATAAAAATGTGCAAGAAACTGTCACTTACTGACATTCAATGAGCCCAAATAATAAATTGTACATGGAATGGGCACTCAGTGCATGAAACCTCAGTTCACATGGGTTGTAGAAAGTCTGTATTTGTTATACCAAGTACCAAGCTGATGGCTCCTATTCTGATCAAAAGAAAAGTGGACATCCCCCAAAAAATAATCCCAAAAGATGACCGTTTTGTGATCTCTGAGAAGTTCATGCAAAAAAAATCAGGTTGCTGTGCTTCTTAAGATGTGAGTCATAGGATTGTTTCTCCGAGATTGGCCAATGAATTTCAGTTAAGATCCTACAAAACTGACTGAAAAGCAAAACTGACTGTAACAATAAAAACGAAGTGACTGGCATTCACCAAAAAAAAATCATGAATATTAAAAAGAGGAACAATGGAGAAACTTTATGTTCTCTGATAAATCCAAACTGCAGCAGTTTGTTTTTTGTGCAACATTATTCTGTCAGAAGGCCTCCAGGAAAAAGATTTGAAAATTATACCATGCAAACTATGAAAGACACTCACATGTCTTTGGGGTGTAATGTGATTTGTGATTTGGGGTGCAATTTTAAAGTTTAGAACAGTGAGTTTATATTTACTGAATCCTGGAACAACCATGAATAGTCAAAAAATATCTGGAACTGTTGAATAAACAAGATATTCTCATGCATATTTTCTCCATTTTTCTTTCAATTAGAATAAGAGAAATCAGCTTGATACCTGGCGAGAGCACTGTGAACTGCTTTCTTACTATAATCCATTTGATAAAACAAATTTTTGTAGAAAAGGTAAACAGAGCTCTCTAGATTTGGGTAGCAACCAGTCTAAAAGAGAGGCAACCTTGACAAATGTGAAGAAGGCAATGGGAAACCACTCTGCTATTTTTCCTACTATGTTATAGCAATTTGCAGATAATAGAGAAAGGGAGTCTGCAGTGACCCATGACTGCCTATATCCTGAAGAGACATGGCATTTAAAATAAAAAAAAGAAGATTTACTGTCACTTTTGAATGTTGTGGGGAAAATGAAATAAAATCAATAAATAAAACAATAAATAATAAAGAATAGAAAAAGAAATACATTTTCCAATGATGCTCATAATAAAGGAACCAGAAATTGTAATATCCTACTTAGCTTTACCAAATTCCCATTAGGTGGTGCTGTTTAAGTTCTATAAAAAGATAAACATTCCCTTCCTCTTCTTCCCACCTTACTCCGAGATAGAGTAGAATGTGGATGAAGATGTCCCCACAGAGAACATCTCTTTTGCCTGGCGAACTAACAACTGAACTCTCTTCCCACTTTCCAATGCATAGCATTCACACAATTGCAAGAAAGTAAGCACAAACTTTACTTTGGTCATTCCAACACAGCAAAAGGTTGACAAGTTCAAACATTATAACCATGATTAAACCTTCACCAATGAAGTAAGTACTTTCTTTGGTCATACCAAGTCAGCACAAGGCTGACTTGAGTATTATAACCATGCTAACCTCCATTAATGAAGTAAGTACAACCTTTCTTTGGTTGTTCCAACTCAGCGCAAGGCTGATTTGAGCTTGACCATTATATCAATGTTTATCCTTACTCATCCTAACTTCTGGACCAGAAAAAGAAAACAGACACACCCAAAAGACATTGAAAACTTTGTTTCCCTGCAATTTTCACTAAAAAAAAGAAAAGAAATGGTCTGTAGTATAAAACCAAGTTTTGTTGCTTCTTTAGTTATTTATGTGAATACATAGACACTTACAATATACCAACATGCAACATTTAATTTTTTTGTTGTTTCATCCCTTAAGTATTTTTGAGAATACAATGCTTACTTTATAAGCATAGATATTTACTCATTTAAAAACATTTTCATTTTGTTTTGACCTTTCTTTGTGTCCTCTGTATATTTTATAAAACCTTCATAAAGTCATTTTTTTTCTAAATAAGGTCTTTTCATTTTACAAATCAATATTGAAAATGATCAAAATACAAAAGATTATCTTTAACAATAGTTAATTACCAATTTGAATAATTAAATAAATATTACAACAATTTCATTCACTCTCTCATGGCACTACTAACTTAAAATAAACTTTATCTTTATTCAATTACCTCTCATAATGTTATCTCTCAAGTTGGCCCATTTATTTTCATCTTAAAAAATATAGACATATAAGTATTGAAGGAATATCTTTGTTGGACATCTATACTGAGGAACTTATCCCTTATCATTTAGTTCCATTTAATTTCATTCTCACTTTTATTTTTTCAAAAAATCTATCGGTGATGAGCTTCTCAAATTTATGCCAACCAGTATGTGCTTTTTTTGTTATTTAATAAATTATTTAAAGTTCAATGTTCATCTTTATTGTTTTGGTCATGCTTTGCTGAGCAAAGCATTCCTTGTGTTTATATTTGCTCTTGTAATCTTCAAGGAGCTTTGATTTTAACAGAGTTCATTAGTTTCAAATCATTTTTCTTTTTCATAATTTTCGCTATTTAGGAGAGTTCACAAATGAGAGTGACATAAATTCATGCTGCAGTTGTAAATATATCCTACAAAATTACACAATTACAGAATGAATCTATAGGAATTAAATCCTATATATATATTTTTCAACAAATAAAATCCCATCAGAAGGTTTGTTTGATAAACAATCATTACAAGGTCAAATACCACCAAAATACTTGGCAGATGTAGTTGTAGGCCTGCCATGTGTTATTTTTGGACCACTTAGAAAACAACAATAATAACTCCGTTCATCAAAGATTTTCATCATCCAGTGTGAATTATTTTCTAACTAATAAAAACCTTGTATTCAAAAAGTTCCCACTTCTATGTGAAATTAGATTTTGGATCTCCCTTATGGATATATTAATAGAAGCATACTGTTTCTAGTAGTTTAAAACAATTTCAGAGGCCAGTTTGATCTACATGTGCACACACACACACACACACACACACACACACAATTGAAGAGGTGATAACCAGCAGCAACTGGCAAAGGCCTTGTCCATGCACACAATAGAAGGGAATAACCAGCAGCTGCCAAGTAATGAAACTCACAAACACATTAGGCTGACTGTCATTAAGTAAGTCTGTTCACACATTTCACACTGCAATATAAACACTTAATTACTTGATAAAACAAACTTGACTGCAAGAAAAACTGAATACTTAATTATTATTGTATATTTCCAAAAGGAAAAGTTTATTTCAACTGGCATTCTTGTCCTACTTTTCCTTCAGAAAATAACCGTTAATATGTTTCATTTAAAAAATGTGTTGTTTTTGTTAAATATTTGGAACCCCAATACTCAGATAAAAACTAATGCCTGGGTAGACAGATTCCAACAAATCTATGCTGCTTGATTGAAACATTTTAATTTGGAATGGTAACAGTATCTTTTGCAACCCTACCATCAAAAAAGGAGAAAAAACTTGAGTAAAATAGAATTATCTGTCTAAATTTTCTTGAAGATTACCACATGAGGCAGACCAAAGAACACACCAGCCAAAATATTACAATATAAGCAACTGAGGATCCTAGTCAAAATAATTCATAAAATGATAATATATATTTTTTTGCACAGTTATTCAACAGCCATTTCTGTTTCAAACAGGCATCTGCTTGGGAAATTACCCAAATTGTAGATGCTAAGCCAACTTATAATAATTCTTTAATGTAAGAATTAGAATGTGGTGCAAAGTCGTGAACAAATAATAACTTTATTGGTAATAGTCAACACAAAACAAAGTGATGAGTAAGTGCCTGTAAATGAGTGATAAACAAAATGCACTTTTCTTAGTTCATTCATTTTTTATTCAAATTTCAATAAAGTAAACAGGTATAATTTTCTTAAATTTTGATTATTTGCAAAAATGCATTGACTAATTTGCTTTCTTCTTCTTCTGTAAACTTATATGGAAATGCATAAACTAGATAGCATTAATTAGTGTTTTATCAGTTCTCTATAAATGTATGTATAGATTTGTGTTTGAAGGTGAGAATTAGAAGCTTCAAATAAATATCTCAAGTTGTTGAATATCCAAGTGAAAATTAGTCAGTGATAAGGTGTAGTTCTAGTGTCAGTATTATTCTGGTTGTTAAAATTGAAGACTTTATTCGTTGTTGTGATGAAAAAGAAAGGGAAGGAAGTTTGTGGACAAGAAAGATTTCACAGGGAATGAAGAGATGCTGAATGTGAATATCTGGCAGTCAACACCTGTTTTGCAATCTGCGCTTGCCACCATTTCTTCTGTTTCTGACAGTTTTGACAGGTATTGTCTTTTTTATAAAGTGTTAGGTTAGGAGCAATGAATTTGCTCATTTGTCAAAGTTGTGTCACTCAGCTGTTCCCTCTGATAAAACACAATTTCCTTGAAAAATTAGTTTATCTAAAAGAATATTGATGTAACAGCATAACTGAATTTTCTAAAGTTGTTCATTATTTTCAGTAAATATACACTTGTCGCTACCTGTCGACACTCCCAAATTTTAAAAAAATAACTGGAAAAAAATTTTTAACCAGCATTGTGGTAAGACTGGTTCAGGATATAAAGAGGCCTCAAAACAACCAAAAATTACATTCCATGGTTTTGATGTATTAAACAGAATAAATATCACATTCCATGGTCTTGAAACTATGATCAAATTGTAGTATCTGTTCTATGGTCTTGACCAGTTATGTCCTGCTAAGACAAGTTTTGTGCCTGATTCCACATAAGTGGGGTTGGGTAAATTTTGACCAATGGCCAGGTTCTCCACAAACCCAGTTGTCAAGACTATGATCCAATTATAGTATCTGTTCCATGGCCATTACCAGCTAAGACAAGCTTTGTGCCTGATCCTGTGCAAGTGGGGACTGGGTAAAAATTAACCAATATTTTGACAAGTGACCCAAGTGTACATGCTCGAGTAGCCCACATTAAACAACTGACCTTGTGTCCAATCCTGTCTCTGTGGAGAGGCATAGGTTGATACCTATGTTTTGCAGCCCAGATGACCTGTCCATGGCTCCTGGTCATCAGCAGCAGGTCCAGTTAGTGAGCAATCATGCTCTCAGGCTTGCCATCACTCCTGCCACTCCAGCCATCTCCAGTAAGCCTCCAGCATTTGTATCGTTGATACATGCACATGTTACAATATGACAGGAATCAGTGACGCAACATGCCACAATCGCGGGTGCATGGACATACTGAATCAGTACACAGAAATCACACAGCCATTTAAGAATACTGATTCAGAAAAGCATCAAAACAAGTTCTCATCCATGGCAATTGCTACTGCACAAATATGATTTCTTTTTAAAAGCAGCAATGATAAAATAGAACGGAACTAGTAATAAAATAATAATGCTTCATCTAAAAAGCAACAATAATAAATGGAGTTACAAAATAAGAAAAATCATCTTCACAACACATTATTTCAGAAAGCCTAAAAAATTTAAAATTTTTCTATCAAGGTAAGCAGGCTCTTCTCACCTGTAAAACTAATACAACACAATCTTCCTATTCTAATCTCATTTAATGGTATAGTATGCAAATCTTAGTAAATACAGTGTAACCCGGATATAAGAGAGATTTTATCTAGTCCCAAATTAGAGCCATACTTACCTAAACAAAATAGACCAAACCCGGATATAAGAGACTTCTTCTCCGGTCCCGACAACTCTCTTATATCCGGGTTACACTGTACCAATAAACATTTACTTTTTATTAAAATTACCATATGCATTTTAGTTTTTATTCCAATGGTAGGATTTTCCTCAAACATCTTTTGACTGAAACTGTTATTTCCATATGTAAAATAAAAATTTGTAAACTGCACATCAACCAGTTTCCTCATAATCAGCTAAGTAAACCTTTGACCTTTCTTGAAGACTTGCAAGAAGTAAACAACATTTTATTTTTTTAAATTGGGATAGAAGTAAAAAAAGAAAAGAAAAAAAAGGTGAACAGTAAGAACATCACTTTTCAGTGATATATTTTATGTTGCCATAAAGGAAAAAAAAGAATTTTAACTCACAGACAAGGGAATTTTTAAAAATATCATATGACAACCATTCTGTTAGATATCAGTTCTTAGAACACAAGAATATTCTTGTAAGTTTCATAACCATTTAAGATGTTCCAAAATTTATGTGCAGTTATTGAAACATCATTTTATTTTTTCTCTTAGCATCAAAGATGCTTGTAAAATATTATAAAATATGGATTCAGTGAACAATTTTCTGAATTCTCCCAAAGTAGACAGATCAAGTTTTAGTCACTTTTAATAAGTGAGCTAAAATTTTGTAACACACATACAAACATCTATACAAATATAAATACATATATTGATTGACTGATTTGATTTTGGCATAGTATTAATAATTTGTTGGTTTTTAAACCCAAAGTATTTGGAATTGTAAGAATTATTTAATTTCATGTGAATATTGCATTAACAATCAGCTTTCCAGATACAAGTCATAATTTAACCCATAGCTGGAGGGAGAAGAAATGGATTCATATATTTCCCAAGGGTATATACATGTAAGTGAATATAATGAACTTGAATGTAATTCAGATTAGTGCTCGAGTTTGTCAATCCTAACTGCTATCCATTACACAACTCGCATATCCAATATATAAGTTTGTATGCATCATATATAGATATATATATATATATATATATATATATATATATATATATATATATATATATATATGTATATTGTAAATTGTCGGACTATGTCCAATTCAAAAATATATATGTATATGCATGTATTTTAATTGAAACACGGACATTCACTATACAATGGTTTCTACAAGTGCCGTATCATCAGACAATAAATCTTTTACATTAGAATTTACTGCTTCATGATACCAAACAGGTAGAAACCATGGTAATGTGAAGGCAGGTTTTTCAAATATTTTATATCTTAAATCACCCTACATAGTCATTTTTTGAAAGAGGTATGGTGCACTTTTTTAATTAAGACAATTTTTTTTTTTTTTTTGCAAATATAACAAAAGTTGGATTATTTAAAATTATATATATATATATATATATATATACTATTCATATATACTAAAAAACATAATGAGCCAGAACGTATCTACCTAGGTTTAACCTAAGGGATCATCAGGATAATAATGGCTAAAGAGGCTTGGCCCAAATGACATTTTATAGAAAAAAACTGCCACCAGAAAGAATAAAAATTAGCATAAAAGCAAAAAAAAATACAAAGGTGTGTAGTCCAAAATATATTATAATGATAAAACAGTCACCCAGAAAAAAAAAACACAAAAATGAAAAACAAACCATCCTATTATTCAAGTAGCCAATCTTTTTTTATGCCTGCAACCATTAAATATTTCCAATCATTGGTGGAGTAACATACTAGTTTTATTAAAAGTGGCTATGGCTAATTTTTCCTCTATGTCGACATTTCATAATTAGCTCTTTCTGTTGATTTAATAGATTGCATTAATTTTTGTATTTTATTATCCTGATTTTCTCCTCTAAACATTGCTTGCACCTATCTCTAAAACTATTA